>JBBGZY010002013.1:0-600000 GCA_037952925.1 Lithobates clamitans
AAGATGGTGGCCTCCTTCGAAGCAGTTCCTTATGCGCAGTTTCATTCAAGACTGCTGCAAAACAGTATTCTGTTGACCTGGAACAAGATCCAGGCTTTGGACTTTCCAATGCGCTTATCCCCCAAGGTGCGTCAGAGCCTCAATTGATGGTTGATATCCAGCAACCTTCAACAGGGAAGATCCTATTTACCAGTATCTTGGAAAGTGATAACAGATGCCAGCCTTCTAGGCTGGGGAGCAGTTCTGGAAGATACTTCTGTCAAGGGGAAGTTGTCCAAGTCAGAAAGGACCTTAACCATCAATATTCTAGAAATTCGGGCGGTACGTCTGGCCCTAGAGTCCTGGATGCTCAGATTACAAAATTGTCCTGTCAGGATTCAATCCGACACTGCCATGGCTGTGGCTTACATCAATCACCAAGGGGGCATGAGAAGTCGTGCAGCCCAAAAGGAGGAGAATCATGTTCTATCTTGGGCAGAAAGCAACATTCCTTGCCTATCGGCAATTTTCATTCCAGGGATAGAAAATTGGCAGGCGGAATACTTGAGTCGCCAACAATTGTTTCCGGGAGAATGGTCCCTTCAGCCCGACATCTTTCTTTCGATGTGTCAAAGAACTTTGTGTCAAGGACAAGGGATCCACTGGCAAGCAGAACAGACACCTTGATCTTTCCATGGGGATCAGTTTTCACTGATATATGCGTTTCTTCAAGTTCTGCTTCCGCGCCTTCTTCGCAGGATCAAGCAGGAAGGGAAAGAGGTGATTCTGGTGGCCCAGAAGATCTTGGTTTGCTGAGATTATAAAGATGGCGGTAGGGGGGACCCTTAGACCCTGCCGCTGTGGCCAGACCTTCTCGCGCAAGGTCCGGTATTCCATCCTACCTTGCAAACGCTAATTTTAACGATTTGGCTATTGAAACCCACATTCTAAAGGACCGTGGGTTAGCCCTTTCAGTAGTGTCTACTTTGGTTAATGCTAGGAAGCCGGCCTCCAGAGTCATTTACTATAGAGTCTGGAAGGCATATGTCTCCTGGTGTGGATCCAGGGGTTGGCATCCCAGGAAGTATGCCATAGGTAGGATCCTTGAATTCCTGCATATGGGACTGGAAATAAAGCTGGCCTTGAGTACTATCAAGGGCCAGGTCTTGGCCTTATCAGTATTGTTTCAACGGCCTCTTGCTTCTCACTCTGTGGTTCGTAACTTTATGCTGGGATTAATCCTCCCATCAGGACACCCCTGAACCCTTGGGATTTTAATTTAGTCTTATCGGCTTTACAGAAACAGCCTTTTGAGCCTATATGGGATATTCCCTTGGTTCTTTTGACGAGAAAGATAATCTTTGGTTGCCATATTCTCTGCCAGAAGGGTATCGGAATTAGCGGCTTTTTTTATCATTCATAAGGATAAGGTGGTATTGCGGCCTCGTCCTGAATTCCTACCAAAGGTAGTGACAGGTTTTCATTTAAACCAGGATATTGTTCTGCCTTCATTTTTTCCCAGAACCTCGATCTAGGGAAGAAAAGTCACTACATTCCCTTGATGTAGTGAGAGTGGTCAAGGTCTATTTAAATGAGACCGCTCAGATTCTCAAAACAGACGTTTTGTTTGTATTGCCAGAAGGTCCTAAAAGAGGACAGGCAGCATCAAAATCTACTATTTGTCAAGTGACTCCACCAGGGCTGTTGGTGCTTCTTGGGCAGTGCATAACCAGGCCTCCATGGCTCAGATCTGCAAGGCCACAACTTGGTCTTCAATCCATACATTTTACCAGATTATATCAAATCGATGTAAAAGGTCATGAGTATATTGCCTTTGGGCAGTATGAGTCCTCAAGTCTCTTAATGCCCTACTTTTTTGTGGTCTCCCTCCTTTCAGTTGCCATTGCTATGGGACATCCCACATAGTAACTTTTATGGCTCTGTGTCCCATGATTTACGATAAGAAAATAGGATTTTTATAACAGCTTACCTGTAAACTTCTTTTCTTTTAAGTACATCACGAAACACAGGTCCCGACCTTTTTTGGTATACACGTGTATTGCTTCCCTACAAAACTGAGGTACTCCCAGTAGTGGGAGGAGTTATATAAGGAGTGCACTTTTTGTCTTAAACCTGCACTCTTTTGACGATTATCCGCTAATCCTAATATCACTACGATATAGTTGTTGCAGGATCAAACTGGCACACGGCAAGGGATATGGGCATCCAACTCTCCCAGACGTGTTGAATGCTGAAAAAAGACTGGAAGAGGAGTACACTACCTCTTCCTTCGCAGGTTACTGGCGTTTTCATATCTTAAGGGACCATTCACACTTGCCTGCACACTTAAGCAGAGCAGTTTATTATCATAGCATAATCTCGCACAGCTCTGGAATGCAGAGAAAAGCTGCATTCTGATGTGATAATGACACATAGATAACTATTGTTTTCTTAGTGTCATTGGCCATTGCAATTACCTGTGTTCAGAAGGAAAAAAACAAGTAACTGCAAATAGTGTGAACAAGCCGTTCGATACCTAACCAGGGTAAGATCACAGCTTACATTCTTCCATTATGTTCAAAGGGCCAAGTGCTGTTTAGACTGAATAGCATTGTGGTATTGCAAAACATTAAATAAAGACATTACAAACACTGAAATTTTTACCTGTAATGCTGCACTTCTTACAAATTCTTCTTAAACATCATAGCACATTTCAGACATCAATGTCTGAAGGCCATGTGTAGATCAGTGAAAAGTCTAGCGAATTTTAATTGGCAAACATGATGCATAATAAATATACAGTTTACTGAACCAAAATGAGATTGTGTACATAGGTAAATGGAGCTAGCTTTCAGGTAATTCCAGCTTGAATCTGAGATGGATTCAAGCACTCCTCCACAGGTGATTCTGACCTCTCCCTGGTCAGCATTTGACCTCTTCTTTTGCATTCCAATTGATTTTATATTGTGCGGAAAAATGGGAGTAATCATTTTTATGTGTAAACTGCATTAGTATTCAGCGTAGTATGAAATCTTAAATGTTGTGTTTGAAATGTGAAAAGCCAGTACCAATCTCAGCCATAGCATTTTGACCACTGGCAGGTAGTGAATAAAACTGATTATCTTGTTACAATGGCATCTGAAAGTGAGTGGGATATATTAGGCAGCAAGTACACATGTATATGAAGTTGATGTGTTGAAAGCAGAAAAAAATGGGTAAGCGTAAAGGATTTGAGCAATTTTGCCAACAGCCAAATTGTCCTGGCAGCCCAGTCAGTGCAAATCCAAAACCGCAGCCCTTGTGAGGATGTTCCTTGCCTGCAGTGGTCAGGACCTATCTAAAGTGACCCAAGGAAGGGCAATTGGTGAACTGGTGACAAGGTCATTGGCAACCAAGGCTCCTTAAAGTGTTACTAAACCCAGGACCCTGCATTCACTATATCTGGGTCTCCCATAGTACACAGAATATTGAAATGCAATTATTTTAGTAAATATAAACCGCTAATTACCTTTTCTTTCCAGCAGTATGTGTGTATAATACATATACTATATATTCACCTTTACATCATTTATATTTCAGGTACGAGTTAAAAGCTGCTTCTCACATAACAAAATTACCTAAGGGTAAACATAGTGTGAAAGGTAAGTTGTGATATGTTTAAGACTATAGAATTCTAGAGCTTGAAGCAGGTTTATATAAGTGACATTCCCCAAACATCTCTGCAGGTGAATCAATCACTGAAATTTAAATTTACTGGGGCGGTAACCCTTGTTTGTTATTTCATTTTGTCCATAAGTGCACGCTTTTTTCAGTTGTCAGGTTTATTGCAAATACTTGTTGATCCAGCCCCGCAGCCTCTGTCGGTGTCTTCTGGAAGTATTGGATTCTGGGCAACCTAATATTCATAACTACTTGAGTTATTCTGTTACCTTCAAGTGAATGGACACTGGCCAAAAAAAAGCAGGAAATCTGCCCATTTGTAACCCTTTCCAGCTCAGTGTCAGTTTTTAGCTAACAGTCTTGGGTGATGGCTGTATCTACACATGTCTTTCTGAAGATTTTCCCTGTAAGGGCTTGGTCCTGGCTTTCTCTGAACAGTTCTGAGCAGGGCTTTATATTGGTCAGTAGCTATGGCCTGTATGGCCTTTTTGTACATATAGCAGTGGTGAAGCTCAAAACGGGGCGATACAACACAGACACCATCTTCACCGATCCCGGGCACTTCATATGTGCATTTTGGAGCCTCTACAAACTGAAATCTTTTAGGTGGAGGGAAGGAAAAATAAAAAAACTAAAATCCTATGGTTGCATAAGTGTGCACACCCTTAAAAATACTTTGAATCGCCTTTTTGATTTTATTACTGCACTCAAAACATTTTTGGTTATGAGTCTATAAGCATGGCACTTATTGACTTGGCAATATTTGCCCACTCTTCTTTGCAAAAACACTCCAAATCTGTCAGATTGTGAGGGCATCTCCTGTGCACAGTCCTCTTCAGATCACCCCACAGATTTTCAATCGGATTTAGGTCTGGGCTCTGACTGGGCCATTCCTAAACTTTAAACTTCTTCTGGTGAAGTCATTCCTTTGTTGATTTGGATGTACGCTTTGGGTCGTTGTCATGCTGAAAAATGAAGTTCCTCTTCATGTTCAGCTTTCTAGCAGAAGCCTGACTGTTTTGTGACAATATTAACTGGTATTTGGAACTGTTCACAATTTCCTCTACCTTAACTAAGGCCCCTTTCACACTGGGGCGGTTTGCAGGCGTTATTGCGCTAAAAATACCGCCTGCAAACTGCCCCTAAACAGCCTCCGCTGTTTGTTCAGTGTGAAAGCCCGAGGGCTTTCACACTGAAGCAGTGCGCTGGCAGGAGAAGAAAAAAATCTCCTGCGAGCCGCATCTTTGGAGCGGTGTATTCACCGCTCCTAAACCGCTCCTGCCCATTGAAATCAATGGGACAGCGCGGCTATACCGCAGCAATACTGCGGCTATAGCCACGCTATACGAGTAGTTTTAACCCTTTTTCGGCCACCAGCGGGGGCTTAACACCGCACTGCTAGCGGCCGAATACCGCGGTAAAACAACGCTAAAAATAGCGCTGTTTTACCGCCGACGCCCCCTACCGCCCCAGTGTGAAAGGGGGCTAAGGCCCCTGTTCCAGCTGAAGAAAAATAGCCCCAAACCATGATGCTACCACCACCATGCTTCACTGTGGGTATGGTTTACTTTTGGTGATGTGCAGTGTTTTTGTGCCAAACACATCTTGTGGAATTATGACCAAAAAGTTCCAACCTTGGTTTAATCAGACCAGAACACATTTTCCCACATGCTTTCAGGGGACTTCAGATGTGTTTTTGCAATATTTAGCTTCGATGTTTTTCTTCGTGAGAAAAGGCTTCTTTCTTGGCACTCTAACCACATAGGCCAGATATAAGAAGAATACAGGAGATTGTTGTCACATATACCACACTACCAGTTCTTGCCAGATATTCCTGCAACTCCTTTAATGTTGCTGTAGGCCTCTTAGCAGCCCCCCTGACCAGTTTTCTTTTTGTCTTTTCATCAAGTTTGGAGGGACGTCCAGTTCTTGGTAATGTCACTGTTGTGCCATATTTTCTCCACTTGATGACGACTGTCTTGACTGTGTTCCATGGTATATCTAATGCCTTGGAAATTCTTTTGTACTCTTCTCCTGACTGATACCATTTAACAATGAGATCCCTCTGATGCTTTGGAAGCTCTCTGCGGACCATGGCTTTTGCTGTAGGATGTGACTAAGAAAATGTCAGGAAAGACCTACCAGAACAGCTGAAATTTATTTGGGGTTAATCAGAGGCACTTTAAATGACAGGTGTGTACTGCCTCCTATTTAACATTAATTTAATTGTGAACATAGCTACCTCCAAAGTTATAAGAGGGTGTACACACTTATGCTACCACATTATTTGTTTTTTATTTTTACTCCTCTCTGGGTACAGTCCTCCACTTCCTGGGTGGGGTTCTCATTGGCATGGAACTCCTAGAAAAGAAAACGGGTGCACTTTCCTTCTCATTCTTCTGCCCCTTTTGAGGGAGGATGAGGTGTTAGAGGAAATTCCTCAGGAAGAGGTGGAAGCTGTTAAAGCTGAACTCCGAGCAATAATGTTATAATATGTTATAATATGTGTACAGGTGCGTCTATGCCTTTAAACAATTTGTTGGCGTCAGTGTCTAGTCATGTGAGAGTATTAACCCACATAATTTTAAAAATGAAAAATTCTCAGTGTCCTGTACTCAAATAGGTGATTTTTTACAGGTAAACCAAAAAGCCGAATTGAATTGGTGCATTTTTCAAGCTATGTGTCCTTATTTTAAAAAAAGGGGGGGGGAGCACAACCCAGAAAATGTTGAAGAAAATGAGAATGAAGACAAAAGCAAGTGTAATACACATGTAAAATGTTCTGTTACATTTCAGCACAACTATTTATAAGCATTGAGGAAAACTGATGAGTGTTTTTCTAACACAATGGTGTGAACAGGGGCCATAAATTGTAGTGGAAAAACTAATGTGTTTGATTCCTCTTCTGTTATGTAGGTTTGGGCAGAACTGCACCTGATCCTGCTGCTACTGTACAACTTGATGGAGTGGACGTTCCTCTCGGGAAAGGCATGTCCACCAACATTAATGACACCAGTCTAATGTATAATGAGTATCCTTTTATCATCTGCACTTCAATGTACTGGAAAAAGAGGAGCTGCTTTCTGCTTTAATGTACTGGCAATATAAAAAGAAATTGTGTCACCCACAGAAAAATGAGGGAGGCTGTAGATGGACCCAGCTGCAGTCCAGAAACCACCTCAAGGGGTCATGTCTATTTAATGTCCAAGCTTAAAAGAGCAGTATGGCCAAAGCTTTTTGGCCATACTTCTCTTCTGGATCACAGAAGTGCACTTATTTCTGCACTCCTGTGACCCAGATCAGCTAACAGGCTAAAGGCCGCTGTCAATTGACATCACAGCACCGGTTCAGGCTCTGCAAGGATCCTGTTGGAATGCACCCACATGCCTGACCGACAGTTGGATCGGCCTCCCGGCATGCCGCTGAGAGCCTGAGCCAGTTGTTTCTGCCCCCTCCACAGCATGGCACTCCATTGAAAGCTGGAGGGGCAGAGCAGAGAGCCAGTGACTGACAGTCACTGCTCTCATGCTTAGAGCTGACTGAGCGATCAGCGGTCATGTGTTCACTTAGTTCTTGGTTTTAAAGCAGTCGATGGACAGCTGCAGCATCAGACAGATGCTGAAGCCACATAGGTGAGTATAGATGTTTATCCTTCTATTTTTCTTTAACTCCTTAGCGCCGGCACCTGCTGGCCCTTTATGGTGTTTAAAATGCCAGGAGGTGGGGCTTATGGTCATGTGATTGGCTGTCACGGTGGTTACTTGATCGGAAACCTCCCGATCTCAAGCTGCGTGCAGGAGCTCTCCATTAGCCACAATAACTGCGCAGGGCCTGCGCTCTTGGCACAGCTTTATCAGCGATATTGTATGCAACATATGTGCCCGCTCGTTGCCAAGGCCCATCCACCGCAATGCCACATATTTGCGTGCACTCGGTGTGAAGAGGTTAAATCCTGATGCTCCCCTAAAAGTAAAGGGTTCAAAGTAATCGAATAAAGATAAGAACCAGAAGCACTGACTGCATATTGTTTACTTGCAGCAAAAACAAAGGCTATACTTACAGTTACTCGGCCACTGTATGCTGCTATTGTACTGCAAACCCAGATTGATTAGGTGATATAAGTGTTTACAACAGCCTGGGCTTATAAGTACAGTAATACCTCTGATTGCAAGTAACTCGGTTAACGAGCCTTTTCGCAATACAAGCTATTATTTTTGTGAGCATTGTCTCGCAAAACGAGCAGGATTCAAGCTTCTGCGGTGTGCAGTGCCACATTTGGCCAGAGGTGCGGGAGCGCCGGTGACATTCGGATGCACTCGGTTTCTGAGTGCTTCTGAGCCTCTCCGAGTGCATCCCTGTGTCTCCGGCACCCCCTCTGGCCACATGCGGTACTGCATACCATAGAAGTCACCGTGGAACGAATTATGAGTTTCCATTGACTCCTATAGGGAAACTCGCTTTGATATACAAGTGCTTTGGATTACAAGCATTCTTCTGGAACAAATTATGCTCGTAATCCAAGGTTCCACTGTAAACTAAATGGCGCTGGCACAGAGTCTTTGAGGAAGACAGCTCTGGAGATGAATCTGAGTATTGCCGCAAGAGCTGCCTTTCTACCCACAGCCCGTGCGATTGAAAGCATGTATAATCCCTGCTCAGTCCTCTCACCCCCTTCAACACTGTCTAGCATGATTCTGGAGAAATCCAATTTCCCAGTTGTATTTGCTGGTAAAAATGAGGGAATTACAATTCTCTTCAGATATTTAATTTGCTAGCTTGTATTAGTAATGCCTGTTTTTCATATTCAGAAAAAAATAGAGGCTTCAGCTGGACATGCTAATGTCAGTGATTTGAGTTTACAATGTACTTTCACTAGTTTTGGTGATGTGTTTTGGGGAAGAGTTGTCCTGCTGCCAGAATGTATTTGTACCTTAACTTGCCTTTTCAGATATATTGTGTATGACACTGCCCAGGTAAACCTGAAGTACCTCCTGAAGCTGAAGTTCAACTACAAAGGCGGACTTTTGTGGTGATTGCACTGCCTTGTGTTCAATGGTTTATAATCTAAATCCTTGATAGGCAATCAGTAGACCTTCAGCATCTGTGGAACCACAAGTCCTATTATTCCATGCAATTCAAAGAATATATTAGATGAGCTGCTAAGCTGTCAAGGTCTGCTGGGACATATATATCCACAGCAGCTGAAGATGATGTACCAGCTGCTCGCCACCTTTTGTAGATATGCAAACGTAGAACTGACAAAACCTTTTCCTGACACCGGCCACACTTTACACACAGTATAAGGACTCTGCTTAATACCTCCACTCACCACAGGGAGGCAGTACTAATATGCACTATGATACATGGCTAACCTTGCCTTCGTTCCCTTATTGGCAGCAAATGGCTGTACAAGAATGCAAAATGTTGTATGCTACTGACATAGAAAGTTTCCACTAATTGACTGGCAGTCAGGCCCATTTCAAACTACTGCAACCTGTATGCTAGATGCTACCAATATTCACAGAATCCTGAATCTGTGTCCCGTCAAACATATTCCAAAAGATACAAGTATGGCATGTTTTGGCTTTCCTAATAGTGTTTTCTGGGACAGTTCTATTGCCCCCTATTTACTTACATTGGAAATCCAGGCAAACAGGATATACATTTAAAATGCATATATCTCGGATTCATGATTTTGCTCAGCCAGTCTTGTGCTTCACCTTCACATGCTGCTCAGCTGGGTAGGAGACAGCAAATCGGCAGTGAGAATTTCTAGGTGATGATGCTGGAAAACGCAAAGCTGAACCAGGAGATGAGACTGGTTGAACAGAAGTAATACATCCTTCATTAAGTCATGTGTACAGGATGTATTAAAACTTTTTTTCATGCTGCCAAGCTAGTAGAGGTCACATTTAACTGGATTTGTTCTGTAACGTTAAAAGTATTTTGTAGCTTCTCCAAATCAACACTCCAGTTCTAATAAGTGTTAGTAAGTAACTCTGGCATTTATATTCACACACAGACACTTTAATCCAATCACCATGGAATGTGTAGATGTTAATTGTCTGAAAACAGGATGGTTTTGGAAGTGTAGAAGTTTTGGAACCCACCTGTTCTAGATAATTAATCTCATCCTCATTGTTGGGAACTCTGTATAGGTGTTAATTCCTCAGTTTACATGGCTAAAGGTGTTAAAGCAGTATTAACCCCTTCCCGCCGCCTCCTGGCCCTTTAAGAGATTCTAAATGGCAGAGGCCGGCATTCCAATCGTGACCACTGTAATTGACTGTCACATGATCGGAGAGCGCCTGGTCGCAAGTAGGCATCAGCAGCTTTCCAGTATCCACTGCTAACTGTGCTGGCAGCGCCCAAAGCGCACATCTCAGCACAGCAATGTGTACATTTGGGATGCATATATGTGGCCTCACAGAGTTAAAGCCCACCCACTTAGAGGTCGCATATCTGACAGGAAGAGGTTGGTGGGCTTTTCGTGGGACCACATATATGTATATATTATGCGTGTGTGTTTTGCCTTTGAATTCTATTTTAAACTAACAGGGTTATTTTTACAAGGTAATGGGTTGCATATACTTTAAGGTTTCTGTGTTGCCTGTGTGTATATAAATGCTGGAGTTCGTTCCTGACACTCATCAGATTAGAGGAAGTGGCTTAGCTAAGCAAAAAAAAATTTCTTCAATATTAAAGAAAAAGTTTAGATGAATGTGACCAACTAGTACTAGCCATACTGATTCATGAGAAACTTCACTGATGTTTTGTAGCTGTTTGCTGGGAGTTTCACTTTAAGATTGTTTGCCTTTTTTCAGATGCAATCTTTTGTTTATTTTCAGATAAAAAATAAAAATAAATACCTGTTATACTTTTGTATAGACTGATCTTTTTGTGTACTTTTTTCCATTGTACTTAAGTTGGTTGTAAAGGCAGAAGGTTTTTATCTTGATGCATTAAGATAAAAAAACCTGTGTGTAGCAAACCCCCTCAGCCACTCTAATACTTAACCTGAGCTACCTCTCTATCCAGAGATGTCCACAAGTCCCTCGGCCTTCCGGTACTCTCTCTCCTGATTGGCTGAGACACAGCAGCGGTGCTATTGGCTGCAATTGCTGTGGGTGCACTGTCGGGAGAGAGGGGCCAGGACCACCAAAGAAGGACCCAAGAAGAGGAGTATCTGGGCTGCTCTGTGCAAAACCATTACACAGAGCTGGTAAGTATGACATGTTTGTTATTTTAACAGGAAAAAAAAGACTTTAGTATCACTTTAAAGTGAAATTTTGCCCATAACTTTTTCCTATACTTCCCAGAGCATAAACATTTCCCACCTATACTTCCCAGCACATAAAAATAATTTAGTCGCTGAAAAAGGTGCCAGCACATATTTTTCAAGTGGTCCTAAAACTTCTAAACACCCTGGGCACTCAGTTTCATGGTACACTATGCCCAAAGATCACTGGGAGCTCTGGGTGTTTGACTCGCCACTTACCTTTGTTAAGGGTATGATTAAGAGCTTCATTCGAGCTCAAGGTTATCTGCTGCTGTCTCTAATTGGAAAGTGTGGATATGTATGCATATAAAAGTAAACACTCTTAGACATGCTCAGCACCGTTACTTCTTACACTTCTGATAAAATGGAAAGCGTCCACCAGAGAGGCCCTATTCAAGGCGGCGCTATTTTATACACAAAAATACGTCATTCCTATGTTAGCCTAATGGGTACATCTCATTGGTTAAGATAGGAAAGAAGATGGAGAATCTTCATAACAAGGTTTGGCTGTCCTTGGTTTTATTTTCAGTTCCGCGTTCTTCTGATGTGTGGGATGTAGGGAGTACCCGCCATCTTGAGAAAATCTAGGAACAGAGCAAACCTGTAATACTTATATAATGAGTAAGGAGAAAAATATTTATGCACATATCTACATCATATTCCTTCACAGTCCCCCCTAAAATGGCTATTTTCTCTTTTCTGTCCCTAATACTACTTTGCCTGACCCATTCTCCTCAGCAACTCTTTTAGGCTGTATATAGAGTTAGGCAGCAACTTGTTCACTACCCTCCTCGATACAGCTGGAGAGGTGCAGTCAGGTGCTATCTATCTCTATAACCCTGTAGGATTGTGAGATTTTGGACAGGGAGTGATTGTACAGGTGTGAAGGGCTTCACATCTTTCATCATAAGGAGGTCCTCTTCTTCTGGTGGAGAAAAGTAGGTGTGTTATTGTCTACAGCCTTGCTCATTAACTTTTTACGAACGGTAGAATACAGCATACAATCAGGGCTAAAAGAACCAGGATTATTAATACTGTTACCCTTATCTGGGCGAGCACCTTCTGCCACCCACTCATCCAGCTAAAGTATTGACCCCACGGGTCTGTAATTCTTCAACTCCAATGACAGATCTTCTAATTTCTTTATAGCTAGAGTAACCTTACCATTTGGGCCAGTATTATCAGGAATGTAGGTGCAGCAGGTTCCCGTTTTTTCCTATGATTTTACAAACGCCTCCTTTCCCAGCTAACACCATGGCTAAGGCCATCCGGTTCTGGAACCTCCTATAGGAAGTGGGGGCTAACTGGTCAGCAATTCCCTGGAGGGCGTCTTTAGTGTAGATTACGAATCTCTGTTATAGTATATGTAGTTAATCCAATCTACATTCTTGTTGACAGTTATTATGGGGGTCAAAGATTTAAAACCAGCTTTTACCTGGTCCCTGGCTTTAAATTCATCAGGGACCCCCCTTGGAACCCCTATGTACACATGAGCGTCAAAGCTTCCGGAGAGAACTGCTCGCTTCCTCCTCTGACTGTGTGCTGGGTCAGTGTATGTATCGGGGTATCTTCGGTTAGGATATGGGGGGCATAATGACCTTTGCAAGAGCACATTCACTGGTCCAGATTCCCTCTAGACTGGTCCTGATTTTCAAATTCCCAAAGATCCAATACACATCACCAAGGGACTGGACCCGGTTTAATACCTGTCTTCTGCAAAGTCATTCTGCTTATCAGGGGCTTTCTATTTTCATCTTTCTTGTCTAATACACTCTTGGGGTCACCCAGTCTGGCCCTGTGTTCCAACCCACTGGTCCCCCCTGGAACCACAACTCTGTCCCCAGTAACTGTCTGTGTGGCATACATATATATCTTTAACGTCAGGGATGTCACTGTACCGATGACTTTGCCATGAAGGGTCAAACAGGCAAGGTACTATGTCACAGTAATTTAAGATAAAGGTGGTCACGTGTACCTGAAGAGTTATACCAAAATGTAATTATGTTATCATTTTTGTGATGGCCACCTCCTGGGCCCCTCCCCCCCTAGATCAAACAGAAAAAGGATATGCAGCACCCGAAAACACGCTCTCCTGCAGTGATAAGCGTGCATTTAGGTGTTCTTCTTGGCCAACTTGACTGACTGGCCGTGGTCAGCAAAACTTGGAATGGACCATCATATCTTGGCTCAAGGATCTCCAGACAGTAGTTGGTGTGTTCCTGTATCTAATTCAGGATCTGGAATGGAAGAAAACACCTGGACATGCATTTGGGTTAATTCTCGTGATAATGTGGTTACATAATTAGTCAACACATCAGACTGCAACTGTAACTGTTGTGGAAAGTAACAACCAAGTCTGGGAGCTGAACCAAACAAAATTTCATAAGGGGATAGGGCATGTTTCCCCGCGGGATGTGTCTGACACTGAACAGGGCAATGGGCAAACTGTCTGGCCAACTCATGTTGGTCCCTTGGGCCATCTTTAACATCCTGTTTTTTTTAGTGTCCCATTCATCCTTTCTACCTTCCCGCTACTTTGAGGGTGGTATGGGGTGTGTAGTGCCAACTGAACCACCAGTGCTGCCCAAATCTCTTTTGTAAGGGTTGCTGTTAAGGCTGGGCCCTGATCTCTCAATATTGCCTCTGGGACCCCAGATCTACATACTATCTCACTGTTTCTTAGCTGTGGTCCTGGCAGTCATGACCACTTCCACTAGGGCGTATTCGAATCTGCCACTTCTTGGCACTTGAGAATGATCAATTTGCATCCTCTGGAATGGGTATAGGGCTTTTGCCAGGGGCTTCTGTGTTTTTTCTGTGCGTCCTGGGTTACATTTGGTGCAGACAATGCATGATCTGCAGAAGTTGTCGGTCAGTGGAGTAACTCTTTGTGCAACACTTGTTGATAAGAGAGTTCATAAAAGTCTTTGTCAAGTGGGCAGCTCCATGTGCCCATTGCACCACGGCTGCGTACATACTCCTGGGTAGACAAGGCTTCTTGTTGCACTCGAATAGTCCATTTCTGAGAGTTGCTCCTCTCCGTTTCCAGCTTTCCTTCTCATCCAGACTTGCTGTTTCCTGTAGTTCTTTTAGATAAACTCTGTCCACTGGGAGAGTCTGTAAGGTAAGCACAGGGTGGTCTTCTTCTACCACCCTGCTGTCCACTTCCCGTGGACCACTAGCTGTCTGTTTGGCAGCTGAATTGGCTAGATGATTGCCTCGAGCTTCCTTTGAGTTCATTTTGTCTTGTGCTATACTCAGAATAGTCACTTGGGTTGGGAGAAGCAAGGCATCCATCAAGTTTTCACAGGTGTTCCTGCAGCCGTCAGGAATCCTCTGTCCTTCCAGATAACATCATAATCATGGGCAATGCTGAAAGCATATCTTGAGTCCATATGAATGTTGTTTTTTTTTCCCTCTGCCAATTTACATGCTGTAGTAAACACTTGCAGCTCTGCCTCCTGTGCAGACATCACCGGTGGTAAGGCTTCAGCTTGTAGAAGTGTGTTTTCAGATGTGACCACGTCCTGTGCGGTATTTGCCACGTTCTTTAGCAAACATAAATTGTTAGGTCTGAATTCTGAATCCTGCAGAGGTATTTCACTCACGGGGAAGATGCGTGGTTTCCAACCGTATTAGTTCGATGCAGTCATGGGGTGACAAGTCAAGACTCTACTCCTCCTCCTCCTTTTCCCCCTCGAGAAGTGGAAGAAGGGCGGTAGGGTTCAGTGTTTGACAACTTAATAGAGTAATGCTGTCCAGTAGGAGGGAACTTAGGAGTCTCAAGTGTCTGGTAGTCGACAAGTGTTTCGACTGGATCTTGGATCAAGCAGAACGAGGCAGTGTCCGAGGACCAAGTTCAAAGTTTTGTCAAGCAAGGCTTGTGCAGCAAAGCCAGCTCGCAGACACGATAGGCCTCCTCTTGCTACCGCATCCAGCCAACAGGAATTATATCCTATGGGGCGTAGGCTGATGCCGTGTGATTGGGTGAGTACACCTGCAGCATGTCCCAGACGTTCGGATACAAAGAGCTTGAGCGTTTTGTCATAGTCTGGGAGCCCTAGCGCCGGGGATGGCGCACTTGAGGGACTCAGAGTTAGATATTTCTTCAGGAGACATCTGGAAGGGGTCTGATTGCAGAACATCAGTAGGAAGGCTTCTAGAATCCATGCTCCGCACTAGGAAATTAGTCCATGGAAGGCATGAAGGAATTTCTGGCCTTGTGACAGTGGGATGTCAGAGATTACTTGCACCCTGTCTTCAGTGGGGTGTCTTGTCCCATAGGACAAATAGTGTCCAAAGAAAATGACAGGTGTTGAGCACCACTGCAATTTGGGCTTTGCAGCCCTGGTTGGCAAGATAGCACAACAGGCTTTCTGAGTTGACTTCAACAGGGGGTAAGTCAGCTGCACAAAGGAGAAGGTCATCAACATATTGGAAGAGAATCACTTCACCTCTGGGTGTTCCTCTTGTCATGTGTCAAGGATGATAGCCATAGCTTTGCAAACTGACTTGAAGAGCTCTGTGCCCCTTGTGGCACAACTGTCTAGGTACGCTGTCATTTCTTGCCATGGATGAATGCAAAAAGGTACCAGCAGGAGGGGTGAGGGTGGACACTGAAGACAGCGTTTGTAAGGTCCACCACTGTGAGGTACTTTGCAGTCACAGGCATCCACCGCAGGTACCTGGTTCTCTTTTAGGGGTTCTCTTCTTCCTAGAGAACAGAAATGTGTTGCATGGAGATGTACATGGTATCAGGGCTCCATTTGACACGAGGGCCTCGACATACGTCGAAATAGCTGCAGGTTGGGCTAACTTTAGGGGGTATTGTAGTTTTCGGGGCAATGATATGCCCTCTTTTAGCTTGACTGAAACTGGTGGCACCTTTAAGTGACCATTGTCTTGCGGTCCTGTGGACCATAGGCACGCAGGGATTCTGTCAAGTACTTCCTGCGGTA
Source organism: Lithobates clamitans (assembly GCA_037952925.1). Lineage (NCBI taxonomy): Eukaryota > Metazoa > Chordata > Amphibia > Anura > Ranidae > Lithobates > Lithobates clamitans. The sequence continues at coordinate 15,877 of JBBGZY010002013.1, forward strand.
TTGAACTTGAAGTTATTGCTTCATGAAGTGTCATCAGGAGAGGCAGAGAACACAAAGCAAATGAGTCTTTTAAAGATAGGGGAGTATGTAACTTCATTCCCCCTTCAGGCGTGTACATGATTGAGGCCTGTAATCTGGACAACACATCAGCTCCTAGTAGATTCAAGGGACATGCAAAGGACACCATGGATCTGGCAAGCAAATCAGGAAATGTCCCCACTTGGAGTGGCTCAGCAAATGGACTGGAGCGGGGCACCCCATCCACTCCCACGCAGGAAACGTGTGCGTCTTTTCATAGTGGGAGAAACTCAGATCATCAAAGGCTTTTATGAGTCTAGCATGATACTACTTCAGACTCCCCTTTATCTTGGGTAATATCTTGGATTGTGGTGGTCTGATCGTCAATTTCTCCTTTGCCTAGTGGTGCAGTTGTGCACAGAACTCCACGACTGAGGTGTAGGAAGAGGCACTTGTCAGGCAGGCATCATTGAAGGCCATCTGCATGACCGGCCAAAAGACATGTCCTGCTTTGATTTGGCATAGGCTGATCAAGTCTCCAGGCAGCTGAGTAAATTTCTTTTATCTGCACTATCCTGCGGTAGAAGGGCATTGGCTGCTTCTCTGGGTCAGGCAGACTTGTCACTAAGGCCGCTGCTTGTGATGGAGTAAAAGCGACATACATCACTGGTGCCCCTTCTGGTAACCGAGACTGTTGTTTGGGTGGGGGCTGGGAATGGGCAATGTTGCCAGCATGTGTTTGGAGTCCTCTCGGAACTGTGAGTCCGGTGCTGGATTGGGGGTTAAATCAGCGGGTGGCCTTGCTGCCTGTTGGGCTCCCCACTCAGACGCTTCTTCATCATTAACATATCCGGCCTGTGAATGTGATGCTTCAGTATTGGGGAAGACAGGTGTGTGGTATGAACCATCCTGGTTTAAAACAGGAAAGACTGGGTATCGGCTGTGTTTGAGCCTACTGGGTGTACCAAGATGGCCGCCGGCAGGAAGTGCACTGGGCTGGGTAGAAAATTAAGGCATGGGTGCACGAATATGGCCGCCAGGCTGAGTTGTCACAGTGGGTTGTGCTTGGGCTTGGGTTTTGTTTCAAGTTCCAACATAGCGTGGCGGTTCACATATCATCAACTCTGTGATACATAATATAGTACAATCGCCATCTTTCTTAACTTCCTTTTATCCAATTTTCTTTATCACAGGATTTTTCTCCCTATTTCTTTAGCAACATAACTTTCGCCACTTCCTTCAACTTTGTTAACTATTTCAACAACTATTTCAACATCTTCTCTCCTCTTCACAATATCACATTCCTTTCTCTCTCTGTTTCTCGGCTAACGGCTTGAGATGAGAATACGTACAACTAATGGGTTAATATTTTTTCTCACTGCTCCTTTTCAACAAATTTCTTGGGTGGGGGCACATAACGCTGCTGCACTGCTACTGTCTGCTATAACCCTGTAATGTATCGTTAATCTCAGAACAAGAACAAACACGTCAGGGGTAGTAGGGAGCAACGGCCCGCGACCGAACAGATCTCCCGGGCAGCCCCCTTCTCTGACTTTCACCTGTCCCCAACCCCTCTCGTGTAAAGCAAATGGTAGACCACAAATACACTCAGGACAGGACATTACACCTGCCACTCTTCGAACTGCAAAATTTCAGCAAGCTAAGATAAACCACAGGGGCAGAAACCTCCCCTTTTAACCCCGTTTATAGACGTTGTTACACCTGCCGCCCCAGAGGCCGACAGCTCGTCTGGGGGTGAGACTTCTGTAACACTTTCATACTGCAAAGCCAACAGCTGAGAACCCTCAGAGGTCCGACAAACCTTGAGCCCATCTATAACCATCTGCTACAAGGATACATCTCATCCCAGAGGCCGACAGCTCGTCTGGGGAAGAGAACACACATACACACATGTAGCACTTTCAGTCTGCTGAGTTTCGCAGCCCAAAGAATGGCAGTGAACAAATACAGACAGCAGAAACCCATCGGCAGGTTCGTTAAAACCGCCTCAGGCGAGGGAATGATTCCTGCCTCTAAGACGGTCTCCGCATACTGACAGAATCCAGCGGTCAACCAAAAGATAGAAAGAGAAGTCGTACAGTGGTAAGAATATAAAAAAACTTACCGTACTGTTAGGGCTGCGCAAACCCCCTCTTATCTTATCAGTTTAGCCGCTTGAATTGTTATCGCGGTCTGGCTTCGATTGTAGTCTGAAGCTCCTGGGTTTCGGCACCAGCTGTTAAGGATATGATTAAGAGCTTCAGTCAAGCTCAAGGTTATCTGCTGCTGTCTCTAATTGGAAAGTGTGGATATGCATGCATATAAAAGTAAACACTCTGAGACACGCTCAGCACCGTTACTTCTTAAACTTCTGATTTATTCAAAGCGGTGCTAATGTTTTATACACAAAAATACGTCATTGCTATGTTGGTCTGATAGGTACATCTCATTGGTTAAGATAGGAAAGTAGATGGAGAATCTTCATAACGAGGTTTGGCTGTCCTTGGTTTTATCTTCAGTTCCGTGTTCTTCTGATGTGTGGGATGTAGGGGGTACCCGCCATCTTGAGAAAATATAGGAACAGCGCAAACCTGTAATACTTATATAATGAGTAAGGAGAAAAATATGTATGCACATAAGGAAATAGACATTTTCAGAATATTATTATTATCTACATCATATTCCTTCACACCTTCATTCACTTGCATGAACTGACAGGCTTTTCCTGCTCTGTTCACGGCATTTTACGGTAGGGTTGCACCGATACCACTTTTATTTTTATTTTTTTTTATTCTTTTGTCATGGGACAGTGGCACTAATATGCAGCACTGATGAGGCGTGGACTGTCAATAGTTTAAAAGAAAATTATAATTTTTAAATTTTTTTATTATATAAAAAATTATATATATATATATCTCTCTATATTAATATTGAAGTGTAGAGGGGAACCGCACACAGCTTTCAATCTAGTGCCAGCAAACAGGTCCTCCCACCGACCTTGTGTATATATAAGAATACATTTCCAGAGGTTGCTGCACTTAAAAATTGTTGCTTTATTCCAGCAAATCTTTGGAAAAAGATTACAAAGTAAGTAGAATCATTCCAGACAAAATCGTTACAATCATCTGTTCAGACAAAAATTACGTTTCGGGCTGATTTGTTCGCGCCCTTCCTTAGATCAGTCAGAACAACATCAGATGTGTTCTGACTGATCTAAGGAAGGGCGCGAACAAATCAGCCCAAAACATAATCTTTGAACAGATGATTGTAACGATTTTGTCTAGAATGATTCTACTTGCTTTGTAATCTTTTTCCAAAGAGGGGGGGCTTAGATGAGATATCAGGGGTCTAAATAGACCCCTGACACCTCCCCTTTGAGACAGAGAAAAGGACTGAGGACACAGATTCGCCAGTCCTTTTCTCAGCAGCCGCAGCCTCAGCCTGAAGATGAATGGACAGGAAACAGCAGCTCCTGTTCATTAATAAACTGAAGCATCGTAAACACAGTTTATGATACTCGTTTATGAATAGACAGTGTCAGTGATCACTGACTCTGTGCATTCAAAAAAGGAAGGAGTCGGTAAATGACAGATTTACCGGCTCCTTCCTCTGCTCTCCATCCTGACAGATCCAGGACGAGGGGGGAGCCGTGGAGGACACGGACAATTGGGGATGATTGGTGCGGCGGTGGGGGCAGTTACCAGCACCAATCCCCCTGACAGCCACGGCAGGGAGAGGAGGAGAAGCGGCTGTCAAAAAAAGCTATACAGGGAGATCAGTGCTTGTAACTGCCCCCACTGCTGCACCAATTATCTGTGAGGCTGCCCAGCCCCCCATGCTACACAGAGGATGCTGGGTGTATTGGCCTCCTGCCAGGTATCAGGTCAAGCATCAAAGCATTTGCACGAGTACAAGTACTCGTGCAAATGCTTGGTATCGGTATCAGTGCAACCCTATTCTACTAGTAAGATGGCTGTTATTGGATGGGTACTAAGCCGCATAGGGGAGTTAACTGGAGACCTGATGGCAACATTTTACGGTAGCTGTATGTAAAGTGATAGTGGGGGACACCGATAAAGTGAACCCATGAGAATGAAAATATAGAAGGTACCATGGGTGATTTGTTTTTAAAATTGCAACTGCAAGGAGTGGCCTGTGGCTTACTAGGTAAGGAAGCCACAATAGGGATTGGAGCTTGCAAATCTGGATTACTGGGTAGGGGGCGTGCAACTTGTGCTGTGACTGATGACCGCCAGCACCCACTGATCGGCAAAGAGGATAGAACAGAGCTCTGCCTTGTCTGCAGGGACATGTTGGATTTTGTGTTCCTGCAAAGCAGTGAATAAAATCCTGCACATCCCTTAGTAAAAGCATCACATAGTAAACACAAAAACACTGGTTAGGCACACATTTAGGCTGGGTTCACACTAGTGCGAATTGGATGCAAGTTTCCCCGCATCCAATTTGCATTACACAAGAGTCCTGTGCGTCTTTTGCTCTGTGCGTCTTTGGCTCCGTTTCAGGGACGAATTATTCATCCCGGATTCATCCCTGAAACTGAGAACAGGGATGCACCGGACCCCAGTGTGAACCCAGCCTTAAGATGCACTAGATGTTTAACCCCTTCCCAGCCAGTGTCATTAGTACAGTGACCGTGTATATTTTTAGCACTGATCACTGTATTAGTGTCACTGGTTCCCACAAAGTCAGACTGTCTGCCGCAGTATCGCAGTCCTGCTATAAGTCGCTGATCACCGCCATTATTAGTATAAATAAAATAAAATAAATTCCAGCATATAATGCTGTGAAAAAGTTTTTGCCCCCTTTTCTAATTTTTTTTTTTTGCTTATTTGTCACACTTAAATGACAGATCTTCAAACAAATGTAATTATTATACAAAGATAACCCGAGTAAATACAAAATGCAGTTTTTAAATGATGGTTTCATTTATTAAGGCAAAAAAGCTGTCCAAACCTGCCTGGCTTTATGTGAAAAAGTAATTGCCCCCTAAACCTAATGGTTGTGCCACCCTTGGCAGCAACAACTGCAATCAACTGTTTGCAATAACTGGCAATGGGTCTTTCACATTGCTTTGGAGCAATTTTAGCCCACTCTTCTTTGCAGAATTGTTTTAATTCAGCCACATTGGAGGGTTTTCCAACATGTGTAAGGTCATGATACACCATTACGATTGGATTTAAGTCCGGGCTTTGACTAGGCCACTCCAAAACCTAAATTTTGCTTTGTTTGAACCATTTGGAGGTGGACTTGCTGTTGTGTTTCGGATCATTGTCCTGCTGCATAACCCAAGTGCACTTGAGCTTGAGGTCACAAACTGATGGCTGGACATTTTCCTTTAGGATTTTCTGGAAGAGCTCAGAATTCATGGTTCCATCAATTATGGTAAGTCGTCCAGGTCTTGTAGCTGCAAAGCAGCTCCAGACCATCACACTACCACCACCATGTCTGATTGTTGGTATGATGATCTTGTTATGAAATGCTGTATTAGTTTGATGCCAGATGTAACGGGATGCACACCTTCCAAAAAGTTATATTTTTGTCTCATCAGTCCACAGAATATTTGCCTAAAAGTCTTGGGGATAATCGAGATGTTTTTTGGTAAATGTGAGATGAACCTTTTGTGTTCTTTTTGGACAGCAGTGGCTTTGGCCTTGGAACTGCCCCATGGATGCCATTTTTGCCCAGTCTTTCTTATTGTTGAATCGTGAACACTGATCTTACCTGAGGCAAGTGAGGCCTGCAGTTCTTTAGATGTTGTTCTGGGTTCTTTTATGACCTCCTGGATGAGTTGTCGTCATGCTCTTGGAGTAATTTTAGTAGGCCGGTCACTCCTGCCAAGTTCACCACTGTTCCAAGTTATCTCCATTTGTGGATACTGACTCTCCCTGTGATTCACTGGAGTTCCAAAGCCTTAGAAATGGCTTTTAAAACCCTTTTTAGACTGATACATGTACATTACTTTGTTTCTAATCTGTTCTTGAATTTTTTTTTAGATTGTGGCTTTTTGTGATTTGTTAGCGTGCTTCACTTTGTCAGACAGCTTCTATTTATGTGATTTCTTGATTCAACAGGTCTTGCAGTAATCAGGCCTGGGTGTGGCAAGTGAAATTTAAATCACCTTTCCAAAAAATTGTGGTTAATCACAGTTCATTCATGATTCAGCATGGGAGGGGGCAATTACTTTTTCACATAGGGCCAGGCAGGTTTGAACAGCTTTTTTCCTTTAATAAATTAAATAATAACTTAAAAGCTGCATCTTGGATTTACTCGGGTTCTTTGTGTAATATTAAAATTTGTTATGAATCTTTTACATGTGGGAAATATGCAAATAAATAAAAAAAAAAAAAAAAAAAAAATCAGGAAGGGGGCACATACTTTTTCACAGCACTGTATATACCATAGTTTATTGGCGCTATAACTTTTGTGCATGCACTCAATATATGCTTATTGTGATTTTTTTGTAGAGGGATACATATTGGTCTAAATTTATAAAAAAATTAGATATTTTACCTTTTTGTTTTGGATATGTTTTATAGCAGAAAGTTAAAAATATTGTTGTTTTTTTTTCGAAATTGCCTTTTTTTGTTTATAGTGCAAAATTAAATAATAAAACCCAGTGGGGATCAATTGCCACCAAAAGAAAGGTTTATTTGTGAAAAATTATATAAATGTTTATTTGTGTACAGCTTTGCATGACCGAGCAATTGCCACTTAGAGGAGCACAGTGCTAAATAGCAAAAAATGGCCTGGTCTTGAAGGGGGTAAAACATTCTGGAGCTCAAGTGGTTATATTTATTTTTATTAGAAAGTTTTCAAGACATTAAAATATGGCTCAATATTGTTTACAGATATAAAACAAGCCGTTTCAAATTCAACCTACAAGAGGTCTTGTCCCAGCAGTAACAATACATACTATTCATAGTGTAGAAATTTACAACTTCGTATTCAAAGTATAAATATTTTATGTATCTAAAGATTTAACAGTATACTCCTGGTAACATGATAATATGGGAGATAAATGTATTCTGTAGACATAAGCAAAATGCCAACAATGGGATGAACACGCAAATCTTGTCCTCACGTCATGTATGTGGAAGGGTTGGGGGTGGTAAAGAAGTGGGAGAGTGCCTGAAAGCCTGGGTCAGTCTCTGAATTGGATTCTCAGTAAATATTCTAAAGAGAGGCTTCTCGGCAGACGCAAGGATCCCGCACCTTGCTGTAAGAGCTTCCAGAAGTTTATCCTCTCAAATGCAAGAGTATAATTTGTATATGGTCAGTCCAAGTGTCCCCCTACATCATGATGCAATTAGACTATTGCTTAAAGAGTAACTCTGCTTTTATTTAGGGGGAGGGGACCCATCTAGGTGACCTACATTGCAAGGATTTGGCAAAAAGTTTGTTGAAGATTTCTATCTGTTTCTTCTCTGAAGAAAAAGGTGTTTGTCTAAGTCGATGTGCAAAGTGAATCTGAATGGGAGTGACTTTATCATTATCAATCAGCTGATGCACTTGCAGGGTTTTAATGAGAAAAATGCAGGATCTGAATCTCTTATAAAGCGAATAACCCTTTAGGAAGTATCTCCCAAAAATGAAATTTTTCTTACAGGGGATGCCAAAATCTGACTTGTATCTTACTGCAGATTTCTGGGAAAATCAGTGCACCAATCACATAGACAGGAAACTATATTTCTGAGGCTGTTCTGTACATCAGCTGTGTACAGAATGCCTCCAGGTAGCCATATTGCATATTACAGCACAGCATATTGAAAAGCAAAGACTTTTTAATAATGTTCACTTACAATATGACTTGTATAGCAGTTGTACAGTATATGCCATTTCCCAACAACGTGGAGTTATCCTCTAAATGTTATTGAGCATTACCATAATGCACAGAAGTCCCTAAAAACTCAAGTCATTGTTTTAATTAAATTTAAAGCTGCCAAAAGCACATTGAAAAAGCTTCAATTTAGCCCTCATTCCCACAAGGCTGATCCGCTGCCATGGAGTCCGCCTCTGTCCGCTGGCTTAGCGGGAGATCTCTCCGTTGATGACAGGTCCCTCTCTGCTCACTGAGGGGCTTGTCGAGCGCCGCTGGTCGCTATGAAGAGATCGGACGAAAACTGACAGCATGTCCGTTTTCGTCAGGTCTTACCCGATCCGATCTGCCAGGGGCGGATTTGAACGTAGGGCCATCCGTCTGATTTTTGCGGATCAGACCGGGTCGGATGTCAGCAGACACGTCACCTATGACATCCGTCGCTCCATAGCCTTACATGGAGTGCCTGTTCAGGTCCGCCGACAAAACTGACAGGTTGACCTGAACAGTCTGTTCGTGTGAAAGGGGCCTAAAATAGATTTTCCTTGTTCTACTAAATGCTGAGATCTACCATTCCCACCACTTTGCCTATACAGTATCTGTCTAGGAATGTATGCCCTTCTTGTGGAACACCGCATCAGCTGTTATCAGTCTGGAAAAAGGACTGGCTTCAGTACAGCTAGACTAAAGCCTAAAACAGCAGCTGTAAAAATGTCCAGTGTGCATGAGACCTAAGTGTTGCATCACTTTGGATTTTCAATAACCTTTTAATTTTTTTCCCCAGTGAATAATTCAGAACCGTGAATCTACTAAACTGCTACGTATTAAAAAGCCACTGCATGGTCCACATCAGTCCACCTTTTTTCTATGTACTAAACAAAGTGAATTGCCCAACTACAAAACAGTTTTGGCTTTTGTGCATTGGGGACTTGTTTTGCTCTCGCCTGCAATAGTGATTTGCATGGATGACTGAAAAGGAAGTCCTTGGACTTCATTTCACTTTTTCTGCATCTTTGAATATAAACTTTATGTACAAAGTATGTAAGGATTTAGGAAATATTTAAAATTTGGGCACTTTCAATACAAAGTGAATAAGTCTAAGCACATATAACCTCTTGCCCTGTAATTTTTTAGCATAAACCTGAGCACTCTCTGGCTTCTTTACCAGCATTGTGACTAACGTGCATAGAGGTGTAAGAATAAGAGCTTGCTTTGCTGTATTCAAATACCCTCTTCTCTGCCATCTTGAGCATGTATGTTTCAAAATGTCCTCTTCTGTGGGGGAGGAAATATACTGTAGGTGGAAGGGTTTATAGGAAGTAGGAATAGTTGAGTGAAGGAGAGTGTATTATGTGTTCAATCTAATTTTATTTAAAAAAAAAAAAAATTACCAGTACAATATCAAAAACATAAGCCAAAAGCCCCAACAATCTGGGGCAAGTACAAAATGAAAAGCAAAACCACAAAAACAATAGCACAGAAAATGCAAAAATGTAAGAGGATTGTGCACAAAACAAACAATAAGAGAAATACAGTAATTGTTCATAGCATAGCCTAAGAAGGGGGCCCTCAGGAGTCCAAAAGGGAGCCACCAGTTGGACCAGAGAGGCTAGTCTGCCTTCAACCCATTAGGTTCCGAAGCTCAGAAGATTCTCTACATATTCCAGGAGAGCCACATATAACAATATTTCTGGATAGAAAAATATATAAGAAGTGTGTATCGTCACACGGAGTGGTGCCGTGGATACACATAAAGTAGTACTGTGCCACGTCCTATCAATTGCATATACCAAAAAAAGGGGGGAGAAGGGACTTATGGACTTTTTAGGCACCACAAAATTGTAGATAAAAATTCCTTATTTTATTTAATATCAAAAAACACATAACAAAAAGACAAAAAATATTGTTTAAAACACAACATATGTCTATACTTAAATCGTTGCTATACAACACCATCTACAGTATGAAATTCTCCGGACATATGGGGAATAGCTTCAAATGTAGATCAATCCGAAGAGGTGGCTAGATATTTCTGGGTACCTAGTTTTTGTGCCAGAAGAGATTCCATGCGTTCAATGTGGTCCATTTCCTCCACCCACTCCACCAGAGTCTAAACATGGGTCGCACGCCAGTAGAGGAGGATAGCCAGTCTGGTGGCTGTCAAACAGTGACATAGAATACTCCTTTTTATAAGCTTGTATGAGCTGAGGAGATCTGAGAGCTTAACAACCTGCGCCCTGTTTGGGACAGTTGAAAACGTGTAACAGAGAACCGACACCCGTTTGAGAAGAGGGTTTTATGGATTGGGATGTTCTAGTATAAGCATGTTAGCTGCAAGGAAAATGTTATGGGTTGGGGACGTTCAAGTGTATGTAGACAACAAAAAAACACATGCTTCATACATTATATTTTATTTCTTTTCACCAGCAGCTTTCCTTTCTACTAGAAATTCAGCAGTTGAAGTTCTCAAATCCTGCTTCTGCCTATAGGTTGACACTGCTACCTATAAAGGTCACCCTATCATGCAAGTTCCTGGCAAAGACTCCATACCGGCATGCACAGCAGGTGGTGGGGGTAGCCTCTGCTGTTGTGAACTCCCCCTGTTAACACCCACCATGTTTGATCAACCGTGCCTCCTAAATGGAAGATATGCTTGCATATAGTACAGTATTTGGGACATGCAGTCCTGAAGTAGCTTGGCACATTTCAAGTCAGTATGCATGCACCCTCATGTGCACAGTGCAATGATTTTGTAAACGTGTATAGGGTAAACATTTACTAAAAATTATAGAGATACTATATAGGTGCAGCTTTATTCCAGGAAGCGTTTTCCTTTGAGGGTTTTATAAGACTTAAAAGCTGAGTCATGGAATAAGCAAATACTGTCTAGATACAAGAGCCATTGCTACTGGTTTATGTATTTCTTCTACATCTGTGCTGTAGCCCAGCACAAAACTTTGTCTTTGTGCAGAAGTTTCCTGTAATAAAGACCAGTCAGGCACTGTGAGCTTATCCTCTCAGTCTGCTGCAAATAGTGTGCCAGCTTGTATTTAAACTGGCCGCTCTGTATGTAGTCTGACAGGCTGCACAAGAAGCCCTGTATCTCCAGAACCATAGGTCGTAGGGGCTCCAAATGGACCATTGGGGTAGGACTTCAGCTATATACCCCCCAAATTTGGGGTCTCTGTGACTGTGACCCGGGTCACCTGCTCCCCTGACTGCACGTCCCTGATCTGTATATGCAGTAAAGCATGCTTGTTATATTCACTGAGGAACCTAGGGGTTTAATACTCTGCATTGTGTAAAAAGCTGCTTGATGTTGTATGCACAGATCCTCCCCTCCCTGCACTTCCCCCCTCTTGGGAGAGTGCATGTGTTCAGCACAGGGCCAATCGACGCTGTCAAGACAGAGGGTCAGGGGCCCTGCAGCCTCATAGGACAGCTCAGTGCAGTATGACAAGTCGTCCTACAAGCTTCACCAGGAACTGATAGAAATCACAAGGCTGCTATACAGTGGGGACAGAAAGTATTCAGACCCCCTTACATTTTTCACTCTTTGTTATATTGCAGCAATTTGCTTTTTCCTCATTAATGTACACACAGCACCCCATATTGACAGAAAAACACAGAATTGTTGACATTTTTGCAGATTTATTAAAAAAGAAAAACTGAAATATCACGTGGTCCTAAGTATTCAGACCCTTTGCTCAGTATTAAGTAGAAGCACCCTTTTGATCTAATACAGCCATGAGTCTTTTTGGGAAAGATGCAACAAGTTTTTCACACCTGGATTTGGGGATCCTCTGCCATTCCTCCTTGCAGATCCTCTCCAGTTCTGTCTGGCTGGTAAACGTTGGTGGACAGCCATTTTTAGGTCTCTCCAGAGATGCTCAATTGGGTTTAAGTCAGGGCTCTGGCTGAGCCATTCAAAAACAGTCACAAAGTTGTTGTGAAGCCACTCCTTCATTATTTTAACTGTGTGCTTAGGGTCATTGTCTTGTTGGAAGGTAAACCTTCGGCCCAGTCTGAGGTCCTGAGCACTCTAGAGAAGGTTTTCGTCCAGGATATCCCTGTATTTGGCCGCATTTATCTTTCCCTCAATGCCAACCAGTTGTCCTGTCCCTGCAGCTGAAAAACACCCCCACAGCATGATGCTGCCACCATTATGCTTGACTGTTGGGACTGTATTGGACAGGTGATGAGCAGTGCCTGGTTTTCTCCACACATACCGCTTAGAATTAAGGCCAAAAGGTTCTATCTTGGTCTCATTAGACCAAAGAATCTTATTTCTCACCATCTTGGAGTCCTTCAGGTGTTTTTTTTAGCAAACTCCATGCGGGCTTTCATGTGTCTTGCACTGAAGAGAGGCTTCCGTCGCGCCACTCTGCCATAAAGCCCGACTGGTGGAGGGCTGCAGTGATGGTTGACTTTCTACAACTTTCTCCCATCTCCCGAATGCATCTCTGGAGCTCAGCCACAGTGATCTTTGGGTTCTTCTTTACCTCTCTCACCAAGGCTCTTCTCCCCCGTTAGCTCAGTTTGGCCGGACGGCCAGCTCTAGGAAGGGTTCTGGTCGTCCCAAACGTCTTGCATTTAAGGATTATGGAGGCCACTGTGCTCTTAGGAACCTTAAGTGCAGCAGAAATTTTTTCGTAATCTTGGCCAGATCTGTGCCTTGCCACAATTCTGTCTCTGAGCTCTTCAGGCATTTCCTTTGACCTCATGATTCTCATTTGCTCTGACATGCACTGTGAGCTGTAAGGTCTTATATAGACAGGTGTGTGGCTTTCCTAATCAAGTCCAATCAGTATAATCAAACACAGCTGGACTCGAACGTGTACAACCATCTCAAGGATGATCAGAAGAAATGGACAGCACCTGAGTTAAATATATGAGTGTCACAGCAAAGGGTCTGAATACTTAGGACCATGTGATATTTCAGTTTTTCTTTTTTAATAAATCGCAAAAATGTCAACAATTCTGTGATTTTCTGTCAATATGGGGTGCTGTGTGTACATTGAGGGAAAAAAATGAACTTAAATTATTTTAGCAAATGGCTGCAATATAACAAAGAGTGGAAATTTTAAGGGGGTCTGAATACTTTCCGTCCCCACTGTATACTGCTGATGAGAAAAGGTATTCAGCTATTTATATTTACTTAATTAATTGCATTTCCATGTTCTGTGTACTGTGGGAGACCAGATATAGTGAATACAGGGTCCTGGGTTTAGTAACAATTTAAGCCTGGCTTCACACTAATGTGGTGCGGGACACCGCATGTAATTCGCACAGGAATCACAGCACATTCCTGTGCGATTTGAGCCATGGATTTGTAGGACTCAAATTGCACGGCATTCACACCAAACTCGTGCAGGACCCTTTTTTGTCCGCACCAGAATCTGATTGCATTGGGTGTTCACACCCATGCAACCCGATTCTGCAAATCGCACTGCGTTTTGCAAACCGATTTCGGGGTGTCCTTAACATACACTCCACAGTTGGTTCGTATGAACAGGTTGCAATTTTAGTATGAACTGAGGCTAAAGTATGAACTAAGTATTCTCTCTGAAATTGAGAAATCCCTAAGAGAATATTTCGATCTCAATACCTCCCCTGACATTTCTAACAATACTTTATGGAGTGCACATAAAGCGGTTATACGTGGTAAATTCATACAAATTGCGAGCTCAATTACAAGAAAACGCACTGACATAATTAAAAATATAGAAAAAAAATATAATACTCTACTTGAACAACATAAAACAAAATCCCTCTGTATCCTTATTTAATAAATGGATATGTTCAGACGCAACTTAACCTATGTTTAAGTACACAATCTGAAAAATATATCAATTGGACAAAAAATAAATTTTATATATATATATATATATATATATATATATATATATAAAAAACGTTAACCAAATACTCTCTTGGCTAATAAATTAAAAACTGACCATAAATTTAAACCAATCTATCTTAAGACTCACTCAAATTAATTTACACATAATCCTTCTAAAATTCTAGAAATTTTTCATGAACATTTATTGTATCTTTATCAAGCCCCAGACACTTCTGATGATAAACTAGCTGAAAACTACTTTTCATCTATACACCTACCCGCAATTCCAAAACCTATTTTTCAATTACTAGAAAATAATATATTTCTATTCCTCTCAAAACTAATAAAAACCTGGTCCGGATGATGGTCTTTCTGCTCTTTACTATAAGAAATTTGGTAACTTTTTATTTATTTTTTTGCCCCTCAATTATCCTCATATTATAATGCTATAATATAAGGTGATAAATTAAATTCTATTACACTTCTTGCCTCTATTTGCATGAAACCTGATCCAAATTGCGATAATACTACTTGGTATAACTTTCGCCCTATTTCTCTTAAAGTGATTGTAAAGTCTTGTTTTTTTTTTAAGTTAAAATTAACAAACATGTTATACTTACCTGCCCTGTGTAGTGGATTTGCACAGAGCAGATCCTCCTCTTCTTGGGCCCCTCTTCAGCTCTCCTGGCCCCTCCCTCCTGTTGAGTGCCTCCCACAGCAGGCAGCTTGCTATGGGGCACCCGAGCCGCAGCTCTGCGTGTTCATTCAGACACGGAACCACGACCTGGCCCAGTCCCCTTTTCTCTCCTCATTGGCTGACTGGCTTTAATTGACAGCAGCGGGAGCCAATGGTGCCGCGCTGCTGTCCCAGCCAATGAGGAGGGGAGTCCCGGGCAGCCGAGACAATCCTACAACATCGCTGGATCTAGATGGGGCTAAGGTAAGTATTAGGGGGGCTGCTGCACACGGAAAGGATTTTTATCTTAATGCATGGAATGCATTAAGATAAAAAAACTTTCTGCCTCTACAATCACTTTAACTACGACGCTAAAATATATGCAAAAATGTTTGTGACTTGATTGAACACTGGAATAAATAAGTTAATTAGTAAGACCAACTAGGTTTCATGCCTAGACTACAAGCATGTGATAATATTCGCAGAATATTACATCTTATCCATTTATCTTAAAAAAAAAAGAAAAACTCTTTGTTTCCTTATAGCTCTTGATATTAGGAAAGCATTTGATACTGTCCTCTGGCCATACTTAAATTTCCTTCTTAAAAAATGGGGCTACGGTCCTCACTTTTGCAACTGGATCAATTCTCTCTATGATAAACCAAACGCATTTGTACAATATGCTGGATTTCGATCACCCCCTTTTGAAATTCAAAGAGGCACTAGACAGGGATGCCCTTTATCACCACTATTGTTTCTATTAGCGATTGAACCTCTTGCAATTTTGATTAAGAATAACATTAATATTAAAGGTTTAGATATTGCAAGTTACCATCATTAAATCTGCCTTTTTGCTGATGATGTCATCTTATTTATAACACAACCCTTGACCATGTTACCCAATCTAAATCTAGAACTAGTTGCCTTTCAAAAAAATTCTGGTCTTTATATTAATAATATTAAATATAACGCCCTGAACATTAATATGTCAAATACCAATATTATTCATATTAAAACACATTTTCCTTTTGCCTGAGAAGACTTTTCCTTGTCTTATTTAGGCATTAAACTTACCTCTTCTTACGCTTTCCTTTATAATACTAATTTTCCATCCATTATACGTCACTTCAAATCTCTTCTTGAGACATGGAAAAACGATCACATTTCGTGGTTAGGATGCATAACATCTTTCAAAATGTTTTTTTTTACCAAAATTACTTTATTTAGAGTACTTCCTATTAATATTCCTTCCCATATTCTAAGATCAATTCAAACTTTGATATTTTCCTTTATATGGCAAAAACATAACCCCTCCCGAATAAATAGAGAAACTCTTTTCCAAACAAAAAAAAATGGAGGACTAGCTGTTCCTAATATTTCCGCTTATTATTCAGCTGCTCAAATATCTCATCTTATGGGACCATAACTATGCAGACCCTCCCCTCTGGATTTTACTGGAAGCCTCCCAAATAGACCCTATATCTATTGATACTATTTTATGGATTCCTAAAAAAAAATTAGAAAGCATATTGGTAACCCCATTATCAAACATTCCATGTTAATTTGGGATAAATACAAATTTAGAAGTAATTTAATGTCCCCTTATGCTCCCTTATTACCAATTGTACATAACCCAATGTTTTAACCAGGATTCCATGAACCCCTTAAATTCAAATGGTGGACTTATAAAATATTTATAAAATCCACAATCTAATAACTCTCTCTGGAGTAATTAAGTCTTTCGTCTGTGAAACAAACTCACAAATTACCCGATCAAGAACTTCCCAGATACTTTCTAATAAAACAATTTATAACTTAAACTATAAGATCTTCGCACAATCTAAAAACCCTCACTCTCTTTGAACATCTTTGTAAACATGATTCTACTGCTAAAGGTCTTCTCTTAATGATTTATTAATTTATACTTGATAAAAACAAAACCTCATTCATATAAAACAAAATGGGAAAATGATCTTGGAACAACTATAACAGAAGAAGGATGGAAACAAATAGGGTAAACTACTTCCAACTGTTCTTTAAATACTGCCGCAATAGAATCCGATTGCAAATTACTCATGAGATGGTATTTAGTTCCCAAACATTTAGCCAAGTTTAAACCAACTAACTCAAATGCTTTACTGGTTGCTTGGATATTGGAAACTTTTTACATATATGGTGGGAATGTCCTAAATTAAAACAATTTTGGTCTGATTATATATATATATACATACAGTGGGGCAAAAAAGTATTTAGTCAGCCACCAATTGTGCAATTTCTCCCACTTAAAAAGATGAGAGAGGCCTGTAATTGTCATCATAGGTATACCTCAACTATGAGAGACAAAATGTGGAAACAAATCCAGACAATCACATTGTCTGATTTTTGAAAGAATTTATTTGCAAATTATGGTGGAAAATAAGTATTTTGTCAATATCAAAAGTTCATCTCAATACTTTGTTATATATCCTTTGTTGGCAATGACAGAGGTCAAATGTTTTCTGTAAGTCTTTACAAGGTTGTCACACACTGTTGCTGGTATATTGGCCCATTCCTCCATGCAGATCTCCTCTAGAGCAGTGATTTGGGGCTGTCCCTGGGCAACACGGACTTTCAACTCCCTCCAAAGGTTTTCTATGGGATTGAGATCTGGAGACTGGCTAGGCCACTCCAGGACCTTGAAATGCTTCTTTCGAAGCCACTCCTTCGTTGCCCGGGCAGTGTGTTTGGGATCATTGTCATATTGAAAGACCCAGCCACGTTTCATCTTTAATGCCCTTGCTGATGGGACGAGGTTTGCACTCAAAATCTCACGATACATGGCCCCATTCATTCTTTCATGTACACAGATCAGTCGTCCTGTTCCCTTTGCAGAGAAACAGCCCCAAAGCATGATGTTGCCACCCCCATGCTTCACAGTAGGTATGGTGTTCTTTAGTTGCAACTCAGCATTATCTCTCCTCCAAACACGACGAGTTGTGTTTCTACAAAACAGTTCTACTTTGGTTTCATCTGACCATATGACATTCTCCCAATCCTCTTCTGGATCATCCAAATGCTCTCTAGCAAACCTCAGACGGGCCCGGACATGTACTGGCTTAAGCAGGGGGACACATGTGGCACTGCAGGATCTGAGTCCCTGTTGGCGTAGTGTGTTACTGATGGTAGCCTTTGTTACCTTGACCCCAGCTCTCTGCAGGTCATTCACTAGGTCCCCCTGTGTGGTTCTGGGATTTTTTTTTTTTTTCTCAAACAAAAAGTTTTATTAAGATTGAATAAGTGTATACAGTTCCAGAGCACATACAGTAGTTTACATGGCAGAAGTCACATTTTACATATGTATTAGGGTAAGGAGCAAAAACAATATATAAAAATAAGTACAGAAAAAAGGGGGAACATACTCCATTGCATCGGATAAAGAGAAAACAAAGAGGAGAAAGGAGAAAACACATCCTCTCATCAGGAAAATCCTTCCATGAGCTATCCACACTCCTCCAATGGATCATTTGCTTATTACCTCTTAGCATACTGGCTAATTATATAGTGCATAACATATATCTCATAGGAATTGAGGTTAATGAGGGCCGCTTTTAGAATAAGCGATCATATATCAAATCTATTGGCGCTAGACCTGGTGTATCCAACCATGGAGCCCATAGTTTCTCATATTTTTGTGTCGCTCCCCTATGCTGGTAAATAATTTTTTCCATACGAATAGTGGCCCCCATTTGTGTAATCCATTCTTGTACCGTGGGAGGACACGTGGACCTCCAGTGCCTGAGGATAAGTAGGCGGGCCTGAAACAAAGCTCTTCTGATAGCCTGTCTAAGGATATCCTCAGTCAGTAGATCATCCACAATCCCCAGCAGACATGGCTTTGGATCCAAAGGTATCACTGTTTGGAAAACTCTATTAATGGTGTTAATGACCTCGTTCCAATAGAGGTGTAATTTTGGGCATCTCCACAGGAGGTGTATGAGGTCTCCATGGTCTCTGGAGCATCTGGTGCAGGTGGGATCAGTGCCCAAACCCATACGGGCCAGTCTAGCCGGTGTATAATGCACTCTGGAAATAATATAGAGCTGTGAGAGCTTTTGAGCAGCATTTAATGAACACGTGGAAACCGCCAGCAGGGCTTCCTCCCACTGTTCCTCCTCAAAGGAGCCAACATCCTGTTCCCAGTGGGACACGACCCTCAGAGGCGCGTCCCCTAGGAAAAGGTTCAGAAGCATGGTATAGCAGTCAGATATAAAACCTCTATAGGTGGTTATGGCAAGTAGGTGGTTGAAAATAGGAGTGGGTTGCAGGTTCCAAATATCGGGGCCCCTTTGTGCATCTATTGCATGTTTAAGTTGTCTGTAATAGAAGAGCATAGAGCCCGGCAATTGAAAGGCCTCCCTGAGCTCCGAGAAGGGTCTCAATTTACCGTCTCCAATTATGTGTACCATATGGGACACCCCGTATTGTTGCCATTTGGGTCCGTAGGGTATTTTAGCTATTTCTGAATAGTGATTGTTTTCCCAGATGGGGCTATACCTGGTAAAGCCCTCCACCCCTTGTAGCATCCTGACCTTGTTCCAGATTTTCTGCATAAGTGCATAAGTTGGGAAAAGTTTATTAGATTTGTTATATTGTAAGGCCTCTAATCCATCCGCAACCTCTCTCCTGGAAGTGAACCGGAGTATGTGGGCCGAAGGGTCTCTCAGGTTCATCTCCAGGTCCTCCCCGGGGCCTATGGCTCTAGCAATGTGCTGTAGCTGGGAGGCTAAATAATACACCCAGGGGTTAGGCAATGCTAAACCTCCATTGTCTTTAGGACGTTGTAGTTGTTCTAGTTTAATTCTGGAAGGCTTTGAAAGCCATATAAATGAACGGAAGAGGGAGTTGATGATTCTAAACTTTTTCAGAGTAATAACCATTGGAGAATTGTGGAGCACATATAGTAGTTGTGGCATAAGAATCATCTTTATTAAGTTTATTCTGCCCACTTGGGACAGCTTTAATTTACTCCACACTTTGACCCGATCCCGACATCTATTGATCAATGGGGTTAGATTAAGATTCACATAGTCTAATATATGGGCTGTAATCTGTATACCCAGATATTTAAAGGATGTCGAGACTGGTATATCCTGCATATTTTGTTGGGTTGTGGGCGGGTCACGGTCTAGAAGCAGCAGAGAGGACTTGGTCCAGTTAATAACTAAACCTGAGTATTTCCCGAACTGTTTAATCACACTCATTGCCTCTGTCAGTGAGTTAGATGTATCACCCAGTAGCAGCATGGTGTCGTCTGCGTACATAATTACCTTCTCCTGAATGTCTCCGTATCTAAAACCCTGTATCAAGGGATTAGCGCGTACCGTAGCCGCTAGGGGCTCTATAGCCATAGCAAACAGGAGCGGAGACAGGGGGCACCCCTGCCTCGTACCCCTGTATAGTTTAAAGGGTGATGAAATCCTTCCTCCCTCTCTAATGGCCGCTATAGGAGACGAGTAGAGTAACTGCACCCACTTGATAAAGTCCTCCCCAATTCCAAATTTTCGCATCACTGCCCATAGATAGTCCCATTCGACGCTATCAAACGCCTTGTGGGCGTCCAGTGACAGCAGCGCTCTATCTCCCCTATTGTCCGCCTGGGATTGGATATTGAGGAAAAGTCTGCGGAGGTTTATCGCGGTCGACTTTTGGGGCATAAATCCGGACTGATCCGAATGGATTATACTGGATATGACTTTATTCATGCGGATTGCTAATGCTTTGGCTAATATCTTTACATCAGTTTGTAAAAGAGATATAGGGCGGTATGATCCCGGGTCGAGAGGGTCTTTATTGGGTTTTAGTATCAAAACTATATTTGCTCTAGTCATTGATTGAGGGAGGCTGCCACTCTGTTTCGCTGCATCAAATACCTTCAATAGACGTGGAAGTATAAGCTCGCCATATTGTTTGTATACCTCGATGGGGAGTCCATCGTCACCCGGGGCCTTGGAATTGGGGAACAAACTGGTCGCCAACTGCAGTTCCTCAACAGTCAAAGGGGCGTCAAGTTCCTCCCTAGCTGCCATTTGTAAACAGGGGAGCTGAATATTATCCAGATATTCAGTTAAGGAGTCTAGGGTATATGTTTGTTTAGACTCATAGAGGGAGGAATAAAATTCCACTAGTTCTGCTAAGATTTGGTCCGGGGCATTGGTCAGCCCACCAAGATGTGTACGTAACGCCCCAATTGAGGGGGAAGTTTGATGGGCATGGGCAATGGTTGCTAACAGGCGTCCAGTGTGCTCCCCCTCCTCGTAATATGCTGCTTTATGGAAAAATCTCTTTCTCTCTGCTGTAGATGTCGTGATTTTATACAACGCATCTTGCGCAGAGAGCCACGCCTCTTTGTTACTCTGGGTTGGATCTGTGATAAATTTGCTCTCCAGTTCTTTTGCCATGTTTTCAATTCCCTCCCTCTGAGCATGTGTCTTTCTCTTAACAGCTTGAATTTCAGTTATAAATAGGCCTCTCAGGACAGCCTTAAAGGCTTCCCAATTCACAAGCCATTGGTCGTCAGCCTCATGTAGGCGCCAAAAATCTATTATATGAGATTCTATCTGCTCATGGGAAGGGAAGAGACTCAGCCAAAAAGCGTTCATTTTCCATGGGGCTTTTGCCATCGTGGAAGGGGGGCGCACCTCTAGAGTTGCTATCAATGGGGAGTGATCCGACACACTCCTAAGAGCATAAGTCACCTCAGAGATGTGTCGTTCAGCTGCACTAGAGCATAGGCATAAATCTATCCTTGATAGTGATGCATAACTCTTTGAGAAACAGGAAAACTGTTTTACCCCCGGGTTTTTGGCTCTCCATGGGTCCCTCCATCCCACCTCCTCAATAAATTTCCCCAGAGCCGTGCGGTGTACTCCCCTCCCTCCCATCACAGGCGGGTGCTTATCTAGTACTGCGTCTGTATAATTGTTGAAGTCCCCGAAGACATACAGTGGTGTCTCCGGATACTTCATTTGGAACGTCACCAGGGACCTCAACACTAAATTATTGTACGGCGGGGGTACATATACAAATGCCAGTATACATTTAAAGGAAAACAATTTACAACATAAAAATACATATCTCCCCTCATCATCAACTCAGAATCTAACTCCACAAAATCTATGGAGCCAGGCACCAGTACACTCACACCCCGAGAATAAGAGGTGTGAGTGGAGTGGTATGCCCTACCCACCCATCTAAAATTAATGCATGACAGAGAATCAGCAGTAAGGTGGGTCTCTTGTAAAGCACATATAGCCGGGAGACGTTTCCTCAATAAGGATGATACCATCGTCCGCTTTAGGGGGTCCTGCAAACCCCGAATGTTCCAAGAAAGGACAGTTACTGTCGTCATTGTTGGGTGTCTAGTTGGAAAATAACAGGGTAAAGCAACATAGAGCCCCCCTGATTCCCACCCATGGGGGGGGGGACCATCACGCAGTACCCAGCAGGGGCCAAGAAGTGACGAGACTGCCAATGCAAGAAAAAGAAAGTTACCGCTCTATCCAAGGACCGTAATACCTCGATTGCTCTGGAACAAACTTGTGTGTAGAAGTATCGTAAAATGCACAACGGTGCATAAATCAAACAAAAGTGCCTCTTCTGACCTGGATTATCCATCAATATGTACTTGTCGTATTGAAAGGCAACTTTTTTTTTTTGTAATCCACGACACCGGTGTGTCAACTGATATACCGAAACTGTGTGGGACAACCGGTCCCTCCAAACAACAATGACATATTTTCTGGTACTTGCTGGGAAGTACAATGCCATGATCCATCTTGTCATCGAACTCGCATTTTTGTGGAGAATGAATCAATATATGTTTCCGGCACAACCCTCCTCTGAGGGGAAAAGAAAAGGATAGATCCCCGGGCCTTTGTTAGGGATGTCAGTCTATCTCCGCTTCTGGTCTCCTATCCTGACGAAGCTCATTTTCATTAGCATCTAGCCAATCCGCAGCCTCCGCCGGGTGTTCAAAGAAATATGCTCTGCCTCTCAATGTAACTTTGAGTTTTGCAGGATATAACATTGCATAAGAGGCTTGTACTCTCTGCAGGCGTTTTTTAATTTCTGAGAACCGCGCGCGGTTCTTCTGGACTGCAGCTGAGAAATCTGGGTAGAATGAAATCCGCGTGCCATTGTACTGGACATTCCTCTTTTCTCTGGCTAGTTTCAGGATAATTTCCCTGTCTCTATAATTCAGGAGACGGGCCAGTATTGGGCGGGGGGGGTTTCCTGGCGGGAGAGGTCTGGCAGGTATTCTGTGAGCTCTTTCCACCGCATACAAGTAAGTGAAAGCCTCCTTGCCGAATATTTCAGCCATCCATTGTTCTATGAATTGCGTTGGGTCACGGCCCTCCACCTTTTCCGGCAAACCAACTATGCGCACATTATTGCGCCTGAGGCGATTTTCAAAATCCTCAGCGCGGGTATCCGTAGCTCTTGCTAGACGTGTGGTGGATTGGGAGTCTCTAATCAGTGTAGGTAGTTTATCCTCAAGCTCGCTTATTCTGCTTTCTGCAGCAGTGGTACGCTCTCGAATTTTCTGGATATCTTGTCTGATGAGACTAACCTCCTCCTTGAGACCGCCAAATCTTACTTGTAGATTGTTTACAGAGGCTGTACATTTGTTAACTGCTTTTAAAATGTCTGCCAGTGTGGGCTGTGCACCCCCCTCCTCCTCCTCATGTTCTTCAGGCTCATCAGTTATAGCCTCACTATCCTCTCCCTGTATCAACATGGCCCCTGCTCCCTGTGCTTCCATACATTCTTCCTCCTCAGTGCCATTAAAGTCAGGGCATTCATTTAGTGACTGTGCTGCATCTAGGCCTGGTTTTTCAGACAGTTTTTGAGCATAGTACCTCATGTCCTTAGGGTGATCAGCGGAGCCATCCTTAGAGCCTTTCAGCTGCTTGTGCTGTCCCTCCTTCAGCTTGTCACGTTTCTGTGTGGACGGCGGAGCGGCGCCATGTTGAGGATCCATCCTGGAGCCTTCTCCTCTCTGTCCACGGGTCATCATGCCCTTCTGGTACACCGGAGCGGGCGCGGAATGTGCAGGGGGTTCTCCCCGTTCGATCTAGCCGAAAACGGGGGTAATAGAGTGCCGGTAACCGGATCAAATCAGGATCACTGCGGGAGCTCTGTGACTAGACGTCTGCTCACATGCCGCGCTGGCCACGCCCCCCGGTTCTGGGATTTTTATTTACCGTTCTTGTGATCATTTTGACCCCACGGGTTGAGATCTTGCATGGAGCCCCAGATTGAGGGAGATTATCAGTGGTCTTGTATGTCTTCCGTTTTCTAATTATTGCTCCCACAGTTGATTTCTTCACACCAAGCTGCTTGCCTATTGCAGATTCAGTCTTCCCAGCCTGGTGCAGGTCTACAATTTTGTTTCTTGTGTCCTTCGACAGCTCTTTGTTCTTCACCATAGTGGAGTTTGGAGTGTGACTGTTTGAGGTTGTGGACAGGTGTCTTTTATACTAACAAGTTCAAACAGGTGCCATTAATACAGGTAATGAGTGGAGGACAGAGGAGCCTCTTATAGAAGAAGATACAGGTCTGTGAGAGCCAGAAATCTTGCTTGTTTGTAGGTGACCAAATACTTATTTTCCACCATAATTTGCAAATAAATTCTTTCAAAAATCAGACAATGATTGTCTGTCTGGATTTGTTTCCACATTTTGTCTCTCATAGTTGAGGTATACCTATGATGACGATTACAGGCCTCTCTCATCTTTTTAAGTGGGAGAACTTGCATATATTTTTACCTTATTTGGAAAAAAACTTTCCAAAAACCCTCTAGAAGCCTTATTAAATTTCAAACCAAAAAAACGTTGCTAATACCCATTTCTGTCTTTTGACATTTGTATTCACTGCTGCTAAACCAACATTGGCAAAAGCATGGTGGTCTTCTACCCCAAATTCCACTTCGGTCAGGAACAAAATTAATTGGTTTATGTCCAATTAAAAACTTGCTGCTATTGTTTGGATAATATAGACAAATTTGAGAAAACATGGTCCCCATGGATTACATCTTACTTACCACAAAATTTTGATAGATCCCTTCTACGTTTGTGATATATTCTTAAAAACTCTTGTACATTTGTTATTTACCCCTATTCGATTATTATTTATTCCCTTTCTTAACTGTTAATATATTTATATGTATTTTAATATACTCATTTTTATTTATATGATTTGTACTGCTTTTTATTATTTTTTTTAATTTAGAAGACTGGAAAGCATTGCACCAGCGATCACTAGGTCTTATGCAGGCTGTCAATGTAAGCTGTCTGCCCGTACATCATACGGGCAGACAGATTCACACTGACAGGAAGAATCAATGAAATATCCACAGTGCCATGGTTGTTCATTGAGAACTACAATACAAGAAGATAGCTGCAAAGGATATAAGTACTTGTAGTTCATTCATTCATTCACAGAACTCTGTGAATGAATGACACAGCTGTGTGGACAGAGCCCCGCACAGCCACGCTCTTTTCAAAAAATGACAGCTGGTATGGGATACTTCGAGAAGGATCGCCATGGCACTGCAGGAGCGGGAACATATTATATGTTACACTCTAAAAACGGGTGGAACTTCCAATATGTTCCCCAAAGCTGAACTTCTCCTTTTAATTTGGTCTTGTTGACTCTCTTGAGGCTTCCCTTCGAGCTCATTTGAGATATTCACTTGGCTGACCTTACTTGTAAGGTGGTTTTTCTTGTGGTGATAATCACATTGGCGATAGAGATCACAGAACTGGTGACATTAGTTTCTAAAAAGTGTTTCCTGTTTTTTCATAGGGACAAGGTGGTTTTGAGACTTCAGGCCTCCTTTATTCCAGAGTGGTTTCTTCCTTCCACCTTACCACATGCTGACCAGGTCGGCGCGAGCCGTCGTAGCTATACGTCGGCTCCTTTAAGCGGGATAGCAGGCGCGCGTGCTGCACTCGGGGGATGCTCGTGACCAGCAGTCGCGATGACCGCCGGCCACGAGCGATCGCGGGCATGAGAGGCAGAACAGGGATGTGTTTGTGTAAACACACAAATCCCTGTTCTGTTCGGAGAGGAGATGCAGATTGTGAGTTCCTAATAGCTAGGAACCATGATCTGTCATCTCCTATAGTCAGTCCTTTCCCCCTACAGTTAGAACACACAGTCAGGGAACACAGTTAACCCCTTGATTGCCCCCTAGTTTTAACCCCTACCCTGTCTGTGACATTTATACAGTAATCAGTGCATTTTTATAGTACTGATTGCTGTATGATTATCAATCGTCCCAAAAATTTGTCAAAAGTGTCCGATGTGTCCGCCATAATGTCGCAGTCACGATAAAAATTGCAGAGTGCCGCCATTACTAGTAAAAAAATAATAATAAAAATGCCATAAATCTATCCCCTGTTTTGTAGATGCTATAACTTTTGCGCAAACCAATCAATATACGCTTATTGCGATTTTTATTACCAAAAATGTGTAGAATACATATCGGCCTAAACTGAGAAAAAAATGTGCTTTTTAAAAAAATTGGGGATATTTATTATAGCAAAAAAACAAAATATTGTGGGGGTTTTTTTTTTTCAAAATTGTCGTTCTTTTTTTGTTTATAGCGCAAAAGATAAAAACAGCAGAGATGATCAAATACCACCAAAAGAAATCTCTATTTGTGGGGGAAAAGGATGTAAATTCTGTTGGGGTACAGCGTCCCACGACTGCGCAATTGTCAGTTAAAGCGACGCAGTGCCGTATCGCAAAAAGTGCTCTGGTCATTGAGCAGCCAGATCTTCCTGGGCTGAAGTGGTTAATCAGGACATTTTCCTGCCCTCTTTGTCCTACTTCTAAACATCTCAAAAACATCCCACCATCCACTGTTTGGATGTGGTGTGTGTAGTGCAGATTTAGTCACTGCAGCTGTCTACCAATCGGATAATGTTTGTAGTGCCAGAGTACTCCTGCAAAGAACTCTACCCAGCCTGTTCCATCACTGCTAGGCAGATTAGGCAGCTCATAACTAAAGCTCAACTAAATTTGTGTTTTTTTACCATTCCATTGTTTTGCTAAAGGAAATGTTAATTGCTAATGAGTTTTAAGCCTGGTACACCCCACCAGAACATTACGATAAGGGTCTCAGCCATTGGCTGGAAGCGCTGATTGGGAGACAGCTGCTGGCTTTTGAGCACACTCATACCACTACACGGGCCGAATGTCGGACGATTTTTTTGGAACCAGCCGATGTACTGTACTATTCATAAAGGAATTTTTGCTATGTGAAATCCTTTTCTTGGAAGTACAGGACACAAGCATTTTCCTCTTGTTGCTTGCTACAAAACGGGTGATTGCTAAGAGTTGGAGAGGTTACATGGGCTATCCAATGTTTTGCTTGCCAATGTCTTGTCTCTTGAAGGTGGCTGCAAATAACCCAGTGTCTGATTATGGAGCCCATGTCCTGTACTATACTTTCCAGATTTTATGAAAATCATTTTTTTTTCTTTTCATAGTTTTGTTAGATCAGACTAAACAGAGGTGTACATCTGTATTTTTATTTCATTTTAATAAATGTAAGTGGTTTTACACTATGTGAGCCCCTCTTATTTTATGGTATCGATGCCCCGGGGCGTTGGAGTTGATGCTGACGAGACGACCTCTGGTGGACACCGCTGACAGTTCCCATTTAGCTTTAAAGATCTCTGCTTGCTGTGATCCTCTGTGGTGGGGGATCATGGCCTTTTGGTAAGGAGTAACCCCTTCCATACCTGGTGGTGGACCCTCCTTTGTTATCACAGATTTTTATTTTCATCACTTGGACTTTTACGTTTATTGTTGGTGATTTGGATTTTTACAACACTGAATTGATGTTTTATTTTATGGACTTTTTTCACAACCCTTCACCGATGGTTTATCTTATGGACTTCTTCCTTTTTCTATTAAGTCTTGCATATTGATTTCATGATCAACATATGAATTTTTCTTCATTGTAAATTATTTATTATGTTTCATCAATATTAGCGCAACCTTTTATTATTTTTTAAACAGAGGAATGCCTGAGGAGGGAAAATGGATTAGGTTCCAAATGATGGACAATTGGAAGCTATGGATGGTTGCACATGAACCATCAGGGGTGTCTACCTGTTTCTTCTTGGCCCTGGAAGTACTGATACACAAAGGTTTAGCAAAGTGATAAAAAGAAATCTGTAAATACAGCAATCTCTGGGGAAAATGCAAGGTAATAAAAGTGAAAATATTTAGATAAGTAGCTGTGAAAGGGATGGGGGAGGAGAGTAGGAGGACAGAGGTGAGGATGGTCATAAAACTGTTTGATAGTGACTGAGGCTGGATTCACACCTATGCATTTTTAGTGCTTTTTGCATTTTGCAGATTTGCACTACAGTCCATTTAACATGATTTCCTATGGAACACGTTCTGTAGTGCAAATCTGCAAAATGCAAAAAGCACTAAAAATGCATAGGTGTGAATCCAGCCTTAGAAAGCTTAGTGCTTAGTACACACGGGCCGAATGCCGACATTCAGCCTGTGTGTATGTCAGCCAGTCCAACAGAAGCTGGCCGTTTGGTCGGCTTCTGTCAGACGAGCATGCTGAAAAACCAGTAGCCGACTGGCTCCCGATGAGCGCTCTCAGCCAATGGCTAGTGGTTAAAGCAGACCTTCAGTCATTTTTTTTCAACTTTCCATCTATTAAATATTCTGCTCTGTTTTAAATGTATGGCTGCTTTCACACTGAGGCGCTTTACAGGCACTATAGCAGTAAAAATAGCGCCTGTAAAGAGCCTCTCCTCTCACTCCACTGTGAAAGCCGAGTGCTTTCACACTGGAGCGGTGCAACAAAAAGTCCTGCAAGCCACATCTTTGAGGCGCTGTAGGAGCGGTGTATACACCGCTCCTACAGCGCCCCTGCTCATTGAAAACAATAGGCAGTGCCGCCAAAGCGCCCCTTTTAAAAGCACCCCGCTGGCCAAAAAGGGCCGCAAAAACATCGGTAAAGCACTGCTAAATATAGCGGTGCTTTACCGCCAGTGCCCCAGTGTGAAAGTAGCCTTACAATAAAAGCTCAAGGGCTGCAGAGCTGTTGGTGTGCCTCGGTGTGTCTATGTAAGTCCAGGAAGTGAACAGGCAGCAGCTTCTGCTAATAGATCGTTAATTCCGCGCTATGGTAGAAATATAGCTGGTTATGGCTGCTGCCTACTCCAAAACTTCACTAAGTGGAGTTATTAGAATCAAAAGGTGGAGGGGGGTTAATTGGCACTGCCAGATTCTTTTACCAAAAAATGTGTGTGGTGCCTTACATAAATAGTGTTGCATCCAAGTGTGCTCGATGTAAATAATCGTCCATTCCAACTCATAAAGAGTCAATGGCAAACATTCTTATTTAAAAAAGTGCAATGTGCTAATAGTGCAAAAAGTGACCATCAATGTGTTTCAGTTCATCAGGCTGGAGTGAACTTCATAAAACAAAATGTCCTCTGGTGCAAATAAATTAATTACAGTCCAAAAACAATTTGTGACTTTATATCATAGCTTCCAAAGTAACTTGTGCCTGGATTACACAGTTTAAAGTGCAAATTAGGTGACTTCCACTCGTGCTCCCCTCTTGGTTCCACACTCACCAGAAAGATGTACACCTGCAGGGGTAAAGCGCATTTAACCGGTTCCCGACCGGATCACGTGTATATACTGAGGCAGAATGGCACCACTGGCGAAACCCGTACGGGTACGTCTTCCCTTTTAAGAGCCGCCAGAGGGCGCACGCACCTGCTGAACGGCTGGGGACCCGATGCGCATGGCGGGTACAATCGCATGCACGAGAGCCAGCATGGTGATCTGTGTGTGTAAACACACAAATACCTGTTCTGTCAGGGAAGAGGAGACATATTGTTTGTTCCTACTAAGTAGGAACAACGATATGTCTCCTCCCCCAGTCAGTCCTATTCCTATACAGTTAGAACACATCTAAGAAACACACATTTAACCCCTTGATCACCCCCTAGTGTTAACCCCTTCCCTACCAGTGACATTTTTAATAGCAATGAGCGCTGTATAAATGCCAGTGGTCCCAAAAATGTGTCAAAAGTGTCTGATCTGTCCGTCGCAGTACCGCTAAAAATCGCAGATCCCCACATTAATAGTAAAAAAAAAAAAAATGCCATTAATCTTTCCCATAGTTTGTAGATTCTATAACTTTTGTGCAAACCAATCAATATACGCTTATTGCGATTTTTTTTTTTTACCAAAAATATGTAGAAGTATATATTGGCCTAAACTCATGAAGACATTTTTTTTTATTTATTATAGCAAAAAATAAAACCATCACCACCAAAAGAAATCTCTATTTGTAGGAAAAAAGTACGCAAATTCAGCAAGTACGCAATTGTCAGTTAAAGAGACGCAGTGCCAAACTGTAAAAAGTGCTCCGGTCAGGAAGGGGGTAAAATCTTCAGCGGCTGAAGTGATTAAACAGAATTATCTCTGGTCTTTGTGCTGATAAAACCTCCTCCTCCACAGTGGGTTAGATCATATGGTACATTCACATGAGGATGGATGGAAAAGATTGATACTCATAGCATGACTCCATAAAAGTATGAGTTTTACTCAATCAAACAAGATTAGTTTAAAAAATGCACTATCATTAGTGCTAGAAGGTCATTGAAAATTTTGCAGCCATGGATCTGGGACGCCTTGAAACCAGAACTGCCCACAGTTAAAATGGATGCAGCCAGACTTAGTGGAGGAAGATTTCTGCAACATATTTGGCAAGTACAGAATCACAGTATATATAAAATAATATATAAGTGGTTGGAGGGAAGCTTCAAAATGGCAAAGATGTTTTTATTACAAATTATGTGAGCGGGGTTTTTGAAAGACTTCTTGTCTTTTAATAAAATGGGTTGCAACCCTTTTTTTTATCGTTCGTATTGTTTCTAGTGCTGGATTGTATGTGGTTACTAATAGTACTTGGTTACTTTTTTTTCTCTCCTTGTATTGTGGGAAGTTCAATTTTCAAGATGGCGTTTATGCTCGTACTGATGCTTTATTGCAATAACCTTTCATATGGAAGGATTCTACCAGTACTCTCAGATGTGTGTTTCTGTCGACTTTGTCTGGGAGAAGAGGACCTTTGAACTACTTTGACTTAGGCTTTTTCCCCATTGGTGTAACATATTCAACATTTGCAAATACAGATGTTGCTAGCCATTTCTTTTATCAGTACTGCTTGGACCAAGAATAGTTTATACCCCCAAAACCTTGTCCTGAAAATGTAAAGAGTAACTGACAGTCTTTTGTTAAAAAAAAAGTCAGCAACTACAAATATTGTAGTAGCTGACTGTGTCTGTGTGTCTGTGTCCCGACTCCCGAATGAATGGAAGCAAGCAAACATTCATTGATGGTCGCTGGTGAGGCGGCATTTGATGGGCGCTGGTGAGGCTGCATTTGATGGGCGCTGGTGGGCTGCATTTGGGCACTTCATTAAAAAGGTGGGGTATACATGGGCAGGGAAAAGGGGATGGGATCGGGGGGGAGGCAAAATGAGGTTTCGCCTAGGGCAGTGATGGCGAACCTTGGCACCCCAGATGTTTTGGAACTACATTTCCCATGATGCTCAACTTCAATGCAGAGTGCAAGAGCATTATAGGAAATGTAGTCCGAAAACATCTGGGGTGCAAAGGTTTGCCATCACTGGCCTAGGGTGTCAAGAATCCTTGCACCAGCCCTGAGTGCAGTCTTCAGCCGGGCTGGTTTTTTTTTGACAGTCTTTGGGTCTCAGTTGCCCCCGTCTTGGCTGTTGGAAGCTGCTGTGGCTTCCGGCTGTTTCACAACCAGCTCCCCACTGCACATGCATGAGACACACTGCGTTTTGGGGCTGGTACTGCAGCTTCCTGGGACATGACCAGGAGGTTGCGGCCAGGAAGGGGCAAACATTCACAATTCTAGGCTAAGTGAGAATTGTGGAAGTGGGAGCAGGTACCTGTCAGAAAAGGGTGCTCACTCCCAGGAAAAAAAGCACTCATTAGATGTAGAGGAGTGGGGCGGTTTTCAGGAGCTTTAGCACTAGAAATAGCCTCTGCAAAGCACCTGAAAGCCTCCTCCCATTCATTCCAGTGTGTCTTTTTACACTGGGACGGTGCACTTGCGGGGCGTTCCGAAAAGTCCTGCAAGCAGCATCTTCGGGGTGGGTTGGGAGTGCTGTATTTAGAGCTCCAAAAACGCCCTGCCCATTGGAATGAATGGGTAGCGCTTTCAAAAGCACTGCAAAACTGGAGTATTTACCCTTTTTTAGGGGTAAAAAGCACCCCGCTAGCGGCCAAAAAGCGGCGCAAAAGCGCCAAACAGAGCTTTAGCACGAAAGGACGGGCGGCTTAGTGTGAAAGTAGCCTTAAGTAATATTCTGTTTTAAAGTGGTTCTCAGGGTATTTTTTTTTTTGTTAACAAAAAAATGTTTTACATGAATGCTCAGAGCAGTGGTATTGCACAGAGTTGTCCTTTAACTCTCTCGCTGGCGCTGTTCACTCCTTTTCTCTGAGGGCCCCTCAGCAAGCCATGAGGAGGTGGGGTGAAAGGAACAAGCATTGGGACGTAATTTACTTTTAAGTGGTTGTAAACCTCAGTCATGAAATCTGAACAAAGCCGATATATCTGTAGTGTTTACTTACCTCTCTCTAAAGCTCTAAGTGTTGTTTCTCTCTGGTGCTTAGTTCCTCTGTTATCAGCATGAGTCACTTCTGAGAAGTTTCCTCGACACATAAGATATATTTGTGTTGGGGAGGGAGCTTAGTACACAGCTTGTCTATTCACAACACGGTTCATCTGCTGTGTGGAGAGGGGTGTGTATCTTTCCTCCAATCAGCTCTCACAAACTGTAACTGCAGCCTCTCTGCCCCCTCCTCTCTGCTACTTACAGATGGAGAAGGATTTTAACATGTCTGCCCTTTTAAAGGGGTGTAGAGAAGAGAGGGCTTCAGATAAACAAGTAAAACCTACTAGGAGGATTTGTTTCATCTCTGCGATCACAGCTGATCACATGTAAACAGACTTGCCGGTTAATGGCATTCCTTTCCTCCCACTCTGTGTCTGTGGGAGGAAAGGAGAGCTGTTAATTGGCAAGGCTGTCAGGACATCATTCGCACTGATCATCAGTGAAGGAGAAAAATTACTTATTTGCGAAATTTTATAAACTAAATTTCTGGTCTTTTTTCATTTGTTTAGCAAAAAAAAAAAAAGCCAGTGGTGAATTAAATACCACCAAAAGAAAGCTTTATTTGTGTGAAAAAAAGATAAAAATTTAATTTGGGTACAGTGTTGCATGACCGCACAATTGTCAATCAAATTGCGACAACGCTGAAAGCTGAAAATTGGCCTGGGCAGGAAGGGGGTAAAAGTGCCCTGTAGGAAAGTAGTTGTAAAGGCTGAAGTTTTTTTTTTACCTTCATGCATTCTATGTTCCAGGGCTGACATCCAGCTCTGCAGCCGCTTCCATTATCACCTGTCTTCCTTCCGGGTTTTCTGGGATCCAGCTCTGTGATTGGCTCTGTGATTGGCCCGAGCCGTGATGATGTAATTCCCACATATGCGCGTGGGAGCCGCTGTTCACGACACAGAGCTCTGAAGGAACGGCAGCCGTGGACGTTCCTTCAGGGCACATGCGCCAGTGATGTCACTTGCTGTATGTAATGTAAATATCTCCTAAAGAGTACAAGTTTAGGAGATATTTACACTACCACTTACACTGCAGAGAAATTTTACTTCCCCTTTAAAGAATATTTTCCTTCCTAGCTCTTTTATGAATTGCCTCCCCCCTCTGCATACCTCTCAACTTTTTTGAGATGAGAATGAGGGACACCTATTAGCAAAAGTATGTAGACGTGGGACACACCCCTTGCCACGCCCCCTTAAAGGAGAATTATACAGAAGTTCTTTTACCGCTTATATTAATTTATATTGGCTTATGTAATGTACAAATGCAGCAATTTAGAATTTGGGTGAAAGGTTTAGCACTGTGAAACACTTTTTGAAAGTTAAAAAGTGCATTTTATATACAACTAAAATCAGACCAAAATGAGGGACAAATAAGGAGGAAAGAGGGACTTTGTTCCAAATCAGGGACGCTTGGGAGCTATGATACCGATGCAGTGCAGGAGTGATGTAGCCACCCAGGGACCGGAAGTGTGTTATTTGAAGGTGAAAATAAAGTGAAAGAAGGAAAACCAGTGTAGCTAGTACACTGCAACATATTCCATTTATGGTTTTGGCTCTAGCTACACTTTGACTATAAAGCCTCGTACACACAATCGGATTTTCCTCTGACTTTTGTCCGAAGGCGTGTGCCTGGATTTTGTCTTGCATACAAACGGTAAGGAATTGTCGGCCAACAAACAGGAACGTAGTGAGGTACTACATGGTTTTTCAGCTCTTTAGCGCCACCCTTTGGGCTCCTTCTGCTAATTTCAGGTTAATAGACGTTTGGTAAGTGTCGATTCGCGCTTTTCATTTGGTGCTTTTCAGTTTCTGAACGGCCGTTCGTCAACCAGACATGTTGCGGAATCAGAGGAGATAACGTGTTATTTATTATTGGCCTTGGAGTTCTTACTTTGACCCAAGTGCAGTCCAGGAATAGGAGGAGTTTTTGGACCAAAAATTGGTTGCTTTATTAATCCTGACCAATTATATCATATGGCTTTGCTGCGGGAGCTCCAGGAGAATAATCCGGATGATTTTCGGAATTATCTCCGGACAACGGACCCCTGCTTTCACCAACTCTTGGCATTGTTGACCCTCTATATTAAGAAGCAGGACACATTTATGAGTCTTTTATTTTTTGGTTGAATAATAATGATTTGATTTGTTATATTTTTGGATGTATAGAATGCACTTTTTGGTTGCATTCTATTGGCATATAGCATGTTTAATTTTATTTGTTTTCTTTTTTTTAATGCACAATAAAAGAATTGTGTAGAATAATACTTGGCTATGTGTTTTACTTCAAATGACAGTTTGGGAGTAGGCAGTTACATTTATTAAAATACAATGTAAAATTGACAAGGGACAGCAACATAGTTGTATCTTTGATATTAAAAACTACGGGATAATGGTGTTGTGGTAACTTGCCCAAAAAAAAAAAAAAAAAAAAAAAAAGCATAATAATATTATTCTTGATATCACTAGAAAAAAAAAAGCCTTTGAAAATTGGTTTGCAATAACTCTATCAGTATCACCAGCAAAGCAGCTTCATTATTATCACATTAAAGAAGAAGAGAATTGTGCGCTGCATTTCGAGATTTCATAATTTGCCACGTCATGAATGTTAGTTCTACATTACGAACGTTAGTTTACAAAACCGATCGCTTCTGGCTCGTCCTTGCTTCCGAGCATGCGTGTTTGTACTTTGGACTTTTGTCCGACGGACTTGTGTACACACGATCGGAAAATCTGACAACAGACATTTGTCCGTGGAAAATTTTAAAACCTGCCATCCAACATTTGGAAAATCCGACAATTGTCCGATGGAGCGTACAAACGGTCCGATTTTCCACCAACAGCCTGTCATCACACATTTCCCGTCGGAAAATCCGATGGTGTGTACGAGGCTTTAGTGTCATGGACAGTAGTGGCCTGTGTATGTTCCTGTCCCTCCTCCAATCAGAGTGCAGAGTGTAGAAGTCACCTCAGGTCACATCCAGAAGCTGCCACGTGTCACTGCTAAAAATAGCCCAGCACAGGATGTGAACGGGCAGAAAATAGCCCAAATCTCTGCCAGGTCCCCGGATGTAAGAAATCCCAATATCACCAATCACAGCGGATCTCTCACTATTCGTATTCCCAGCACATAATCAGCAGCCAAACCTGTTTAATGAATGTCTGCTGGTGTACAGGCAGGGGTGGGCATTCCTCCCCCGTGTGTCCTCTGCACTGTTCTAGGAATGTCATACGATAATGGATTTGTTTAGTTTTGATGGTAATGCAGCCAGCGGCTCAAACTGGCTGGGGCGAGGATCAGGCAGCCAGCGATCCGGCCACAGTCAGGTACACAGAGCGCGCCCCCGCCGCCCTGCGCGCTTCTGAGGATTCCCCGTCTTCATTCTTCAGCAGGGCGCGCTGCTCCCTGAGGGAGCGCGCACGCAGTCCGCGCTGTGTTTGTGCTGACGTCATGTTCTCGCCCAGCAACGCGAGCGGGATCGCGAATGGCGGCGCAGAGAGGGGAGTTCAAACCCAACGGAGGCTCGTCCAGCCCGTGACTCGGCAACATGAAGAGGATGAAGAGCGCCAGGGGCCCCGCCGGCTCGGGGGCGGAAGACGAGGAGGGGCCACACTCCGACTTGGCCGATGTAGAGGGTGAGAGAGGCGGGGAGCGGCTGTCACTGGCAGGCGGCTGGACCTGTCACCGGCCGGGAGCGACACTGCCTGACAGGAGTCTGGGAGAGAGGGGGGCCCCCCAACTGAGGGGCCCTGACTGGAGAACATAGCCAATACCACTAGGGGCCCCTGAAATAGGAGGCTAGCCAATACCACTAGGGGCCCTACACCCAACTATGGGGCACCTCAATCAGGAGCATAACAAATACTATTAAGGGCCCTACATCCAACACTGGGGCCCCTGAATCAGGAGGATAGCCAATACCACTAAGGGCCAACACTGGGGCCCCTGAATCTGGAGGTTAGCCAATACCACTAAGGGCCAACACTGGGGCCCCTGAATCTGGAGGATAGCCAATACAACTAGGGGCCCTACACCCAACTATGGGGCACCTCACTCAGGAGGATAACAAATACCATTAAGGGCCCTACATCCAACACTGGGGACCCTGATTTAGGAGGATAGCCAATACCACTAGGGGCCCTACACCCAACTATGGGGCACCTCACTCAGGAGGATAACAAATACCATTAAGGGCCCTACATCCAACACTGGGGCCCCTAAATCAGGATACCATTAGGGGCCATACACCAGACACTGGGGGCACTGAATCAGGAGTATAGCCACTACCATTAGGTGCCCTTCACCCAACACTGGGGCCCCTGAATCCGGAGGAGGGCCAATACTACTAGGGGCCCTAAGCCCAACATTGGGGCCCCTAAATCAGGAGTATAGTCAATACCACTAGGAGGCCCTACACCCAACACTGGGGCCCCTGAATCAGGAGAATAACTGATACCACTAGAAGGTCCTGTACTCCAACACAGGGGCCCCTGACTGGAGAAGAGGGCCAATACCTCCAGGGGCCCTACACCTAACGGTGTGACTACTGACATTGCAGGATAGCCAATACCACTAGCCAAGGCCCTACACCCAACACTGGGGCCCCTTGGTTAATGAAGATAGCCAATACCATTTGGGGGCCCTGACTGAAGAAGACAGCCCTAACCACTAAGGACCCTACTCCCAACATTGAGCCCTTGACTGAAAAAGACGGCCAATACCACTAGGGGCCCCACACCCAACACTGTTGCTCTTGACTCAATAGATTGCTAGAGAAAAGCTATACCCACGCTCAACTGATCTATAAACATGCCGATTAGGAAACCGGTGCTCCTGGCAGGAGTGTGAACTTCAAAAGCATAAATCCATAAGAAGTGTAAGCCTGCGACCCGGTATCCTCCAAAGTCCCAAATCTTTATTAGGCTACATGTTAAAACGGCGAGCAAGTGCGAGCAGCTGTAGCCTAATAACGATTTTGTGCTTTGGAGGATACAGGATTTCTGGCTTACACTTCTTATGAAAAGATTGCTATGTGAGATTTTTTACCCAACACTGGGACTTCTGGCCCACTGACAAAAGAAAATGGCCAGTGCTACCAGGGGGTCAAATACCCAACGCTGAGGCCCTGCCAGTACCACTAAGATTACCCTTCCTCTAGTGCAGTGGTTCTCAACTCCTGTCCTAGGACCCACCAACAGGCCAGGTTTTCAAGATAGCTGTAATACATCACAGGTGATATCACTTGCTGCTCAGTGATTGCAGTATTCTAGTCTGCAACTCCCCAAGGTAATACTTAAAATCTGGCCTGTTGGTGGGTCCCAAGGACTGGAGTTGAGAACCACTGCTCTAGTGAGAATTATCACTTCCTTTGGTCTCTGTGTGAAGACTATAAACAATTGAATCTGATCTTAATCATTCCTTACAATACATAAAATAAAAGTTTGGGCTCTATATATACTAAATGTATCATAAATGCAGCCATTGAAAATTTATAGAAAGTCACACACCCATCATTGCTGTTCTGTGAGTCCTTATTATGAACCTATAGAACATGGAAAGACTTGTTAAGTTTTGTGTATAAGCACTAAGGCCTTGCATGATGAACATTCTAATGTGCAGGATAAGGGAGGTGAAGGTGTTAATATACAGGTCACATAGAGAAGACATGGTGAAGATGAGATGTACAGGAGAGGAGGGGGGCTGGAAGGGATAAAAATATGATCCCACAATCGGGTAAAGCCCCTCACTATAAATCTGATGCTGCCTTCATTCTTTAAATCTTTCTTGATAAAACACTCTTCCTTCTGTTATCACAGGAAGGAGAATGTTCTCAAATGTAAACACTTGAGTGTTTACATTTGTGATTGGCCATCACAGCAGCCACGAGGTGCAGAGTCACTCTGATCAGCTCGGTACATTGTCTCTGATGTGAGCTGTCTAATGACCGGTCAGATTCTGGCCGCCTGAATGTGTTTTCTGGAGTGAGTGTTATAAACGGTAATCCACTGTTTTGAAAAGTACGGTACCAGTGAAGTCGTTTAACAAACAGTATGTGGTATCACCCTGAATGTAGTGAAGGCACCAGAGGGAAATTGAGCGCATGCCAGCTGTGTGATGAGGCTTTTTCATGGTGTAGCAATTAGGCCTGAGAGGGCAGAGGTCACCAAGATGGCTGCAATCTCTGAATTTTGGTGTTGCCCTTTGGTAGCATACTGTGAACATGGTGTATGAATCACACGAGTTTCCTAATAAATCTTGGTTAGAATAACTTGTGTGTGTATATATGTATTTCAACTGTGTATTTGTGGGTTGGCTGAAGGTTGATTTTAAAGCTGACCATATGCCTCGCATTTTTAACTTTCAATTCGTTTTTTGCTGAAATCGTAAAGCAAATCGTACACTTAGTGATGGTTTAGGCCTCGTTCACATGGGGTGTACTATACCCGATGCCCGCTCAGTGCCATGTTTACGCACACGGGGATCTACAGGTGTTCCATGCAGGCAGTCTCATTGATGTCTTTCAGGCACATCGGCTGTGTCCCAATATGACTTCTGTGCGGGTGCGTGTCCCCAAACTCTCATTACTCACTGTCTGCATTAGGGGACATGCACCCACTAGGGGTGCAACGGATCGTCACCAATCCGTGATCCGAACAGGTCAAACTGTTCGGATCGGCGCACACATGATCCGTGGAGCGCTCTGCTGCCTCAGCCTTAGGAAAGGCCGCGGCTTCGGCCTAGCTCCAGAGCAGCATCCATCTTTGTACACCCGGCTGCAGCCTAGGTGAGCGGCGCGCTGACGTCATCATCACCTGCCTCAACTGCAAGCAAGCAGACAATCGTAGGGGAGATGTGGATATTACAGTGGGGGTTATGTTTATTTGTCTTGTCTTTTTTTTTTTTTTGCTGATCTGAAAAATGATCCGATCCTTGACTCTGATCCGAGGTACGATCCGAACCGTGAGTT
Organism: Lithobates clamitans; assembly: GCA_037952925.1. Lineage (NCBI taxonomy): Eukaryota > Metazoa > Chordata > Amphibia > Anura > Ranidae > Lithobates > Lithobates clamitans. The sequence goes on from JBBGZY010002013.1 coordinate 54,960, forward strand.
TTTTGATCCGTTACACCCCTAGCATCCACACAGATGTGATGCATATTGGGACACAGCCGCTGTGTCCCAATAGACATGAATGGGACTGCCTGCATGGAACACCTGTAGATCCCCGTGTGGGTAAACATGGCCCTGAGCAGGCATACGGTATAGTACACCCCATGTGAACGAGGCCAAAACCATCACTAATGCCGCATACACACGGTCGGAATTTTGGCCCGCAAAAGACCGATGAGAGTTTTTTCATCGGAAAATGCGACCGTGTGTACGCTCCATTGGTCTTTTGCTGGCGGAATTCCAACCAGCAAAAGATTGAAAGCGTGCTCTCAATTTTTCGGTCAGGAAAAGTTCCTATCCGAAAATGAGATTGTCTGTGGCAATTCCGACGCGCAAAATCCCTACGCATGCTCGGAAGCACTTCTACACATGCTCGGAAGCATTGAACGTCATTTTCTTGGCTCGTCGTAGTGTTGTACTTCACCACGTTCTTGACGGTCGTAATTTTAGCGAACTTTTGCATGACTGTGTGTATGCAAGGCAAACTTGAGCAGAATCCCGTTGGAAAAGCCGTCATATCTTTTTCCGACGAGAAAACCGATCGTGTGTACGCGGCATAAGTGTACGATTTGCTTTACGATTTCAGCGAAAAAAAACTGTATTGAAAGTTCAAAATGCCGTGCATATGGTCAGCTTTAAAACCAATCTTCACCCAAACCACAAATGATTGACCACAAGTAGATGGAATCGCAGCTGCCTTGATTGAACTGGGTGGAAAAGTTTGCTTTGGATGAAATTGCCATAGATTTTTGTTTGCATCTTGATTTCTCAGTAAACTATTCATGTTTTAACCACTTGCTGACCACGCTATAGCCAAATGACAGCTACAGCGCGTCTGGCCAGTCCTGGGAGGACGTCATATGACATCCTCCCGTGATCGTCAGCGTACTGTGACGGCTCAGCGGCTCTTTACCACGTGATCAGCTGTGTCCAATCACAGCTGATCACTATGTAAACAGAAGCTGGTTATTGGCACTCCTTTCCTCATGCTGACAGCATGAGAAGAGGAGAGCCGATAACAGGCTTGTGTAAAAGAGACATGTACATTGATAATCAGGGCGCGGATTATCAGTGCAGTTCCAATAGTGCCCACCAGTGCTGCCTCATCGGCGCACATCAGTGAAGGAAAAAAATTATCTGTTTGCAAAATTTTATAGCAAACTATGAAAGTGTTTTTTTTTTTTCCATTTAGAAAAAAATTCAATAACCCAGTAGTGATTAAATATTGCCAAAAGAAAGCTCTGTTTGTGTGAACAAAATGCTAAACATATTGTTTGGGTGTAGTGTTGCATGACTGCGCAATTGTCATTGAAAATATGTCAGCTCTGGAAGCTGAAAAATGGCCTGAGCCGGAAGGGGGTAAAAGTGCCTTGTAGGCAAGTGGTTAAATTAATTTCACAAAGAAATTTTGGTCAATTAAACACATGGATTGTAGACTGCTTAGTCTCCAGCAATTACTTATAATCGTGTTTGAGATTCCTGGTGGCTGAAGTCATGCCTTCTTTATATTACATGTCCTATTGCCAAGGGACTAGATACAAAACCACACAATTCACTTGTGTATATACACCTGTCTACAATCCTAGCATTTTGTATAGTTCTGTAATTGGCTCATATCAAAGTCCATTCTTGTCAAACGCAGCCATATCTATTTGGAAGCAGCTGCATACATACTAATGGAAATGCAGTGAAAGGCCGGGTTTGACCTGCTTTGCCTGCAGTTGGAAATGTTGTTTCCAAAGAAATGTAGTGCAACGGAAACCAGGTCAAGCTTCTGAACGGTTATCGCTCCATTAAAGTCATTTGCTGGTGGGCACTCCGAATGCATAAAATGATGGCCATGTTAAAGCTCCAAGTTTGTCTCCATTTGGGCTGTTAGCAATGGACGTGACTTTTTAGGAAGGCAAAAGTGAAGTGCTTTTAGAGTTCATCTTTCCCTGAGCTGATTACAGCTATGTGAAATCCAATTGGTTGCTGTGGTTTCCCATATTTTTTTTTGCTTTGTTAAAACATAATCTTTACTTTTTGAAAGAATTGTGTGCGATAATTTAATGAAGTCCTTATTCTTGTTCACTGCTGGATTCCTAAGCGTTGTTACTGAGGCCTGTTTTATATTGAGGTAAAATTCAAAATTTTGCAAGATATATATATTTTTTTTTTTTGTGTTTCGCAGTTACACTGTTTATAGAAAAAAGGTTTTATATGTAAAATTATGGACATTTCTTACTGCACTATGACAGTGAAATCTACAGTGTCTTCAAAAAGTGTTCACACCCCTTGAAATTTTCCATATTTTGTCATGTTACAACCAAAAATGTAAATGTAATTTATTGGGATTTTATGTGATAGACCAACACAAAGTGGGACATAATTGTGAAGTGTAAGGAAAATGATAAATGTTTTTTTTTTTTTTTTTTTTTTTACAAATATCTAAAGTGTGGCGTGCATTTGTATTCAGCCCCCTTTACCCCAACTAAAATCGAGTGGAACCAATTGTCTTCAGAAGTCACCTAATTAGTAAATTGAGTCCACCTGTGTGTAATTTAAAGTGCAAGTTCATGCAAAAACTAAAATCCCTGCATCTATTGCCACCAACATTCTAACACTAACCTCTCTAGCCCTAAAAACAAAAAATCAGTATACATGCCTTTTATGCAGGCGATCCGATCTGATCTCCAGGGGTGGAATCTCTGCTGAGTACACATCAGACAACGGCTGTGAAATCAATGGAAAGTGACGTCACCCATAGAGTTACTATGGGGCTTCTGTTGACAGACGTGTCCTCCACAGCTCGGCATGGGATCAGAGCTTCCGCCCCTGGAGATTGGGTTGGATCACCTGTAGAAAAGGTATGTATACTAATTTTTTCTTTTCAGGGCTAGATAGGTTAATATTAGAATGTTGGTGGTTATAGATGCAGGGAGTTTAGTTTTTGCATGGACTTTCACTTTAATCTCAGTATAAATACAGCTGTTCAGTGAAGCCCTCAGAGGTTTGTTAGATAACCTTAGTGAACACACAGCATCATGAAGGCCAGGGAACACACCAGACAGGTCAGGGATAAAGTTGTGGAAAAGTTTAAAGTAGGGTTCGGTTATAAAAAAAAATAAAAAAAAATATCCCAAGCTTTAAACATCTCATAGAGCACTGTTCAATCCATCACCCGAAAATGGGAAGTGTATGGCACAACTGCAAACCTATCAAGACACGGCCGTCCACCTAAACTGACAGGCCGGGCCATGGAGAGCATTGACAAGAGGCCCATGGTAACTTTGGAGGAGCTGCAGAGATCCACAGCTCAGGTGGGAAAATCTGTCCACAGGACAACTATTACTCATGCTCTCCACAAATCTGGCCTTTATGGAAGAGTGGCAAGAAGAAAGCCATAAGAAGTACCATTTGCAGTTTGCGAGAAGCTATGTGGGAGACACAGCAAACACGTGGAAGGTGCTCTGGTCAGATGAGACAAAAATTGAACTTTTTGGCCTAAAAACAAAACTCTATGTGTAGCACAAAACTAACACTGCACATCACCCTGAACACGCCCCCTCCGTGAAACATGGTGGTGGTGGCGGCGGCGGCATCATCTTTTCTTCAGCCGGGACAGGGAAGCTGGTCAGAGTTGATGGGAAGATGGATGGAGCCAAATACAGGGCAATCTTAGAATAAAACCTGTAATGCTGCGTACACACGAGAGGAATGTCCGACAGAAAAAGTCAGACGGAAGCTTTTTATCGTCTATTCCGATCGTGTGTATGCCTCATCAGACTCTTCTTTTCGAAAATTCTGACGGACCTAGAAATGAACATGTTCTAAATATTTCCGACGGAACCAATTCCTATCGGGAAAACCGCTTGTCTGTATGTTGCTCTGACGTACCAAAAACGACGCATTCTCTGAAGCAAGTACGAGACGGAAGCTATTGGCTACTGGCTATTGCACTTCCTTTCTCTAGTCCAGTCGTACGTGTTGTACGTCACCTCGTTCTGGACGGTCAGACTTTGGTGTGACCGTGTATAGGCAAGACCGCTTGAGCGGAATTCCGTCGGAGAAACCTTCGGAGTTTATTCTGATGGCAAAACCTGTCGTGTGTACGGGGCATTAGAGTTTGCAAAAGACTTGAGACTGGGGTGGAGGTTCACCTTCCAGCAGAACGACCCTAAACATACAGCCAGAGCTACAATGGAATGCTTTAGATCAAAGCATATCATGTTTTTTCAAAGTATTGACTCACGGGGCTGAATACAAATGCACCCCACACTTTTCACACATTTATTTATAAAACTTTGAATACATTTATTTTTCTTCCACTTCACAATTATGTGCCACTTTATGTTGGTCTAACACATAAAATCCCAATAAACTGCATTTTACATTTTTGGTTGTAACATGACAAAATGTGGGAAACTTCAAAGGGTATGAATACTTTTTCAAGGCACTGTATTTTTTAGTCCTCTTCATATATTGAATTTTGAGAGCGAAAATAAATATATATATATTTTAAGAAGGGAGGACCCTCACCATGCCAACATCCAAAAAAATAAAGGATTGAGAAACTCAAAAAATAGGTGGGCTTTGTGGGTACAAAGGAGAGAATTTTTTTGTAAAAATAGTTTTATTACAACATAATTAAAAAACATAGAAACATACAATCAACACCCTATATGGACACAATTTACCAGTTACCCAATAATGCAGTTACAAAGGTTGGATCTAAATATTAAGGTATCTCATATCAAAGTAGGAAAGTTTGATCCAATAACACCTTCACATTTGCTCGTTGATGCTTTTCTCTAGGAATCAGCTTCCTCAGGACAAATACTGGGTAGGTGCTGGTAGGTCTATATCCAGGGATATGGGAGACTCCACAGAACTGGACAAACATTCAAAAGTCTATAGTTTCGAGTATCGCACACCGATGCAAGTGCATAAAGAGTTGTTTATGAGGAACCCAGAGAATAAGGTGCAAAAAGGTTATGTGCCACCATGAAACCAGGTTTAGTCATATGTATCTACTATTGTATAACCACTACTACAGTCACACATCAGAGAGCAGGATTCAGGCCAGTGATAGAAATATATACTTCCATACACTTTGGCATAATGCGTCGACCAAGGAGAAATATCGAGGATATATTGTTCCGGTCTGAAAGTGCTGTGACTAAATGTCAGGAAGGAAACATTTCTCCAGACTGAGAGAGAAAAAGTAACATCTATAGTGTCATGGTATGGCAGATATCCCTATTGAGGAAGCCTATTAAAAATCCTGACAAATGATACCCACTCGGTGATGGAAGGTCCATATGGCTCGCTTCTACTATGCATAGGTATCCTCTGTGTGTGTCCTGCTCTCTATGTGATTGGTATAACCACGACTACATAGTAGATACATATGACTAAACCTGGTTCCATAGTGGCATATAGCCTTTTTGCACCTTATTCTCTGGGTTCCTCATAAACAACTCTTTATGCACTTGCATCGGTGTGCGATACTCGAAACTATAGACTTTTGAATGTTTGTCCAGTTCTGTGGAGTCTCCCATATCCCTGGATATCAACCTACCAGCACCTACCCAGTATTTGTCCTGAAGAAGCTAATTTCTAGTGAAACGCGTCAAGCAAATGTGAAGGTGTTGCTGGATCAAACTTTTCTACTTTGATATGATATGAGATACCTTTAATATTTAGATCCAACCTTCATAGCTGCATTATTGGGTAAATTGTGTCCATATGGGGTGTTGATTGTATGTTTATATGTTTTTAAATTATGTTGTAATAAAACTATTTTTTACAAATGTTTTCTGTGCCCACAAAGTCCACTTATTTTTTGAGTTTCTCTATCTCTATTTTTTGTTTTTGTTTTTATTAGAGCTGCACGATTAATCGTTAAAAAATCATTCTAGCCATTCAACCCCCCCTCACAATCTTAATACAGCATTTTCCCGATTTCATGTTACCGCTTAAGAACCAGCCGTCATCATATTGCGGCAGGTTGGCTCTGATGATATTGAATAGAAAGATCTGGATGCCGCACACTGGATGAAGTAGAAAACTTGTCTTTATTGTAGAAATAGGACCATCAAAAGTACAGGACAATCATGCAAGATGTACAGGATCAGCTGACGCGTTTCACACTCGAAACTGAGTGCTCTCATGCGCGAATCACTGTAGGTGTACAATGGCCGCTTCAAGAGCGATAGGGGGCACCAAAGCCGATGCGCGTGGCCGCGATGTCCGCTGGCCACCCGCGATCGCTCCACAGAGAGCGAGAACGGGGATCTGTCAATGTAAACACATTAAACCCTTTGACCGCCCACTAGTGTTAACTCCTTCCCTGCCAGTGACATTTACACAGTAATTGGTGCATTTTTATTTTTTTTTAGCACTGATCGCTGTATAAATGTCAATGGTCCCAAAAAAGTGTCAAGTGTTCGATCTTTTTCTTTTTTTGGGGGGGGTATTATAGTGTGTGTATATATGTGTGTGTGTGTGTCCCATTGTTTTGCAAATCTATGTACACTACAAACTGTATGATTGAATCAGTTTTGATATCGCTGTTTTACTAACCTGGCAGTTTATTACTGTAAATAGGAAACCTTCATTTTGTTTGCAAATATTAAAGATTCTAACTACCAGCAAGAATAAGTCCTTAACTTTAAAGAGCACCTGTCATTTCAGATCCATCATGGCAGTGCCTGTTAGCGGACATCCACTCACCTGCTGCCGCCACGTCCCTCACCTTGTTGTGTCACCTCCGTATCACCAGCCGTCCCATTATAGTGATTGGGACTGTCGGTGAGTCAACAGCAGGTCAGAGGAGGAGCAGTTATGGCACAGAGATGACAGTTGCTCTTTAAAAAATTGTGATTTAAATCGAGTTGATTTATATCATGCTATTTTACTAGTGATTTAAATCAAATCCACCCTGACCAGGTCTAATTGGGGGTTTTTTTCGGTGGTGGGGTTCTTTTTTTTTCCCACAGATTTTATCTATTTGAACCAAGATTTTTCTCTACTTTTTAATTCTGCATACACTTTTTTTTTCTGTGCTGTATCAATGACTGGACATATAACGTGAAAAATCATGCAAAACTAGTAAAATGCAGAGTGTGAGAGGAAAATGATATTTAAATGATGTATGATTTTATATATTGCTTGTTGGATGTTTCTGGGTTAATGCTAGTTTTACAAAAAAAAAAATTCCTGAGACAAGCTCCCCCCCCCCTTTTTTTTTTTTTTTTTTTAATAAAATATATATATAGATAGCCAAAAGGTAGCCTGTCATTGCTATTCTCCTTTTTGTAGCATTCATTTTTTTTTCCATTCAGCTGCTGTCCTTTCAGCACTAGGAGGCCTACAGGGGCGGCCAATTACTTCCTGACCCAAACAGCGTCCTCCTGACTCATTCTCTATAGTCTGGTCTTTCTAAACTTGCTACATTTGTGTGTTTAGCATCGCTTTGTACCAGTTTTCTGCTAGAGGTTTCTTCTACAAATATTGCTGAACGGTGTGTGATAAACTGGGTTTACTTACTTGCAGAACAAATATTAATTGGTAAACCTTTTTACTGGTTGAGAAAGCAGCTTGCTAAAATGATATAAATGTTGCCTGCAATCGGATATTGTAGCTAGGCATTGCAATGTATCATTTTAAAAAGACTGTTTTCTTTTTAATTTCTATTTTGTTACGTGTATAGGAGAGATACTGTTCAAGAAAGCTCTGCTTATTTTCCTGTCAGTGTACTGTCTGTATGTGTGGGATTTGCATAGAATGCAAAAAAAAGTAAAAAAAAAAAAACAGGGAACTTTTTATTTTTTATTTTTTTTTACAAACTTTCTTTTGATGGTATTTATATAAGGGAAAAAATGTACTTTCTGCTATAAAACATATCCTGTAAAAAAAAATCTAATTTTTTTCATACATTTAGGCCAAAATGTGTTCTGCTACATCATGTAAAGACATTTAAAAAAAAAAAACTCCCAGTAAGGGTATATTGATTAATTTGCACAAAAGTTATATCATCTACAAACGGTGGGATATATACACTGGAATTGTATTCTTCTTTTTTTAATACTAGTAATTGTGATCAACAACTTATAGTGGGACTGTGATAGTGCGGCCGGAAATCTGACACTAACTTATGCTGGGGGAGAACTGACTTACTGCCGCTGACCTCACCAGTGACACTAATACAGTGATGATAATATACACTGTCACTGTACTATTGACACTGGCTGGGAAGGGTTTAACATGTAGGGGCAATCAAGGGGTCATCTGTGTGCCTAACAACGTGTAATGCGTACACTGTGTACTATTTTTACTGAACGATGTTCTGGTTTTTACTCCCTTTGCAGGGAGAGAAAAAATGGCACATCGCTACTCTCTGTAGAGAGCTCTGTGTTGTTCTTCTGTCAGCCGATCGGCAGATTCTGGCCATAAATCATTGCCTGGGACCCGTTGATTGGCTCGTGCTCTAGGGAATGACAACGCAGCAGGAACGAGCACCCTACCCAAAAATACTGGATCATATAAGTGGTCCTGCTCAGCGGGGCCGCTCTGCTGCAGTAAGTCAGCTTTGACCACTTGCAGACCACCTACCGCAGAACTCCAAGCACAAAAACTTTGATTTTACGATTTTCCTCAACATCCACAAAGGATATAAATCTACTTTTATGCACCAGATGCAGATATTATCTTGCAAAATTAGCATTGACCTCCTCACTGTGCAGAGAGCAGAGCTGTAGGAGAGACCCAGCAAGCTCTGCCCATTGCAGGCTGCCTATAGATAACTATAGGAGGGGGTGGAGACCAGACCAGTCACAATGCATAGGGAGAGTGCGCAGTGAGTGGCCTTTATTGCAGGAAGCTCCAGCACAGAGGCAAAGGGGTTTATTTACTAAAGCAGGAGAGTGCAATATCAGGCTCACATCTGCATATAAACCTATCAGCTTCCAGGTTTTATTGCCAAAGCTTAAAGTGGAGTTCCACCCACTTTTACAACTCTTCAGCATCCCTCACTAAACTGTGCACTGTAAACGAATTGGATATTTAAAAAAAAAATTTCTCAGCACCTACTGTATATCTGCTGTATTCATTTTTCACTTCCTCCTCCCTGGCCGCGGCCCATCGCATCATTTCCTGTTTGCAATGCCTTCTGGGAAGGGGCGGCAACTTCCTCTGACACTGCCGTTGCTATGGAAACCTGACCTGAAACCTATTACACTGCTTGTGCTGCACTGAGCATGTGCGAGATCTGCAAGGATGAGATCCAGGAAGAAATACAGTCTGGCTTCAGATGCCCACACTTAAGATGGCCACGGCCTGCTGTAAGTTTATAAAATAACAAACTACTGCTATAAACTAACAAAACAGACCTTAGTTTACAGACTAACTTTACTAGAATACATTAAGCTCGTGTATTATAAGGGTATTTTTATTTAAAAAGTATAATTTGGGCTGGAACACCACTTTAATTGAAGAAGCTGAGGTTATAAGCGGATTGGTTTCTATGCAGAGGCGTGCCTGATTTTGCACACTCAAGCTTTAGTAAATCCCATAGCGTCACACTGGATTACTGCACAGATCTGGAAGCAATACACAAAGCACACCAAGATTCATGTAAGTTAAAGCAACTGTTGTATTTAGACATTTTGTTTATAGTATAGTTACAATGGGTGCCTAATCTTACTTATTATAGGGCATACTTTAAAGAAGACCTATACTGTCCCTTCTGCTTGTAATTTTTGGGCACAGCTTCCAAAGGACTGATCACCAGTATTGCCTGCTGGCTCCCTGCAGCTAATCTTTCCCTCAGTACTGTTTTAAAGCAGAGTTCCACCCAAAAATGGAACTTCTGCTTTAAGTACTGGTGACCCCCTGACATGCCACATTTGGCACGTCATTTTTTTGGGGGGGGGGAGCAGACACCCAGCTCCCACTTCCTCTCCTGGCGCCGGATGGAAGTTCACCTCTCCCCCCTCCCTCCCTGCAATCTTCTGGGACAGGTTGCATGTCCTAGAAGATTGCCCGGCCAGTCACACTTTTTTTTTTTTTTTTGTAGCTGCTCACTTTTAAATGGGTGGAACTCCACTTTAAAGCTAGCCATGCATGGATAGAAATTCAGCCGGAACTGGTTGAATTTTGATTCCATCTATGGCCGTTGCAGTTTATGAAAAATTGATCCATCAATTGACTTCCTATGAAAGGCTTGTTGGAAAGTGTTACTTTGATCAGCACATGCAGCCAATTTGCTGCAGTGCTGATCAGCGTATTCTGACTTTGAGTGAGTTCTGATAATACAATGACACATTGGGGAGGATTTCCCCATCCACCTCAAATGTGTGGATGGGGAACTAGTTCAGTTTTTTTAGTTCAGCCTACTGGCTGACCTAAAAAAAAAAAAATAACCATGTATGGCCAGCATTACCATGCCTTGTTGCTGCATCTCTGTGTGGAAGCCACCATCTTGATAGAGGAATAGGGCTTTGCTTTCTTATGTCAAATTTGTCCTTTGATGATTGGCGATGTGATAACTAATGAGATCATATTCAGGCTGCAGCAGGATAGGTGGAGGATGCACAGATCCGAAGGCAAAGCAGGTGGGATTCATACAGTGCACTTTTTTCTCCAGCAAGCAGCACAATGGTGATATAATCTCCTGAGACCAGCAGTGCCTTAGATCTCGCACTGCAGATTTACAGCTTGGGCACCCTAACATACCAGGAGATGCACTTCTGTATTTTCAGATGGATTTCTAAACAAAAAGTACATGTTTGGGCACAGTTAACATTCATACATGTGGATCCCAGCAACAGTCCTCAAGTACCCCAACAAGTCATGTTTTCAGAATTTCCTTCACCTCACACAGGTGCTTTAAATCATTTTCAGTGGCTTGGTGTTTGGCAGCTATTGTAAGAAAAATTCCCAAAACATGTCCTTTTGGGGGGTACTTGTGGACTGAGGTTTGGGAACCACTGGCCTAGAACATGCTAAATCTTCACTTTTTGAGTTCATAATCACTTTAAAGTAAAATTGTATAATCTTTGCCTGTTTTACAAGCTTCCTCTTCTGTATTTTTGCCTTTGTAATAAATATAGTTATACGTGACCACTAGAAGGAGCTATCCTGGTTTGTTGCAATTACTGTCAGTGTCTGTCAACTTAGCTAAAGGGGGGCCTCATATGTGGCCCCTGACATCACCAAAGGGGCGCACATAATGTTCAATATATGTATTGCTTGAAAGGACTGTCAGAAACTGCAGACCTAATAGAGGAAATGAGTGTCAGAGAGTGGGGACATTCTTCATTTTTGGCTGGGGATATGCTGCAGAATACAATATGAAAGAAACTGGGAACATGTTACATGAGACTAGTAGAAATCAATGCTATTACCCCAATTCATGTTCCCACTACAGACTGCTGAAGTCTGAGAACCTCAGGACTCTATAGCATCTACACTTGCAATGAGATAACAGAGTAGTGGATTACAGCCTTTATGCACTACTGCAAATATGTAATAACTTTGGTCCCTACAAATACAGTGTGTGTGTATGTGTGTGTGTGTATATATATATATATATATATATATATATATATATATATATATATATATATATATATATATATATGGATATGGGTCTGTTCTGCTCCCCCTCCTCCTTTTACAATTGGCACCCGTTTGTTGGGGGGGGCATGTACCTGATTTTGACAGGTAGCCGCCACTCCCCCACTTCGGTCAGATTGCCACTGCGATCTGAGAGGAAGTCAGCAGCTGCAGTGTTTGTAACTACTGACTTTTAATTTTTCAGGGAGACACTGGAGCTCCGCTTTAATGAAAAAATATTGGCAAGACTGTGCTGAGGCTCTGCTTCTTGGATATGGTGGCATCACCAAATCTCACTGGAAATCTGGTGGGACTGGCAGTGCCTTAAATCTCAGCTATTAGGCTGTAGACACGAGATGTAAACTGCTATGCAATATGAAAGAACAAATGCCTCTTCCGTGAGTCGGACAATGGCTGCATGTGGTGTAGTGATTTTTGGTTGGCATTAGGTATTTTGACATCATGATCATAGTAACTTAAGCATTGGCTTGTTCTGTGTTCTCCCATCAAAGAGCTATTATGTTTTGCCACGTGTTAACATTTTCCTATATGGCTTTTGTCAGATGTGTCTACAGGTTTGCACACCTCCATTAAGATTTTCTATGTATGCCGCCTTCATTTTCATGCTAATGCCTAATTCTCTTTTGGAATCTCTGTTCTTTCCAAAATGGCCTTTAAAAGCAGACACAAACACAGATCAGTATAACCTATTTAGAGCCACTGGTAGGTAACACTAGAATGAGCATATTCTTCCACCAAGCGCATGATTTCTGAACTCTATGTATGTTAAAGTAGTGGCCAAGCAGCACAGTCACCCATGATTTGGAGAACCATGTTTAGAATGACAGCTTTTTTTTTCATGAGCTGATAACTCTCATAGCTTGGTAATCGACCGCTAAGGTTTTATTTGGTGCACTACAATTTTGTACCCAGTTGCTCCTTTCCATCAAGATGTACATTTTTATAAATTCAGAAAAAAAATTTGAATTCTAAATATTCTTTGTTTTCCCCTCTAGATTCTTCTGCTAAGGCCCTTGTTAGTCTAAAAGGTAAGACATTCATGGTTCCTAAATGATCTTTGTAAGATTTTACTAAAAGCTGAATTATTTTTTATAACCGTGCCCACTCTGTCACTTTCTGCCACTAAGAATGCATTGCTTTAGACAAACTTTAAATTGGACGTATGGTCAAAGCCTTTTTGGCCATACATTTCTTCCGGGTCACAGGAGTGCACTTGTGCTCTCCTGTGACCCAGAGTCGATTCAGACTTTGGAAGGATACTAATGTTGTTATCCTCCCAGCTGCCTGGCTGTCAGCTGTCTGCTGTACTTAGTGTGCGGTTGAGACCCAAAGCCAGCTTCACCCACAGCCCCTCCAGTGAGCGCTAGAGGAGCAGAGCCGGTGAGCAATGACTACAGTTCCTGCTCTCCGCTCCTGGAAGTTCAAAAACTAAAACCGAGCATTCAGCGGTCATAGGAACGCTCAGTTCTCAAGCTTGGAGCCAACAGGAAACAACTGCAGCATCAGACCGCTGCTGCAGCATAAAGGTCAGTATAGATGTGTTTTTTTTTTTCTGTATTGCGTTCACTGACTAATGCAAATTTAATTTATTTCCTGTAACCACAGCTGTTGACAGGGGAATCCCCCCCCCCCCCCGCCATTTTAAAAGAGAAGTATGGCTTTTTTTTTTTGCCAGTTTCATACCTACCTAGGTGGATGCAGCATCGGCCCCCCGCCACCTCTGCACTGAGAACCGAGCCAGCAAACACCTCCGATTGCTCGGTTCTCACGGATCCCCAAGAGGAGAGCTGCTATCAGCAGCTCTCCTCTCTGCTCCTCCACACTCACTGGAGCGCTGAGCTGTGGAGAGATGGGGAGTGGGGGAGTGGCCGTCTCAGCGAGCCGCTGAGACGGCTATCAGTCCAGGCACTTGGTGGATTCAGACTTCATTGTCGTGATGACGCAGTGCCTGGGCTAATTCCAGTGATGTCAGCAGAGAGCGGATTTCAGACCGCTCTCTGCTGAAAATGGGTCACAGGAGTGAAAAATGAATTGCACTCCTGTGACCCGTAGGAGAAGCCCAGCCAAACAAGCTCAGGCTGGACTTCTCCTTTTAAGACCGAATCGGAGATAAGCTGCATCCACTTCCCCTAGTGGACCACTCTCTTGGCCCTCTTATGTTCCCCCTAAATGACTGTTTGGGTCTAGTTAGCACAATAGCTTATTCATTTACTTAGGTGAAAAAAACCTTGATTTTTCTTTTTTTACAGAAGGAGGTTTGTCGCACACGTGGAATGAAAAATACAGTTCGCCTCAGAAGACTCCCACCTGGAAAGGAGGAAACAGTCCTTCTGCTGATGTGGTTAGTATCTAGGGGTTCCTACCTGTCTGACCACTTGACGTCAGAAATGTTCTACTTACTGGCAGATAGCAATGAGTGTCATTAAAATGTTTGTAATTTATTTTTTAGTGTCTGAGATATTGGGGCAGATGTACACTATAAAACAGTTTGGTCAACAGGGGACAGTCTGTCACTGGTTTATGTTGTACTGGGTGTGTGTCATCAATAACTCAGGTAAATAGGGGGAGAAATTTGTTTGCAGGACTTGGATTGTTTCCTGGGAACTCTGGTGTAGCATGGCCGCCATAGTCCAGGTTAGCTAACCACTGTTCTTCTGCCTTAAAGTAGAACTAAAGGCAAAACTTCTTCTTTTTTTTTTTCTTTCATTTTGGAAAGAGTAATGGAGGGTTATAACCCCTGTCAGGTTTGTTTGCCAGCTGTGTTTGCTTCCCAGCTGTGTTTGCTTCCTGTCCCATAGCCAATACATGAAGTGAAAAGAAATCCTCCAAAGTTAGAGAATCCTGGTGTGTCACCATAACTAGTGTCCCAGTTGGCAGATTCTCCCTCTATTCCTGTTCTGCTGACAACCTAAAATTAGGGATTTTCTTTCACTTTCACTCTTAGTGATAACGGTAAACGGGACAAATAAAGAGGACAAATCTCCTGAACAAGAAAACAGATAGTAAAAACCTGACAGGTGCTTTAATACCTCTCTACTGTATCCAAATAATAAATATATATAAAAAAGCGGTTTCCTTTTAGTTATACACTAATTGTCTGCATTGTATTAATCAACATTCGCATTCAAGTTCCATGCAATTTATACAGTGTCTTCAGTAGCATTCAATCCAAAGAAAGCAAATCATATGTGGGTGAAGTTTGTGACTGTTAACCGCTTCCATACCAGGCCAATTCTGGCATTCCTCTCCTACTTGTAAAAATCATAATTTTTTTTTTTGCTAGAAATTTACTTAGAACCCACAAACATTTTATTTAGCAGAGGCCATAAGGAATAAAATGGTGGTTGTTGCAATTTTTTATGTGACACGGTATTTGCGCAGCAATTTTTCAAATGCAATTTTTTTGTAAAAAAACTTTCATGAATTAAAAAAAACACCACTAAAGTTAGCCCAATTTTTTTGTATAATGTGAAAGATACCTAAAATGTCACCCTGTAAAACTGCGCCCACTCGGTATGGTGCCAAACTTCGGTACTTAAAAATCTCCATATGCTACAAATTTTTTACAGGTTACCCATTTAGAGTTAGAAGCCTTGCACAATAATTATTGCTCTTGCTCTAATGTTCGCCGATAACTCACGGATGGGTTAAACATCGTTTACGCATGCTGACGCAATCTGGATGTGCGCTCGCTTTTGCGTGCATTGATTCCCCACTTTCCCTTTTTAAATTTTTTATTTTTATTTTTTTTATCACTTTTATTCCTATTACAAATAATGTAAACATCTCTTGTAATAGGAATAGGGCACGACATGTCCTCTTTACAGCGAGATCTGGGGTCTATAAGTCCTCACAGCTCTCCTCTACGCTGGAAAGCCTGAGATAAAAAAACAAAAAAAACATCTCTGCTTCCCAGCCAAAAGAAGGCAGTGCTCTTTATCTTGCATCATGGGACACAGAGCAGCCATAATAATTACTATGTGGGTTATATGCCACCTATAGATGAATGGACACTGGCAGATCAATCAAACAGGAAGTCCTGCCCTATATAACCCCTTCTACACAGGAAGTACTTAATATTTTTTTGCCAGTGTCTGTAAGGTGGTGGTCACTGATGTGATACATGTGCTTTGGAGCATACTTGGCAGTCTGGATGGTTCTAGTAAGAACCAGGAACTTCAATCGGATCCATTTGAAAAAGCTGTCAGCCAAAATGGATGGTACCCGAGCCTCATTGGATAGGAGAGCAGATTCCTCAAAGTTTGCCTGTAATGCAGCCTTACGGCGCTGGACCCTGCGTAATGGAACCCTGTGCAGTGTTTGTTCTGACCACAGTGCTTTCCTGCTGGGTGCTATACAGGTCCAGGGGAGTGGACCCCACATTAACGGGGACCTGGTCCCTGAAGGTCTTTTATGACAAATGATGGGTGAAGGTTGGACTCCTGTTATGTTCAGAGTCCTGCAGCATGAATGGTAATTCTGCATTTTTGCAGTTTCTCTTTTAAAAAAAAAAAAGACATCTGACTGTCGGTCTTCTCTCGGTGGCCACTGGGGGGGCAGTGTGCTGTTAAACATGCTCTGTGTACTTCTTAGGAGAGTGGGCTGCTGTTTCTCCTCCACCTGCTAGAGGGCGCAGGCTCACTCAGTATGGCCTATTTCTATATAGGCAGGAAATGGAGAGGCGGCCATGTTTACCATGTGGACAGCAGCTTCAGCAGTGCCTCTTGAGACATAACAGTAACCCATGGATCCTACTGAAGTGTGAGATTTACAATGGGAGAAATGTGTGGCCAGACTAGTCATATACTGCATACCTACTGCTTAATCCAGGGGGCCTGTACAACTTGTAAGTCGATACATTTCTGTACAGGTATCCGTGCACTGTAAGGTGTTGTCTCCAGAATAATGTGCATTTGGTCTGCAGGAGCTTACTTTTAGGCTGCTCTGAAGCAGAAAAAAGCCTGCATGGGATGCATATGTGCTTGGCTAATCCTGCAAAACTAGTATGGGGCCAATTGTGGTTGGGCAGGTGCAGCATAGTATACATGCTTGCAAATTTTAATCGCATGTTTGAATAAACACGTTCTGCATAGATACATGCGGCATAGGCACATGTTTGAAAGAATATGGGTATTGGTGCACTTTAAGCAGTTGTGTCTCCAGAATAAGCATGCATTTGATCTGCAGGATCTTAGTTTTCAGCTGTTGAAGCAGAATAGAGGCTGCGTTGGATGCAAAACTAGTATGGGCCCAGGTGCAGTTGAGCAGGTGCAGCATATAGTATACATGTTTCATAATGCTTGCATAGGAACATGCTTGAATAAACACAAGCTTGCATAGGCACATGTTTGCAGAGGCGTGTGTTTGCAAGGACGCGTGTCACAGGTTTTCATAGGCTCGTGTTTGCATAAACGTGTGTACATAAATGTGTATGCATGTTGCATAGATATACGTGTTTGCGTGGATGCATGTTTGCGTAAACGCAAATTGGCATAAATGCATAATAATGTTTGTTCAGGAAGCAGTCGGTTCCAGTTTTAACTTTGATACGTTTCTACGTACAGTCCTATTACAGGTCTTTTGTAGATGAACATTCTCTGTCTGTGACAGGAGAATCCAAGCATTGGGTTACCGGAGGACATTGTTCCCGGGGTATTGCAGAGCTCAAATTGGTGGTTGATGGTTTGGAATCTGGAGAAGGTGAAATTCTTCCTTTCGGGAGTTTGGAAGATAACCACTAGTGCTAGTCTCTCCAGTTGGTTTGACGGTGACTACAGTTCAGTGGACTTGGTCTCCACAGGAGAGAATACTGCCCTGCAATATCTTGAAACTTTTGGCCAGTACACCTAGCTCTGGATTATTGAACGAATCAGTTGTAGATTCAATCCCACAATGCCTCTACAGTGGCATATATTAACCACCAGGGTGGTACCAGGAGTTGTGTGGCCAGAAAGGTGAACCACATTCTGGCTGGGGCAGAACAGGTGCTGTCTCTGTCACCAGAACATATTCCAGGTATAGAGAAATGACGGGGGATTTCAGTCATCAGTAACTAATGCCAGAACCATGCGGTCCCTGCTTCCTGAGACATTTTTTGGCAATCTCTGCGGGTGGATCTACTGGATTCAAAGTGCTACAACAAGTTGGACAGGTTGTGTCCAGAACGAAAGTTCCACTGGCAATAGAGATAGATGCACTGGTAACACCTTGGGGACCAGTTCTGCTTAATTGATGCCTTCCCTCAGTTTCAACTACTGCAGCATCTTTGAATCCAGGAGGTGGTAACGCCAATAATGGTGTTAGCCAAATTAGCCCAGGAGGGCTTGGTACACTGACATATATTACATAGCCTTAGACACTTTCAGTGCAGCTGGACCTAATGGTCTTGGGTCCTGTTATCTCCGCACTGTTGAGCGCCTGGAAGCCGGCTTCAGAGAGCTTTAATTACAGGACTTGGAAATATTTTATGCCTGGGGTGAAGCCAGATAGAGGCACCCGCAGATAAATGTGAGTGGGAGTCTTTTTCCTTCAATTGCTAGGGGAAAATAGATTTGGCCTTAAGTACCATTAGGAGTCAGATTCGTCCCTATCCATATTTTTCCAGAGGCCGTTTTCTCACTCCTTGATTCATACTTCATCCAGGGTGTACGCAGACAGTTCTGCTTGTCAAGCCACTCTTGTGTCCTTGGGACTTGAATTTGCTCTTGACTCTCCTTGCAGAGGCCACCTTTTGAGTTGTTAGTCCTTGACTCGGAAGGTGGCTTCTTTGGTTACTATCACCTTAGCAAGTGGAGTGTCAGAGCTGACTGCTCTCTCATGCAAGGAGCTGTTCTTTATCTTGCATCATTATAAGATGATCTTAAATTCTCATCCATCTTTATTCCCTAGAGTGGTTTCTAGTTTGCACTTGAATCAGGACAGTGTCTTGCCTTCTTTTCCAATCCTCAGTTGGCAGGAGTAAGATCTCTGCATACTCTAGAGGTAGTTCAGACGGTCAGGATTTACTTGAATTGTCAGCGCAGGTAAGGAATTCTGGTTTGTGCTGCCAGCAGATCCCAGGAAGGGCAGGAGGCATCCAGGTTAGCTATTTCTTTCGTTGGATTCACCAGTTAATTGTTCAAGCCTATGGTGAGAGCGCTCGCTACCAGGTGTGCGGGGGTATCTTAGGCCATCAGGTGTCAGCTCCGGTTTTTAAGGCCACTACATGGTCTTTGGTTCATACATTCAAAGGTTTAACCAGATGGATATCAAAGCCACATAAGATACTGATTTGGCCACAGTATGTTACGGGTGGCAGAATAAGTCCTTCTCAGGTGGTAGTTTCTGTGATTTGTGTCTCCCTCCCCTCAGGGACATTGCTTTATGACCCATATAGTAATTATTATGGCTGCTCTGTGTCCCGTGATGTACGATAAAGAAAATTGGATTTTCCCTACAGCTTACCTGTAAAACCCTTTTCTTGGAGTACATCACAGGACACAGAGGTCCCTCCCCTCCTTTTTTTATTTTTTTTTGGGATATTCATTGCTCTGCTACAAAACTGAGGTACATCCTGTGAACGAGGGGTTTTATAGGGGAGGACTCCCTGTTTGTTTGATCTGCCAGTGTCCATTCGCCTATAGGTGGCGTATAACCCACATAGTAATTATTATGGCTGCTCTGTGTCCCGTGATGAACTCCAAGAAAAAGATTTTACAGGTAAGCTGTAGGAAGAATCCAATTTTTACATCTGCTGGTGCCAGAAGTGACGTCATAGAGATGGCCGGGGAACATCTAGTCCTCAATCAGCCCTATGGTAAAACGACCACCACCAGCGGATTCATCCCGATTCATTCCGATTGCACGGGCGAGCCGATAGAAGCACAGTAGGTGAGGGGACGTCCCCTCTCACCGCCTGTAAAAACAATTAAGCAGCTGTACAGCCGCTACGATTGTTTTTACTTTGCAGGAAATCGCCAGCAGAAAAAAATATCTCAGGCAGGCATCATTCAAATATCTCCACTCAGACAAGGGCGTCATATAACGGCCTGTGGTATGGAAGTGGTTAAAAATGGGGGAAACCAATAGGGGTTGGATTTTCACAGTGTTAGATGACTGGATCCCCATTGAACTGAGATAGGGAATGGTCCAAATGCAGCCTTAACAGGAAGACCTATATGGAGTAGGGAACACAGCATAGTCTAAAAAAGCAGAGAACAGGTGCAAGAAATGCCCGGAAGTTTGACTGCAGTCTGGGTGAAGTGGCACAGCAGTAATAGACAAAGTTTTATAAACGGGTTCATTCATGTCTGAAATGCCAGATTTCAGAGGTTCCAACCATTATTGTTTAAAAAAAAAAATAGCTGGAGTCCAGTTTTAATTGTCATTCTTCGCCCAGCCCCATAGGAGCTCCAAACGAAGCCGACTTGTTTGTGAAGAAGAGGAACGTCAGATAAACACCAGATCACCAAAAAGAAACCAGAAAACACCCATTGTGCCACAGGTCAGTTTTGGCCACTTGATTTCTAGATTTATTTATTTATTTTTTTACTATTCAAAAGCAACCTGCCAGAAAAGCAGCGATTGTTCTGTCGAGTCACGGTTGCCCAACTCTGGAAGTGTTGTTAGTTTTGGGGTAGATCCATCACTGGATGTTTATGCTGCCTAGGTGTCCCCTTTCCTAGAACGAGCATAATCACCAGTGCCAAAGAAAACTAGGAAGTACAATAAATTTATATATAAGTGCACCAAAAAATCTTTGAATTTTAAAGGATAAGTTCACCTTTTTTTTCATGTTGCACCCATATTCAGGATTTTCTCCCCCTGCCAGCTGTCAAAATTTAAAAAAAAATGCAGCCACGTCATTCATTCACAGTCCTCTGTGAATAGGAATACTACATGTCTTGACAGCCTTAGCTGTGGTAGTTTGATTCCTCCTGTCAGTCTATCGGCTTTCCCATATGAGGTACGTGCAAGCAGATACATTGACGGGTCTGCAGGAGTCCTGTGATCATGGGTGCAATGCTTTATAGGCTCCTGCAACAAAAAATAACGCCCCTTTCACACTTGTGAGACTTGTCCTGCGACTTAGGACTGCAAAGTTGGATGACAAGTCGTACCCTATGATTTACAATGAGTACCATTCATATCTGTGCGACTTCAAAGTAGTCAATGTACTACTTTGATCTGACTTTGATGCGAGTTGAGGTCCATAGACCTCAAGTTTACGTAGGCATTCCCTGAAATCGCATGACTTTCAAGTCGCAGCAGTGTGAAAGGGGCCTAAACGTAAGTTTTTGGGGTTTTTTTGGGGTTTTTTTTACCCGCCAAAGTGCATTTATTATTTTTTGTCAAAAGGTGAACTTCTCCTTTTTAACAGCTTCCCATCCAGCCTATAGCAGAATGACGTCCGGGTGGGGTGTTCCATGGTTCTGCATGGACGTTGTATGTCGTCCTTAAAAGCAAGCTGCTCTGCACGCCCTCGCCCAGACACACCGCATCTCCGATCTTGGTAAAGAGCCTATGACGTGTCCAATCGCAGCTGATCATCATAATTAGGAAGTGCTGGTTATCGACATTCCTCTACTTGCTGTGACAGGGCATGCGTAGACAAGGGCCGATAAGTAGCTCTCCTAAAAGGGGGGGGGGGTCTGCACTGATAGTTTGTGCATTGATTATCAGTGCAGCCCCATCAGTGGTGCCTGCCCGTTCCCCCCTAGTTGTGCCTTTCAGTGCCTCCTCCATCGGTGCTGCATATCGGTGCCCATCACTACCTCATCAGCACACATCAGTAAAGGAGAAAGATTACCTATTTACAAAATTTTGTAACAGAAGCTAAGAAAAACTTTTCTGTCTTTTTAAATTTGTTTAGCAAAAAAATAAACTCAGTGGTGATTAAATACCACCAAAACAAAGCTATAACTGTCTCAAAAAAATGATAAAAATGTTGTTTGGGTACAGCATTGCGTGACCGCAATTGTCATTTAAAGTGTGACAGCGCTGGAAACTGAAAATTTGCCTTGGCAGGAAGGGGGTGAAATTACCCAGTATCGAAGTGGTTAAATATGAAATGAATGAAACATGTTTTTAGGTTGAATATATTTTTTTATTATTAACTAGTGTGGGAAGTAAATAAAGAAGGTACATGACAATGACTTCACATCTCCCGAATAAATTTTCACATTGCATAGTAGGTGAGGTTGAAAAAAACACAAGTCCAACCTATGTGTGTGATTTATATGTCAGTATTACATTTTATATCACTGTAAGTAGCGGTCGTTCAGGTGCTTATCTAATAGTTTTTTAAACTATAGATTCCCCCACCCCTGTTGAGACCACAGCCTGTGGAAGGAATTCCACATCCTTGCCGCTCTTACAGTAAAGAAACCTCTATGTAGTTTAAAGTTAAATCTCCTTTCTTCTTATTTTAATGAGTGGCCACGAGTCTTGTTAAACTCCCTTCCGCGAAATAGTTTGATCCCTATTGTGGGGTCACCAGTACAGTATTTGTAAATTGAAATCATATCCCCTCTCAAGCGTCTCTTCCCCAGAGAGAATAAAATTTTTAATAAAATATAATTAGAACGATCAGTCAGTAACAAGTACAGTAGTCATTATCATTTTGCATTGTAAAAGGGTCCCCAGAGCACCCGCTGAGGGGGGATAGTATGTAATAATGTCACAGGGGACAGAAAAAACTAAAGAATACGTATTTATCATAATATAAATCGAGATAAAGAAGGAGAAATGAGGGATGGAGGCAAAAACTTCCCTATGGAAACTGCAATGTGGCATAAAAATAATGGAGTAATGGTAAGACCCCAAGTTGAAAAAATAGATACAAATAAAAAAAAAAAGTACCCAGAGGAGAGGACTACAATACCACAATGAAGAGCCAAGGTGGTGTCCAAAGCGGCAAAGGGCAGGGCTATCTAAGGTCAGAAGGCGATTAGCAGCCATTTTAATGGGGTCAAGACTAAGGGCTCTTTCACATTGAGGTGGTTTGCAGGCGTTACTGCGCTTCTTGCGCGTCTTTCCTCTGCTCTTGGCCGGGCCCCCCGTGTGCTCTCTTCACCCCCCCCGTAGCGTTGTCGGCCGGCTCCAGATGACAGCCAATCAAGTAGCCAAGCTTGAGCTGAAGAATTCCCTGGGAACATTCCTAGGAAGCAGCAGGTAACAGAGGCAGGGAGTAGAGAGGATTACATGGAAAGCGCGGCAGTGTGACAGCATTGCAGGACACAGACAGCGATCCCCGGAGACATACAACAATACACAGACATTCTGTGTGACCAGCAGGCAGACGGGTTGGATCAGTCTCTTATTGGAATGCTCCATTCACCAGCCGAGTTGGACGCCACCATTCAGCTGTCCCCGCAGAGGGCTGTATTTGCATGCGCACAAGACCTCGCCAACAGGGGGGTCCACCACTCCTGGTAAGGGTCCATCATTAGTGTACTCCGGATTCACTGTCTGCTGGGATATATCCTCACATCTTTCTCCTTTTTCCACCTATATTGGCTGTCTTTGATGAATTGTGGGTCTCTGACTTTGCCTTCACGGGATTGATGCACTTCCACTGATTTGGTTTTGAATGGCCTTCACTCACCATTGTATCATGTTTTGATTTTTGATCACATTTATTCTATTTATAAGTTTTATTATAAATAGAGCACTTAATTCATTCACTATTGATCTCTATTCAGTATTTTTTAAGATATTTGATTTTGACTTATCAATTATTCAATATTTATATTCATTTATTTATATAAGTAACACATGAATTTGATTGCAAGCGCATTTAATTTTATTTAATATAGTCTATTACACGGATATTGCTGTTTTTTTGTTGCAGCTGTAGTCTAGTACTTTTTTTTTTTGCTCTGTAGCGCAAACCGACCCGAAAGTGCCGCTGCTTTGCCCCGAGGGCTTTCACACTGGAGCGGTGCGCTAGCAGGACGGGAAAAAAAGTCCTGCTAGCAGCATCTTCGGAGCGTTGAAGGAGCGTAGTGTATACCGCTCCTTCACCGCTCCTGCCCATTGAAATCGATGGGACAGCGCAGCTATACCGCCGGCAAAGCGCCTCTGCAGAGGCGCTTTGTGGTGGTATTTAACTCTTTCTCGGCCGCTAGCGGGGGGGAAAGGGAGGCCTAAGGAAAGGGAGGCCAGGCAAGTAAGAAACAAGAGATTGCCTATGGCCAGGCCTACTTAGCAGCTTCTCAGAAGCAGAGTAATGCTGCCAAATATACCAGAGAGTGGTAAATGTTCCCCATTGTCTAAATCTCTCATCTACATCTCCTCCATCAGCATATTACTGTTCACTATATCGATCAAAAAAGATGGAGGGGACGTGGACTTCCAGAATCTGGAAAGAAGCTGCCTTGCAGCTAAAAGAAAAAAATCTGGTAATATGGATAATGTAGTATAGCGCTAGAGACAATTCATCATAGATCTCTATTTACACCTGGAAGATCATAGTCCAAAATGGTGAAACGTGTAGTTTTTTGGTATTTAGGTTTGGTGGTAAGGAAAATTCTGCTTTTTGACTCGTCTGCTGTGGGTATACAGTTGCTCTTCTCTTCAGATTTTGTATTTCTGCTTCTGTGCATCAACCACAGCTTCTGTATATCAAACAAATAGAAAATCCTTGAGCAATAGACATCCCCTGTATTTATATTTATGTCAGCATATTTTGATATGCTTTACACAGTACACACACCATACTTACGATGCACACCAAACATCCCTACTCCATGCAGATAGTGTTTAAGGTGGTAATGAAAACCGGGACTCAGACATACAAAATGGGTGCTATTGTAATGACTGGTAGTAGCTTGACTATATATCCTGGAACTGCTCAAGATCTTTTCTACAGATTTACAAACTGGGGCTTAAAATGTTTTTTGCTTTTCTGCTAGAAGTTTACATCTACCACAACTACTCCGGTGAAAAAAGCATCTCAGAAAATCGGCTACAGGCTGCGAAACCTACTGAAACTACCCAAAGCACATAAATGGTGTATATATGAATGGTTTTATTCCAATATCGACAAGTGAGTATTGTGCTGACTAATTCGCATCTGAACCTCCACCCATATAACACTAATAATCCATGTCGTATTACACACTACTACTGCACTTAAGAGGATTCTTCATCTTTTCAGAATTATTCACATCACATAAAAGCTGCTATCATAACATGAAAATGAATACACAGTAATCTGGTCACAAGCTGCTAGAAGCTCCCTCTGTACTCTTTATAAGGAAAATGCATACAAAATTCTTTACTTCTGGTACCTAACCCCTGGATGTCCTGCATGCCATTTACCCCACTAGTTCAGATTGCTGTTGGCGTTGTCACAGGGACAAAGGCACCCTTCTCCATATATTTTGGACTTGTCCACTAATTGCCCCATTCTGACACTCAGTTCACCAACTGTTAAGTCGCCTTTTTGGGGTGCCTATCCCAATGACACCGAAATTTGTCCTCTTGGGCCTCTCCCCACTGAAAATTTCTCAATCCTATAATAAACTGCTCCGTCATATTCTTACGGCTGCACAGTGTCTTATTGCTCTAAATTGAAAGCAACGCTCCCCTCACTCCTGTGACACCCTTTATGGAAGAGTCAAGGATGTAGAACTGATGGAGAAAAGGACTGCTAGAATACAAGACAGAATAGAAGCCCATAATTGTATTTGGGAATTGTGGCATCTCCAGGAGGACCCCCCTTGAATCAGTAAATGAGTTGATGTGCTGACATATCTCTCTCCTCTTTTTCTCCGAACTTGACTGCTTATGTTTTATTTCAGGTATAACATCCTTTCCTCCATGCTATTATCAAATGATATACTGCTCCAGCAGTAATACTTTTCTATTGGGACATTTTGTTTCTAGAAGTTCAACTGGATGTTATTGTTGTACTTTACACTTACTATCACAGTGGGTGCTCTCTGTGAACATTATGCTCATACTGTTGTGTGATTATTTTATTTCTTTCATTTTTATCTTTGATGAAAACTGATACAAATTGTTATTTACAAATTAAAAATTAATACACAAAACAAAAAACAACTATTTGTTTCCTCCAGGCAGCTCTATCATGAAAAAATATCAAGTGACAAAGATTAATCCACCTTTTATAGTGCCCCGGATTTGTATATTTATAGTAAATATCAGTCCCACACAAATTGATGGTAGGTAATCATGCCGATGAAGTCCCCTTTCCAAACGCACACAGTGTCCAAATTCCAAAAAGTGCTCTTAATTTTCTGGGTCTGCTTCACCACAGTGCACTAGTGACATCCACTTCCCTTTTTGGTTCAACGTTCACGACTATAGATAAAAAAAACATGGCCATCACATTGCAAATGAAGTTCCCCAATACGCTTAACCAGATTGTGTAGAAACAATTCAGTACAAGGTCCGGGAGTGTGGTGGGACGCGTGATTTCCTACTATCAAATGGGACTGAATTTTTACTATAAATTATATGAATCTCTGTCACTATTAAAGTGGATTAATAATCTGTCTGCTTATATTCTCCCTTTTGGAAAGAACTATAGGTAATGGGTTAGAAGTTTCTTAGCTTATTTCTAGATTTTGATCAATTTGGTACATTCACAACCCTGACAAACCCAAATCAAGTCATCCCAAACTTATTGTTTTTTTTGCTTCTGTCACAGTGGGAATTGGTTAAAATTTCCTATTTCTGGTTGTGACCCACATTGGAAAGATTTTCCCTCATCTCTCTGTCCCTTTGACACACAGGAAATGGGTGGAGTGGTTGTCACGAGGACAGGAAGATAAGGACCGCAGTAACCTTGTCAGATGTTTAAAAATATAGGTAATTTTGCCTAAGCAGTAATCTGCAAAATGTCTGCAGATGTCTTGCATTTCTATTGAAAAATAGCAGTGCACCTCCTGGTATGATTGTGCCTAGGCACTTCTGGGCCTACAGCCTCATAGCTGTATATCTGCAGCGTGAGATTAACGCACTGCTGCGAACCAAGCATATGTGTGTGAGCCGCTCAGGCTGGGAATGAAGTCCTATGA
This sequence comes from Lithobates clamitans, assembly GCA_037952925.1. NCBI lineage: Eukaryota > Metazoa > Chordata > Amphibia > Anura > Ranidae > Lithobates > Lithobates clamitans. Next base: position 81,665 of record JBBGZY010002013.1, read on the forward strand.
CCACCGCTGTGAGTGCTGGCCTGGAAGGGAGCTTGTCTATGCTCCAAAAAAATGGTAGCGTGCATACTGTATGATAGTAAATGGTAGTCTCAGCCTGGACCCCCACCAGGCCACACCACCAATGCGATTCACTCCACCCACCGGAGCTTACTCATTGCTGATGCTCGTTAGAATATCTCCTAAACGGTGCAGGTTTAGGAGATATTAATTTTACCCACAGGTAAGCTTTATTTTAAGCTTACCTGTAGGTAAAAATCAAAATGAGACTTTACTACCACTTTAACATTTGACACCAGCTGCGACTTAAACTGGTACCAAAAAAAGTCTCAGTGGTTGCTATACCTTACTATATGTACTGTATGTAGTATATAAGGGATGTTGGTACTTGTCTTTTAAAATTTGCACATTACATCCATACAATGCCTTTTCTAAGGTAATGTCTTCTCTTTTTTTGCAGACCCCTCTTTGAAGGCGATAATGATTTCTGTGTTTGCCTAAAAGAGTCTTTCCCAAATCTCAAGACCAGGAAACTGACCAGAGTGGAATGGGGCAAAATCAGGCGGCTTATGGGGAAGCCACGAAGGTAAACCAAGACGTCAAAGTGTAGAAAAGACTACTGAACGCCTGCTTTTGTAGTGAGTCACTCTGTTGGCATAAGCATGCAGGATGGAAGGGCAGACATTTCAGACTTCACTGTCTCCTTTCTTGTTCCACATCAGTGACCAATGAGTTAGTGAAGTCAGAGGTCAGAATGACAGCAGTAAAGCCTGCACATTTATGGCAACCTCCTATTTCCAATCCGTCTGCTATTAACTATATGTAAGGCTTGCGTCAGAAAAAGACTGCTTCCAGCTGGCCAGGTCCAAAAGCCTTACATCCATTGAATCCCCCTTCTTATACCCTCCTGCACTGCATGCCAGCGGCTCCTGAGGGATGGGGTCAGAGAGATTGGGGTGAGGTTGGATCTTCAGTATGGCAAGCTTAGGGGTAGGTCAATAGGAATATTTCTCGTGTTTACCAACCCCTAAATGTACACTGGAATGCTCTGCTTTTTGTTCACTCATAATGGCAGACAGAGGCGTAACTAGAACCTTTAGGGCTCTGGTGCAAGAAACCATGATGGGGGGGCCTCCCTGACCCACCCCTCCATCTGAGCCTCTGGCTTCCAATTTTAGGAAGGCGTCCATGGACATCCTCCCAGAACCCTGCTGTCCCCTGGGAGGTGCATCCAGCGCAATCGCGCAACATCAGTGCCACCTATTGGGTGCTCATCAATGCTGCCTATTAGTGCCTCCTATCAGTGTTCATCAATCAATGCCGCTTGCCTCCATATTAGTGCCACCTATTCTGTGTTTTTAAATCCTACCTATTAGTGCCACCTATCAGTGCTCATCAATTCTGCCTATCGGTGCTCAATGCTCATCAATGGTGCCTATCAGTGCTGCCTAACAGTGCTCATCAATGCCTCATATTGGTGCCACCTATTAGTGCTCATCAATGCCGCCTATCTGTGTCTCTTAGCGCCGCCTATCAGTGCCACCTATCAGGCGCCACTCATGGGCGCCATCAGTGACACCTATCAGTGCTCATCAATGCCACCTTCCAGTGCTCATCAATGCCACCTTCCAGTGCTTATCAGTGCTGCCTATAGTGGAACATGGCTAGAGATCAGGTAGCTTGTATAGCGAGAGAAAAGCATGCACACAAATTTCATCACATGCCATGTTTCCCATACCTGGTGTCTGCTTTTCCAATTTATAAAAATAGTGACAGCAGACCAAGAGGTCCTTCACAAGGAATATAGGGTGTGTAGTGGGCATAGAGCAGTGCATATGACCCCAACTAATATGCACAGCTTGTTCCAAACAAATGGAAATAACAGGGAAAAGAGGAGGTTCAGGGGCTCGCATAGGACATTACAAGGAGGAAAAAAGACACAGTGAGAAGAGATTTATGAAAAATAGATTTTAGAACCATTAGGCAGTGACGCAAGGATTATATTTGGAGAATAAGGATGTTTAGTGTTGCTTTAACCCCAGCGTCATACTCAAAATACTGCCCTTCTGAACCTTATTTATACCCTTAGGACTTTGTCACACCATACCTGTTGGCCTGCGTTTTCTGCACCCCCACCGCACATATATGGTGTAAAAAAGGTACATAAATTAATTTTTTATATGTGCAGAAAAAAAACAGCTTAACAGACTTTGGTCTGTGCAAGTCCTTAAATTGTATGTCCAACCCAAACGTTTGTTTTTTAGTTTTGGGTGCAGTGGTGAAGGGATCTAGGGTTCAGTTAAAGTGTTACTAAACCCACAACAATAAAATCGGTCTGTGTATTTATTCTAGGTACTTATATAGCGCCGTCAATTTACACAGAACTTTACATATACATTGTACATTCACATCAGTCCCTACCCTCAAGGAGCTTACAATCTAAGGTCCCTCACTTACATTCATACATACACATACTAGGGCCAATTTAGACAGGAGCCGGTTAACTTACCAGCATGTCTTTGTAGTGTGGGAGGAAACCAGAGTACCCGGAGGAAACCCACGCAGGCACAGGGAGAACATGCAAACTTCATGCAGTAAAGCATGCTTGTTTTACTTACTGTGGAACCTAAGGGGTTAATCCTCCGCATTGTGTAAAAAAAAGCTGTTTGATCTTGTATGCACAGATCCTCCTCCTGTTCCGCTGACTCCAAAACGGGTCCGGATAAGACAGAGTCTATGGAGTTAGGCTGCACATGCTCAGTTTGGTGTGTATTGCTAGAGAGGGTTTTTTTTTTTTTTTTGTGATGAGCGTTTTTTTTTGTGATGAGCACAGGGCCAATCAGCACAGTGCAGACAGAGCGTCAGGGGTCCTGGATCCTGATAGGACAGTCTGTGCAATGTGAAATCTCTTCCTACAGACTTTAAGCAGACACTGATAAAAGTCACAAGACTGCTATATATTGCTGATGAGAAAAGGTATTTAGCAGTTTTTATTTACTAAAGTGATTTAATTTCCATGTACTGTGGGAGATCAGATATAGTGAATGCAGGGTCCTGGGTTTAGTAACACTTTGAGAGGTTTTTCCATTCTTCCCGCTCTGCTGTTAATGTTTTACTAGACATGAAGTAAGCAATCCTCTTTAGCAGCAACACACAGGAAATGAAATGCTCTTCTTTGAGTAGGGCAAGTCAGATTTAATATTTCCCGTTTTCTGGATTGAGTCCCACTTTGGAGAGCAGTAAATACCTGACCCCTTCATCCAAAATGTGAAAAATGTTTTTGACTTTTTTTGAAAATTTTTTAAGGGGTTTAGTCCGGCCCTCCTTTCTCTTCTTTCATCAAGACTGTAGATACTAAGTTAATCTGTCTTTCCTGATATTTTTTTATCCCTCAGGCCTGGTTCACACCTATGCATTTTTTTAGTGTGTCTTCAGTTTTTCACAAACACACTACAGTCCATTTAACATGGTTTCATATGGGTCATATTCACATCCGTGCATTTTATGGAAAGGGCCAAGGACTTTTTGGTGGCTTTTGGTTCCATAGACTATAATGGATCAAAAATGTGTATTGAAAAACGCAAAATGTACCTGCAATATGCAAACTGCAACCTGCATAGATGTGAACCAGGCCTTGCAGTATTTTGGTTGCCTCTGTCATCGTACCCCTTGCCAGTTGAATTGTAGGCTTTGTCTGCACTGCTGCTGTGATTAAGCTGGCCATAGATATCTTAGGCATATTCATCAGAAAATTCTCAGGACATTCATTTGTCCGAAAGTTTGTTTGCTTTTTTAGAATCTGATATTGGAATGAATGGACTTCATTGAATGAAAACCACATACACTATTTGAAATGTGTTCATTCAAAAAAAAATTCCATCCTGCTCCTTCAAATTGAAAATGAACATTAATTTGACCCAATAATTAGGAAAATTAACAAACTGACTTAGAACCTTCTTTTCCTGAGCATTTTTGTTAGAAATTCTACCCATCTATGGCCATGTTTAGCAGTACATTTTGGAGATGAGTAAACAGATCTGTATGTAAAATGTACACACATTCCTCTGCCAGCTAGCTTCATACAAAGTTTTGAGAGAGCATCTGAAGGCAAACTGCTTCTTTTCCCTTTAGAAAGCCCATAATGCTTTGTGACGACCGTGGTGGCTGCATTAGTTTTGGTTTTTATTTGGATCGTTTTCCCATATATCATTTAGTGATCCTGCCAGTAAGTCTAAGGTTTTTTTTCTCTTTAACAGACCAAGCTGTCCAGCTGCTTGGTCTGTTAAAGAAAAAAAAATGGAACCTCCGTTTCATTTAAAGTGGAATTGAGGTCTTCTTATAATAGACTGTGAGCACTGAGCAGACAGGCTAATATTGCAGAAAAGACATGCAGTGTCCCTTCTGCGATAGAAAACACTTGCTTGCAATCTTCTAAAACATGTAAACTAAGCTGTGCTTGCACAGCTTAGCTTTCAGCACCAGCCTTGTCCCTGTGTGCCGGGATGACTGACTCTTGCACATGCAGGCCTTGCCGGCCACTGGAGATCCCAGAAGACTGACACCCAGGGACAAGATGCTGGCGAGGGACTCGAACTGTTAGAGAGTAGGTAAATGTATTAACTAAAGTTCTGCTTAAACACTGACAGTTGTTTACAATAGTCCGCTTTCATTCATTTATGCAAAAACTTTATACCAAAAGGAGGAAAACTTGCTGTAACTACATAAAAAGTGTGTTCGCTTGAGTTCAGCTTAAATTTATTAGTCAAGTCTGTCTAGATTTGCAAGTTCTTCTAACACTATGATGAGGAAGAGATCTGGTCGGCCACACATCCATTAAAATCACCTTTTTATTCTATCCTATTTCAAATCGACACTCCACAGTACAATAACTGAGGGAAAATGGCACACCTGCTAACGTGTTTCACAACATCAGATCTTAATCATAGCTTGCTAGCTAACACTACCCTCTCCAGGTTGCCAGTGCTGCTATCCATGGATGGCTCCATGGAGTGGAGCCACTTTGAGACAGGAAGGGTTAATGGCCAGATCACCAGGTTAAAAAGGGCTAAATAAAGAAAACTAATGCAGGCACCACATTTAAGGATTGGTAAGCTGCAATATGCTACATTTTTGTTTTTGGGTTTAGATGACCTTTTAAATGTGCTGTACAACAAGTGATGACTGGCATTTTTTAAAATGCACTTAAAGTGATGCAGATTTTTAACACTGGTTACAGAAATTCTTTAGCAGGTTAAAAATTATGTGTTAAAACAATTGCAGTAGTTTTAACAGAATAGTAAGTCTTCCTGGTCTGAAATAGAGCTCTCAGCCCTGAATGTTCTCGGGAATGTTCATAAACTTATCTTTTGTCCAAATCCATAAAATGTCAGCCAGTTTGCAGAAAGCTTTGCAGATGTGGTTTTTCTATGTATTACATTTGTATTGTTGATGTTGTAGATGTTCTGCTGCATTCTTTGAAGAAGAGCGATCGGCTCTGGAACAGAAACGACAGAAAATACGCCTCTTACAGCAGAGGAAGGTGGCAGACGTCTCCCAGTTCAAGGATCTGCCGGATGAAATCCCCCTCTCTCTGGTCATCGGCACTAAAGTTACAGGTAATGTGTGTTTAAATGTTTTACAGAGGAATCTTCCTAGTGAATGAAGGGGTGTATGTGTGTGTGTGTATGTATGTGTATATATATATATATATATATATATATATATATATATATAATATTAATATATATATATATATATATATATATATATATATATATATATATATATATATATATATATATATATATATATATATATAATATTATATATATATATATATATATATATATATATATATATATAATATTAATATATATATATATATATATATATATATATATATATATATATAATATTAATATATATATATATATATATATATATATACATACAGTGGGTAAAGTATGTTTTCAACATGTCACCATTTTTCTAGGTATCGGGTTGAGGTCAGGACTCTGTGCAGGCCAGGTTTCTCCACCCCAAACTCGCTCATCCACACTATATTGCCAAAAGTATAAAGTATTTGGCCATCCCCTCCAAATTATTTGATGGAGGGGGGTTATGGTGTTGAGGTTGTTTCTCAGAGGTTGGGCTTGGCCCCTTAATTCCAGTGAAGGGAACTCTTAATGTGTCAGCATACCAAGACATTTTGGACAATTTCATGGTCCCAACTTTGTGGAGTTTGGGGATGGCCCCTTCCTATTCCAGCTCGACTGTGCACCATGCTCAAAGCAAGGTCCATAAAGACATGGATGAGTGAGTTTGGGGGTGAGGAACTTGACTGGCCTGCACAGAGTGCTGACCTCAAGCTGAAAAAAAACACCTTTGGGATGAATTAGAGTGGAGACTGTGAGCCAGACCTTCTCGTCCAACATCAGTGCCTAACCTCACAAATGTTCAGAAAGAATAGTCAAACATTCCCATAGACACGCTCCTAAACTTTGTGGACATGCTTCCCAAAAGAGTTGATGCTGTTATAGCTGCAAAGGGTGGGCCAACTCAATATTGAACCCTACGGACAAAGGCTGGGCTCACAATGATGTGGCCGCGGGTCACAGCGGGGGGTACGGTGCGTCCCTGTTCACAGATTTAGCTGCAAATCTGGTCCGAATTTTTGCCTGAATTCGAACCCAAAACGGAGCCAAAGAAGTACAGGAGCCTTTTCCTGTGCAGACTGCGGCCACCCCAGAGCTGTGCAAACTGGCTCCATTGAGAGCCAGTCACTCTTCTGTCATGCAAATTGGATGCGGAGAAACCCGCATCAGTGAGAACCCAACCTTAGACTGGGATGCCATTAAAGTTCATGTTAATGTAAAGGCAGGTGTCATTTGGCAATGTAGTGTATGGTGTGCAACTTGTCATGCAATTTGGAACGGTCAAATTGCCTGACAAATCGCACCATTGGATCGGGGGGCTTAAGGTGTGTGTTGACACTGGATTTGGATTTTCAGTAATAAAACACTTGGTCATCTGTATGAGACATTTTTCTTTTGTAAAATCAAGGAAGATTACTTTTTTTTTTTTTTTAGTAAGTTCAAACCAAAACTGTCATTGGCAAAAAAGGAAAATATAAGCAGTTTAAACATCTGCCTCTTTTTACATGATATCATTTTTAGTTTTTTGGTTGTGTCTAAGAAATAATGTTTCCTATGCCAAATGCACCTTAGCATTTGTATCCACTGAACTGGTTGCCTTTGCCAAAAATGGGTGCTGGTTCTTTGGCTTCTAGTATAAGACACCACCAAGGCTTACAGTCTGAAGTTTTACTGGGATAGTCCTTTCATGCTTGGATAGATTGGATATTAAGCCGCTTGCAGGTTTAATGTGAGATTGGAAAATGGCATCTTTGCCACCCAAACTTCCAGGGAACTGAGAATGCTGGAGGATACTGCAAACAAATTTCCCCTTAAAAAAAATTAGCTGCTTTTGGAGGAATCGGACTACAAACGGCTAGTGTTTTTCCAATTTGTAGGACATGTATCGCTGGTGATGACCCTCACTGCAAATGCGACTTTGCAGATCTCAGAATCTTTGTGCTTACCTGATTTCTCAAATATACTGCCTCTATGATCGATGAGCAGATGCCACAGGGCAGCATGAGCTTGTATGTGTTGCAGTGGACAATTTGGAGAAGACCATATCCTAATGATTGGCAGTGTAGCTAGGTTAGACTTGTGCAAATGTTTTAGAGCAATATAGCTGACACTCAGACAAGGTAATGGTTGTGTCTGTGTTACACAGCTGAACAAAGCTCTGGAAACACTGATATAGACCATTTACTGATGAGAATATTACAATCTCAGGTCAAAGAGTATTAGTATGTGTTGCAGTGAATAAAGGGAGTGGGGGTAGACTGCTCATCAATGTCTTGGCATGACACATCTTCTGTCAGAATTTTCTAGGCTGATTGGAGCACTGAAGACTATTAATATGCCCCCAATCTTACTATGAATAAATGGGTGTCATGGCCCTGCCCCTAAGGGGGGCATCACCATTGTGCCTTCATTGTTTATTAAAATAGAGAATGGAAACTGATGTCAGCATTGCTCTATTCATCAGCAGAGGACTGCCCTGGACAGGAGGTAGAGAGGAAGACAACCTGGTAGGTCGCATGACCAGCCTGAAGATATCTTAAAAAGTGTTTAAAAAAAAAAAAAAAAAGATACACTGTGTAAAGGGGGGCAAGTGGGTGGGGGGGGGGGGCTGGTCTGGAACAGGGCTTTAACAATAGAAGTGTGGTGTTTATTAGACTTCACTCTGGCAAAGGCCAGTGAAAGGGATGTTGGTGCTTGTTTAGAAGAGTACCTTTTCCATGAAACATTTCATGTTCTAAACAAGTATGGTGTGTCTAGATCACAGCTGGTTTGTTTTCCATCTTCCCTCAGCTCGGTTACGAGGAATACACGATGGCCTGTTCACTGGTCAGATCGATGCTGTAGACACCCAAAATTCCACTTACAGGGTCACATTTGATAGAAATGGACTCGGTACACATACGATCCCAGACTATGAAGTCCTGGTAAGTTTGCTTTGTGCACACAGCTGTGTAATTTACAGTTTACCTTGTAGAGTTCCTAAAGAAACTATTCTTCTAAAATTGAAACTGTACGTTGATTCGTTCTGCTAAACACTGGCATAGCTTGTCTGTCAGTAGCGACTGGAGGTGAGATCTTCTCAAGAGACATCCCGGTCTCTGAACCTACTTGACTTTAAAGCAGGGGCATCCAACCCTTTGACCATCCTGGGCCACATTGGTGGAAGAGGAATTGTCTTGGGCCCCACATAAAATACACTAACAATGATGGCTGATGAGCAGAAAACATCTGGCAGATTACAAGTTAACAATCACTGTTCTAGATAATGTACCTATCTAAATCCTTTTTTTTTTTCTTTTGTTCTAAAAGTTAAAGGGCAACATAAAAGTAGACTGATATTTGACAGTTTTTGATAAACAAACTCATCAATATCTGGTTCGATGGATGTAGAAATTCTCAAGGGGCTCATTAGATATTTTGGTTCTGATTTTGCCTTTCGTGTGCTGCAACCTTAAAAATAGTTGCTCACAAATATAGGTGCTGCCATAAACTGATGACATGAATAAGGCGTGATTGTGAAGAATGGGATATTTTTCTTTGGGAAAATAAAACTTATAGAAGTCCAGTAAAGAGATACTGTCACATTTTTCTTCAGCTGCATGTGTTTGCTAAGTAAACACATTTTACAAAAAATTCCCCAATAAAATATCAGTTTTAAAGTAAGTTTACATACTCTGTTCAACCACCAGAAAATAATAAAGGCCCACTCAAATCTGCTCACTGCTTCTAGTCCTGGCCTTGTCAAACAAAGCATTAACTAACTTGGTCATACTGTAGGAAGATCTAAATGTACATAACTGATCTAACCCCCGGTGATCCTCATACGGTTTGCATCACATACAAAGCACTGTTATTAAATTGCTTTCCCATCTGGTCTTTACCAGCTAAAATATTAATGGAAGTTTCAGCTATTTGATTACTTTTTATCCTTAATGATGCCAGGGACATCTGCTTTTTAAAGCAGGCCTGTGTTGGGGGATACCTGAGATATCAAATAGCTAAGGCGAAAGATGCTTTTATTGAAAACCCAATTCTTTACATGTGTGGGACTGTCGCAGTCTCTCCTATTGTCAAGCGGTATCAGTTAATATTACCAGCCTGGACTACTTAAATATGTTGGAAATGGGGCAGCCTCTCCTTTCCTGGTACGTGTGTACCAAAGACTTAGTAGTCATCAATCGTAAGAACTTGGCCGCCCAATAACATTAAACATGCATCTAATGAATCCGGTGAATTGCGTCTTCACAACAGCCTAGATTATATTCTAATCACACCAGTAACAGGTGCTGGAGCATCAAGTGTATTAAAGTGATTGTAAAGTCAGAAGGTTTTTTTATCTTAATGCATTTTATACAGCACCCCCTAATGCTTACCTAAGCCCCGCTGTGTCCAGCGATGTCCAAGTATCTCAGCCATCCAGGACTCTTCCTCCTTATTGGCTGAGACACAGCAGCAGCGCCATTGGCTCTCGCTGCTGTCAATCAGTCAGCCCATCAGCAGAGAGAGGGGGCAGGGCCAAACTGCAGCTCCATGTCTGAATGGACATACGTAGCTGCAGCTTGGCTGGGTGCCCCCATAGCAAGATGCTTGCTGTGGGGGCACTCAACAGGAGGGAGGGGCCAGGGGAACAGAAGAGGCACCCGAGAAGAGGATCTTGGCTACCCTGAGCAAAACCAACTACACAGAGCAGGTAAGTATAACATGTTTGTTGTTTTTATAGGAAAAAAAAATAAAGGACTTTATAATCAGTTTAACTTCTGTTTAAAAATAGTGTTTGGAGATTTAAACTGTAAGTGAACAAACCCCCTCTCAAACCAACACCCCACTGCATTTGTGTCTGTGGGTAATGCCCGATCTGACCACTCAGGAATGCTCTGTTTCATCCTGATGCCCATAGGGAAAGAACAGTGCAGTTTTCGAACCGCAGGACTGCTGCGCCATGCTGCATAGACGGTGAAACTGTATCACCCAGGGACGCAGTGGGTGGGAAGGGTGTAGGTAGGGGCGTTTGCTTTTTGAAAAGGTGAACACTAACCCTTGGCTTTTATTTGAAAGTTTGTAACTTATGCACATCTTGCAGAGCAATGAGCCACATGAAACAATGCCCATCGCTTCCTTTGGACAAAAACAGCGGCCTTCCAGAATGTTCATGACTCCACCACGGTTACAATACCCTCCACCTGTCCAGTCACCCATTATGGTAAGTTTTATTATTTATTTCCATTAATTTTGTAGAAACAAGAACAAATGAGGAAAGTTAATTAATAGATAATGGTAGCATTAAAGCTAAGCTGCTATGCAGCACTGTATTCAAAAAATATTAATACTAGCTATGCAAGTAGGGATGGGGGGGTTGTTACAAGTGTAAAATATATTTATTGGGAATGTTTTGCAGTTAAAATTGCTGCTTTCAGTTTGTTTCCACTGTGCATCTATCTGTTTCGATTTACCATATGGCAGTGTGGTGTTTGTTTTGTGATGCTTATATTTTATACCAAATTTTAGGAAAGTGATACCCTGTTGGCACAATCTCCCTGGAAAAGCAAATCGTCCAGCATAGAAAATAACACAATAGGGGGGTTTCCAGTGGAATTTCTTGTTCAGGTGGTAAGTAAATTAGAACTTCATACTGGAATATTTGCAATATAACGTTCTTGGTTTGCAGTTGTAACCTTTTCAATGTCAATTTTGGCATCGTACAAATTTTTTATTTTTTTTCGTATTTGAACTATTTTTGATCTATTTTTAACAGTCATGTGTTTTTTTTGTTTTTTTTTGGGGGGGTTAGACAAGGTTATCAAAAATCCTTATGATCAAGAAAGAACACATCAGACAACTAAAAGACATGAACACAGAAGCAGAAAAACTGGTGAGTCTTGATTATTTTGCATGGTCAGTTTCAAACACCACATACCCCCACCTATAGTGAACTGGAGTCCAAGTTGTAGACTTTTTTAAATATTAGCAAGAAGCAAATTAATTTTAAAATATGTTCTTGCCGACCTCTGTAGCTACGGACACTGTGGTGCATTTCATCCTCAAAAGTTGACAGCACTGACTTAATTCAAGTTATCCTTGGAGCTCAGTTCACCCTGCTCCCCCTCCCAGCAGTGACTATGTGCTGAGTTCACCTCCTGCCCTCAGCCGTTTAGAGACTGGTATTTGGGCAGTAGTAGGCTGTGAGCCTGAGACATTTGGCCTTAGATCTCCACTGAGGTGTGCAGCTTCTGTTCCTACCAAACAAAGGGAGTGAGTATGTGATATACTAATTTCTGTGAGAAAGTAAAAGGATTTCAGCGTTTCTTGTCCATCGAAGGACACAGGTCCTAAAGTTCAAAAGTCTTAAACTTTTGGATTATACTGCTGCCTATTGGAGGATTGGACAATGGCAAGCAAAAAAAAAAAATCTGTATGCCAGCCCAGGATAACCCATCTTAATACCAGGAGCATGCCTCAGTTTTTTGCTAGTGTCTTAGGAGGATGGAGACTTTTTTCTACAGCTCTGCTGTGTTAGACTAACCTCCTTGTTGGCATTTTTTCCTTCAGTCCCCCCCCCCCCCTGGATGTTACAGGGATAGACAGGACGTGACTTTCAGACTCTTGGTTCAATGTGGGGCACTTTCCAGACTCCGCTCTTGTAAGCGTTAAACTGCAGAGTGCTTTCCAGATCCAGACCTGAGCTTGAGCCTGAGCTTGCCTCACCGCTTGTTCTGTCTCTAAATGAACCAGTGAGGAAGCTGGCCGTGCCCAACACTAAGTGCTACTTCATGGCATAGGCTGTTGGACACCTTTTTATTCCCCGTTTCTGCTGCAGAAGGGGTTAAAGGGGGACTGAGCACTGATGTTGGCTGGGTGGACCGTTACACGCTACAATCTGTTACCCACCAGGCAGCATTGAGGAAGCAACTGTTTACTGCTTCTCCTGTTTGCTATTGAACCCTCACCTGCTACCAGCTGTCTGGGATTTGTGGGTACCTGAAGCCTTGCCTGTACCTTGAGTCTATATATTGTCTCACCACCATGCGGTTGCGATATGTCTCATTCTAGACACGGGGGGGGAGCGTGGGGTATAATCCCACTGTACTAGGTGCCCCTGGCTAACTTTTGTTGGCTCCAGGGCTGCTTGTAGTGCACCTACTGGCGGTAGTGTGCAATGTCTGCAGCTTGATGTCAGACTTGAGGTCTTTTCCATGGTCATGAAAGACTTGTGATTAGGAAGCTGAAGAATCAGCTTCTTAGGTCATTTAAAGCTGTAATGCCTTAACAAAACGCTTAGAGCCCTTTAACACTGAAAGCTCCCGGGCGTCGGCGGCAAAAGCGGCGCTATTTCTATGGGCAGGGGCACTATAGGAGCGCTGTATTCACCGCTCCTATAGCGCTGCAAAGAAGCTACTTGCAGGACTTTTTGTGACTCCCTGCCAGCACAGCTCCCCAGTGTGACTGCACTCAGGCTTTCACACTGGGTTTGCAGTTGAGGCTTTATTCAGGCACTATGTTTAGCGCTAAAGCGCCTGAAAAAACACCTCCACTGTGAAAGGGGTCTCAATGTTTAGTAAAGGACGCACCTCCTGTCCTTAAAGACCCAATAGATAGGTGGCTTCCAGAGCTCTGTTCTCTGGCAGGTCCTGCCCTTCACTCTATCCTGGCTGTGGCTTTACTTTGTCAAAACATGTCCGATTGGTCAAAGTTCCTTTTAAAGTGGAGCTCCAGTCTACCCCTCCCCCAGCATTTACATTTATTATAAGGACACTTATCTGTCCAGGGATCCAACAATGTCCTCACCCGAGCCGATTCTTCAATCGGCTTCAGGTCCAGGCATCGGCATCTTAGGTAAGGGAAACCAGCACTGGAGCCGGTTTCCTGCTGCGCTTTGTGAATGGTCCTGCAGTTATCCTCTCCCTTCCTGAATTCATGTTTGTCAAACTAGCCTTTATTTGGGAGACGGCAGTGTGTCTTACTAGGCTGCAGCTGACCATGTGACTAAAGAATCTCCTAGATGACACTGATATTGAAGCATTTCAGCAAGTGCACTCAAATGGCCTAATTCAAAGTCCAAAAAACAGCAGCATGCAATCTGCAATAATATGCTGCAATCATGAAATTTTGCCCGATGTATCTCCTCTGAATGACTGACTTGTTTTATTTTTCACCAAAAAACTATCCCAACATTACATGAAATTTGTAAAAAGATTCATTTAACATCTTATGAAATATTGTGACAATGAAATCAATTTTTCTGATAACCACATTTCTCTCGACAGAAATCATATTCTGCTCCTATTGGCATTGAGTTTCAGAGGAGATATGCAACCCTTGTTCTGGAACTGGAACAACTCAATAAAGATCTTAATAAGGTTCTTCATAAGGTTCAGCAGTACTGCTACGAGGTAAGGAAATCTTTGTAATTGAAGGTATATAAAGATATTTTGTTAGCAGTGGGACTAAACTGAACACGTAGCCAAACAGAAATAGAATTTCAATTGTTTAACCACTTGCCCTCCAAACCAGTTCTGACATGTCTTACATATTGTACAGGTACATTTTTATTTATTCATTCATTTTTGATAGAAAATTACTTAAAACCGCCTAACATAATCTACAAAACACAATATATATTTTTGAAAGCAAAGGCCCTGGGGAGTAAAGTGGTGGCTGTTGCGTTTTTTTTTAATTTTAATCTCTTTGTCTCACGATATTTGCGCATCCTTTTATCAAATGCAAATTTTCAGGAATGATCTACTTTAATACATTTTAGTGCACTTAAACACAATGTAATGCCCAATATTTTGGTTAAATATAAAAGATGATGCTACAATAAATAGATACCTAACACATCACGCTTTAAAATTGCTCACACCCGTGGAATTGACAAACTACAGTACATTAAATTATCCATAGCTGATGCTTTAAAGGCCTTTACAGGTTACCAGTTTAGAATTACAGGTCTTGTGCTAGAATTATTGCTCTCACTCTGACGTTTTGTGGGGATACCTCACGTGTGGTGTGATCACCGTTTTATATATGTGTGCATTTCATTTATTTCTTTTTAATTACTTTTTTTTAACTTTATTGCTCTCACAGGGGATGAACAACATCCCTTGTGATAGCATAGGCAATGACAGATCTTCTATTAGACCCAATCTCACTTCTCAAACTTCCACAGCTTGCTCCAGATCAGGGCCTTCAGCCTGCAAACCAGCCAACAGACATGAGGCGGCGTTGTGAGGAAGAAGGCCAGGAGATGGTCCGACAAGCCAACACCTCAAACGGTCAGTCATGTGTACAGAACGAGAGCCTGACAGACCTCATATCCCGGCTCACCGCTATCCTCCTACAGATCAAAGTAAGACCTCAACATTGCTGCATTACATCCAGGCTTTTATAGAGAATCATTTGTGAGACTGTACTGTTTCTTTTACAGTGTCTGGCAGAAGGAGGGGACCTGAATTCTTTTGAATTCAAATCTTTAACAGATTCTATTAACGATATAAAGAGTTCTATAAACCCTTCAAATATCAGGTATGTGTGTCAGGCCTTGATGTGTCTTATTCTTCTGTCATGTTTATCATTTCCATTGTGTCAGCTTGTATTTCATGTATTTTAGACTAGTGTTTACCTTTACATTTATTACTATCATGCAGTATGCCCCCCCCCCCCCCCGTTCACACAGGTGTGGCTTTGAAATCGTGCGATTTCAAGGCCGCACATCAGTGCGATTTGCACTGCCGATTTAATTGCGGCTTGCGACTTCATACAACAGAAGTCTATGCAAGTCACAAATTGGCTAAAAGTAATACAGGAGCCTTTTTCAAAGTCGCTGCAACTTGAGTCAGGGCAATTTCAATGTTTCCATTGCCGACAATGGTGTGCAACTTGTCATGCAATTTGGAACGATCGAATCACCTGACAAATCGCACCATAGGATTGGGGGGCTTAAGGTGTGTGTTTGTTGACACTGAATTTGTTTTTTTCAGTAATAAAACACTTGGTTATAGGTATGAGCCATTTTTCTTTTGTAAAATCAAGGAAGATTACTTTTTTTTTTTTTTTTTTTTTTAGTAAGTTCAAACCAAAACTGTCATTGGCAAAAAAGGAAAATATAAGCAGTTTAAACTTCTGCCTTAATCAACACCTCGTGTGTGTGTGTGTGTGTGTGTGTGTGTGTGTATATATATATATATATATATATATATATATATATATATATATATATATATATATATATATATATATATATATATATATATATATATATATATATATACACACACTGGGGACAGAAAGTATTCAGACCCCCTTACATTTTTCACTCTTTATTATATTGCAGCCATTTGCTAAAATCATTTAGGTTCTTTTTATTTTTCCTCATTAATGTACACACAGCACCCCATATTGACAGAAAAACAGAGTTGTTGACATTTTTGCAGATTTATTAAAAAAGAAAAACTGAAATATCACATGGTCCTAAGTATTCAGACCCTTTGTTCAGTATTTAGTAGAAGCATCCTTTTGATCTAATACAGCCATGAGTCTTTTTGGGAAAGATGCAACAAGTTTTTCACACCTGGATTTGGGGATCCTCTGCCATTCCTCCTTGCAGATCCTCTCCAGTTCTGTCAGGTTGGATGGCAAATGTTGGTGGACAGCCATTTTTAGGTCTCTCCAGAGATTACTTAATTGGGTTTAAGTCAGGGCTCTGGCTGGGCCATTCAAGAACAGTCACGGAGTTGTTGTGAAGCCACTCCTTCGTTATTTTAGCTAGGTGCTTAGGGTCATTGCCTTGTTGGAAGGTAAACCTTCGGCCCAGTCTGAGGTCCTGAGCACTCTAGAGAAGGTTTTCGTCCAGGATATCCCTGTACTTGGCCACATTCATCTTTCCCTCGATTGCAACCAGTCGTCCTGTCCCTGCAGCTGAAAAACACCCCCACAGTGTGATGCTGCCACCGCCATGCTTCACTGTTGGGACTGTATTGGACAGGTGATGAGCAGTGCCTGGTTTTCTCCACACTTACTGCTTAGAATTAAGGCCAAAAAGTTCTATCTTGGTCTCATCAGACCAGAGAATCTTATTTCTCACCATCTTTGAGTCCTTCGGGTGTTTTCTTTTTTTAGCAAACTCCATGCGGGCTTTCATGTGTCTTGCACTGAGGAGAGGCTTCCGTCGGGCCACTCTGCTATAAAGCCCTGACTGGTGGAGGGCTGCAGTGATGGTTGAGTTTCTACAACTTTCTCCCATCTCCCGACTGCATCTCTGGAGCTCAGCCACAGTGATCTTTGGGTTCTTCTTTACCTCTCTCACCAAGGCTCTTCTCCCCTGATAGCTTAGTTTGGCCGGACGGCCAGCCCTAGGAAGTGTTCTGGTCGTCCCAAATGTCTTCCATTTAAGGATTATGGAGGCCACTGTGCTCTTAGAAACCTTAAGTGCAGCAGAACTTTTTTGTAACCTTGGCCAGATCTGTGTCTTGCCACAATTCTGTCTCTGAGCTCTTCAGGCAGTTCCTTTTTGACCTCATGATTCTCATTTGCTCTGACATGCACTGTGAGCTGTAAGGTCTTATATAGACAGGTGTGTGGCTTTCCTATTCAAGTCCAATCAGTATAATCAAACACAGCTGGACTCAAATGAAGGTGTAGAACCATCTCAAGGATGATCAGAAGAAATGGACAGCACCTGAGTTAAATATGAGTGTCACAGCAAAGGGTCTGAATGCTTAGGACCATGTGATATTTCAGTTTTTCTTTTTTTAATAAATCTGCAAAAATGTCAATTCTGTGTTTTTCTGTCAATATGGGGTGCTGTGTGTACATTAATGAGGAAAAAAATGAACTTTAGATGATTTTAGCAAATGGCTGCAATATAACAAAGAGTGAAAAATTTAAGGGGGTCTAAACACTTTCCGTCCCCACTGTGGTGTGTGTGTGTGTGTGTGTGTGTGTGTGTGTGTGTGTGTGTGTGTGTGTGTGTGTGTGTGTGTGTGTGTGTGTACATACAGTCAGGTCCATAAATATTGGGACATCGACAAAATGCTAATCTTTTTGGCTCTATACACCAACCCAATGGATTTGAAATTAAACTAACAAGATGTGCTTTAACTGCAGACTTTCATATTTAATTTGAGGGTATTTACAACCAAATCAGGTGAACGGTGTAGGAATTACAACAGTTTGTATATGTGCCTCCCACTTTTTAAGGGACCAAAAGTAATGGGACAGATTAACAATCATCCATCAAACTTTCACTTTTTAACACTTGGTTGCAAATCATTTGCAGTCAATTACAGCCTGAAGTCGGGAACGCATAGACAACACCAGATGCTGGGTTCCATTCCTGGTGATGCTCTGCCAGGCCTCTACTGCAACTGTCTTCAGTTCCTGCTTGTTCTTGGGGCATTTTCCCTTCAGTTTTGTCTTCAGCAAGTGAAATGCATGCTCAATCAGATTCAGGTCAGGTGAATGACTTGGCCATTGCATAACATTCCACTTCTTCTTTCCCTTAAAAACCTCTTTGGTTGCTTTCGCAGTATGCTTCGGGTCATTGTCCATCTGCACTGTGAAGCGCCGTCCAATGAGTTCTGAAGCATTTTGCTGAATATGAGCAGATAATATTGCCCGAAACACTTCAGAATTCATCCTGCTGCTTTTGTCAGCAGTCACATCAATAAATACAAGAGAACCAGTTCCATTGGCAGCCATACATGCCCACGCCATGACACTACCACCACCATGCTTCACTGATGAGGTGGTATACTTTGGATCATGAGCAGTTCCTTTCCTTCTCCATACTCCTCTCTTCCCATCACTCTGGCACAAGTTGATCTTGGTCTCATCTGTCCATAGGATGTTGTTCCAGAACTGTGAAGGCTTTTTTAGATGTTGTTTGGCAAACTCTAATCTGGCCTTCCTGTTTTTGAGGCTCACCAATGGTTTACATCTTGTGGTGAATCCTCTGTATTCACTCTGGTGAAGTCTTCTCTTGATTGTTGACTTTGACACACATACACCTACCTCCTGGAGAGTGTTCTTGATCTGGCCAACTGTTGTGAAGGGTGTTTTCTTCACCAGGGAAAGAATTCTTTGGTCATTCACCACAGTTTTCTATGGTCTTCCGGGTCTTTTGCTGTTGCTGAGCTCACCGGTGCGTTCTTTCTTTTTAGGGATGTTCCAAACAATTGATTTGGCTACACCTAATGTTTTTGCTATCTCTCTGATGGGTTTGTTTTGTTTTTTCAGCCTAATGATGGCTTGCTTCACTGATAGTGACAGCTCTTTGGATCTTTTATTGAGCGTTGACAGCAACAGATTCCAAATGAAAATGGCACACTTGAAATGAACTCTGGACCTTTTATCTGCTCCTTGTAAATGGGATAATGAGGGAATAACACACACCTGGCCAGGAACAGCTGAGCAGCCAATTGTCCCATTACTTTTGGATCCTTAAAAAGTGGGAGGCACATATACAAACTGTTATTCCTACACCATTCACCTGATTTCTGATTTGGATGTAAACACCCTCAAATTAAAACTGAAAGTCTGCTAATTTCAAATCCATTGTGGTGGTGTATAGAGCCAAAAAGATTAGAATTGTGTCGCTGTCCCAAGCCACAAATATATATATAAATAAAAAGAGAGATGCTAGTTGAGTTGTCATTTCTGCAGTTCGATCATGGGGTCCAAACCCAGAAAGAAGCAATAGGTCGTAACACATAAATAAAAAAGGGAAACTAAAAAGCCCAGCCCAAAAGCAGATCCCAATAAAGTGCATGTTACATTTGTTAACTGAACATAGATTTTATTTTTTTTAAACCAGCAAGCTGAACTAAGAATTTAAAAATAGAACAGATTCCTCCATCCACAAATACCCACACCCACCCACCAGGACATTGTATTCTGAAAGCTGGACTCAGCACTGTCAGAATATTGTAATCTGTTGCTTCAGCCACCAATCAACAAAAGTTTTTCAAGTTGTTCATTCAACCGATATCGATCTAATGATCGACTATTGTCAAACAGGTACAGCTACACCCTAATCAAAATTCGCCGGGTCCCTGCTGAATTTTGATCAATCTCTAGCCACCTTTAGCTAAAAAAAAAAAAAACACCTGATTTAGCCCTATCTGGTTCTGATTTCATTCTAACTCCTTGCTTTTGCAAATCCCTTGTCCAGTCATAGAGCCTCTATGACCATGTATATGCCCACTACTACAGGGAGTCCACCATACTATTGCAGGCAGTGTTCTTACCAGTCAACATAAGTTCTTTGTTGCAATGGAAATCCTGCAGACCTCAGAATATGATGGCACCCATCTGTTTTTGTTTTGTTTTTTTGTTTTGCAGCTGTTTTCAGAATAATGTGGAGATCCACGTAGCACATATCCAGAGCGGCCTGAGTCAAATGGGAAATCTTCACGCCTTCTCAGCCAATAACACCAACAGAGACTGACAATCTGGCGTACTTGTCTATAGAAGAAACACGGACTCTTCTTTGTATTACAAACGAACCAGCATTACAAACTTGACATATTTTATTTACTTTGTCCTATGGATACACACGGCAAAGAATAGCAGGGATTGAGTTTCCAGGCTGCTTCCCACCCAGTCTACAGATATTGTGTAAAGAGCACCCTTCATCGTTTCCTTTCTTCGTTGTTGGTTTTTCCTTGTCATCCCTCCTCACTGTCCTGCGTGGCTCGTGGTGATGTCGTTATTTGTCATCGGCTGCATTATTTGCTTTCACTGCATGAAAACAAATGAGAATTGTAAGTGGTCTTCCTACAAGCTGAGCTGAAAGTGTTTAGGTGAATCCCACAAACCCATGCCCTGTCATGGAAAACAAGTTTTTAAAATTAAGCTGTCAGCTTAAGGAGGGGTGGCAGCCATACTGTGTACAGCGGGTATACAGACTCATTTATCTGCTGCATTTAATATTCCAGCCTTCCTTCTAGCAAAGAGAAGTCATTCTGATCGATTGCTAGGGGGTTACTTAAACTAAACTTTGTTTAAATCAGTAAAATATATTCCAGGTGCGTCCAATCAAAAGGTGTCCAGGATCTTTAGAAAGTAGATAAGCTTGTCCCCTGCCAGCATACTGTAAAGGATCCTTGCTCTGCATGGAAGCAGGGGTTCAATATACCCCTTGTAGAGTTAGAACTGGAGATATCCAATCAACATGCCCATGCTCCCTGCTGGTTGAGATCTCTAGCTCTGTCTCAGCTGGGATCTGCCAGGGTGACCACCACTTCCACATGGAGTACAAGAGTCCTTTTCTGCAGAAAGAGGACTTTCCTACTTTTTTGGTTTCCCTGGAATGTGTTTAGCTGTTTTCAACTGAAACTTTAGTTGGGCGTTAACTTTGCACATGCTCTTGACCTTATCCAGTAGGATTCCAGGAGTTCATGACCAAGTTTGGTGTCGGCTCAGCCATATATCTGCAAACCTTTTTTCGTTCTGCTAATTGAATCCCAAGAGATCTGTTTGCATTAAGAAGAAATCTGTACCCACTGTGCATTGCGACTGTGGTTCTATGTACAGTGGTGATTTGTAACCAGTGGCCAGAGCTCCACATGTGGCTTTCTACGGTGATTTTGTAGGTAGTTTTTTTTTTTTTTTTTTGTGGATTCTAGTTATTTTTCTCAATGTTCATAGAGTTAAAGTCCCTTGTTCTCACACTTTCAAACACTTTAGTACTGTACAGTTTAATATTCACCTATATAAAGCAAAGATTTGACTGAATGGAGTATATCTGCTTAGTAGCAAGCACCATAAGATGCCTTTTTATCAACTTTCTGCTTCTACATTCGATTGAGATGTTTGAGGAAGGAAAGGGCGCCAACTCATTTAAAACAAGATTGAACTTTCAGTTAAAATTTTGCTAAATACATTCCAGGTGCATCAAAACAAAAAAATTTAGTCTTCCAGTTTCTTTAGATAGCACTCGCAGACCGAGTAGAAAAGCATTTCCTCTAGCAGGATGCTGCTGCAAAGGACCCCTGCTATCTCTGTGGGTGAGCAGTTGTCGCTCTGCGGCAGTTTGGCACACCCCCTGAGCTCATGCTCCCTACTGAGGGGGGTGTGGGACTTTTGCAGAAGGACCACTGCTTTCACACAGAGAGCAAGGAACCCCTTCTCTACAATATGTTGGCAGGGGGCAAACTTTTTTTTTTTTTTAGGCTGTAGCTATTTTCTTCAGAAAACAAAATGTAAAACTTTGAACACCTTTATTTTGATGTACTTAGAATGTATGTAGTTTATTTAAAGCAAATGTTTACTTAGGCCTTCCATAGACTGATGAAGGAAAGCAGATGTGCATTGGTAATCTGATCATCCTTATGCATGGAGATTGGTTGGCAGGTTTATGAACAGGAAAGGTCTGCTAGTCTTGAGGTTAATTTCAGGGAAGGAGGGAAATGAGCTGTGCCAGCAGAAGATGCCAATGGTGCTCATCCTACTGATAAAGGTGCGTTCTTTTGGGTGGGTGGGGGGGGGGTGGGTTATTTGCCTGATTCACAGGCAGACTTTACTTTGGGTACCCCAAAGGCATAGTCCACCTTTTGCAAAAATGTATTAAATGCTCCCACATTACTAAAATAAAAAATGTGTCTTGATTACATTTTTGCATTAAAGCTTGCAAAGCACTGCAACTGCAATCAGTGTGACATTCTAGTAATGTGCAAGCTCCTGCTATTGAAGTAAGTACCTTCTGTTATGGGGCTGGAGAAAGCAAACAATGGACTGCAAATGTCGTGACGACATTGCACTTGTGCTCCATTGTGATCTGTGAATCCCTCTGCTGCCATGGCAGATGGGACCTGCAGTCTTTCCATTCACAGATCCCTTTGAATGGATGATGCGGCTCTCTGGGAGGAGCCATGCACAGCCACACTAAGTTCAAAGAATGGGATGCTCTAGGGAGAAGCGCTTCTTGATTCAAGTAAGGGGGGGGGGGGGGGGGGAGAATGCGATTGTGTTTCAGGTTATACCCAAACTATCGATGTGACTTGAAACCTGGTGGGCTATGCCTTTAAAGTGACTACCATAACATTTTTATGGTAGCTGCCATTGCTGAAGTCTTATCTAAAATGGCTAGTTACCTGGAAATGGCTGTTGTGTTGACTCTCCAAGCCTTTTGGAGTCCCTGGCCTGGAACAAGTATGCAGGTCTGCAATTATTATCTGTATGCCTGTTTCAGGGTATCAGCATGGCAGCCAGGCACCTCCAAATTGCAGGAAGAGTCTCCATACTTTTTTTTTGTGACAGGTCTGTTTTGAGGCACCTAGTATGCATTTTACCTACAACAAATACCCCTATATAGTGATAATCAGGGGAGCGCAGTAGCGGGGCTTCCATAAAGAACATGTAAAAGCAGTTGCCAGGTGCCTAGTGTTCTGCTGCTAGGCATATATCTTATTTGATAGGAATTGGTGGCCAGCAATAAGCATAGTGTAGGAAGTAAATAACAAGCAGTTGAGATGCAGGTTAGAAAGTTTTTAGGTTTGTTCAAGTTGGAATTGTGGATATTTGGGGTACATAGGCGCTACCAGTTGTATTTGTCTTTTTTTTTTTTGTCAAATATGCAGGCTTTGGGGCTTGTCATCCTAGTCCTGAGTTGGAACAAGTATGCATCAGCGATGTTCCAAGGCAGCTGATTATGCACGTGCTTATTTCAGGTCAGTGATTCACGAAGGGTCCTTTCTCACACACACCTTTGTCTGCTCCATTCAGGAGGGGATTCATGAGCAGGTTCCTTGCTTTTGGTACATCTGTGCCTGTTCATTTTGTTGTTTGGACATTGACAGACCCTCCAATGTTATCCTCCAATTTTCAAGTCTATTTGTCAGAATATGTAGGTGTTTGAGGCAGGAATGGGTATACCTCTCATTTCCCTCAATAAGGGAACTGGCATGTCTTTCGGCTTGCCCATAAACACAGTTTGGGTGAAAGTGTCCTTTAAAGGATCACTTTACTACTGACCACTGCAGCTGCACATGCTCCTCTTCCCTTTGCATTCCTGACGCTTTATTCATCTTCTGAAAAAAAGAAGAGATGTCCTACTTGATTTTCCCACAGGAGACCAATCATTGCATTTTGAAGTGCTATGGGCTTTACTGGTATCCAACTCATCACGGTGTGTTGGATTACCAGCTAACATCACCTTCCCCTAACAAGGTGCTGTGGTTCTTCCTAACGGCTGTTACATTACTACAGGACACAGCAGTGACTTGGCCAATGGGAAAAACCACAGCATCCCGTGGAGGACTATTTGCCAAAACACCTGAACATTCAAGACACCAGTGAACATCTGAGACACCACAGTATTTCAAGAGACCAAAGACTGGGAACACTGCCTGCTGCAAAGTTAAAATATTAAATATCCTCCTTCACAGGTTGTCTTTGGTTTTTATTCGTATTTTTGTTGTAATGACAAGTTCACTTCAAAGATTGGTTATGCATTCAGCAGTGATTCTGACACTATTGAGGGAATAGGTGCTTGGCATTGGAATGTTGTTGGCTGGATGCCATTTTTGTGTGTGTTATGCATGTAGAAGATATTATGATATAGGATTTTGTATGGGGAGGTCATGTAAAGCGTGAGGGCTTCAAGGTGCAGCTTGTGAACATGAGCACTGATATCTAAGGATGGAGATATATGGTTGTACATGTGGTCATTTGAGGCTGGAAGAGCAGAGATGGTGCTGCTTGCTAAGTTTAGTTCTGCACCTCTTTGATTCATATAGGTCGTAGTATTAGAAGCTAACATTTTAAAGAGCACAGCAGCTGCCTGCTGAATCTGAGGGAGTTCGCTCTGTGGGCGACCCTATCGACAACACCCTGATTGATAGAAGTTGATTATTCAAACGAATAGAGCTCAGTGGGAAATTGACAGCCGAGATGCAGAAACTGTTTGAGTATTCTATCAGTGGTGCTGGCAGAATACAACTGCCTGCAGCAGGAGATTCATCTATCCACCCTCTTTAGCATGAATAGAGGAATCTGCTGTACTTTTTTCCTGGGAGATGAACGAAGGACATATAAAATTATTTTCGCTGAAGACTGGCAATTGCTAAAAACCATGGCCTGGTTTTTGTTTCAGTAGGGGAGACTTACTAAAAATGGAGCACTCAAAATCTGGTGCAGCTGTGCATGGTAACCAATTGGCTACAAACGTCAGCTTGTTCAATTAAGCTTTGACAATCAAACATGGAACCTGATTGGTTTCTATGCAGAGCTGCACCAGATTTTGCTCTCTCTGGTTTTAGTAAATCAACCCCAATGTGTTTCACCGTTGATATATCCCTTCACTTTTCCCTTGTGTCACCAGCACAGAAAATGGTCAATAATCCACCCAACGGATGCACAGATGTCAAAACAAGCTTGACAAAAGTTCTAACACTCCTGCATACATTTAAATCAATTGTTTTAGCTGGACATGCACTTTAATCATTAAAATCCAGCATGGGAAACCTATAAAGTACAGCTGGCCATACATATAGACTTGTATCCCCTTGGAGAGAGATTCGTCTCATTTCCTGTCCCTGAAATGCAGGGAAATCATAACAGGTACACAGACTACAACAACGACCTGATGTATATCACTTCATCTAATGGAAAAAAAGTTTTTCAGTTCTGTTATAATGTGTTTGATCAGAAAACCTCTATGGTTGGGAAGGCTTATTTACCCCATATCTGTTGATACATAAATGGTGGCTGCAGCATATAGACAACATCGGCCTATGACGTCTCTTTAGACATGATGTGTATCCTTGGCTGTTTACCTTGTAAAAATTGTGTATTGGGATGTTTAATATAGGTGGTGAAAAAAGAATTCTATGGTAAACCATTTCACCTTTTGTTTTATGAGCTAGATTTAGGAAAATGTACCTACACAAATTTTAGAGACCACAAATAATGAAGAATTTTATGGTATTGTACAGCTCTGACCACACAGGGACTCACCCTGTAGTGCTTGTATAGTTTAAAGAGAAAAAAACAAAGAAACAAAAATATTATTCTTGTGTATTTTGTATCATTTTTATTTGACCACGAGGGTTTTACACCATCTGACTAAACCAACTTTGAAAAAAAAAAAAATCAAAAGGGGAGGGATCGTTGACTGAACAATGACAACATTGGGTCCTGTGACAACCAAGGGTGTCGCAGCTGCTGAATGCAAAAGCCAGCAACAGAGATTCCGCCATCCACACTATTTGGAGCGGACTATTCGATTCTCTCATTTAGCGCACTGGCTGGATATGCAAAATCTGTGTATGGCTAGCTTAAGCCAATCCATCTGTTCTTTTCATTGTAGTGGATGGACCTGTTCAATTAGGAGCAATGAATGGTAAAACAGGCCTTATCAAAGTGTCTTCCATAATGGGTGTCAGTTTTTCTCCATGACACCAGTTAGTAGAACAGATTGCAGTGTTCCAACCTCTTGAAGCTGGGTCCTGTTTCTCTTACTCTAATGAATTTATTGCTTGATCCAAAGAGAATCTCAGAACTCAAGAACCCAATTGTGGCATTTTACAAATTCTGCAATTTTGCAAATTAGATGCATGGCTGCACAGATGGGACAAATAAGCTGAACATGTTCATTATTTTGCAGATCAGTTTTCTTGTCTGTTTCACTCTGTTCATACTAATGTGTTAATTTGTTTGTCCCCCCCCCCCCCCCCCCCCTTACATTGCATTAAAAACCCTTAAAGTGCATGTGGGCCGTTAAATTTTAGGCTGCACATTCACTTTAATGGACCATTTTAATTAAAGACCTTTTGATGAACAATACCCACTGGGATCCAAGAATGATTTGCAAGATCTGTGCCACCACTACAATGGGTCAATGTATGCGAAGATGGCAGTACACATCTGGGAAGAAGCGAAGGGTATGGCAAGTGTGTGTGTGTATGTGTGTATGGGAATGGGATTTCAAAATAGGTTGTTTAAACTTTTTTAATCTGTTGAAAAGATGGTTTGCTGAAGTTGGTTGAGTGTGGGTGTTTTATTTGTATTGTTTTTTTTATTTTGGTTGTGTAAGGTTGTATAATGAATGAAACTGTATGATACTCATGGGCTTTATTATAAAACTTTGGACTGCTCTTTTTGAAATTAAATAATTTATGGTCACTTAGATCTGTTTTTTTCCCCTACACAATAACATTGACTGATTTCCATTCATTAAAATGTATTTAATGCCTTGTATCACAAACAGTTTTTTTAAAGTGGAGTTTTTCATTTAATAGCTAAATGTGTGGAGGGGATGAATTAAGCCTGATACACACTATCTATTATTTTTTTTTTTTTCATTCAACCCAGCGGGCTGAATCAAAAAAGAAAACTGAAGAGCTCGGGAGGAGCTGCCGTACTAAAGCCTAGTACACACTAGCTTGAACAAAAAGAAACAAACTGACAGCTCAGGTCGGAGCCGCTGTACTAACAATCCAATGTTAGTACCACAATCTCCCCTACTGTGTTGTGTTCTGATAGGGGACGGCCACCACACCAGAACACTCCAGTCCGTGTTCTTAGCCATTGGCTGAGAGCACTGATTGTGAGGCGGGCGGCTGCTGGTTTTCAAGCTTCTGTCGAACCAACTGCCATACACATGGGCCGAATGTCGGACGGTTTTTATTGAACCGGCCAATGATGCCCGACATTTGACCCGTGTGTACCCTACTTAACTATGCAATGTTAGTACAGCAATCTCTCCTGCTGAGCTATTGTGATCTGACAAGGGGACCACGGGTTGCTGAAAATTCACATGATTCACCCTTCGACACAGACACTGCTGATAAGGGATTCCTGCCTACTGAGACTTTGTATTCTCCTGGCGGGGGAGCAGGGGTAGCTGTCCCTGCCGAGGGAAGACAGTGATTATTGCTAGCAGTTATAGCAGCCGCTAGATATAATCGCAAGTAAACTCCAGCAGGATGGTTGTACCCAAGTTGATCTATTAATCAACTTGGTACATTCAGCTTGCCCATACATGGTTCGAATCTCGGCCGATTCCTGCTGAGCCCGCCAAGATTCGAACCGTCTATGGCTGGCCTTAAACCTGAACTCCAGGCAGATATGAGAAAATTAATGCATTTATTTTTTTAATGCTAGCAGTGTAATTTCCTGAATTTGACTTGGTGTTAGCCTCTTGCAGTCTCTGTGTAGCAGAGCTTAGCGTAGAGGAGCAGAACAAGGAGCCAATCAGATATGCTGAAGTGCAAAAGGCATTCTGATCGGTAAGCTCATCTGTCACTTTTTTTGTTGCTGCTTCTTTCACTGCCCAATCATAGGCTAGGGAAGGTTTAAGACTTTTGTGTTTGTAATTTAACAGTAATAATGAAAAATCCAGCCTCCTTCCATGCCATACAGCGCTGTGCTTTGCAGCAGAGCTATGTAAATATCCGGACTGGATGAAGAAAATACAAATTCTTTGGCAGGTAAAACGGCTCCCTTTTATATGCATTTCATCTATGTATTTAGCTGTTGGCCTAGAGTTCAGCTTTAATGTAAATTTAATCAAATTTAAAATCAAAATTTTTGTCAAAACCTTATACCTGTCAAATGTACTTTGCAAATATTAATGTACATGGGCAGCTGTATTTTTTCATAACATATTCAAGCTCTGCTTCCTTAGTAGTGCTACACAATGGTTGGGGCTATATGGGAACTTTTCTTGCTACCAAGAGGTTTAGTGCCTATTCACACTGTTGTGGTGCTTTCTAGTGCTATTCATTTTGAATGAACCACCAATGCACCACAACACAGCACTCAAATGTGATTTATCTGTTCACTGGGGTGCACTGTTTTGTAACCAAAAACGAAAAAAAACTGCATTTCTGTTAAAAAATGCACTGCAGTGTTTTAAATTGCGAATAGGCTACCTTTTACACAATGCACATTAACACAATATACCATATGTTATTATACCGTATATTTATTAAGTTTACGTCCTAAGGACAGGATTGCCACTGCTGACTTCTCCTAAAAATGCTAGTTTCCTGGCTGAAATTGACTAGCATTATTGCTCCAGGTCAGGCTCCTCTTGCCCGCAAATGCAGGGTGTGCACATCCAGCTTCCCACTGAGAAACCTAATATCCCTAAAAAACACAATGGCAATTTAGTGTTTGCAACAAACATCTTTATTTCATTAATGGTTTACAACAGGCAAATGCTGTCTGTAATGTGTTTCACTCTAAACAGCGCTTAATCATGTTGTCATTTTAGCTTCTGTAGTAATAACTGACCAGTAACACGTACAGAGATAGGAAGCTCTGACTTTTTGACTCAGAATAACCACTTGTCGACCACCTTGCGTAGATATACTGCGGCAGAATGACACAGGCAGAGTAACGTACCCGTACATTACTCCTCTCACGCGGGTGGGGGGCGTGATCGCGCTCAACACCCCCCCCCCCCCGGTGCCCGAGGCGGTCTGCTTCGTTGCAGGAGTGACCCGTCCTGAAGGGGAGGCCACTGATTCATGGGCACCCCTCACGATCGCTCCCGACAAGTGAGAAGCTTCCTCTGCTTCTGAAATGTAAACTGAAGCAGAGGAAGTGATATCCTCTCTCCTTGTGGAGCCTTTTCGTTCTGGCTCCCTAGGAGCGAAGACATCAATGTGAGTTGCACCAACACTACACTAACACTATTACACATAGGTGCATAAACCCCCCCGATCACCCCCCCTGCACCTCCTGTTAGTGACACCAATAACAGTTTTTTTATCTTTTTTACTGATCACTGCAATGGTGTCATTTGTGACTGTTATAAGTGTTAGGGCTGTTAGTGGTAGGCCCCTTTAGGTCTGGGGTACCCCCCTAATAACGGTTTAACCCATTGATCACCCCCAGTTAACCCTTTCACCCCCTGTCGCCAGTGTCACTAAACAATCTTTTTTCTGATCGCTGTATTAGTGTCACAGGTGACGCTAGTTAGCCAGGTAGGTATTTAGGTTTACTGTCAGCTTTTTATAGCGTCAGGTACCCCCATATACTACCTAATAAAGGTTTTAACCCCCTGTTTGCTCCCTAGTTAACCCTTTTACCAGTGATCACTGTATAAGTGTTACGGGTGACGCTGGTTAGTTACCCAATAAAGGTTTAACTCCCTGATCGCCCGGCGGGTGATATCAGTTAGGTTTTAGGGTCAGTTAGCGTCTGCGTCGCCCCAGGCAGCATCAGATTGGTGCCAGTACCGCTAACACCCATGCACGCAGCATACACCTCCCTTAGCGTATAGTGTCTGTCTGAACAGATCGATATCTGATCTATACTAGCCTCCCCAGCAGTTTAGGGTTCCCATAAACGCAGTGTTAGCGGGGTCAGCCCAGATACCTGCTAGCACCTGCGTTTTGCCCCTCCGCCCAGCCCACCCAAGTGCAGTATCGATCGATCACTGTCACTTACAAAACACTAAACACATAACTGCAGCGTTCACCGAGTCAGGCCTGATCCCTGTGATCGTTAACTGTTTTTTTGGTAGCGTTTGATACAGTTGCTGACAGCCTAGGAGCTTTTTTACCTGTGAGTCTCACTACTGCACCAGTAAATTTTAGAGCCCAAAATGGCAAATCGAAGGTACACTAGTGAAGAGGCCTACATGTTTCTGAGCATGACAGATAGTGAAGAGGAAGTCGCTCATCTGTCAGATTCAGGCTCAGAATACGATCCTGTAGACGACAGCGGCTCCATGACAGATAGCTCTGACGACGGAGTTGTGGTCCCTGCCAAGGTCAGGCGTACCAGACCCCAATCTTCTTCTGCTGTTGTTGAGGTGCAAGAACCGCAGGTTCCTCGTATGGAGCAGAGAAGTACTAGTGCCGCTCATCCTTCTGGTGAACTGGCAAGCACCAGCTGCCTAGTACACCCTGGTCGTACATGCAGCACTGCAGTATCACGTGGTGACATGGCGAGTCCCATAAGTGAAGTTTAAGCTGGCGAGGTGGCAAGCACAAGTAGTGTCCCGCTGTCACCAAGAAGACAGACAGGCCCGTAGAGCCCATAGTGCCCTTCCTGCTGCATTCGCCAATCCTAATTGGGAACCCACCACTTCTGCAGCACCCGTACTTCCCCCATTCACTGGCCAACCCGGAATTCAGGTGGAAACAGTTGATTCTACGTAACTTGATTTTTATTCTTTAGTTTTCACCGAAGATCTCTATAGATCTATTGTGGACCAAAGTAATTTGTATTCTGGTCAATTCATCGCTGCTAATCCCCAGTCCTTCCTTGCCAGAGGTTGGAAACCAATTACGGTTTCCGAATTTAAGACCTTTCTGGGCCTATCCCTCGACATGGGCATTGTTAAAATGAGTATGTTGCGGTCATATTGATCCACTGACCCAATTTACCATATGCCCGTGTTCTCTGCCTCCATGGCCAGGGCGCGATAAGAGCAGATCTTGTGGTTCATGCATTTCAACAACAATGAACTCTGTCGTCCTTGTGGAGACCCTGGATACGATTGGCTCTACAAAATTCGGCCCCTCAAACTACTTCAACCATCGTTTTGCAGACTTGTTTACTCCCCATCAAGTTGTCTGCGTTGATGAGTCCCTGATTAAGTTTTCTGGCCGCTTGTCTTTCAAACAGTATCTTCCGACAAGCATGCCAGATACGGGGTCAAGATGTATAAGCTCTGTGACAGGGCCACAGGCTATGCATGTAGTTTTATGGTTTACGAGGGAAGAGATAGTCACGTAGAGACACTGAACTGCCCAGATTACATAGGGAGCGCTGGCAATATTGTGTGGGACTTGGTGTCACCCTTTTTCGGAAAGGGGTACCATTTGTATGTGGACAATTATTACACGAGCGTGCCACTTTTTAGTCACTCGTTTGATCATTAGATTGGCGCATGTGGCACCGTGCGATCTAAATCGCTGGGGCTTTCCCCAGCGGCTTGTAGAATCCCGTCTTAGGCTGGGGGAGAGAGCCTGCTTGGAGTGTAATGACTTGCTTGCTTTGAAGTGGAGGGATAATAGGAATGTTTTCGTTCTTTCCTCCCTTCATGCAGACACGACGGTCCAAATTCCTACAGCTACTGGTGTTTTGGAGAAACCCCTCTGTGTCCACCAATATAACCAAAATATGGGAGTGGTGGGCCTCAACAACCAGTTGTTGGCGCCGTACCTAGTTGCCCGGCGCTGGTACAAAAAAGTGTCTGTATACTTATTTCAATTGGCTTTGCGGAACGCTCATGTGCTATACAGAGCTTCAGGATGGACTGGATCCTTCCTTAAATTCCAGGAGGAGATTGTCAGAGCCCTTCTGTTTCCAGACGGTGCTCCACCTCACCTTCCCAATCCAAATGCAGTAAGCCAGCTGCATGAGAGGCATTTTCCGTATGTCCTCCCGAGTACCCCTACCCAACGAGCCCCCCAAAGAAGATGTGTCTGTAGCAAGCATGGATATAGGCATGACACCCGTTATTCTTGTCCCTCCTGTCCTGACAATCCTGGTCTTTGCATTGGTGAATGTTTTGAACGCTACTATACACTAGTGGAGTTTTAGCATAGGGTACAGCACTGCACAGACTAGGACACACTTTCACAGGGTCTCCCAAGATGCCATTGCATTTTGAGAGACCTGAACCTGGAACCGTTGGTTACAAAAAAAAAGTGAAAAGAAAATAACAAAAAAATATATAAAATAAAAAAACAAAAATAGTTGTCGTTTTATTGTGTTCTCTCTCTCTCTATTCTCTCTCTTTTGCTCTGTTATTTTTTACTGTATTCTATTCTGCAATGTTTTATTATGTTTTATCATGTTTGATTTTCAGGTATGTCATTTTTTTTTATACTTTACTGTTTACTGTGTTTTATTGTTAACCATTTTTTTGTTTTCAGGTACGCCATTCAGCTGCAGCGCGGATTTATTTATCTTGACAGCAACAGCGTTTGCTCCCACGATACATTAAGCCGTGACTCCAGCGCTGTAGGAGGTGATTTCACCACCACAGTTAAAAACAAAATGGTGCATGTATGCCCATCATTAGAAGTGGGTGGATGAAGGGAGGAATTCAAATGGTGGGCATACCCACCGATCAATCACACACCACAGGCTGCATGAAAAAAAAGTACAAAATGCCCAACAAGGACCAGAAACATACTCGTATGTTGCTGGACTTTGAGTGGTTATACCAGAATGATGCCTGCGGTTTTAGGTATCATTTTGGTATCATTCTTTTCAGCCAGCGGTCGGCTTTCATGTAAAAGCAATCCTAGCGGCTAATTAGCCTCTAGACTGCTTTTACAAGCAGTGGGAGGTAATGTCTCCCCCCCCCCCCACGTCTTCTGTGGTTTTCTCTGGCTCTCCTGTCCAAACAGGGAACCTGAGAATGCAGCCGGTGGTTCCGCCAGCTGACTATAGAGCCGATTAGAGACCAGAACGGCTCCAATCATCTCTACGGCCTAAGATACCGGAAGCTACGAGCATTTCATGACTTAGATTTCGCCGGATGTAAACAGCGCAATTGGGAAAGCATTTTATCACACCGATCTTGGTGTGGCCAGATGCTTTGAGGGCAGAGGAGAGATCTAGGATCTAATAGACTCCAATTTTTTCAAAAAAAGAGTACCTGTCACTACCTATTGCTGTCATAGGGGATATTTACATTCCCTGAGATAACAATAAAAATGATTAAAAAAATGAAAGGAACAGTTTAAGAATTAAATAAATAAAAAAGCACCCTGTTCCCCCCTACTCTCGCGCAAAGGCGAACGCAAGCGTTGGTCTGGCATCATATGTAAACAGCAATTGCACCATGCATGTAAGGTATCGCCGTGAAGGTCAGATCGAGGGCAGTAATTCTAGCAGTAGACCTCCTTTGTAAATGTAAAGTGGTAACCTGTAAAAGCTTTTAAAAATGTATGTAGTTTGTCGTAGCTGCACGTTTGTGCGCAATTTTAAACCATGTCATGTTTGGTATCCATGTACTCGGCCTAAGATCATCTTTTTTTATTTCATCAAACATTTGGGCAATATAGTGTGTTTTAGTGCATTAAAATTTAAAACAGCGTTTTTTCAAAAAAAAAAATGCGTTTGAAAAATCGCTGCGCAAATACTGTGTGAAAAAAAAAATAAAATGAAACACCCACCATTTTAATCTGTAGGGCCTTTGCTTTAAAAACTATATATAATGTTTGGGGGTTCAAGGTAATTTTCTTGCAAAATAAATTATTTTTTCATGTAAACAAAGTGTCAAAGGGCTTTGTCTTCAAGTGGTTAGAAGAGTGGGTGATGTGTGACATAAGCTTCTAAATGTTGTGCATAAAATGCCAGGAAAGTTCAACCCCCCCCCCCCCCCCAATGACCCCATTTTGGAAAGTAGACACCCCAAGCTATTTGCTGAGAGGCATGTTGAGTCCATGGAATATTTTACATTTTGACACAAGTTGCGGGAAAAATACACTTTTTTTTTTTTTGCACAAAGTTGTCACTAAATGATATATTACTCAAACATGACATGGGAATATGTGAAATTACACCCCAAAATATATTCTGTTGCTTCTCCTGAGTATGGGGATACCACATGTGTGAGACTTTGGGAGCGTAGCCGCGTACGGGACCCCGAAAACCAAGCACCGTCTTCAGGCTTTCTAAGGGTGTAAATTTCTTATTTCACACCTCACTGCCTATCACAGTTTCGGAGGCCATGGAATGCCCAGATGGCACAACCCCCCCCCCCCCCCCAATGACCCCATTTCGCGATGTAGACACCCCAAGCTATTTGCTGAGAGGTATGTTGAGTATTTTGCAGACCTCGCTTTTTGTCACAAAGTTTTGAAAAAAGAAAAAAAAATACATTTTTATTTTCTTTCTTCATTTTGAAAAACAAATAAGAGCTGCAAAATACTCACCATGCCTCTCAGCAAATAGCTTGGGGTATCTACTTTCCAAAATGGGGTCGTTTGGGGGGGGTTATGTGCCATCTTGGCATTTTATGGCCTTTGATACTGTGATAGGTAGTGAGTGAAATCAAAATTACACCCTTAGAAAGCCTGAAGGCGGTGCTTGGTTTCAGGGCCCTGTACGCAGCTAGGCTTCCAAAATGTCCCACACATGTGGTATCCCCGTACTCAGGAGAAGCAGCAGAATGTATTTTGGGGTGTAATTTCACATATTCCCATGGCATGTTTGAGCAATAAATCATTTAGTGACAACTATGTGCAAAAAAAAAAAAAAAGTTTGTAATTTTCCCGCAACTTGTGTCAAAATATAAAATATTCCATGGACTCAACATGCCTCTCAGCAAATAGCTTGGGGTGTCTACTTACCAAAATGGGGTCATTTGAGGGGGGGGGGGTTGTGCCATCTTGGCATTTTATGGCCTTCAAAACTGTGATAGGTAGTGAGGAGTGAAATCAAAAATTTAAGCCCTTAGAAATCCTGAAGGCGGTGCTTGGTTTTTCGGGGCCCCGTACGCGGCTAGGCTCCCTAAAAAAACAAGCAATCTATAATTTAGTGACAACTTTTTGTAAAAAAAATTATTTTTTTTGTCATTATTCAATCACTTGGGACAAAAAAAAATATTCAATGGGCTCAACATGCCTCTTAGAAATTTCCTTGGGGTGTCTACTTTCCAAAATAGGGTAATTTGGGGGGGGGGGGTTGTACTGCCCTGCCATTTTAGCACCTCAAGAAATGAGATAGGCAGTCATAAATTAAAAGCTATGTAAATTCCAGAAAACGTACCCTAGTTTGTAGACGCTATAACTTTTGCGCAAACCAATAAATATACGCTTATTGACATTTTTTTCACCAAAGACATGTGGCTGAATACATTTTGGCCTAAATGTATGACTAAAATTGAGTTTATTGGATTTTTCTTATAACAAAAAGTAGAAAATATCTTTTTTTTTTTTTTTTTTTTTTTTTTTTTTAAATTTCCGTATTTTTCCGTTTATATCGCAAAAAATAAAAATCGCA
The DNA here is from genome assembly GCA_037952925.1 of Lithobates clamitans. Taxonomy (NCBI): domain Eukaryota; kingdom Metazoa; phylum Chordata; class Amphibia; order Anura; family Ranidae; genus Lithobates; species Lithobates clamitans. Next base: position 117,232 of record JBBGZY010002013.1, read on the forward strand.
GAGGCAATCAAATACCATAAAAAGAAAGCTCTATTTGTGTGACCAATAGGATGCAAATTTCGTTTGGGTACAACATTGCATGACCGCACAATTACCAGTTAAAGCAGCGCAGTGCCAAATTGTAAAAAGTCCTCTGGTCTTTAGGCAGCCAAATGGTCCGGGGCTTAAGTGGTTAAAGTCAGACTCAATCAGGCAATTAGCATTTTCAAAAGATGGCAATAGCTTGATTCTATCATGATAGGCGTACTTTAATGCAGTTAAAGTTCATTTACAAAAACCTTTTAAGGCTTGAGCGTTTTTCAAAAGTTGTTTTCTGTCCTTTTTATTTTTAATTGGCTGATTTAATTAAAATGGTGGCCTCTTTTATCCTGAAGGGGGGTGGCCCCACACCGTTTTTTTTTTTTTTTTTTTTTTTTTTTCTTTCTTAATTTTTTTTTAGCCAGCATTTCTTCTTTTACATTCAGCTGTCAGCTGGGAACCCCACTGAACTGACAGCTGATGACTTATCGGTTGTTAAGGACGCTGTGGCCGGCTTCCCAACCCGCTCTTTATTAACTAGCTATATACAGTGTTTTTAAAGGTAAAAAACACACAAATCTCAAAATACGTGCAGAAACGCGGGTTGAAAAAAAACGCATCACCCCCAACAGCTTAGATGTGAACCTAGACTAAGCTGTGTTTTTTATATTCCCTAAAGCTGTGACGTTTGTGAGAAATCCATCACTGTTCCCTGCAGTGAGGTTATTTGCGCATGTGCCTTTCTGCCCTGGTTCACAGCATGCTGTCAAACCCTTCACGAAGGAGCTAAACGTTGGGCCTTGTCAGCAAGATAAAAAGTACCATGCATGTGCAGGATTATGGCAGGAAGGGCAGAAATGTACGCCACAAAGGAACAGGCTACCAGGAGCTGGCATGGTGCAGGCGGCATCCGGGAGACAGAAAGTAAGGACATTTTACATAAAACCTCACATGAATAGGAGAAATAACATGGCGGTGTGCTTTGTAATGTTTGCAAGTATTGATTTAATGATGAATGGCACTTCTGTGGGCTGAGTTTACTTCCACCATAAGGCTTCATGCACACGAGATGCCGGTGCAAACTCTGCTGAACACATGTTTTTAAAAGCTGAAACCAGCGTTTAGAAACTCCTGTTTTGCCGCGTTTGCATGCCGTGTTTAGCCGCGTTTTACCACATTTGTGTCTAGAAGCGTCTGCAGAACATGACATTTTGCGACCCAAATTTGGGGCCCCGTATCTCAGGGCCACTTGGTGCTAGGAACCCCAAATTTGGTGTGCTAACACAGTGGAACTAGCACTACAACATATCCACCAAGTGGCCCCGAGATACGGGGCCCCAAAGTCGGGTCGCAAAATGTCAAGCACTTCTGCAGCAGAGAATGATATTTTCTGACCTGACTTTGGGGCCCCATATCTCGAGGCCACTTGGTGCTAGGAACCCCAAATTTGGATATGTTGTATTGTTCCACTGTATTTGCACACCAACTTTGGGGTTCCTAGCACCAAGTGGCCCCGAGATATGGGGCCCCAAAGTCGGGTCGCAAAATGTCATTTTCTGCTGCAGTTTACCATCATATTTCTGTGTTTTCTGGTCCAAAAAATAGGGTTCCTTTAAAAACACTTATAAACGCAAACATGGCTAAGAGCGGTACCGGCGTTTAGCCGCGTTTGGCGTCTGAAACGTGGAAAACGTTTGCGTCTGAACCCATTTTTTTTGCTTCTGGAATAACGAGATTAAATGCAACTGCCTAAAAATGCCAAAAAACTAGACTCTGTACATGGACACATAGGATAACATTGAATGAGTTCAGGGCAGTTGAAAAAAGTGTTCAACTGCCTCTGAACGCGCGTTTAACAGCGTCCTGTGTGCATGAGGCCTAAATGTGCATCACCACACATCCACAGGTGGCGCTATCTCAGTGAGACTCGAGCCTCTAGAAATTGCCTGTGTAGCTCTAGCCGTATATCTGCCGGTAGTTCGGGTTTAACAATTGTCACTCATTTCACCTAAAATTTGTTCTACAAGAAGCTTTTTTTTTTTGTTGTAGGAAATGTAAACTCTGAGTACTATTAAAATGTGGGAATTCAGTAACTGACTAAAAGGCATTTACCCAAAACAAACAGCACGCAGATTTAGTGGAGATGTTGCTTTTATTTGTCCTACAGCTTTTAGCACATTTTATTTGCTGACTTTCCTCCAATAACAAGCCATTAGCTGCTGAGTTGTAATTGTTTTGCAGGTCATTATGAGACTTGTTCCAGTGTCTGCTTTTGTTTTTAGACCTGGTCCACCAGAAAACATGGTCTCTTTCTCCAGGTTCACTCTTGTATACAAAGCTCTGTTTACCAACTGGAAAAGGTAAGACCAGTGCTTTAAACCTTTTGTGACCCGGGTCAGTGAAGCCTACTTGTCTAGACCAAATTTAGAGGTGCTAGTCTGCATCGGTTAGGCTCAGTTCACATATATGCCAATTGGATGTTTTGAACCACATCCAACTCACATGACATGTCAACCGAATCCACTTTCTATGAAGTATTTCTGGCCCGGTCGCAGTCCGTGAGTCCGGTACGATTTTTAGTCCGGTTCAGGTGTGATTTCAAGTAAAAAAATTGCACCTGAACTGGTGGTTGAAACCGCACCGGACTCCTTTTAAAATCACAATCTAACTGCAGCTGGACATATGTGAATCAAATCTTAAAGTAGCCATTCTCAACCAGGGTTCTGTGGAGTCCTAGGGTTCCTCCAGAGGTTATTAATGGGTTTGATGCCTGTGGCTGATTGACTTCTGACATTTAATTGTGCCTGTATGGTTCTGGGTCACTTGGAAGAGCCACCAGCATGACACCAGAGATCATTTTAGTTGTCTAAAAGGGTGACCTTCTGACCACCACTGTAATGATGGCATTCTCCCCTCTGACCCACAATAAATTTAGAAAAGGTTCCCTGAGACATTAAAATTATTTCATGGGTTTCTCTGGGGTAATGTTGAAAAGGTGCTGGGTTAAACTATATGTAAACCAAAAAAGTGTAATTTTAACCAGTTGAGCTCCAGAAGATTTTACCCCTTCATGACCAGGCCATTTTTTTTGTTATTCAGCACTGCGCTACTTTAACTGATAATTGTACGGTCATGCAACGCTGTACCCAAATTAAATTTATATATTTTTTTCACACAGAGTTTTCTTTTGGTGGTATTTGATCCCCACTGGGTTTTTTTTTTTTCGATTTATAAATGAAAAAAGGCGGACGTTTTTGAAAAAAATTTTTTTTACTTTTTGCTATAAAACATATCCAATAAATGTTTAAATCAAACGTCTTCATAAATTTTGGCCAAATTGTATTCTGCTACATGTTTTTGAGAAAATTCCCATTAAGTGTTTGGTTTGCGTAAAAGTTATAGTGTCTGCAAACTATGGTGTATCTGTGTATAATTTAGATTTTTTTTTTTTTTATACTACTGAAGGCACTGATCTGGGACTTATAATGGGACTACAATCCTGCGGCGGTCAATCTGACACTAACTGATGCTGGGGGTAACAGACTTATTATTGACACTGACATTAATACTGTGATCATATTATACATGGCGGGCGGCAAGTGGTGAATTAGTTTTTAAAACCCTCTGCCATGTTTTTATTGCTGTCTGTGTGTCCTGCTAGAAAGATTTTTTTTTTTCCCCCTCTATTTGATCTGGTGACCATTGTCACTGAAACAAAGTGAGGGGAAATCCACAATTTTACAATTGTCACTATAGTAAGTCGTTAATGGAAATCCAATGGAAATACCTGTTCCTGTTACAACTGTCCAAGATGGGAATTCCTCTCACTTTGGGGAAAATTCCTCTGACTTCCTGTTGCGACAGGGAGTGAACTCCATGTGGATGCAATAGAATTAACCCAGCGGGACAAAGACCTAACCACTTCAGCCCCAGAAGAATTGGCTGCTCAGTGACCGGGTCATTTTTTGCGATACGGCACTGTGTTCCTTTAACTGACGATTTCGCGGTCGTGCGACGCTGTACTCAAACAAAATTGACGTCTCCCCCCCCCTCAAATAGAGCTTTCTTTTGGTGGTATTTTTTGTGCTATAAACAAAAAAAGAGTGACAATTTTGAAAAAAAACACAATGTTGCCGATATATGTATTCTACATATTTTTGGTAATAAAAAAACTCAAAAAGCTTATATTGATTGGTTTGCGCAAAAGTTATAGCATCTACAGAATAGGGGATAGATTTATGGCATTTTTATTATTATTATTTTTTTTTTTTTTTTTTTACTAGTAATGGCGACGATCTGTGATTTTTATCGATACTGGGACATGGCGGATACATCGAACACTTTTGACACATTTTTGGGTCGATTGTGCTATAAAAATGCACTGATTACTGTATAAATGTCACTGGCAGGAAAGGGGTTAACACTAGGGGCGATCAAGGGGTTAACTGTGTTCCCTATGTGTGTGTTCTAACTGGGGGGGTGGGACTGACTATGGGAGATGAGAGATCGTGGTTCCCAGCTCGTAGGAACTCGCAATCTTCTCTCCTCACAGAACTGGGATGTGTGTGTTTACACACATACGTCCCTGTTCTTCCTCTCGTGCCCGTGATCGCTCGTAGCCGGCGGTCATCGCAACCGCCAGTCACGAGTATTGGCACCCCCCGCTGTGCAGCGGGCGCGCGCCTGCTATCCTCCTTGAAGGGCCTGACGATTCGCGGGATCATGCCGACCTGCCGCAGTATGACTGCGACTGGTCGGCAAGTGGTTAAAAAAGAAAAATAACCTCATGGAGATTTAACCCTTCCCTACTCTGCCCTAAAACAACAACGTTTTGACTTAAAGTGGATGTAAACCCGATTCATGGAATTTGAGCTGGGCACATCTTTCTGCAGTGTTTCCTGCGGCTTTCTCCTGCTCCATTCTTCTGTTATCAGCATGATAACTTCTGACAAGTTCTCCATCAACTGAGATAAAAGCAGCCTAAGTTTTGTGTTGGGAAGGATGCTATAAATAGATTAGGACAAAGCTGAGATTCAACAGGCTCTGAAAGTCTCTCTACCTATGTGGAGAGGGGGTGTGTGCCTTTCCCCCAATTAGCTGTCTTGGCTGTATGCCCAGGCTTCACTGCAGTGTTGAACAGGAAGAGAATCTCCTAACAGGATCTGAAGTTTCTAAAGAATATAGAAAGCTGAAGAGAGCAGATATACATGTAAAACTTATGTAGGAAGATTTGTTTCATCCCTGTGTATCATCTGAGGCTGTTCACTTCACTGGGTTATATGTGAGGGTTTACATCCACTTTTGCATTTTTACCTATACAGAATAATCTGTAAGGTAACTTACACAGCACTCCTCCACCCCAATCCCGCTGACCTGTTGCGTGGCGATCTCCCATTCTGAGCTCCGGCATAGCCGCGTCAGAAGTCCGGGACTTAGAAATCCCGGACTTAGAAATCCCCTCGGCATTCACGCGTCTTCTTCCCTGCTAACAGGACGGGCTACGTGGGTTCTGATTGGAATTAGAATGTTCTGAATCGTCACTCCTGACAGGGTACGTTCTGGAGATTCAGCTGCAGGGATCTCTAAGTCCTGGACCACTGGGGCGGCTATACCGGGGCTCAGAACGGGAGATCGCCGCAATCCAGGTCAGCGGGGGGTGAGGAAGGGGTCCTGTGTAAGTTCACCTTACAGATTATTCTGTATAGGTGAACTTACACTTTAAAGTAGATGTAAACCCTCACATATATCCAGTTACATGAACAGCCTCAGCCTTACAGATTTTTCTGTAAAGGTGAACTTATCTTTTTAAGATACCTTTTTTTGATTTGATATTTTTAGGGACATACAAAGGTTTTATTTGGTACCTATTCAATAAAAAACACTGTTCGTTTTTCATCATCTGCCAATGAAGGGGCATTAAAGTGGTAGTAAAGGCTTTTTTAAATTTATACCTACAGGTAAGATGAGGTACAGTAAACGTGCGCCGTTTAGGAGATAGTTACTTTAGAAATTCCGGTCATGTCACCAGTGCATGCGCAGTGTGCTCTCAATGGACGGGCCATGACTGGGAACTTGGCCTGCTCTCCTCCAGTGATCAGACTTGTCCTGACACCCCCCTGCACAGCCTTTCACTGGGAGGATCAATATGTACCTCCCAGCTGTTATACAGCTGAGAACAGGGAAAATGTGATCACTAAAAAAAAAGGAAATGAGGTGGTATTGTTTTTTATATTTAAACGCAACTGCTTTGCCATTAATTTTGAAATGAGGTATTAATGTGTTTTTTTATATTTAAACGTTTTGCATTTAATTTTAAACTGACTTGGTTGTTTTACAAGGTGAGGGTTTACAATCACTCTAACTTTTTTCGCCTTCAACTGTTTTACTATGTAGTTTTATTTATGACGGTTAGGCCACTTTCACACTTGTGCGACTTGTCCTGCGACTTGAGCAATGTCGCATGACAAGTCGTTCCCCATGATTTCCAATGACAACCATTCATATTAGTACGACTTCAAAGTAGCCCCTGCACTACTTTTGGTCCGACTTTAATGCGAGTTACACTGGCATTCCCTGAAATCGCAGCAAAAATTGCGTTGAAGTCGCGATAGTGTGAAAGCGGCCTTGGTGTCAAAATTTACCAATGTGGGCTCCCAGTGCAGAGAAAAAAGTTCACACAGAGTAAAGGGAAAACCCAAGTTGTACCTGTTTATCTGCAGTCTTTTCTCTTCTACATCCATTCAAAGTTCAGAATGTATAAAGCTTATCTGAGCTGTCAGAAAAAAAGGGGGCCAAGAGCTGAAATTGCACACTGGAGAGCTTTGAGGGAAGGGACCCCCTTTTTTCACACAGTAACAGAGCTGAGGCTGTGAATCAGCTGGAGCTCACGTTCCTGTCTGATTTTTTTTTTTTTTTTCTTGGTGTCAGGGAAAACTTGTCAGAAGTTACGCTGATAGAGGAACAAATCAGCAGACAGAAATGACACTTGGTGCTCTGGTTTGAGACAAGTATACACTATAGAAGGATATGTTTTTGTTCATATTTCATATCTGAGGTTTACAACTGCGTTCCTCACCATCTTTATTTGTCCTGGTGACCAGGAGTGTGAAGGAAAAACCCAAATTTTGAGTTGTCACCAGCACAGGAATAGAGAAGAAATTTTTCAATGGGGACACTATGGGACAAGAAGTGCAGGGAAATCTGCCCAATGGGACACGGATGACAAAAAAACTGGCAGGGTTTTAAGCCCATCTTACTCTATCCATAATTATAAATAAAAAGTTCTTAAAGTAATGTCTAATACTGCTGAAACTTTGACATAACACCCGTGAATGTGTAAACTTTCTTTTGTTTCATACTCTGGAATAAATTGTAGCGCTGCATAAAAATGGGCTCCTAAATTCAAACTCAATTCAATAGAATTCCTCCACACATTTATAATCATACACACAAGCCTTTTTAATTCCAGCTTGTAGGGGCTAACATAATCAGCATAATGTTCAGCAGATTTAACAAATCTAGGAGCATTCTTGTTCCGATTTAACGACTTGGTACCCACGCTATAGCCAAAAGACGGCTACAGCACGGGCTTCCTTTGCCAGGAGAGCGTACATGGATGTCCTCCCAGATCGGGGTAAAGGGCCAATCACAGAGAGCCTTTTTACAACGTGATCAGCTGTCCGCCAATGACAGCTGATCACGGAAGTAAACAGAAGCCAGTAATCGGCTGCTTTTTTTTCCCCTCACGCTGTCGACGTGAAGAAAGCCATTAACTGGCTTCTGTTAGAGGGACATCGGTCGCCTTAAAGAGGACGTAAACCCTGATGGGTTTACTTCCTCTTTGTTTCCCTGAAAAGGTAAAGCATAATGGGCTACTATGCATCGCATAGTATCCCATTATGTGTCACTTACCTGACACAGGAGCCTGCGATGTCATGCGCACGGGAGCCGCCACTAATGGCATATCGCCATTAGCAGCGGCATGTTCAGTGCGCCTGCGCGACTCTGTCTACGGCGCATGCGCCGTAGACAGCGGTGCCTGTCTTCTTTCAAATATCTCCTAAACCGTGTAGGTTTAGGAGATATTTCTTGGACCTACAGGTAAGCCTTAATCTAGGCTTACCTGTAGGTCAAAGTGGTCTGTAAGGGTTTACAACCATTTTAATGCCCATCAGTGCCACCTCTCCTTGCTGCCTATCAGTGCAGCCTTGTCTTTGCCTCCTGATCAGTGTCCACCAGTGCCGTCTCATCGGTGCCACCTCATCAGTCCCCATCAATGGAGGAGAAAAATTATCTGTTTTGCAAAATTTTATAACCAAATCTGATAAAACTGTTTTGTTTTTTTTCAAAATTTTTGGTCTTTTTTTGTTTAGCAAAAAAAAAAACACCCAGTGCTGATTGAATACCACCAAAAGAAAGCTCTGTTTGTGTGAAAAAAATGATAAAAAATGTATTTGGGTACAGCTTAGCATGACCGCACAATTGTCATTCAAAGTGTTACCGCGCTGAAAATTTGCCTGGGCAACAAGGGGTATAAGTGCCCAGCAAGCAATTGGTTAAGCATCCTGCAGCCTCAATTTGGAATTTGTAAATAAAGATCTGAGAGCGCGGGTAGCAAATTTTAAAGCTGAGCTCTTGCCAAACTGCTAAAGACACATCTGAAATGCATATATGAGAGCTGTTTTACATGCCAAGGGAGTTGTATTTCTGTCCATGCAGCCCTGAGATTTACACAGCCCTGCCATGTAATATAAATGGAGAACTGATCTTTTCTGCAGTTTTACTTTCACTTACAGGTCTCTTTGCCACCCTGTGACAGGATGGAACACACTGATGAGTTCTCCGATACTCCGATCATGCTCCTGAAACTGCATATCACCATACTAGTTCCTGTGCTGCTTTTTCCTCCCCTTTTCTGAACTCTGCAGCACATGAACTCCAAGAGGCTGAGACCAAGTCAATTCAGGTACTTGTACTACTTACAAAAAAATGATATTAATGATTGACAGATGCAATAATTTGTCTTTTGTATTTGTATGAAGTTCAGCTTTAACAACCGTTGAAAATGCATGTAATATCTTTTTTTCGTTTTGGATAAAGTAGGAAAGCATTATTATTGCTCTCTGAGCAAAGTACATCCACAATCACTATTTGTCCTTTTATTTTATGGAGATTTCTTCTCTCTTCCTTTTCCATCTCCACGACAGAAAGTCAAGAACAATCTCCCCACAGGGACACAGAAAAAAAGACTGACACAGGTTAAAAAAACAAAAAACGTGACAGCAGAAAAAAGACCAAATAGTCCATCAAATCTGCCCTTGTTTTTTTTTTGTTTTTAAACTGGTTGTAAACCACGGCTGGTTTAAAAAAAAAAACCTCTAAGGCAATTGTATAATGCGCTAGTATGCATTGCATGCTAGCACATTATGGAATACTTACCTTAGAACGAAGCTCTCCCGCAGTGCGATGTCACCGCTGAGAGGGCTGACGACATCTCCCGGTCTATCTTCCGGGTTTGCAGGCTCCAGCTGTGTGATTGACCAGAGTTGCGATGACATCACTCCCCTGTGGCCCTCAGTTTCTGGCATGAAGCCATGAAGTTCCGGTGTTCTGCCGAGAAAGTTCCGCTCGGCGGATAAGGACCCCCCCTCCTGCGCAGTAGGATCCGGCAGAAATAGCCGAAGGAGAATAGCTGAAAATCAGCTGTACGCGGCGCCTGTAAGAGGGCCCTTCGCGGGCTCGCCTCGCTTAGCTCGCCACTCTTCGGGCACGGCCTCGCTTCGCTCAGCTCTTTTAGATTCCCCCTCTAGGTCCACTTGGATGGTGGGGAAGGAACCGTGTACAGCTGATTGAAAAGTTTGAGCTTCGGCTATCTCCGGCGGCTGACAGTAGTTCGTACTGCGCAGGCGCTGCGCCTGCGCAGTACAGGGGGGGAACTTATCCGCCGAGGGAACTTTCTCGGCAAGACACCGGCAAGGTATGCCGGACCTTCAAATCAAAAGTGATGTCGCTGGCTGCATGCATGGTGAACATCTCCTAAACGGTAGACATTTAGGAGATATTCATTTTACCTACAGGTAAGCCTTTCCTTTAGGTAAAAATAACAAAGCAGGCTTTAGTGCCGCTCTTATTTTTTGTAACTTTTTTGTCTGTAGATCTATGGTTGTCCCAAGCATGTTTGAAGCCATTTTACGGTTGACAGTCTCACTACCTCTCCTGGAAGTTTATTCCAATCATCAACTACCCTTTCAGTAAAATAATACTCTCTAAAGTTGGTTTTGAACTTTCCTCCAGTTAGCTTGAGGTCATGTCCCTGTGTTTTTTTGATTTTGCTTTCATTGTGAAACAACGTCCCTCCTGAGGGTTATAACCCTTTCCTACTCCAAACATGAAAAAAGTTTAGACTATATTAGTTATCGGCAAGTATTTCACAAGCTTCATCTGACTTTAGAACGCTTTGAGAAACTACTGGGCTACGACATTAGTGAATGCTTATTAAGCACCTGCTGAAGAGTTAAATGGCTGATAAACATGAAGATCATCAGACTGGTGTTTACAACCTAGGATTAAAAATGCATTTGTAAGCTTGGTTTTAGAGAAGCATGGAGGCCCCCATATAAACAGTAAGTGTTGTTCAATGGACATGGTTGGGCAGTATGATGGAATGCAAACGTGTTTATTAAAGCTGTACCAATATTTTGCCTGTAGGTGGCACTCATGTTTAAAGTAGTATTAAACCCTTGGAGCTAGCACCTCCCTGCCCTTTAAGGGGTTTCAGATGCCAGGAGGCAGGGTGGGGTTTGTGATCACGTGACTGCCGTGATTGGCTGTTACGATCACAAGCAGTGATTGGGAGCTTTCCATTAGCTGCCAGGAGTGCGCAGGATGTGCTTTCAGCACAGCTGTTTGCAAAGTGGTATGCAAAAATGTGGCCGCACTCTGTCAGCACCAAGAGGTTAAACTCATAAGCAAACATTTTACTACATTGCAGCATACCAATCCTTAGATGAAACGGCTGCATTCCTTTATTTTTTTTAGGTTTTCTTTCCTTTGTTACCTGGTGATCTGGCCAGTAAGTCAGAGCCATTAGAGGGATGAGACAAACCATATACCACTGATGGGTGCTTACAATGGTAAAACCTTTTTTTCCCAAAAGTAACAAAACTGTAACTGAGTTAAAAAGTGGTAGCTGGAGTATCCCTTCAATCTGTTAGTGTATCTAACTCTGCGAGTGCATGTAACACTCCTCTATGCCCACCACGCTGACAATGCTGTTGTCCAAAGGTGCCCCTTGTTGCTACTTCATCTAGCATTGGGGCACTCGAATTCAGGTGTGGTACTGGCCAGATCATCAGGTGAAAATGGAGGGAAAAGGCCTAAAAAAAAAAAAAAAAAAAAAAAAGCAAACTAATGCAGCCATCACATCTAATGATTGGTAAGCTGCAATATGTTACATTTTTGTTTTTTTATGGTGCTTTAAAGTGACATTGTCACTACCCTACATACTGTATATGTATAAGGTTAAGAAAGGCCAACTGCAAAAATATTACCTACCACTGGTGGATAGTGCTCCAGACCTTCGCTGCATCTAAGAGCAATGCCCTGCCTATGAATCCTTTGCATCCAACGCTCTTCCAGGTGTATCCCTAGCAGCATTTTCTGGTTCCTTCCAGTCCCTGGTTGTCAAAAGGAACCACAGAGGGGACCAGGGATCTGACACTCCTAAAGTTGTGTCAAATGCAGAAGATTCTTCGGAACCATAGGTCTTTGAGGCCATGGCTGGTAGGCAGTGCCTTGTACCTTCAAGGCAGACAGGCTTTTTTTTTTTCACCTGCCTATTCATAGCAAAGAGGACTCTGATCAGGGCTGGTGCAAGAATTTTTGACACCCTAGGTGAAACCTCATTTTGCCACCCCCCCCAATTAGCTCCTCTGACTCCACCCCCTTTGCCCCGCGCATGTATACCCCACTTTTTGATGAAGCGCCCATCAAATGCAGCCTCACCAGCACCCATCAAATGCAGCCTCACCAGCGCCCATCAAATGCAGCCTCACCAGCGCCCATCAATGCTTGCTTCCATTCATTCAGGAGTCGGGATTCAGACACAGTCCTCCACCACCGCTGCGCCTCTGACACTATGTGCGAAAGGTGCGGCAGCTGCCTGCTGATGCTGAGACTTGCTGCAGTTGCTTGCTGCAGAGAGAAAAGAGTAAGAACCACCCCAGTGGCTGGGCACCCTAGGCAGCAGTGCGCCCTAGGCGGCTGCCTAGTTTGCCTAGTGGTAGCACCGGCCCTGACTCTGATGATAACCCCTCTCAAGGTATACTCACCCCTCCACCCATTATGTATGTTGTCATAGGTTGAACAGAGGATGGCTTCAATGGCCCTACCCATGTAACAGTGTTCAAGGCTGGCGTTTGGCCACTAAGACCTCAGCACTGTCACACGGGGCAGGCCACGTACTTTGCCATTTGTGGAGCCCCTTCTCTGTAAGGGCAATAGAGCAAAGGCTCCAACGGAGCACAGAGGCAGCAATTTGTGAGTATAACTTGCTGGGAAGGTGGGCAGTTGGCAGACACTTTGCCCTTTAATATGGTAGTTAGCTGACAGTGCCTATTTAATGTATAAACATTTTGGAAATTTCACAATTCTTTGAAAAAAATGGTTTTCTTATGGCTATTCAAATACTGTTATAGAACCTGGATCCTGAATTCAAATCCAACCAGGGACAACTGATTTCTGATCCACACACACCTAAAACTTGCACTTCCTGAATCCAGGGGTTTGTGTATTGTCAGAGGAAAGTAACTGATCTGCAGCAGGAAGCCCTATAGGTGTGACTGAGGAACACAGACCATTTCCTGCAGGGCCCTCAGGCTAATGAACTGCTAAACAAACTCATTGCTCTGAGATTAAGACTTTCTTCTATTGTGTCAATTGTGGGCCACTAGGTGGCGTCATCTGTTAGACTACAGCAGTGATAGTGACCCCCTGCTAGATTATAGGGCAGCCTTTCTCAACCTTTTCAGCACAGAAGAACCCTTTAAATAATTTTCCAGCCTCAGGGAACCCTTGCTAAAAAATTTGTATATCTACAACTCATGATACATTTAGTGTGCTGGTCAGTGGGAAGATTCAGCTCCTTACACTTGTGGTCATTGGGACCCCCTTAGAGATGGCTAAAAACATCAATGGTGTCAGCGGGAATTTATCTGGGAGGCAGAAAATGCTCATTGCTCAAGGAACCGTTGGCAACCTCCTGGAGGAACCCTGTTATATAGGGGCTTAGTACAACTATCCAACAACTCTAAATAAAGAAATGTTTTCTTTGTTTTATATTGGTGATATATAAATGCTATATATTTTTTTTACTTTTCTAATCCTCTACTATGTTTGTTTTGCATAGATATATACCCTGTTTCCTCGAAAATAAGACCTAGCTTGATTGTTGGTGATGGCTGCAATATAAGCCCTACCCCCCAAATAAAACCTACAAGGACTTTAACTAGGGCTTATTTGGGGGGTAGGGCTTTATTTTGGGGAAACAAGGTAGCACTTATTTGGGGGGTAGGGCTTATATTGCAGCCATCACCGACAATCACGCTAGGTCTTATTTTCGGGGAAACAGGGTAACATTTTTATTTTTGCTTTTATAGCATAGTGTTAAACAATTCGCCATGCTTGCGTAGCAGTTGTGGCACAGACCTAGTCACCTCTATGAGGTGTGGTGGCAAACAGTATCGCCTATGCAATATGACATGTCTTATTGCACACGGCTGTGTGTATGGGGCTGTCCAGCGGTCATTGTCTGGTTTTCACTAGTGAATAAGGGGAGTTAAAAATGCACCTCAGGAGCCAGATTTTCCTTTCTAGCAGTGCCAATGTGAAAGGTGCCTTAGTCTTCAATCACTGTGTATTAGAATACACTTTTTCTTACTTAAACCCTTTTCCGCTTCTCAGTGCTGCTGATCTTCTCCAGCTACTTCTGTCTCCATTCACTTGCTCCAGTGTTGGCTACTCATCATTGTTCTGGACTGGCTTTTTGATAGTTACAACTGCAGACCATGCCTCTGTTGGTATAGCAATACTGGGGAGCTTCATGGAAGGATCACTGGGTATAATTTTAATGAAAGCTGTAGATTAAGAACTATTGAAAGCTTTTTGTATCAAATTATCATATTAAGGCTTGATTCGCATATGTCTTGGCCATGATTCTTAAAAGGAGTCTGGTGCGGTTTTCTTTACCGGTTCAGGGGCAAATTTTTATTTTAAATCGCACCTGAACTGGACTGAAAAATGCACAGTGCTTTTTTTTAAAAAACCAACTGCAGCCGGCCCAGCTATGTGAACCAGCTCCATAGGGAAGGCTGCCGGCTCACATGTAGTGCGAATTGAATGGAGTTCAAAACACATCCAATTCGCATATATGTGAACTGAGCCTAAAGCTTTCATGAGATTTTGGTGATTGGATTTTGATCTTCCTTAAAGGAGAAGTCCAGCCTGAGCTCGTTTGGCTGGGCTTCTCCTATGGGTCACAGGAGTGCAATTAGTTTTGCACTTCTGTGACCTGGTTTCAGCAGAGAGCGGGCTGAAGTCTGCTCTCTGCTGGCGTCACAGGAATCTGTCCAGGCACCGTGTCATCATAACAATAAAGTCTGGATCCGCCAGGTGCCTAGAGTGACATTCGTCTTGGCGAGCTGCTGAGAGCCTGAGCTGGCCGCTCCCCGCCCCTCCACAGCCCAGCGCTCCAGTTAGCGCGGAGGGGCAGAGCGGAGAGAACCGAGCCATTGGCGATGTTCGATGGCTCGGTTCTCAGTGTAGAGGCACTGGGGGACAAATGCAGCATTGGAGCGATGCTGCATCCACCTAGATAAGTATGAAACTGGGGGGAAAAAAACATACTTCACTTTTAAAGCATTATTAAAGCCTTGTTTTTTTTTTTGTTAAAAAAAATAACAAACATGTTATACTTGCCTGCTCTGTGCAATGGTTTTGCACAGAGCAACCTGGATCCACCTTTTTGTCAGGTTTCACACTGGTGCTCCTGGCTCCTCCCTCCTGCCGGGTGGGAGGAGCCAGGAGTGTCAAACTAAAAAAATTTAAGTAAAAAAATAAAAGTCAAATTAACAATATAAAAAAAAAATTTAAAGCGCCCCTGTCTCTGTTAGCTCGCACACAGAAGCGAACGCATAGGTAAGTCCTGCCCACAAATGAAAAGGGGGTTTAAACTACACATGTAAGGTATCGCCATGAACATTAGAGCGAGCAAAATAATTCTAGCCCTGGACCTCCTCTAACTCAAAACATGTAACCAGTAAAAAATTTTAAAGCGTCGCCTATGGGAAGTACTGAAGTTTGGAGCCATTCCATGAGCGTGTGCAATTTTGATGCCTCACATGTTTGGTATCTGTTTACTCGGCGTAACTTCATCTTTCACATTATGCAAAAAAATTGGGCTAACTTTTTAATGTTTGTTTTTTTTGTTTGTTTTTTTTTTAAAGCGTGAAACTTTTTTTTCCAAAAACACATGTTTGAAAAATTACTGCGCAAATACTGTGGGAGATAAAAAGTTGTAACGACCATTGTATTTTCTAGGGTCTTTGCTAAAAAAAAAAATTATATATATATATATATATATATATATATATATATATATATATATATATATATATATATATATATATATATATAATGGTTAGGGGTTCTAAGTAATTTTCTAGCAAAAAAAATATTTTTAACTTGTAAACAACAAATCTCCAAAAAGGCTCGGTCTTCAAGTGGTTAAAGAGAAGGGTTTTCAGGGATCGTCTTTTTGACATAAGTCAAAAACAAGCATATCGCCCATGCAGGGGCTAAAGAATGATCAGGTGATATAGAGGAATCCAAAAGAAATACGAACGTAACCATTGTTAAACACCTTTGTGCAATTTGAAATAATATTGAAGGGTAATGTAAAAAGAACAAAAGGCAATATTCCACGGCCTACTTGCAGTCATCCCGGGGGTGGCCCAACTCCTGCGACCATCCCCAGATGATAGGATAACCGCAAAGAAAGAAGAGCCAGAAAGAGTAGAAGGGAAAAAGGGCAGGTCAGAGTCTAAAGAAGAGAAAAGAAGAAAAAAAAACTCAGAAGCGCTGTCGGAAGCAGTCAGATAAAACCCGAATAAGCCGGTTGGAGTGAGGGAAATTCATAGGAAATCTATTCTTCCCAGACATTGAGAAATTTAGGATGAGTCATTGACAATGCTGGACATCTGCTCATTGCGCATAAAAGCAGTCCTGTGTGATTTTACCCCTTGAAAGGCAACTCGCGTGGTCTTCTAGGCCTGGGCTATGGTCCATTTGCCAGAAATAAAAAGGTAAGTAGTCAACTTCTGCTGGGGCGCATATAAGCTGGGAATTGGGCAATGCAAAAGGGCCAACTTTGCGTCCCTGCTGACCGTTAAGTGAAAACCGGCTGAAAACCCTGGACCAGAACCACCACCCTCAGGCAGGACCACCAGGTATGCAGAACATCTGCCCTTTCCCACAGTTACAAAAGCATCTGTGATTACTTCTGGGGTAAGCATGGGCCACTTGGGCAGGCACCCAGTAACACCTGAAAAGAACCTTAAACATGGCGTCAAGCTTATTTGTATTACTAAAATGTGTTTTTATGCTTGCCATTGTGTCGTGGCATACAGTAAGCTTAAGCAAATGGTTGTATTTTAATTTGTTGCAGTTTCTTACCTGGAGATTCTGCCAGTAACATCGCTTCCTATTGCAGGCTAATGCTAAGCCACTGCCTGGTAATGAGCAACAGGGCTGTCATACTGTTGGGCATGATTCCAAAGCAGTTTTACTGCTACAGGGCAGCTGCTGTGTGCAGGGTCGTGTGTATGTATATGTGTGTGTGTATATATATATATATATATATATATATATATATATATATATATATGTATCTATATATATATATATATGTATCTCACAAAAGTAAGTACACCCCTCACATTTTTGTAAATATTTTATTATATCTTTTGCATGTGACAACACTGTCGAAATTACACTTTGCTATTATTACTATTATACAGGATTTATATAGTGCCAACAGTTTACACAGTGCTTTACAATATAAAGAGGATGTACTTTACAATGTAAAGTAGTGAGTGTACAGCTTGTATAACCGTTTAACCGGTTCCGACCGCCTCACGCAGATTTACTGTGGCAGAATGGCTCCCCTGGGTGAAATCCAGTACAGTTACGTCCATTCTTTAGCGGCCGCCAGAGGGCACGCACACCCACTGCATGGCGGGGACCCAATGCGTGTGGCCGGCGGGCACGATCGCTGCCAGCCATGCGCGATCATGTGCACGAGCGCCAGCACGGGAAGTTGTGTGTGTGTAGACACACAAATCCCTGTGCTGTCAGGGAAGAAGAGCCTGTAACAAACAAATGGCCCCTGCCCCCACCTATAACTGGCCTTCGCAGCAGGGAGCACATGGAAGGGCTATCACATGAAAGGCAAAAACACAACATTCCATAGCTCAACTCACCAACCAGTGTGCCAACTGACCAAATTAACCTGTCCAACAGTTTGCGTTAAAAAAAAGGGGTTTAGTTAGCACGCATTTGCAAACGCATGCATAAGCTGGTCAGTTGGCAGACTGGTTGGTGAGTTGAGCTATGGAATGTTCTGTTTTTGTCTTTCAGGGAAGATGAGCCATATCGTTTGTTCCTACTAAGTAGGAAAAACTATGTCTCCCCTCCTACTCAAACCTATCCCCCCCACAGTTAGAACACACTGAGGGAACACAGAATTAACCCCTTGATCACCCCTTAGTGTTAACCCCTGCCCTCTGGCTTTCACACTGGGATTGCAGATGAGGCTTTTTTCAGGTGCTTTTACATGCGCTATTTTTAGCGCTAAAGCGCCTGAAAAAAAGCCTCCAGTGTGAAAGGGGTCTTAAAGTACCACAGTGACGTGTCGTGTTCCTGGTCAGGAAGGAGTGTAAATCTTCCGCAGGTCAAGTGGCTAAAGTTCTACTCCAGACAAAAATGGGTGACCGGTACCAACAGTGTCAAACATCCTGTAAACTTTCTTTCCTGGTGACAACAGCATAGTAATACTCCCGATACTCCTGCATACGATACTCCTGATTGAGCATCTACTTTTTTCAGCCATTTTTTTTTTTTGTATGTATTTGCACGTATATTCGCGCATATGCGTTCACACGCGTAAACTTATTCTTGCGTTTGTTTCTGCACAATATGTACATAGGAATTTGCACACATTTTGTGCGCATGAGGCGTAGATGCAGATTTTCCTTTTTTTTTTTTTTTTTTTACTGAAGAATGCATGCCGCTTGTTTACACGCCTGTGTGCATAGGCACATTACAATTAATGTGCTGTATTTCAGCTCAGTAAAAATTTACTGAGCTTTTTCAAGCTGCAGTGTGCAAGAGGCCTTGGGCAGAAAAAAATCTGCCCTTGTGTTGGGGGAATCTGGGCACAGGATGCCATAAAAATCTGATTCCGTTTTGTTGGAGACCACAAGTGACTGGGATTAGCTGCTTTCTTCTGGGTGGATGCTTAGCTGGCCTTGAGGGGCAATGGACTTTGACCCATACTTGTGGTGAGGGGCTCCTTGGCTATTCAATTAGTTTGGAAACAATCCTTTGCTGCTTGTTCCTGCTGAAATAACAGTCCACCACTTTGCAGTTTATTAATCACTTCTTTACTGTGATATATTTTTAAAGCCCGTTATACAGTATTAGTGGTGTTGGTCAGTCGTCACAACGACAGTGGTGAAGCACGCCTCTGTAATGTGTATTGAAACGTCTACTTGTAGTCTCTATCAAAAGACCATGTGAGATAGTGAGTACAATTGGGAGAGAGGGACAGAGCATTGTCACCCTATAACAGGAAGTGCCTAAAAAAAGGCCATCATAGCAAAAATCAATATTACCCTAATGAAAGTTGCAGAATTAAACTTTTTGAAAATTTACTTTTGAAGTCACATTAACACATTAAAGCCCATATGAGATTTTAGAGCCTAAGTATACATAATAAAGTGTATATAATCCCGAAGAATGAAGTTCCTTTATTTTCTCCCTTTTTGGTCTGTTATAAATATACCATTGAAAGCATTTGTTCAATAAGTGCAAAAAGATCCTTTTGATCCTACCAGGAATCCTGTGCTGTCTGCAGTTTTATCTCTAAAAAAATATTACAAGCTTGCTAATAAGGACTACAAATCCCCCCCCCCCAATGTTATTTGGGGGTGGCGGTTGTAGCCTTGGGGTACCTTAGGACAGGAAGTGTTACTGGCAGGATTAGCAGGTAAAAACATAAGTAAAAGCCTGAAAAAGAGGACTGATGAGCTGCAATAAAGTACATTTTTGTTCTTGGGTTATACATTAAGTTCTGTATTCTCATATATTAAGAAGGGGCTGAGTATTTTGCTACAATGGACACAGACACAGCAATAGTCTGGGGAATCGGAACCATTCTGGGCATTGGGTTTGTGGTTATTTCAAACAGCATGCCAGCTATACAGATGTGACATTGGCATCCCATTGTAAAGGCGACTGTTCCATCTGTGTTTTTAGCCCATTTGTTTCCATGTTTGAAGATCTGCCACCATGGCATAAGAGCGGTTCTCCTCAAATAACATGCTGACCATCAATCCACTTCCTGTTCCTGGCAGACAATGGACAGGAACTGGTTGTCCTTCATCCCACGTCCCAGCCCTTTACAGCTCCATTGTTGCCACTATAATGGTGCTTACACTCATCTGAAATAACAGCATCCTCCTACACATGTGTATTGGAACACAGAGAAGGCAAATTCACTATGGCCAGCGTGCTGCCACTGACTACATGACTGCACCTTAGGAGTGCTGGGACCTTCCATGGGGGAAGAACAACAGACCTGGCTGCAACTTCCTGATAAAATATTGTAACAGAGAGCATTGATTGCAGAGCAGTTTAACTGATCATTTTTGTCTCTTCTCCATATAACTGGAAGTGTGACAGGAGTGTGTCCTATGCCTACATACTTTTTACTAATCGGTGTCCCTCCTTCCCATCTCAGAAAGTTGGAAGGTATGATATCGCCCATCTCAGAAAGTTGGGGGGGCTGTGTATGTGATCTCCTATCTCAAAAGTACAGCCTTTTCTTTGTAGCCTCAGTCACAGTAAATTTCCGTGTGCAGCAACAGGAACCCTGAATTGAGGAAGTATGGAGGCTGTCACAGTTTACTTCTCCTTCAGAACATGTTAATTCCCTGGATGTTATGATGATCCAGCAACTTCAGTGATTTCTAAAGCCTCGTACACACGATTGGATTGTTGGCCAACAAAACCGTGTACTTTTGTCTGAAGGGCATTGGCCCAAACTTGTCTTGCATACAAACATTGGCCAACAGTCACGAACGTAGTGACGTTCTAGACGTACTAAATGGTTTTTCAGCTCTTTAGCGCCACCCTTTGGGCTCCTGCTAATTTCGTGTTAGTAGAAGTTTGAGTGTTGATTCGTGCTTTTCATTTCGCACTTTTCATTTCGTGCTTTTCTGTTCGTTTCTGAACAGCCGTTCGTCAACCAGACATGTTGCGGAATTGGAGGAGACAACATGTTATTTATTATTGGCCTTGGAATTATTGCTTTTGACATTTTTTATTGGTTGAATAATGATTTGATTTGGTATATTTTCTATATTTTTGGTTACACAGAATGCACTTTTTGGTTAAGTTCTATTGGCAGATAGCATGTCTAATTTTATTTATTTATTTTTTTTAATGCACAATAAAAAAAATTGTGGAGAATAATAATTGGCTATGTGTTTTACTTCAAATGACAGTTTGGGAGTAGGCAGTTGCATTAAAAAAAAATACAATGTAAAATTGACAAGGGACACCAACAGTTGTATCTTTGATCTTAAAAACTACAGGATAATGGTGTTGTGGTAACTTGCCCAAAAAAAAAAAATATTATTCTTGATATCATTGGCAAAAAAAACCCTTTGAAAGTGTTCTTTCAATAACTCCATCAGTATCACCAGCAAAGCAGCTTCATTGTCCCATTAAAGAAGAAGAGAATTGTGCTATCACCCATGTTGCCTCATGCTACTGATCCAGACCTAAAGATTTCTAAAATATGCCTAGTTTGCCCCTGAGGCCCAACACCCCAAGCCAGCCTGTGGCAGAGACAGCCTTCCTAGATTCTGGGCTTGTCTCTTTTCTAAATTCAAACCTACCGTGTTTCCCCGATAGTAAGACACCCCCGATTGTAAGACGTATCGGGAGTTTCAGAGGGGTCAGCTAATATAAGCCGTACCCCGAAAGTAAGACATATGTCTTACTTTCGGGGAAACACGGGGGGATAGGAAGGTCGGGTGTGTGGGCTGGTTTCTGGTGAATGAATGACCCATGAGAGTGTGTGAGGAATGCGGGCGGTGTATGAATTCCGGGAATAGGGTTGTCCCGATACCGATACTAGTATCGGTATCGGCACTGATACCGAGCATTTGCCCAAGTACTTGTACTCGGGCAAATGCTCCCGATGCTTCCCCCGATACCTTGACTGTCAGCTGTGATCGGCGCGTGGGGGAGTTACAAGATTCTCCCCCAGCGGCTTTCACCAGCTTTAGTGACATACAGCTGTGATCGCTCACAGCTGACTATCACTGCATCCTCCTCCATGCCCCCTCCTTTCCTCTGTCCCTCTCAGCTGTCCCCTCCGTTCTGCTCTTATCTGTCCCCTCCATTCTGCTCTTATCTGTCCCCTCCGTTCTGCTCTTATCTGTCCCCTCCGTTCTGCTCTTATCTATCCCCCTCCGTTCTGCTCTTATCTGTCCCCTCCGTTCTGCTCTTATCTGTCCCCCTCCGTTCTGCTCTTATCTGTCCCCTCCGTTCTGCTCTTATCTGTCCCCTCCGTTCTGCTCTTATCTGTCCCCTCCGTTCTGCTCTTATCTGTCCCCCTCCGTTCTGCTCTTATCTGTCCCCTCCGTTCTGCTCTTATCTGTCCCCTCCGTTCTGCTCTTATCTATCCCCCTCCGTTCTGCTCTTATCTGTCCCCTCCGTTCTGCTCTTATCTGTCCCCCTCCGTTCTGCTCTTATCTGTCCCCTCCGTTCTGCTCTTATCTGTCCCCTCCGTTCTGCTCTTATCTGTCCCCTCCGTTCTGCTCTTATCTGTCCCCCTCCGTTCTGCTCTTATCTGTCCCCCTCCGTTCTGCTCTTATCTGTCCCCTCCGTTCTGCTCTTATCTGTCCCCTCCGTTCTGCTCTTATCTGTCCCCCTCCGTTCTGCTCTTATCTGTCCCCCTCCGTTCTGCTCTTATCTGTCCCCCTCCGTTCTGCTCTTATCTGTCCCCCTCCGTTCTGCTCTTATCTGTCCCCTCCGTTCTGCTCTTATCTGTCCCCCTCCGTTCTGCTCTTATCTGTCCCCTCCGTTCTGCTCTTATCTGTCCCCTCCGTTCTGCTCTTATCTGTCCCCTCCGTTCTCCCCCTCAGTTCTTCCGTCCTCCCCCTCCTCCTTCCTTTGTGTATGGATAGAGTCAGCTGACTCTGTCCATTCACATAACTGAAACATTGTAATCTTCTGTGATTACGATGTGTCAGTTTATGAATGGAGAGAAGCTGTGGTCTTCTCTCCATTCATTGTCAGTGCAGCTGACGCTGCAGAGAAAGGGACTGGGGAATCTCTATCCTCTGTCTCTTTCTCTATCTCAAGGGGGAGATATCAGAGGTCTGTTAAGACCCCTGATATCTCACCAAAGCCCCCCAAAAGGGCTGATTAAAAAAAAAAAAAAAAAACAATAAAGAATAAAAGAAATATTATTGTAAAAAATAAAAATTGTAAAAAAAAAAAAAATAACACACACATACAACGTTCTCAGGTGATTGCTAACAGATCCCCGCACCCCAGGTAATTCGACAATTTTTTCCCAATATAAGACATACCCCGAAAGTAAGACATAGTGGGGCTTTTAGGGATAAAAAGAAAGTAAGACACTGTCTTACTTTCGGGGAAACACGGTATCTTTTCTATTTGTATTAGTTTCTCTTCTGGGTCCCCCTCATCTGAGTTTGGCCTCTTCTGGGTTTAAGTTCACCTCTGATCATCTTCTGATATAGTTTTCTTTTTCCTGAACTTGGCAGTGGTTTACCACGTTCCCCTGTGTCTATGCCAGTATTATACTCTCCCGATACCCTTTCAGCTTCAACCACTTTAAGACCCCTTTCACACTGAACGGTTTTCAGGCGTTTTAGCTAGTAAGAGCACCTGAAAACCGCCTCCCATTCATTTCAGTGTGACTTTTCATACTGAGGCGGTGCGCTTGCAGGATGCTAGGAAAAGTTCTGCAAGCAGCATCTTTTGGGGCGGTTTGAGAGCGCTGTATACAGCGCTCTCAAAATGCCCTGCCCATTGAAATGAATGGGCAACGCTTCCAAAGCGCCTGAAAAGGGATTCAGAAGTTTCACAACACGGGCGTTTTTAACCCCCTCCTTTGGGGGTTAAAAGAGCCCCGCTAGTGGCCGAAAAGCTTCGGTAAAGCACAGCTAAAACATGCGGCACTTCCTGCTAACGGCTGGCGCTTTCAGGCCTTAAAGAATTCTCCCAGGCAGACCTTGAAATGTAGATTCTCTGAATAGGACATAGCTGATACTGGCAATTTTGTACTGTCTTCTGTGTGTGTGCTTCTTCCCCCTATGTCTGATGCCTCCCAGTTTCCTTCTGCTGTACAGTAGGACCCCTTTCACACTAAAATGCTTTTCAGGCGTTTTAGCGCTAAAAATGGCGCCTGAAAAGCTCCTCTCATGTCTCCCCAGTGTGAAATCCTGAGTTCTTTCACACTGGGGCAGTGTGCTTGCGGGACGTTCTGAAAACTCCTACAAGCAGCATCTTTGGGGCGATTTGGGAGCGGTGTATACCAGTGTTAATTTTGGCAGCAAATTTCGATTTAGTTTAAGTCTTAGGACTAAAATGGCATTTTAGTTTCCGTTCCATTTAAGTTTTCTGCAATTGATTTAGTCGACTAAATCTCCAGTACATTTTAGTTGACTAAAACTTATTTTAGTCATCTAAAATCGAATGGGTGTAGTTAAATTGTAATGCATTATTTAACATTTCTCTACAATTTCCAAACTCATTATATACTGCTGGAGTGAAAATTCTAATATGTTATTATTTATAGTATTGAGGTATAAACATGCACTACAGACCAGTGTTACTTTTGAAGTCAAATCTCAGTTTAGTTTTAGTCTTAGTCTTTTGACTAAAATGGCATTTTAGTTTTAGTCCCATTTTAGTCTTTTGACTAAAATGCCATTTTAGTTTTAGTCGTATTTTAGTAATCTCAATTGTTTTAGTCGTATTTTAGTCGACTAAAATGGTATTCATTTAGTCGACTAAAATGCTTTAGTTGACGAAATTAACACTGGTGTATACACCGCTTCCAAAATGCCCACCCAATTAAAATGAATGGGCAGCGCTACCGAAGCTCCTACAAAGCGCTTCAGCAGCACCGTAACAGGGGTACTTTTAACCCTTCGCCCGCTAGCGGGGGTTAAAAGCGCCCCATTAGCGGCCGAAAAGCTCCGCTAAAATGAGCGGCGCTTAACCACTAATGGACCCCCGCCCCAGTGTGAAAGTAGCTATAGACCCCTTTTGCACTGAGTTTAAGCGCTTTTGTGTTAAAAAAAAAAAAAAAAGGCCATGAAAAGCTCATGAAAACTGCCTCTCATTAAAATCAATGAATGCTTTCACACTGGGGTGGTGCACTGGCGGGGAGGTGGAGAGCTAAAAAAAAAAAAGCTCCCTCCTCTTCGAAATGAATGGAAAGCACCTGAAAAGCTCTGGAAAAGCGCTTAGTGTTTTACTGGCAGTTTAGAAGCACCTCAGTGTAAAAGAGGTCTAGTTAGTGTCTTTAAGACCCCTGAGGCAGTTTTAGCGCTAAAAATAGTGCCTGTAAGACCCCTTTTACACTGAAGCGCTTTTCAGGCATTTTTTGCGCTAAAATTAGCGCCTGAAAAGCGCCTCTCATACCTCCCCACTGTGAAAGCCCGAGTGCTTTCACACTGGGGCGGTGCGCTTGCGAGACGGGAAAAAAGTCCCACAAGCAGCATCTTTGGGGCAATTTGGGAGCGGTGTATACACCGCTCCCTAAACGACCTGCCTATGAAAAGAATGGGCAGCGCTGCCAAAGCACCTGCAAAGCGCTTCAGCAGCGCCCCAACACGGGCGCTTTTAACCCTTTCTTTGGCAGCTAGTGGGGGTTAAAAGCACCCCGCTAGCTGCTGAAAAGCAGCGCTAAAACAGTAAAGCGCTGCTAAAACTAGAGTGGCACTTTACCGCTAACGCCGGTACTGCCCCAGTGTGAAAGAAGCCAAAGCTCCTGAAAACTGCCTCATGCTTCCCCAGTGTGAAAGCCTGAGTGCTTTCACACTAGGGTGGTGCTCTAGTGGGTCGGGTAAAGTCCTGCAAGCAGCATCTTTGGGTGGTGTAGGGAGCGCTGTATACAGAGCTCCTACACTGCCCCTGCCCATTGGAATGAATAAGCAGCCTTCCAAAGCGCTGCAACACAGGCACTTTTAACCCCTTCTTGGGGGTTAAAAGCGTCCCGCTATCGGCCAAAAAGCACTGCTTAAACAGCGGTTAGCGGCGCTTTACTGCTAATGGCCCCGCTGCCCCAGTGTGAAAGTAGCCTAAGACCCCTTTCACACTGTGAGCGGCTGTTAGCGCTGCTAAAATGAGCGGCGCTTTACTGCTGTTTAAGCGACGCTTTTGTGCTGCTTTTTTTTGCCGCTAGCAGGCAGCTTTTAACCCTAAAGAAGGGTTAAAAAAACGCCCGTGCTGTGGTGCTTCTGAAGTGCTGCCCATTCATTTCAATGGACAGGACATTTTGTAAGCACTGTATACAGCGCTCCCAAACCACCCGAAAGATTCTGCTTGCAGGATTTTTCCTAACGTGCAAGCGCACGACCCCAGTGTGAAAAGACGGATTTCAGACGCTATTTCTAGCGCTAAAAGACCTGAAAACTGCCTCAGTGTAAAAGGGGTCTAACAAATATAATGACTAGCATTCTTTCTTTGCTGAACGGTTTGAGTGCCTTTCTGGTGCCTATTTATTCCAGCCTATGGAGATGCTGCTTTTGTCCAAATACAGTAGATATAAAAAGTCTACACACCCCTGTTAAAATGTCAGGTTTCTGTGATGTAAAAAAAAAAACGAGACAGAGATAAATCATTTTAGAACTTTGTTCACCTTTAATGTGACCTATAAACTGTACAACTCAATTGAACAAACTGAAATCTTTTAGGGGGAAATAAAAAAACCCAAATAATGTGGTAGCATAAGGGTGCAACCCTCTTTATAACTGAGGATGTAGCTGTGTTCAGAATCAAGCAATCACATTCAGCCCAGGTTCACACTGATGCGGGTTAGACATTGTGCAAGTTCAGCTGAACTCACACGATTTCAAGCCGGAAATGCAGTCCGACTTCGGGGTGATTTGACAGACATCTGTGTGCTTTCTTGCACAGATGTCTATTCACATCGCCCCTGAATTCGCCAAAAGTAGTATAGAAACTACTTTTGGAATTTGGGCGCTGCCATAGCTGCCAAATTGGCCCAATGTACATGTTGGCTCACACTCATGTTTCATATGAGTCACCTGCCATCATTTAAAGTGCCTCTGATTAAATCCAAATAAAGTTCAGCTGTCCTAGTAGGTCTTTCTTGCCATTTTCTTAGTCACATCCTACAGCAAAAGTCATGGTCCGCAGAGAGCTTTCAAGGCATCATAGGGATCCCATTGTTAAAAGTTATCAGTCAGGAGAAGGGTACAAAAGAAAAAGCATTAGATATACCATGGAACACAGTGAAGACGGTCATCAGTCAGTGGAGAAAATGTGGCACAACAGTGACATTACCAAGAACTGGACGTCCCTCCAAAATTGAGGAAAAGACGAGAAGAAAACTGGTGCCAAGGGGCCTACAGAAACATTAATGGAGCTGCAGCATAGGCGTGCGCAGGGACGTGCCTGGGTCCACCCACATAAGTGCCGATTTTCCCTACTGCCCAAGCTTCCCCCTGTGTTGCAACCCCCGCAGTGCTGCTGGCTTCCCTCCTCTCCTCCCCTCTCCCCCCTGTTTATGTTTCAGGATGGTGAGCAGGGAAAGGGGCTAGTATATGCAATTTACCGATCACTTCCTTTTTGAAGTAAACACACTCACTCAATGTGTTGATTTATAGCTAAAGCATAGTAAAGTGTTTTACTAAGTGTTTACTATGCTTCAATTTGTGAATGAAAAGGAAGCCGCTCAGCACATCCCATTTATTCACTGTCCAGTGCAACTGGGGCTGCAGAGAAAGGCATGTGTTTTTGGGGTGCGCACACCTATGAGCTGCAGGAATATCTGGTAAGTACTGGCTGTGTGGTTAATGTGACTACAATCTACCGTATTCTACCGTATTCTTCATATGTCTGGGCTATGGGGTAGAGTGGCAAGACGAAAGCCTTTTCTCTTACAAAGAAAAACATCCAAGCCTGACTAAATTTTACAACAACACATCTGAAGTCTCCCAAAAGCATGTGGGAAAATGTGTTATGGTCTGATTAAACCAAAGTTGAACTTTTTGGCCATAATTCCAAAAAAAATGTTTGGTGCAAACACAAAACTGCACATCACCAAAAGAACACCATACCCACAGTAAAGCATGGTGGTGGCAGCACTATGCTTTGGGGCTGTTTTTTTTTCAGCTGGAACAGGGGCCTTAGTCAAGGTAGAGGGAATTATGAACAGTTCCAAATACCAGTCAATATTGGCACAAAACCTTCAGGCTTCTGCTAGAAGCTGAACATGAAGAGGAACTTCATCTTTCAGCATGACAAAGACCCAAGGCGTGCAATCAACAAAGGAAAAGCTTCACCAGAAGAAACTGGCCTGTACAATTGAACATGTGGTCACGGATCCCCAAGGTCACTTCGCAGTAGTGGTTCTGGACATAGAGTCCCAGTTGCTGGCAATAGTGTCCCACCATTCCGAAATGAGGTTTTGTTCACTGTTTTGGAGAAAGTCGCCACCTTTGGCCCACTAAAGCTCTTAGTTGCTTGTGACTTCAATAACATTTTAGATTATGTTTTAGACATCTCTAACCCAGCTCGGGTACAAAACCTTGACCTTCGGCACTGCGCTGACTCAGCAGCGTTGATGGAATTATGGCGTTGGAAATACCCCATGGAGCGGGGATGTTTCTATCTTTCCCATGTAGCAGCTTCCTCTTCCTGCATTAACCTAGCCTTTGCCAACTCTGCTCTGTTACCCCTGGTTACTGATGTCTGTTATTTAGCGGGTGGGATCTCTGACCACACCCCTTTACAGGTTATACTGGATCTGGTGCCGGGAAGATACAAGGGTGTTTGACGGTTGCATCCGGGTTGGGTGGTGGAGTCCTCAGTGTCTTCTCATCTTAAGGACTTTTTTAATGAGTTTAATGAGGGCACTGCCGCTCTGCCAGTCATGTGGGATGCCTTTAAGGCGTCGACACGGGGGGTGTATGTGTCTGCTATTAAGGCAGCCAGGGTTGAACAAAATTCAAATTCTGAGGAGCTTCAGGCTCATGAACTGAGCTGTGCCCAAACTCATGCTGACTTGCCTTCTCTCACTTCCTTGGCCGGGTTGCAGATGGCAAGGAAGGCACTGTTGGTCCATTTCCAGAACCTCACTCAATGTGTTTTTAAGGATCGGGCAGCAGAAAGTTTGAGAAAGGTGACAAAAATGGGAAACTGTTGGCCATCCTGACAGCTGACAGTCAGGCAAACACGGTAGTCCCATGCATTTACTTCCCAGAAGGTACTCTAGTGAAGGATAGTGAGGGTATTATACAAGCGTTTGCGACATATTATTCTAGGTTATACTCCCCTATTCCTACGTAAGAGACACAGCTCTTAACTGACCTGCTGGATTCCCTCCAGATCCCGGTATTGCCTGATGAGGCTGTAGCAAGCCTGGATGACCCTTTCACCGAAAAAAGGCTGGTGGCTGCTATTGCCTCCTTTCCCAATAGCAAATGGCCAGGCCCAGATGGGGGGGGGGGGGAATCCCTGCTGAGTGGTATAAACAACACATAGACCATTTATCTCCTAGGCTTCTGCAGCTATATGGGGAATGTTTTGACACTGGGACTTTACCGGTATCCTTTTATGAAGCTTGTGTTGTGTTACTGCCTAAGCCAGATAAGGACCCTTTATACTGTTCCTCCTACCGACCCATAGCATTACTCAACATGGACTTGAAAGTACTTACCAAATGATTGCCAATAGGTTAACCAACACATTACATCACCTGATATCCCCAGATCAGACTGGGTTCATGCCTAAAAAGGCCACAGACATTAACCTCCAAAGGGTGTATACACATACTCAGTTAGCTTCTGAGGTATCATCGGGAGGGGATCTGGTGTTTTTCCACCTAGAAAAGTCGTTTGACTCCATTGATTGGACGTATATGATGCATGAAACATGCAGGGGGAGGAGCTCTCTGCAACTGCACGTATAGTGAAGCCGTCGGTGCCGGGGGGCGTGACCACGAAGGTGGAGGAGCTAGAAGAGACACCTCCGTGGCCGCAAGTATAGTTCAGCTGTCTGTGCCAGGGGCGTGACCACAAAGTGGAAGGAGCTAGAGGAGGCCTGCTGCAGACACCTTGAAGCCAGATCATAGAGAACATGTGTGCAGCCCCCCTGTAACCTGGATAGAAGGAGCAGTGGGGGCGGCTGCATATAGAAGAATCATTCTCCCCATCTTCCTCCTGCAGTCTTTGAATGCCTGCAAGTGGGAGAGGAGAAGCAGGCATTCAAAGACTGCAGGAGGAAGATGGAGAGAATAATTCTTCTATATGCAGCCACCCCCACTGATCCTCCTATCCTGCTTTTATCTGCTGCCCCTCCTGTGCTCTCTGCCCCACCCATCATCTTTGCCCCCTTGTGCTCTCCACCTCCCCTTGGCTCTCGGCTCTCAGCCTTCCCATGCTCTCCACCATACTCTTTG
This sequence comes from Lithobates clamitans, assembly GCA_037952925.1. NCBI lineage: Eukaryota > Metazoa > Chordata > Amphibia > Anura > Ranidae > Lithobates > Lithobates clamitans. The sequence goes on from JBBGZY010002013.1 coordinate 147,281, forward strand.
CTCCCATGCTCTCCACCTCCCCCCATTCTCTCCGGTGCCCCCATGTGCTCTCCACACCCCCCCCATGCTCTCCGCTGCCCCCCCTGTGTTCTCCACCTCCCCCATGCTCTCCACTGCCCCATGTGCTCTCCACATCCCCCCATGCTCTTTGCTGCCCCCCTGTGCTCTCCACATCCCCCCATGCTTTCTGCTGCCCCCTGTGCTCTCCACATCCCCCCCATGTTCTCCGGTGCCCCCCTGTGCTCTCCACATCCCCCCATGTTCTCCGGTGCCCCCCTGTGTTCTCCACATCCCCCCATGCTCTCCGCTGCCCCCCTGTGCTCTTCCCCTCCCCCCATGCTCTCCACTGCCACCCTGTACTCTCCACTTTCCCCCATGCTCTACGTTGCCCCCCTGTGCTCGCCCCCCTGTGCTCTCCACTTCCCCCCTGGCTCTCAGCCTTTCCCGTGCTTTCCACCTTCCCCCATGGTCTCCGCTGCCCCCCTGTGCTCTCCACATCCCCCCAATGCTCTCCACATCCCCCTCGCTCTCTGCTGCCCCCCGTGCTATCCACATCCCCCACCTCATGCTCTCCATCTCCCCCCTGCTCTCCGGCCCCCCCAGTGTTGTCCACCTCCCCCCAGTGCTCTCCAGCCCCCCAGTGCTCTCCAGCCTCTCCATTGTTGTCCGCCTCCCCCAGTGTTGACCGCCCCCCCCCTGTGCTCTCTGCCTAACCCCTGTGCTCTTTCTGCTGCCCCCTGTGCTCTCCACATCCCCCCCATGTTCTCCGGTGCCCCCCTGTGCTCTCCACATCCCCCCATGTTCTCCGGTGCCCCCCTGTGTTCTCCACATCCCCCCATGCTCTCCGCTGCCCCCCTGTGCTCTTCCCCTCCCCCCATGCTCTCCACTGCCACCCTGTACTCTCCACTTTCCCCCATGCTCTACGTTGCCCCCCTGTGCTCGCCCCCCTGTGCTCTCCACTTCCCCCCTGGCTCTCAGCCTTTCCCGTGCTTTCCACCTTCCCCCATGGTCTCCGCTGCCCCCCTGTGCTCTCCACATCCCCCCAATGCTCTCCACATCCCCCTCGCTCTCTGCTGCCCCCCGTGCTATCCACATCCCCCACCTCATGCTCTCCATCTCCCCCCTGCTCTCCCCCAGTGCTCTCCGGCCCCCCCAGTGTTGTCCACCTCCCCCCAGTGCTCTCCAGCCCCCCAGTGCTCTCCAGCCTCTCCATTGTTGTCCGCCTCCCCCAGTGTTGACCGCCCCCCCCCCCTGTGCTCTCTGCCTAACCCCTGTGCTCTTCGCTGCCTCCCCCTTGTACTCTCCACCCTACCTCTGCTCTCCTGCCCTCTCTATGCTCTCTACCCCACCCTGTGATTTTGCTTCCCCCTGTGCTCTCCAACCCCCTACCTCCTGTGCTCTCCGGCCCCCCTGTACTCTCCTCTTCTTCCCTGTGTTCACTGCCTCTCCCCTGTGCTCTCGCCCCACTCCATGTTCTCAAGGTTCCTTCCTGTGCTCTCCACCCCCCCCTTCATGCTCTTTCCCAGTCCCCCTTGCGCCCCCCCCCGCACCTCTGCCAGGTAACCCCTCCCCTCTTCCAGGTGATCCATCAGGGTGGGGAAGGGGCTGGTTAACATGTCATGGGCTGCTCAGTCCAAAATGCCCGGCCCTATTTTTTGTACCAGTCCAGACCTGGTTTAGGTCATCTAGTTCTGGTCGGCTATCTCCCAACCTACCACTGTGGAGAAATCAAAACCTAACCCATTTGTTTGACTATCCTGATCAGGTAGTTTGGACCAAATATGGTATTAAGACTCTACAAAATTTAGTGTCCAATGGTTCCCTGATGGCCTTTAATGATCTTAAAGAACGCTACGGATTACCAAACTCACAATTTTTTAGTTATATCCAATTGAGGCATGCTTTTTGCTCTTAATTTAGAAGGGACCCTCTTGATCTTGAACACAGTGACCTAGAACTACTGACTCGCAGTGACTCATTATCCAAGCCAGTATCCATTCTATACAAGGACCTCTTTCCAGAGACAGTTCGGCTTGCAGACTGGCCTAGGAGGCCGCAACTCCTGGTCTAGACCAGGACGATTGGGATGACATTTGGGAGGCTCCTTTTAAGTGCCTACTTTCAGCTAGAGACCGTTTATTCAATTACTAATTTTTACACAGAATCTACCTTACCCCGCTGGGCTAGCTAGGATATTTAGAGGCCAACCGTCCCTGTGCTGGAGATGCTCTGCACCTCATGCACATTTTATGCACATCTTTTGGGAATGTCCTAACATTAAGCCCCTTTGGCAAGAAATTGCGACATGCATCCGGTCAGTCACCTCCATCTCCCCCTTTCGGTTGAAGTGTGTTTGTTGAACATAGTTGAACCTTTGGCTACCACTAGGGCTATATGCACTCTTCGCACTCTCACTTGTTCTATGCCAAGCAGCTGATTATTCTGTCATGGAAGAGGTCATATGCTCCAACTTTGGTATCCTGGAAATCACTGGTTAGCAAAGCGATCCCGCTTTACAAAGTTACGTATTTGAATAGAGGGGCCCTGGCCAAATTTGATAAGGTATAGGGGGGGGGGGGGTGGATGGCTTCTATGGACACAGCTTTTGACTGAATCCATGTGTATGTCTTATATGTCCCTTGGTGCTGGCTGAATGGCTGAGAGGAGTGTACTTCTGGGAAGGGAGGTTTGCTTGACCTTCGTACATCATGATGCTATTCCGTGCTGAGGTTGTGGAGGGTTTTGAGAACTGTAATAATTGAATTAACTTATTTGGTTGAAGGAGCTGTCATTACACCAGAATAGCTGTATACCTGCCTCCTGATGGAGGTTCGTGAACTGTGCATGCTTTGTATGGACAAATGAGGGGTGTGTTTCCCCCCCCCCCCTTTTTTTTCCCCTCTCACTCTTGTTTAAGTTTTGATTTAGGCTGGTACTGCTCTTATTGTGACCGGTCTGTTTGCTTCCGCGATGTGCGGTTTTCTGTTGTATACACCTGTTCTAAAATTTCAATAAATTGTAATTTATAAAAAATAAACCAATCTTTATTAAAAATTGTTACAGTATTTTGACAAGTTCCGAGGCCCTGATGAAGTGGGTTAGCCCGCAAAGCCCATTGGCCATTTTAAAGCGGACCTTTTAGCCAGGATGACAAAACCCAGTGTGACAATCAGCTTGTACCTTTGGTTTTAACCCATTTTATCTGTTTTACAACAATATACAGGCGGTCCCCGAGTTACAAACATCTGACTTACAAACAACTCCTACTTACAAACGGAGGGAGACAATAGGAAGTGAGAGGAAATCTACTCCTAGGAAGGGAAATTCACTACTGTAAGAGTTATCATGGGAAAAAGGTGTCTCCGCTGAAGCTTTATCACTAATCCTTATTTCTACAACAACCCAAAATCCAATTGTCATTGGGACAGAAAGTGAGGTGAAATCTTCTGAACAGGGGCACAGACCACAAAACAAATGTTACAGGCAGGGGCGTAACTACCACCATAGCGACCCATGCGGGCGCTATGGGGCCCGCAGCCGAGTGGGGCCCAGTGAGGATAAGAGTACCGCCGACACAGTCTCCCAGCCAGGGGAAGAGAGAGGAAAGGAAGAGGTGAGCTGTCCACATCAGCAGAGAGCTGAATTGCCCGATGTAAGAGCTTTCATTAGAACTTCCAGTGTTCCCGGGGCTCACGTCACATAGCTCCACCTTTTGGCCCGGTGCCTTTGATAGACAGAATGCTGATTCAATGCGGGACATGTGACGTCATCAAAGGCGTCGGGCCAAGAGGTGGGGCTATGTGACGATGAGCCCCGGGAAGACAGGAAATTCAAATGAAAGCTATTACAGCGGGCAATCCCGCTCTCTGCTGATCCGGGTGGCTTGCCTCTTCCTCTGCATAGGTGGGGCTGTATGGGGCACAGGCAGATCAGGCTGTATTGGGCACAGGTCACGCTGTATTGGGCACAGGTCACGCTGCATTGGGCACAGGTCACGCTGCATTGGGCACAGGTCACGCTGCATTGGGCACAGGTCACGCTGTATGTGGCACAGGTCACACTGCATTGACACTAGGGCAGCTGTGGGGGGGGGGCTGTTTGCAGGGGGGCCCCATACAACATTTTGCTATGGGGCCCTGCTATTTCTAGTTACGCCCCTGGTTACAGGGGTGTTAACCCTTCCCTATGCTATCGTAAAACGTAAAAATTATTATTTTGTCTGGAGCTACACTTAAAAAATGTACCTGTTCTGACTTACAAACAAATTCAACTTAAGAACAAACCTACAGACCCTACCTTGTTTGTAACCCGGGGACCGCCAGTATGTGTAATTTTCAATAAAGATTGGTTTATTTTTAATCAATTTGGTTTAGCATTTATTAAACCCTAGAGGGTACATGTAAAATCCCACAAATTCCAGTGTATTGTTTTATAGTATGTCTACTAGAGATGTTCCCAATATATACGGTATATCTTTTACATATATTTTATGTGTACATTATTACTGGACTAGTCTGTTATGAGAGACAGTTGGTAGTTAGGCAGAAATTACAAGAAGATTTGAAACATTTCTGGTTAAAAAAGAAAAAAATTGCACATAAATACACTGGGCACCATGTGGATTTGAAACTTTTAAATGGTGTTAGATTTTTTTAAAAATAAAAGACAATCAAGTATATGAAACGCAAACACTAAAATCTCACATAGGCTTTAACATGTTAATGTCGTTTTTTAAAGTAACTTTCAACGTTTTTTAATCTGAAGCTTTCAATAAATAATCCCTGGTGATTCTGCCATGAATGGCTGTGTTCAGGCACTCCTTGGAGTGACAACGCTTTATCCTGTGTTTTCACTGTGGCATACAGTTTCCATTTAAGAGTAAGGCTGGGTTCACACCTATGCGAATTGGATGCGGTTTTACCTGCATCCAATTCACATAGCAGGAGAATGACCGTCTCTCTCTGTGCGATCCGCGTCTGGTTTAGGCGTGAACCAAGTCTAAGTTGTTTTTATATTATCTGGCAGTACTGTGGATGGATCACATGATTTTTTTTTTTTTTAAATGTTATTGCATGTAAAACAATCTTTTCTACCTAAGACTGTGGTTGTCTGTCTCTTTGTTCTGATCCAGGCCCCATGTTCCACAACCCTAGATTTGAAGGACACTTGTACTTGTAGTCATTTCCTGCAAGCTGGTTGAAGCTTTTTAACCACTTCAAGACAGGGCACTTATACCCCCTTCCTGCCCAGATCAGTCTTCAGCTTTCAGTGCTCTCACATTTTGAATGACGAATACTCAGTCATGCAACACTGTACCCAAACAAAATGTTTATAATTTTTTTTCACACAAAAACATTTTGAAAAAAAAAAACACTTTTTTTTGTTTATATTGTAAAATTTTGCAAATAAGTAATTTTTCTTCATAAATTTTGGCCAAAATGTATACTGCTACAGATCATTGGTAAAAATAGCCCAAATTAGTGTATATTATTTAGTCTTTGTGAAGGTTATAGCGTCTACAAGCCAAAGGTGTGCCTGGGCACACCCTAATCACCCTGTGTGCCAGGGCTGCTAAGAAGGCAGTACAGCCAGCCCTCCTGTACCAGACCCCATTAGTTAAAAAGGGGGGCCTGGACCTTATTGTAGACACCGATCCTCTTGTTCCTCACCCTGCAGCACTGTCAGTTTGTCCACTTTTCCCTTCCTCCAGCTGCACTGCAGGGGGATCAGTTCTAGCATCTGCACCCCCATCCACCTACTGTTCAGGCCCTCTGTGTGCCCCTTTCCCCTGTAGCACTGCTGGCTTCCCTCCTCTCCTCTCCCATTGGCAGCTGCTATGGGCACACAGGGGGATGTTTCAGGATGGAGAAAGCCCCTTCGTTTTTTGAATGAACACAGCAAATGATCGGTACCAATTGCTTGTGTGTCCATTTATCTCATAAGCATAGTAAACTGTGTTTACTATGCTTCCATTTGTGAATGAATAGGAAGTCTGTGAGCGCTTCCTATTTATTCATCTGTGCAGTTGAGGCTGCAAAGAAAGGGACTGATGAATCTATGTTCTTAGTCCCTTTCTGTGTGTTAAATGTATTCTGGTTTTAAAAATATCTGTTTTTTAAAAATCTGTTTAGACCCCTGATATTTCACCACAGCATCCCAACAGGTCAGTTAAAAATGTGCATAAATAATAAAACAAATATCTAAAAAAAAAAAAAAAAGTGTAAAAAAATGTAAAATTCTAAAAAAATGGCTGGCTGCAAAGCATAGTGTTGCAACTGTGGTTTGTGCACACCTCTAGCCACTGCCTCTGTTGCTCTGTGTTTGAGCTTTGGGGTGCACACCCTAATGTAATAGTCTGTGCACACCTATGCTACAAGCTATGGTGCCAATCATTGAAAATTGATCACACCTGATGTACTGACGGCCCATCTCAATGGTACAAATGCCCCCTTTTTTGGAAAGTAGACAGTCCAAGGTATTTAGTAAGGCTGCTTTCACACTGAAAGCGCCGGCCGTTAGCGTTAAATCGATGCTCGCTTTAGCTGCTAGCGGGGCGCTTTTAACGCAAAAAAAGGGTTAAAAACCTCCTGTTTTGCATCGCTTTCAAAGCGCTGCCCATTCATTCCAATGGGCAGCGTGTTTCGGGAGAGCTAAATACAGTGCTCCCAACCCGCCCCAAAGATGCTGCTTGTAGGACTTTTCGGAACGTCCCGCAAGTGCACCGCCCCAGTGTGAAAAGACTAACTGGAATGAATGGGAGGAGGTTTTCAGGCACTTTGCAGAGGCTATTTCTAGCTCTAAAGCGCCTCAAAACTGCCCTGGTGTGAAATGGGTCTAAGAGGCATGGTGAGTTTTTCTAAGTTGTAATTTTTTCCCACAATTCTTGGGAAAATTTACTATTTTTTATTTTTACACAAAATTGTCATTAACAAGTTATTTCTCACACACAGCATATGCATACTTGCAATTACACCCCAAAATACATTCTGCTACTCCTCCTGAGTATAGCGATACCACATGTGTGAGACTTTTACACAGCCTGGTCACATACAGAGGCCCAACATGCAAGTAGCACCTCCAGGCGTTCTAGGAGCATAAGTTACACATATAATTTCATGACGATCTATCACACATTTGAAGGCCCTGGAGCAGAAAGACAATGGAAACGCCCACAAAATGACCTCATTTTGGAAAGCAAACACCCCCAACGTATAATCTATGAATCATAATGAGTCTTTTGAACATGTCATTTTTTTCTAGAATTTTTTGGAAAAAGTGGGAAAAAATTAAAACGCATTTTTTTTTTTTACACAAAGTTGTTCATTTATAAGATATTTTCAACACATAGCATGTACATAGAAAAAAATGACACCCCAAAATACATTCTGCTACTCCTCCTGATTATGACGATACCACATGTATGAGACTTTTACACAGCCTGGCTACATACAGAGGCCGAACATTGAAGTAGCACCTCCAGGCGTTCTAGGGGCATAAATTACACTTATCATTTTTTGACTACTGATCACTTTTTTGAAGGCCCTTCATATTTCTAACACAGAGCATATACATACCAATTAACAAAAGATTACCTGTGGTTTAAGTAGTTCAGTGGTCCACAGAGGAGAGCATCAGTCCAGGCAGCAGGCAGGGATGTGGTCAGCGACAGCAAAAGCAATCGTCCAGGCAGCAGGCAGGAATACTGTCCATAGTTCAGGCAGAGATACTGTCAGCACGGCCAAAGCATTGGTCCAGGCAGCAGGCAGAGATGTGGTCAGCAGCAGCAAAAGGAATTGTCCAGGCAGAAATACTGTCCAAAGTCAGTAGAGGCAGCAGGCAGAGATATGGTCAACACAACCAAAGTATTGGTCCAGGCAGCAGGAAGAAACCTGGTCCAAAAAGTCCTAGGTCATTACAGGCAGCAATATGGTCAGCACAGCCAAAGTATTGATCCGGATAGCAGGAAGAACCATCAAGCTTAGGGATAGGGGGACAGGGGTAGAGGCTTCTCCCACCCAAATCTCTTTGAAGACTCCAGACCCTGTTCTGGGAACACAGAAAACCAGATACTGTTTTTCTCTACTCAGAATGCTTTTCTGAAGCCCCTCACATATGTGGGATCTCTGTGTACTAAAGCAGAAGGGCAAAAGATCAGTCCAAGTTGCAGGCAAAAAACATGGTTGATTAACAGACCAAGGTCGGTGCTCGTGTAAGTCAGAAACGTGGTTTAAAATGGCAAGCAAAGGCATGAGAGGTAAACAGGCCAGAGTTAACATGGAAGGTAGAAACGTGGTAGCAGGCAAATGATCCGCACAGGTATTTAAAACAGGGAAATGGCAGTATGTTAAAACAAGGGGAACTAATATCCTATAGATGTGTGATAACTTTTGAAGTAATCTCCAGTGCATAGGCCAGGTTGGGAGGGACATTGGGGACAATAATAACTGCCATCTCTTCTGACTCCTCCTCTGCTGCATATACAACATCTCTTTTGGTGTCTTCTTCATGATTCTGTGGGGGGAATGTTATAGGGAAAATGTTGCTCATGAAGTCGACTCACACTATCAGAGCGAATGCTTCCTGGGGCAGGTCCTTGCTGGTAAATCAGGGCAGTGACAATGTCTTCAATATATTTGAGGTAGTTGATGGGTTGGTTTTCGGTTATGTTTCGATAGCAGACATACGAATTATACATGGCCATATGAAAGAGATGAAATGCAAATATGGTTGTAGCATCTGGTCATTTAAATCCACCGCCCCTCCCCCCCCCCCTCATGAATGGATTATAATCATGGACACATTCAGGCCTTACAATGGGGCCATGTCTTCTCTAAATCTCCACCAAGGTGTCACTGTGGATGGTAGACATCATGTTACATAGTAGGTGAGGTTGAAAAAGACAAGTCCATCAAGTCCAACCTATGTGTGTGATTATTTGTCAGTATTAGATTGTATATCCCTGTATGTTGCGGTCGTTCAGGTGCTTATCTAATAGTTTTTTGAAACTATCGATGCCCCCCGCTGAAACCACCGCCTGTAGAAGTGAATTCCACATCCTTGACGCTCTTACAGTAAGGAAACCCTCTACGCAGTTTAAGGTTAAACCTCTTTTCTTCTAATTTTAATGAGTGGCCACGTGTCTTTTTAAACTCCCTTCCTCAAAAAGTTTTATCCCTATTGTGGGGTCACCAGTATGGCATTTGTAAATTGAAATCATATCCCAGAAAGAATAAGTTCAATGCTCGAAACTATTCTTCATAACTAATATCCTCCAGACCCTTTACTAGCTTTGTTGCCCTTCTTTGTACTCGCTCCATTTCCAGTACATCATTCCTGAGGATTGGTGCCCAGAACTGAACAGCATACTCCAGGTGAGGCCGGACCAAAGTCTTGTAGAGTGGGAGAATTATCGCTTTATCCCTGGAGTTAATCCCCTTTTTAATGCATGCCAATATTCTGTTTGCTTTGTTAGCAGCAGCTTGGCATTGCATGCCATTGCTGAGCCTATCGTCTACTAGGACCCCCAGGTCCTTTTCCATCCTAGATTCCCCCAGAGGTTCACCCCATAATGAGTAGATTGCATTCATATTTTTGCCACCCAAATGCATTATTTTACATTTTTCTACATTAAACCTCATTTACCATGTAGTTGCCCTCCCCATTAATTTGTTCAGATCTTCTTGCAAGGTTTCCACGTCCAGCGGAGAAGTTATTGCCCTGCTTAGCTTAGTGTCGTCCACAACTACAGAGATTGAACTGTTTATCCCATCCTCCAGGTTGTTTATGAACAAATTAAACAGGATTGGTCCCAGCACAGAACCTTGGGGGACCCCACTTCCCACTCCTGACCATTCCGAGTATTCCGCATTAATCACCACCCTCTGAACTCGCCTTTGTAGCCAGTTTTTAATCCATGTACTCACCCTATGGTCCATGCCAACGGACCTTTGTACAGTAAACATTTATGGGGAACTGTGTCAAATGCTTTTGCAAAATCCAGATACACCACGTCTACGGGCCTTCCTTTATCTAGATGGCAGCTCACCTCCTCATAGAAGGTTAATAGATTGGTTTGGCAAGAATGATTCTTCATGAATTAATGCTGATTACTGCTAATGATACCATTGTCATTACTAAAATCTTGTATATAGTCCCTTATCATTCCCTTCAAGAGCTTGCATACTATTGATGTTAGGCTAACTGGTCTGTAATTCCCAGGGATGTATTTTGGCCCTTTTTATTTATTGGTTTCTATGTTGGCTTTTCTCCAATCAGCTGGTACCATTCCAGTCAGTAGACTGTCAGTAAAAGTTAGGAACAATGGTCTGGCAATTAATTGTGAACATCTTTCTTTTCCCTCCACTTCATGGCCAACACTTCCTTATTCCTCATAAATGCGGATTCCCCGCTTTGTAGCCTTTTTGATCAAAAAAATTTGTGGGAAGCCCTTCCTGTTTTTTTTCTGAAGGTACCGCAGGCCAGGGTTTTTTCACAGTACAGGTGACGAAAAAGGGGCAAGCTGATGTAGTAATTGTCCACATATAAATTATATCCTTTTTTGAACAGGAGGTATGCAAGGTACCAGACAATTTTACCACTGGTTTTTCCAATATACGCTGGGCACTCAGGGGGCTGGAGCTGGGAGTCTTTGCCTTCAAACACGCGGAAGGCATGCACATATCCAGTGGCTCTATCACAAAGTTTGTTTAGTTTTAACTCATACCTGGACCTCTTACGTGGAATATACTGTTTGGACTGCAACCGGCCAGTAAAGTTTTTGGTCTGGGACATACACTTCAGCAAATCACGTGGAAAAATAATTTATTAGGGGGCATATTTTGTACAATTTGTCATGGTTGGGATGATCTCGGGGAGGGCACTGTGAGTTGTCATTAAAATGTAGGAAACGCATAATCATGTCATAGCGTTCCTGGACACAACAGCAGAATATATCGGCATGTGATGGTTGAGGTTAGTGGACCAGTAGGCATGCAGTTTGTTCTTCTTTGTGAGCCCCATATTAAATGTAAGGCCCAAAAACAATTTGAACTCATCTAGTGTGAAATGTTGCCAATTAAACATACGGGTATAGGCTGAATTGGGGTTGGATTTGTTTGGTCCACCATATACTACAGCAAATCTTCTGGGAAAAACAAATACAAATAATCTAATGGGGAAAAATTAGTAGTGTTGTGCGGCACACCTGGCTGTGCGGTGAAAGGAGGATTTTTTTGGGTTTGGTGTGTAATTCCAGTACTGGTACTTGGCTCCGCTTCCTGGGGTCTGGCGCTGCTGATGGTAGGCAGGTTTTTTTATCTTGTTCCTGACCTCCTTTTTCTTTTAGGAGGGACTGTTTCCTGCTCTGACTCGGTCCCTGATCCACTACTCTCTACTGGCTCAAATTCCGAACCAGAATCGGATGATGAGAGCTCCCCACTGCTCTTATCATCTGACATAGTAAGCATGTTATATGCCTCCTCCGGTGTAAAAAATCTTTTGGCCATGATGACGGTACTGACAGGTCACTGATGGCGGGCATGTATGACGGTACTGATGGCGGGCCTGTGTGACGGTACTGATGGCAGTACTGATGGCGGGCCTGTGTGACGGTACTGATGGCGGGCCTGTGTGACAGATCCAGATGGGCTGTCTGACAGTACTGGTGACAGGTTCTCTTTATGGAGGGGGGGGCATAGGGTGCACAGTAAGGTGAAAACCTACTTAGACAGACATAATCTACCTACTGATACTGCTCTCCTCCTCACACAATCGGAGTGTGAGTAGAAGAAGCCGGGTTCGCCTAGAAATGGCTTTAATGTTTACACTTGTGACCGGCTGTGATTGAACACAGCTGATCACGTGGTAAACAGCCAAATTAATTGGCTGTTTACGCTGATCGGGATGGACTATGTCTGGGGGACACGCGCCATCCCCGATCACCACGGTGCGTATCTCCCGGGGGCGTGCAGCCTCCTTGTGTAAAATTGTGACCGGCTGTGATTGGACATGTGGTAAACAGTCAATTTCATTGGCTGTTTACCCTGGTCTGGGATGGGCTGTGTGCCTGAGGGACAAGCGGCATCTCCGATCGCCACACTGCGCACCCCCCTGCGTTGTATGACGTCCTGTCAGTATAATTTAATGACTTTGCTCACGTCATTTTGTTATATGGCGGGCGGGAAGTTGCCTTATAACAAAATGCTGCAGACTAGTGTTCACATGGCACTGTGGCCCTCAGCCGTAGTTGCAAACATGCCCACACCCAATGAGATATCTGCCTCCAGCTTGCAGTAGGTAAAACATGTCTATTCAGCAGTTTATTACAGGACACACTTTTAGCACTTTCTCTTAATAGCTCCATCCAGCTAATGGAAAGTGCTGTGAAGTGGAGATGAAGTGCGTGATTGCATAACAAAGGATTTTCCTTCTCTGAAGATGAAAGACTCCTGGGGCGGCTGCTGCCAGGCCACGCCAAGTAACAGAACACCTAAAGTGAACCTGCACTTTAGCCATGCATGGAAAAGCAACAAATTCTTTTTAAGAATATCTAAACCCAAAAACAAAAATCAAATATACCACAGCTTACCAATCCTTTGATGTGGTGACTGCATTAGGTGTTATTGATCCTGCCAATAACACACTTCCTAGGGTGACATCGTTCATACGGTATACTTTATCTACTCCCTGCACTCTGACAGGAGGGATATCCTCTGCTAAACAGCAGCTGCTCTGCTTGCCACCCCCCCCCCCCCCACACACACACACACACACACACACACACACACACACACCTTTTCTGTCCATTCATAGAATACTTTCTATTTTGTGAATGGGTACAGAAAACAAAGCGTGCCGTGTATGGATAGGAGGAAAGGACTCCTGGCGCTCACTAAAAATGTAGACAAGCAAACAAAGTGCACAGTTTAGGAGATATTTACTTTAGATGCAGCTGGTGACATCACCGGCGCATGTGCTCTGAAGGAACAGCATGCTGTTCCGTAAACGCGAATCCTGCGTGCATGCCCGGGAGTGACGTCATCATTGGCTCAACCATTCATACCACCGAAGCCCAAAAACCCGGAAAGAAGATGGGTTGAAGATGGAACGCCTTCAGCGGTGACAGCGCGCCAATGGAGGGCTTAGTTTTTAGTTAAGTCTGTCATAATCTTTTTTATGCGGTTTACTACCACTTTAAGGTAAAAATATGCCCCACTACTTGTTCTACTATCCCTATCCTTAAACACTTACCTGAAAGCACACCAAAAATGCAGGACAAAATAAAAGGCTATGGGAAAGCACAGCTAACTTGCACGAAAACTGCTGGTACACTGCACTGCAGCGGATTAATGTGAAGCCACCCTTAGGTAAAAAAAGACTGGCTTACATCAGACTCAATGTACAGCCCCTCTTTGATATGCTCAAGCACAAAACCCAAATTTGGGCCAGATTGCCACTGGGGGTCCTGGGACGCATCAATCTTGTTAAAATGGTGTTACTACCAAAGATCCTATACAGTCAGGTCCATAAATATTGGGACATCGAAAAACTTCTAATCTTTTTGACTCTATACGCCACCACAATGGATTTGAAATGAAACGAACAAGATGTGCTTTAACTGCAGACATCCAGCTTCAATTTGAGGGTATTTACATCCAAATCAGGTGAACGATGTAGGAATTACAACAGTTTGTATATGTGCCTCCCACTTTTTAAGGGACCAAAAGTAATGGGACAGATTAACAATCATCCATCAAACTTTCACTTTTTAATACTTGGTTGCAAATCCTTTGCAGTCAATTACAGCCTGAAGTCTGGAACGCATAGACATCACCAGACGCTGGGTTTCATCCCTGGTGATGCTCTGCCAGGCCTCTACTGCAACTGTCTTCAGTTTCTGCTTGTTCTTGGAGCAATTTCCCTTCAGTTTTGTCTTCAGCAAGTGAAATGCATGCTCAATCGGATTCAGGTCAGGTGATTGACTTGGCCATTGCATAACATTTCACTTCTTTCCCTTAAAAAACTCTTTGGTTGCTTTCGCAGTATGCTTCGGGTCATTGTCCATCTGCACTGTGAAGCACCGTCCAATGAGTTCTGAAGCATTTTGCTAAATATGAGCAGATAATATTGCCCGAAACACTTCAGAATTCATCCTGCTGCTTTTGTCAGCAGTCACATCATCAATAAATACAAGAGAACCAGTTCCATTGGCAGCCATACATGCCCACGCCATGATACTACCACCGCCATACTTCACTGATGAGGTGTTATGCTTTGGATCATGAGCAGTTCCTTTCCTTTTCCATACTCTTCTCTTTCTATCACTCTGGTACAAGTTGATGTCGGTCTCATCTGTCCATAGGATGTTGTTCCAGAACTGTGAAGGCTTTTTTTAGATGATGTTTGGCAAACTCTAATCTGGCCTTCCTGTTTTTGAGGCTTACCAATGGTTTACATCTTGTGGTGAACCCTCTGTATTCACTCTGGTGAAGTCTTCTCTTGTTTGTTGACTTTAACACACACACCTACCTCCTGGAGAGTGTTCTTGATCTGGCCAACTGTTGTGAAGGGTGTTTCCGTCCCCACTGTATATACTGTACTGTTGGTAAACTGTCTTTGGTCCATATGTTATACACCAATACATATTTCCGTTGTGCCTAGACACCATCTCCTCTGTATTTTTAAGTTGGCTTATATATGTCCCGTGATGATTATATTGACACCCCTTGTATTAACCTTATATGTGCTACTGCATACTTTCTATATCTTGCTTTTTGTACCAATAAAACCTGTTTGATATGAAAAAAAGACTGGTTTCACAATTGCTTCACACCACCCCTCTGTTCATGCTGCCAGACCCACAACATCTCATCTACTCCCTGGGATGCCATCTGAAACTATGTCAATGTGTTTGGCTGGATGTTGCTAGAAACAATGGTGGACCTAGCGGGTGAACAAGTGATGTACTGTACACCCTGGGCTGTTTCTGCAGTTGCCAAGAATGGTAAGGTGCAAAGCTTACCAGAGCTGCAAGAAAAAGTTAGGGGTCCCATTGACACATTACACCAGGAGGACCTCATGACAGAAGGTACCAAGGAAAGAAGCAGTGGGAGTCCACACCAAAAGTGAAGCCAAGCACACAGTGCTGCCAGGAACTGGCTATCAGCACATTGTGTGACCGACTGTCAGGAGGGGAGGAGCATTTACCAAAGTGGGTCCACATACCCAGGAGGACTCGCACCCCATTCCTAGACGGTAGCATCAGAACAAGTGGTGGGCTGCACTGGAAATGCTGTCACCCCAGAGCCTGTTGTGCCGCTAGCAGCTAGGTCTACCTCTTCTGCCACAGGGGTCAAATAAAGCATTAAAAAAAAAACACGAATCTACCATGTACAGATTTTCTGGGTATCACCACAGATACAGTACACATAGAATGTAGACTTGCTTAAGAAAAGTTTGATCATTTAATCACACTGAATTTTGTGTCTACAAAATAGAAAGCCACAGTGAGGAAGACTTGTTTTTTTTTTTAGGTCTATTACATTACAATCCAGAGGAATGACTATGGGTAAGGTGGATTTTGTGATTTCTGTCTTTTACACATTCTGCTTAGGAGGAGATTTACTTCTTTAATCTAGGCTCTTCTGATTATTTAAACAATGTATCAGGGGTGAAAAAAAATGTTCAGTTTTCCCTGATGCTGCCATTGTTTTTTTTGGAGTTGGAAATTGTGTGCAGACGTTTTACCAATGTCTTGGTTCTGCAGTAATGTCACTTAGAACATTGTGCTTCTAGAGCTTATTCTGTAGTAATTTCTGTAGATACAGTACATGGGGTCATCAATTCAGGAACAAGCAAAGTATCTTACCAACCAATAGCAAAGATATTTTATAAATCGCTTCCTATACAGCGCCTTGAAAAAGTACCCACACCCCTTGAAATTTTCCACATTTTGTCATGTTACAACCAAAAACTTAAATGTATGTTATTGGGATTTTATGTGATAGACCAACACAAAGTGGCACATAATTGTGAAGTGGAAGGAAAATGATAAATGCCTTTCCAAATTTTTACAAAGTGTGCATTTATATTCAGCCCCCCTGAGTCAATACTTTGTAGAACCACCTTTCGCTGCAATTACAGCTGCAAGTCTTTTTGGGGATGTCTCTACCAGCTTTGCATATCTAGAGAGGAAAAGGTTTGCCCATTCTTCTCTGCAAAATAGCTTAAGCGCTGTCATATTGGATGGAGAGCAATTTTCAAGTCTTGCCACAGATTCTCAATTGGATTTAGGTCTGGACTTTGACTGGGCCATTCTAAAAGATTAATATACTTTGATCTAAACCATTCCATTGTAGTTCTGGCTGTATGTTTAGGATCATTTTTCTGCTGGAAGGTGAACCTCCACCCCAGATTTAAGTCATTTACAGACTCTGAAAGGTTTTCCTCTAAGATTGCCTTGTTTTTGGCTCCATCCATCTTCCCATCAACTCTGACCAGCTTCGCTGTCCCTGCTAAAGAAAAGCATCCCCACAACATGATGCTGCCACTACCATATTTCACGTGGGGATGGAGTGTTCAGGGTGATGTGCAGTGTTAGTTTTCCGCCACACATAGCGTTTTTCTTTTAGCCCAAAAAGTTAAATTTTTGTCTGATCTGACCAGAGCACCTTCTTCCACATGTTTGCTGTGTCCCCCACATGGCTTCTTGCAAACTAAAAACTTTGTATGCCTTGCTTTCAACAATGGCTTTCTTCTTGCCACTCTTCCAAAAAAAGATAGATTTGTGGAATGCATGACTAATGCCGCGTACACACGAGTGGACTTTACGGCAGACTTTGCCCGGCGGACGGGATTTCGTCGGACAATTCAATCGTGTGTGGGCTCCAGCGGACTTTGTTTGCTCAAAAGTTGGACGGACTTAGATTTGAAACATGTTTCAAAAAGCCACGCTAGGGCAGCTATTGGCTACTGGCTATGAACTTCCTTATTTTAGTCCGGTCGTACGTCATCACGTACGAATTCGACAGACTTTGGTGGATTGTGTGTAGGCAAGTCTGTTCATTCAGAAAGTCCGTCGTAAAGTACGTTGAAAAGTCCGCTGGGCAAAGTCTGCCGTAAAGTCCGACCGTGTGTACGCGGCATAATAGTTGTCCTGTGGACAGATTAAAATAGATAAAATACCGCGCCTGTCTAATAAGTGGAAAAAGCTGCCAACACTACAGAACGACTAGGACTGTGTAAAAAATATATAGAAAAAAGTGTAGCGCTAAGGTGAATATAATGAAAAGAAGGTTTTTGGAACAAGGAGAAGTAGAAGCACAATTTCAAGTGGCCCGTAACCTCAACCAGGCCAAAACCAAATATGTGTACACACAGACAGTGTGATACAAACAAAGTGCAGTGCTTTTTCTTTAGAAAAAAGTGCAAATGTGCATAAAAATAAAGTGAAAATAAATCAGCAATTGATATTCTCAAAAGTCCACATTTTGATAGTGAAGAAATGTAAAAGACTGTCCAAATTAATGGTGGGGAAGTGTTAATCTCATATAAATAAAGAAAACTTATTAATATAGTCCATATGTTGCATGGTGCAGTTGAAACGGGGGACCCAAGGCAGATATCCTCATAGTACAGAAGCTCCAACTCAGAGGGGACCCAAGGCAGATATCCTTATACCACAGAGACTCAGAAAATGTGAGATAGAATACTCTTACCAACTTCGGTGGACTCACAAGCCGTGGGCGGTGAGTCAAACAGGCTTGTACTGTCTTGTGATAAATGACAGTATGAAGATGGATAATACACCAGAAGACGTCCTCCTCCTTGAATGGGAATCCCGGAGCCTGTCCTGTAGGTCTGCACGATCACCGTTTTCATCAGCATACATGGACCATAAAGAAAACAACGACAAGGAACCTCCACATAGTGTAAATCCGAAAAGATATTTCTTAATTGGCATTTATTAGATCAATCACGATCATCAGAACAATCCATAAAAATCTTGGTATAAAATAGAATCGATTCAAGTAAAATAAAAAATAAATAAAAAATAAGCGTGGTGTGGGTGGCTGGGTACAGCAAGGAGACCCGACGCGTTTCATCTGAAGAGACTTCTGCTGGGGTATGTGCCAACCTGCCACCACCACGCTTTTATACATATGTTTGAATGACATCTCATGTACAGCTGTTACAGCAACGTGCACGCTGACTTCCTGAATTGGTAGCGTGCGTTCCATTCAGGGTCACATGTTTACTGAATTCACCAATGGGGTGCCAGATAATGAGTCAGCATCTAAAAGACCAAGCCTCGATATGAGTATCGTCTCAACGTGCACGCTCATAGGGTGAAGGGACGCCTTCCTCCCTTAATCGCCCAATGCGGATCATCGCCGTAAATGACGCGGACGTGACTCGCATCACGTGATAGCGTCTGGCGTGACTTCGTGCATACATCATTGCGTCCACTCAGGAAACGGAAGCATACCCAGAGGCTATTGGAGCGCATCATGCGTTCCAAACAGATCTTCCGGAAAAGGAAGTAGCATGTAAAAACCGGTACAGCAGTCTTAGAAGTCCGCCGAAACGAAAGATGTGTGGACTTAATAAAATTAAATTAAATGTCCAATCAGGAAGTCAGTATGCATCGTAGCTACGCTAGAAGGCAAGAATTATCATATAACAAATAGAATCTTATTCTTAGTATTAAATAACGAACAAGAAAAAGATGTTGTCCATCTAAATATATGTCAGATCTCAGTCAATGTGAGACCGCTGTCCCAAAGAGGACGAACGGTCAGATTAACCTGTATATATAACAGGATTTCAATTAATGGACAACAAATCTCATTGAAAATCTAGCCAAAAAAATAGCAGATACAAATGTGCATTTGCAAATAGAATAAAGAATAAAAAAATAAAATGTAAAAAAATATATGGTGAAAGGTAAACAGAATATAAGAAAATATAAAAAATATATATGAAACAGGACCTAATAGTGAGCAAAAATTTAATAGTAGAACTAATAATAAAAGCCACCTAAACCCTATAGGTCATAACCAAAACCCAAATACATCGTCAGATAGGCCATGTTAACTGATGTAGTGTTTGATGTGAATACAACCGGGGACAACGTTGATGGAGAGAATTACAGGACCAATTTTTTAGAGAGCCATGACTAGGATTGATTAATAAATGAATTGATGTCCCATTCCACATTTAATCCATGTGGCGTGAAACATCTTAGTTGGTGTATCCAAAAAGTTTCAAGCCTTGATACTCCTCGTATGCATGATTCACCTCTCCAGTGGGGGGTAAACCTGTCTATTATTTGGAATTTAGTGCCGGTAGGGTCCCGATCATGATGTAATAGGTAATGCTTGGGTACACTATGACTTGTACATCCCTTTTTGATCAACTTGATATGTTCATTAACCCTTATGGCGAAGGTACGGATAGTTCGCCCTACGTACTGCTTCCCGCAAGGGCATGTGATGAGGTATACGATATACCTCGTTGAACAGGTAACGAAATGCTTCACAGAATATTCTCTCCCTGTGATGGTTGATCCAAACGTGTCGATCTTCCGGGACTTAAGTGTATTAAGTTTACACACATTGCATCTCCGGCAAGGGAAGAAACCCTTCATATCTTGAAAAAAAGAGGGAACTGAAGGGGGATCTGTTACATTGGGAGCTATCTGTCCTCTCAGGGGCATGGCACCTCTATAAATTACTCCTGCTTGTTCTGGAAGGACTGGTCCAAGGACAGTGTCATTTTTTAAAACCTTCCAATGCTTATGGAAGATGTCCTTGATCTGCCTATGTTGTATGGAGAAGTTCGTAATGAAAGACCATTTATGTTTATTTTCTACAATAGGTTTAGATTGTTCAGAAATAAGAGAATTCCTATCAATTAGGGAAACACTGTGGATCACTTTATCTATCTCTAGTGCATCATAACCCTTGTTCACAAATCTCGACTTCAAGGTATCAGCTTGATCATAGTAGTCAGACAGTTGTGAACAGTTGCGTCTGATTCGTAACATCTGACTTCGGGGAATGGATTTTAACCTGTGGACAGATTCTCCCGCCTTAGCTGTAGATCTCTGCAGCTCCTCCAGAGTTACCATGGGCCTTTTGGCTGCTTCTCTGTTTAATGCTCTCCCTGTCCGACGTGTCAGTTTAGGTGGACGGCCAAATCTTGGTAGGTTTGCAGTGGTGCCGTATTCTTTCCATTTTCAGATGATGGATTGAACAGTGCTCCATGAGATGTTCTGCTGGGACCTTGAAGAAGGGGGACATACCCCAAAAGCTTGTCCTGAAAAATTGTATGTTATTGCAAATGAAAAAAAGTATCATGGACAGTACCAGTGGAGGCACATGCATTGTGGGAGCACGGGCGCCGCCCCCTCCCTATCCATGTGCCAGGCCCCTTTCAGGACGCCGGACACATGAATTACTATGGCGGGGATAGGCAGGGGTGTGTATTTTGAAGCAAGTGATTAGAGTCAGAGGCTCTAATAGGCTTCAAACTAGGGTGGGCTTGAGGCGCAGAGCACTGTATTCCAATCCCACCCTGTTGTGTGACAATAGCGAATTCATTTTTGCTGTGGTCACACTATAGTTCCTCCCGGCCAATCAGAAGGCAGGTCTGTGAGACCTGTTTCCCGATTGGCCAAAGCGACAGGCAATCCTATTGGACGCCCAGCATTTTGGCGGAAGAGGAGACACACAGGAAAGGAAGCCTGAGGAGCGGACGCAGGAGCCGCTGCTCCCCGCACTAGAGGAGAGGAGGACAGCCCTACTACTGCAGAAAAGGAGGAGGACAGCCCCGCCACTGCAGGAGAGCCCCGCCACACAGCGGGTGGTCCGGTGGATGCCACTGTGGTCAGTGCTGCGGGTGGTCGGTGCCTTGCCACCCCCCCAAAAGGAGTACCCACCAGCCGCCACTGGACAGTACTCAATTGTTTCTTCTGCAATGAAAAGCCTGCCTGCTCACTGTGACTGTTGTTAAAATTACCTGCAGTTCCGAACGTCCCCTACGGGGGCCTGTTTACAAATTGAGTCTGGTGAGTCTTGCATACTGAGAAAGTTGTCATTAGTGAATGTAATGAACACAAATCTGTATTCATCTCTATTGTACTGGACAAAGGATGCACAATGGCACCAATGGGGTTATGCCCATTAACAAACAATAATAAAAAAAATCCCAGCACACTTACTAGCTAGCCTTATCAAGGACCAATTTGTACAGTGTGTTCCTTCCTATCCCTAGTTTTTGAAAGCCTCCATATTGGAGCATACACTATACTACCAAAAGTATTGGAACACCTGCCTTTACACGCACATGAACTTTAACACATCCCAGTCTTAGTCCGTAGGGTTCAATATTGAGTTGGTCCACCCTTTGCAGCTATAACAGCTTCAACTTTTCGGCAGGAGGTTTCCAGTGTGTCCCTTCACCAATTCCAGCAAGCTAAACAAAACTAGCAACCACCACAATTTATAATTAGCTTTTAGAGTAAGGTGAACATTGAAAGGCTTTGCACAGAGCAAACAAAACAAATGTTTTCCAGCACACTAAAGTGGAGTTCCACTCATTTTTCTGTTTATTAAAAGTCAGCAGCTACACTTGTTGTAACTGCTGACTTTTAAAAAAAAACAAACTCACCTGTCCCACGATCCAGCGATACGGCCGCCCGAAGCCTCAGTTCTCTCCCCGGCATCACTAGTGTGGGCACTGGGCTGTGACAACTTCACAGCTGGGTGTGCACTGCGCATGCGGGAGTCACGCTGAGCATCCTGAATGGCCGAGCAATCTTCTGGGACCTGTGATGTGTCCCAGACGATTGCAGGGAGGGAGGGTGAGAGGAGGAATCATCTAGGTGGAGCAAGCGGAAGTGGGAGCTGGGTACCTGTCAAAACTAGGCACCAACTCCAGAAAATGACATGCCAAATAAAGTTTCACTTTAAGTATACACTATAGGATGAGTTTATGTTTGTGGAAAGGAGTGCAATTAAACCTATAAATGTGAACATAAAGATATCATCCCGGTACAATAGTTATGGACAAAGGACAATAGATTTTGGGACTTTGAATATACCTCTATGTTCGCTTTGCTCTTAACAAACAAAAAAATATAATAGAGTCTATCTAAAAAAACTGTAATCTTTTATTCCATACAATATAAAAACACATGCTGCTCTCTGCATAGTAACAAAAAATATGTAGTGTAGCGCTATGTGCATAAATAATACAAGATAAAAGGACAATACGTTAGGCTCGAGCCATCTCTCAATGGCCAGCAAATGGACACAAAAGACTTCAAAATTAAATAAAAAGTGACTCAATATAATCAAAAGTGCACTATATGTTACAAAAATGACATGTAAAATATAATGATTACAATACACCAGTGAAGAGTGAAAAAACAAGACCAAATTATAAATGGATAAAAAATCAACCTAAAAAGTCCATAAATGTTCAAAAATGTGTTCCTGATAGAGATCAAAAACCACCACCAAAAGTCTCTGAGGGTTAACTGGTGAAAACAGCAATGAAAAGCTTCTGGTAGATGAAAAGGTAAAACACCAAATGAAATGAGACGTCTGAGTATATAACAGGACCATCACCAGAGCATCTAAGGAGGCTTACCGGAAGCAGAGGACTTGAAAAAAACATACGTCTTACAAGTCTCAAAAAGCGTATTTAGCCACCAGGGTATCCACAACTTCAAATGGGGGGGAAGAGAAGATCTGTCACAGCTTCAACCGTCCAGACGTTTCAGCAGGCCAACCGGATGTTTTTTTAAAAACCATGAGAGAAATAAAGCCCACATGGCATGATATTGTTTAAAAAGCATGCATTTATTAGAATAATAAAAAGGGAACACTCACATGATATAAGATCGTAAACAGCTCAAATTGTATCAAACGCGGTGATCATAAGGGGTCCACCCAACATGTTTTGGCTAACGAGCCTTCATCTGGGGTGTGGAGCCCCCCTATCCCACCGCTATTTAAACTGGAAATGACCCCCACTGGGAGTGTCACAACCCAGGAAGTGACCAACTGACGTCACTTCCGGTTCTCAAATTAGTTTTAATGCATATAAAACATACCACATAAACAATGCAGTAAGCGGTGTTTATACCGCTGGCCCTAAAATTATGGATCAGAAATAAACAAAAATTTAACCTAAATAGTAATAACGTTGTGGCCGGCCGATCCGGAAGTGCTCACAGTACAAACCAAGCCTACCTATCAGCACGGCCAAATCGCATAGGTCAGAGCGCCCTCGCGCTCCGCCCACTGCATTCGGCCAGACACTGAGGCCGTGCGCAATAGCAGAACTCATAGAGGGAAGTCCGCCAGCGCACCAAGCCTCATTATCAGCTGATAGATCCTATAGGTCGGGGCGCCGTCACACCCCGCCTCCGGATCTTACGTCCTTTGCTTATGTAGAGAACGCGGCCCGCCTCCGTCAATTGCGACGCGCCCACGTTCCAATAGCAAAGCCAAGCCTCTCGTCCACGTCAGCGGCATATAAACTTCCTGTGTGGAGGGCCGCGATGGGATAGAAAGGACCGGAACTAAGTCCCGGCGCTCTAACAATAAAAAACAGTGTCAGCAGAGGTGGTATAAATAAAAATTGAACAGAAATCAAATGCCATAGATCTGAAAGATCCGGCAAAGATACAAAATAGTAATAAAATGTTAGGTGAGAGCAAAAAACCTAACAGAATGTTGGTTAAAAACGTTTTAAAAGTATAGAAAGTGACACTACCAATGAAGGACATCCCCTACATCCTATATATTACAGCACATATAAGGGAAGCCAACAGTGACAATCTTTCAAAAAGGGGGAACATCTACCAAATTAAAGATAAATTGACTAATGAAAAATAACAAAATATATAAGGTGTTAATAACCAAAAATCTCTAACTGGCAATGATACGCCCATGTAGATGTATGCAGAGAAATTCATCCAGAAAATGCAAAAATGGAATAAAAATAAAATAAAAATAAGAAGGATCATGAATGTAATAACTATGCCTGATTAATAAATGAATTGATGTCCCACTCTACGTTCATACCTTGCGGGAAGTGGGAACCCAACTCATAAATCCAGTAGGTCTCCAACCGGGAGACCCCCCTAAGTGTTGACCCACCCCGCCAGGGAGCCACGTATTTGTCAATGATAAGGAACTGGGTGCCCTTAGGGTTTCGATCATGGAATTCCCTGTAATGACGGGGCACAGTATGCTTGGTACTACCTGCCTTAATAAGATTGATATGCTCGGAGACTCTTGTAGTGAATGACCTAATTGTCCGTCCCACATACTGTTTGCCACAGGGGCAAGTCAAGAGGTAGACTACCCCCCATGGTGGCACATGTGCAAAACTGCTTTATCTTGTAGGTACGGCCGTTCACCATAGAGGAGAAGGTGTAACTAGTACGTCTACCGCTGGTATTATACTGACAGACTAAGCATTTTTTACAAGGGTGGAACCCAATCAGGTTATGAAAAAAGGAGGGTTTAGTTGGAGGATTGACCACATTAGGTGCCAACTTATTACGGAGGGATGGAGCTCCCTTAAAAACTACCTTCGGAATTCCGGGCAGTCTAGGACCCAGGATCTTATCAGTTTTTAAAACATCCCAATGGTGTTCAAAAATTCTTCTGATGTGTTTGTGTTGAATGGAGAAAGATGTCATAAAGGACCATTTAAAGTCCTCATTTGCTTGTTTAGGTTTGTCCTCTAAGAGTAATTGGCGATCAACTAAACTGGCATTATCAATCTCCTTGTCTAGTTCTAGAGGTTTGTATCCCTTTTCTAGAAACCTGATTTTCAGAAACGCTGCTTGGGTCTTAAAGGTGTTAAGATCACTACAGTTCCTGCGTAATCGCAGGAACTGGCTCTTGGGGACTGATCTGATCCAAGGGACATGGTGGCAGCTGTCAGTAGGGATATATCCATTCCGATCGGTGGATTTAAAATATGTACTAAATACAAATTGACCTTCCCTGCTCTCAATAACCAGGTCCATTACAACATGAACAGGTCAACGCGTTGGCATTTACAGCGTGTTTAAAGCACGGGTGCAAAGCATGGAAAGGAATAATTTCCTATTTTCGCTTTGTAAAATAATAAAAAAAAAGGTTGTGTGATGCAATTTGAATGTCGTGCAAGGCATCCAAAATGCACGTTAACCACTTCAGCCCCGGAAGATTTCACCCCCTGAATGAGCAGAGCATTTTTTGCGATACAGCACTGCGTCGGTTTAACTGACAGTTGCGCAGTCGTGCCCTGCTGTACCCAAACAAAATTGAAGTCCTTTTTTTCCCACAAATAGAGCTTTCTTTTGACGGTATTTGATCACCTCTGTGGTTTTTATTTTTTGCGCTATAAACAAAAAAATGACCAACAATTTTGGAAAAAAAGCAATATCTTTTACTTTTTGCTATAATAAATATCCCCAAAAAATATATAAAAAAAACAAATTTCTTCCTCAGTTTAGGCCGATATATATTCTTCTACATATTTTTGGTAAAAAAATCACAATAAGCGTATATTGATTGGTTTGTGCAAAAGTTATAGCGTCTACAAAATGGGGGATATATTTATGGCATTTTTATTTTTTTTTTACTAGTAATGGCGCTCTGCGATTTTTATCGGGACTGCGACATTGCGGTGGACAGTTCGGACACTTTTGACACTATTTTGGGACCAATGACATTTATACAGTGATCAGAGCTAAAAACATAGCCACTGATTACTATATAAATGTCACTGGCAAGGAAGGGGTTAACACTAAGGGTCGATCAAAGGGTTAAATGTGTTCCCTCAGCGTGTTCTAATTGTAGGGGGGATGGGCTCACTAGAACATGACAGAGATCACTGCTACCGATCACTGGAAGCAGTAGATCCCTGTCATGTCACTAGGCAGAACAGGGAAATGCCTTGTTTAGCTGGCTTCAACGGAAGGACATACCTGTATGCCCATTTGCCCAGCCGTGCCATTGTGCCGACATAAATCGGCGTGCGGCGGTCGGCAAGCGGTTAATACTGTAATTGCAGTAATGCAAGTTAGAGTGATACTAAAGTCTCATTTTTTTCATTTAAAAATAACCAACATGTTATACTTATCTTCCCTCTGCAGTGGTTCTGCACAGAGCAGCCCGGATTCTCCTCTTCTCGGGTCCCTTGCCAGCGCTTCTGGCCTCTCCTTCCTGCCAAGTGCCCCCCAGCAAGCAGCTTACTATGAGAGCACCGGAGCCGAGCCGCTGCTCTGTGTCCATTCAGAAGTGGCGCCTCGGTGTGGCCCCGCCCCCTCTCCTCATTGGCTCACTGAATTTGACAGCAGCAGGAACCAATGGCACCCTGCTGCTGTCTCGGCCATTGAGGAGGGAGAGTTTGTGAAACAAACTTGTGAAGTCGAGCAAGTCTAGCAATAGCTTAGCAAGTCATTTTCAAACTTGCAGCACAATTGCTTGCTATCTGGGTGTATGGATCAGTATGGTGGGAACATTAGATTGCTAGCTTCTCTGGGAAGCATGGGTGGAGTGGAAAGGGCTAATGTGAAAGGATCTATGTATTCTGTAAAGTTTCATGTTATATGACAAACTATGTAAATACTAGATAAATATTAACAAGTGCTTTGGGAAAGTGCTATGTCAAAGCACAAAATGTGTCAGAGTAGTATTCTTACTGGCCATTGTTTAATAAAGAAGAAACATTGGTGGCATCCTGTTTTGTATTTCTTCTTGATGTGCAAATGGGAGACATTGTGGCTATTCTTAACATGAAGCGCTTTCAACTACAGGTACATGGGATCTCTGCAGCGTTTGGTGATTTGGGGGAAAAAGGCATCAATAAAGTTAGAATTTTTTTATTTATTTTTTGGAAACCTTACGTTCACACTATATGCTGCGACCTGTGTTTTTCTGCATTGGATAAACATAAGTCAGTGCCAGAGCCCAGAAAAAGAAACTACGCCCCTTCCTAACCAATGACACCACAAAGCTCCTCGTTCACTCCCTGGTCATCTCTCGCCTCGACTACTGCAACTCCCTTCTCATGAGATTACCTTTACATAGGCTATATCCCTACTTTAGTCCATCATTAATGCTGCTGCCAGACTCATCCACCTTACCAACCGCTCAGTGTCTGCTACCTCTCTCTGCCAATCCCTCCACTGGCTTCCACAAAGGTCCATAAAGACATGGATGAGTGAGTCTGGGGTGAAGGAACTTGACTGGCCTACACAGAGTCCTGACCTCAACCTGATAGAACACCTTTGGGATGGATTAGAGCGGAGACTGCGAGCCAGGCCTTCTCTCCAACATCAGTGCCTGACCTCACAAATGCGCCTCTGGAAAAATGGTCAAACATTCCCATAGACACACTCCTAAACCTTGTGGACAGCCTTCCCAGAAGAGCTGAAGCTGTTATAGCTTCAAAGGGTGGGCCAACTCAATATTGAACCCTACGGACTAAGACTGAGATTCCATTAAAGTTCGTGTGTGTGTGTGTGTGTGTGTGTGTGTGTGTGTGTGTGTGTGTGTGTGTAAAGGCAGGCGTCCCAATACTTTTAGTAATATAGTGTAGTAGGGCCAATTTAGATAGGAGCCAAATAATCTACCAACATGTCTTTGGGAGCGTGGGAGGAAACGGTAAGATTATAATTATTGTAATAATTCTTGTTGTTATTATTCTTCCAGTATTAATAATACCTTACTTAATTAGACACGTTTTTTGTATCGTTTTACAGAATGCAATAAATCATTAAGGAAATTTGAAACAAAAATATTTGTATGCAGACACACAGAGCACCATGTAGCTTAAAATATTTAATATTGTTATAGATTTTATTTAATATGAGACGTTCAAAAGATACATAGATCCAATCAGTAAAACCATTCCTGAATTTGAGCTTGCCCCACCGCCATCTATGAACACACACTAACATAAACACACCCATGGGGGTTGCCAAGGTACAAAAACATTGCTTGCGCTACACATGTTACATATCGCCATGCATGTCACAGTAATAGAATTAATTCTAGGGCCAATAATTGTAAATGTGATAATCTGTATGTGGTTATGTGAAGGATATGATTAAGAGCTCCAATTGAGCCCAAGGTTATCTGCTGCTGTCTCTAATTGGAAAGTGTGGCTATGCATGCATATAAAAGTAAACACTCTGAGACACGCTCAGCACCGTTACTTTTTACACTTCTGATTTATTCAAGGCGGTGCTAATGTTTTATACACACAAATACGTCATTGCTATGTTAGTCTAATAGGTACATCTCATTGGTTAAGATAAAAAAAGAAAATGGAAAATCTTCATAACGAGGTTTGGCTGTCCTTGGTTTTATCTTCAGTTCCGCGTTCTTCTGATGTGTGGGATGTAGGGGGTACCCGCCATCTTGAAAAAATATAGGAACAGAGCAAACCTGTATACTTACCGTATTTATCGGCGTATAACACGCGCCGGCGTATAACACGCACCCCAAGTTTAGGAGGGAATTATAAGGCAAAAAATTTTTTAAGGAAAAAAACTTACATTTAAATGCCCATCAATGCAGCCTTGCACAGCGTCCATCTGCATGCTGGTCCAGTGTCATTTGCAGCCTTGCAGTCAGCAGCCTTGGTGTCATTTGCAGCATTATTAGTGTCCATTTGCAGCCTTGCAGCTTTGCCAGTGCCGATCTGCAGCTTTGTCTGTGTCCCTTTGCAGCCTTGCCAAGGCTGTAGTTAAACTGCAGTGACATGTCAGTGTCACTGCAGTGTGAAAATGGCGCAGCCGGCGCCGAAATACACAGAGCCGGTCCTCTGCTCTTCTCAGCAGCTCTCGTTCACTTTCGGACACTTTCGGCTCCACTCGTAGTCCCGCCCGGGATGGGCGTGACTGTGAGCGGAGCTAGCCGAAACTAGCCGAGTACACTCGGCTAGGTTCGGCGGCGCTCGAGTGAAGCCGAAAGTGGCACGAGAAGAGCCGAGGACCAGCTCTGTGTATTTCGGCGCCGGCGGCGCCATTTCCAAATCGCGGTCGGCGATCACTCCGCTCAGTCTGCGGGGGATCGCAGGGGATCGGCGTATAACACGCACCCGCGATTTTCCCCTGATTTTAAGGGGGAAAAGTGCGTGTTATACGCCGATAAATACGGTATATAATGAGTAAGGAGAAAAATATGTATGCACGTAAGAAAATAGACATTTTCAGATACATCACATTCCTTCACAGTCCCCCCTAAAATGGCTATTTTCTCTTTTCTGTCCCTAATACTAAAGGTCCTACTTTCGCCTGGCCCATTCTCCTTTGCAACTGTTTTAGGCTGTATATAGAATTGGGCAGCAACTTCACTTCCCTCCTCGATACAGCTTGAGAGGTGCAGTCAGGCGCTAGCTATCCCTAAAACCCTATAGGATTGTGAGATTTTGGACAGGGAGTGACTGTAGAGGAGTGAAGCGTTTGTCATCTTCCATCATAAGGGGGTCCTCTTCTTCTTGGTGGAGAAATGTAGGTGTGCTATTGTCTACAGCCTTGCTCATTAACTTTTTTACAAAAGGTAGAATACAGCATACAATCAGGGCTAAAAGAACCAGGATTATTATTACCGTTACCCCTATGTGGGCGAGCACCTTCTGCCACCCACTCATCCAGCTGAAGTATTGATCCCATGGGTCTGTGATACCTGAGTTCTTCTTCAACTCCAATGACAGATCTTCTAATTTCTTTATAGATAAAGTAACCTTACCATTTGGGCCAGTATTATCAGGAATGTAGGTGCAGCAGGTTCCCGCTTTTTCCTATGATTTTACAAAACACCTCCTTAGCTAACACCATGTCTAAGGCCATCCGGTCCTGGAATGTCATATAGGAAGTGGGGGCTAACTGGTCAGCAATTCCCTGGAGGGCATCTTTAGTGTAATTTACAAATCTCTGTTGGTTATAATATGTGTAGTTAATCCAATCTACATTCTTGTTGACAGTTGTTATGGGGATCAAAGACTCAAAACCAGCTTTTACCTGGTCCCTGGCTTTAAGCTCATCAGGGACCCCCCTTGTAACCCCTATGACATCTATGTATACATGAGGGTCAAAGCTTCCGGAGAGAGCTGCTTGCTTCCTCCTCTGACTGTGTGCTGGGTCAGTGTATGTATCAGGGGTATCTTCGGTTAGGATATGGGGGGCATAATGACCTTTGCAAGGGCACATTCACTGGTCCAGATTCCCTCTAATCTGGTCCTGATTTTCAAATTCCTACAGATCCAATACACTTCACCAAGGGACTGGACCCGGTTTAATACCTGTCTTTTGCAAAGTCATTCTGCTTATCAGGGGCTTTCTATTTTCATCTTTCTTGTCTAATACACTCTGTGGTTGCCCAGTCTGGCCCTGTGTTCCAACCCACTGGACCCCCCTGGAACCACAACTCTGTCCCCTGTAACTGTCTGTGCGGCATACATATGTCCTTACCGTCAAGGATGTCACTGTACCGATGACATTGCCATGAAGGGTCAAACGGACAAGGTACTATGTCACAGTAATCTAAAGCAAAGGTGGTCACATGTGTACCTGAAGAGTTATACCAAAATGTAATTATGTTATCATTTTTGTGATGGCCTCCTCCTATGCCCCCCCCCCCCCCCCACCCCCCAGATCAATCAGAAAAAGGATATGCAGCACCCGAAAACACGCTCTCCTGCAGTGATAAGCATGCATTCAGGTGTTCTTCCTGGCCAACTTGACTGAGGTGGCTGTGGTCAGCAAAACTTGGAGTGGACCATCATATCTTGGCTCAAGGATCTCCAGACAGTAGTTGGTGTGTTCCTGTATCTAATTCAGGATCTGGAATGGAAGAAAACACCTAGACATGCATTCAGGTTAATTCTCCTAATAATGTGGTTACATAATTAGTCAACACATCAGACTGCAACTGTAACTGTTGTGGAAAGTAACAACCAAGTCTGGGAGCTGAACCAAACAAAATTTCATAAGGGGATATGGCATGTTTCCCCTCCGGGATATGTCTGACACTGAACAGGGCAATGGGCAAACTGGCCAACTCATGTTAGTCTCTTGGGCCATCTTTAAAATCCTGTTTTTTTTAGTGTCCCATTCATCCTTTCTACCTTCCCGCTACTTTGAGGGTGGTATGGGGTGTGTAGTGCCAACTGAACCCCCAGTGCTGCCCAAATCTCTTTTGTAAGGTTGCTGTTAAGGCTGGGCCCTGATCTCTCAATATCACCTCTGGGACCCCAAATCTACATACTATCTCACTCTCAAGTATCTCAAGTAGTTTCTTAGCTGTGGTCCTGGCAGTCATGACCACTTCCACTAGGGCGTTTTCGAATCTGCCACTTCTTGGCACTTGAGAATGATCAATTTGCATCCTCTGGAATAGGGTATAGGGCTTTTGCCAGGTGCTTCTTCTATGATTTTTCTGTGCGTCCTGGGTTACATTTGGTGCAGATAATGCATGATCTGCAGAAGTTGTCCGTCAGTGGAGTAACTCTTGGTGCAACACTTGTTGATAAGAGAGTTCATAAAAGTCTTTGTCAAGTGGGCAGCTCCATGTGCCCATTGCACCACGGCTGGGTACATACTCCTGGGTAGACAAGGCTTCTTGTTGCATTCGAATAGTCCATTCCTGAGAGTTGCTCCTCTCCGTTTCCAGCTTTACTTCTTATCCAGACTTGCTGTTTCCTGTAGTTCTTTTAGATAAACTCTGTCCACTGGGAGAGTCTGTAAGGTAAGCACAGGGTGGTCTTCTACCACCCTGCTGTCCATTTCCCGTGGACCACCAGCTGTCTATTTGGCAGCTGAATTGGCTAGATGATTGCCTCGAGCTACCTTTGAGTTCAGTTTGTCGTGTGCTTTTACTCATAATAGTCACTTGGGCTGGGAGAAGCAAGGCATCCATCAAGTTTTCACAGGTGTTCCTGCAGCCGTCAGGAATCCTCTGTCCTAGATAACACCATAATCATGGGCAATGCTGAAAGCATATCTTGAGTCCATATGAATGTTGGCTCTTTTTCCCTCTGCCCATTTACATGCTGTAGTAAGTGCTTACAGCTCTGCCTCCTGTGCAGACATCACCGGTGGTAAGGCTTCAGCTTGTAGAACAGTGTTTTCAGTGGTGACCGCGTGTCCTATGTGGTATTTGCCACGTTCATCAGCAAACAAAAATTGTTAGGTCTGAATTGTGCAGGGGTATTTCACTCACAGGGGGGAGATGCGTGGTTTCCAGCCGTATTAGTTCGATGCAGTCATGGGGTGACAAGTCAAGACTCTACTCCTCCTCCTCCTTTCCCCCCTCGAGAAGTGGAAGCAGGGTGGTAGGGTTCAGTGTTTGACAACTTAATAGAGTAATGCTGTCCAGTAGGAGGGAACACAGGAGTCTCAAGTGTCTGGCAGTGGACAAGTGTTTCGGCTGGATCTTGGTTGAATATGGCAACGACATTATGGGGAGCAAGCAGAACGAGGCAGTGACCAAGTTCAAAGTTTTGTCAAGCAAGGCTTGTGCAGCAAAGCCAGCTCGCAGACACAATAGGCCTCCTCTTGCTACTGCATCCAGCCGACAGGAATAATATCCTATGGGGCGTAGGCTGATGCCGTGTGATTGGGTGAGTACACCTGCAGCATGTCCCAGACGTTTGGATACAAAGAGCTTGAGCGTTTTGTCGTAGTCTGGGAGCCCTAGCGCCAGGGATGGCGCACTTGATGAGGGCTTCAAAGTTAGATATTTCTTCGGGAGACATCTGGAAGGGGTCTGAATGCAGAGCATCAGTAGGAAGGCTTCTGGAATCCATGCTCCGCACTAGAAAATTAGTCCAAGGAAGGCATAAAGGGATTTCTGGCCTTGTGGCAGTGGGATGTCAGAGATTATTTGCACCCTGTCTTCAGTGATGTGTCTTGTCCCATGGGACAGACAGTGTCCAAGGAAAATGACAGGTGTTGAGCACCACTGCAATTTGGGCTTTGAGGCTCTGCACCCCTGGTTGGCAAGATAGCACAACAGTCAGCTGCACAAAGGAGAAGGTCTTCAACATGTTGGAAGAGAATCACTTCCGGGTGTTCCTCTTGTCATGTGTCAAGGATGATAGCCATAGCTTTTGCAAACTGGCTTGGAAAGTTCTGTGCCCCTTGTGGCACAACTGTTTAGGTATGTTGCCGTTTCTTTCCGTGGATTAATGCAAAAAGGTACCATCAGGAAGGGTGTGGGTGGACACTGAAGAAAGCGTTTGTAAGGTCCACCTCTGTGAGGTACTTTGCAGTCAAAGGCATCCACAGCAGGTACCTAGTTCTCTTTTAGGGGTTCTTGTGGTTTCCGGGGCAACGATGTGCCCTCTTTTAGCTTGACTGAAACTGGTGGCACCTTTAAGTGACCGTTGTCTTCCGGTCCTGTGGACCATAGGCACGCAGGGATTCTGTCAAGTACTTCCTGCAGTATTGAACTTAAAGTTTTTGCTTCATGAAGTGTCATCAGGAGAGGCAGAGAACACAAAGCAGATAAGTCTTCTAAAGATAGGGGAGTAAGTAACTTCATTCCCCTTCAGGCGTGTACATGATTGAGGCCTGTAGTCTGGACAACACATCAGCTCCTAGTAGACTCAAGGGACATGTAGAGGACACACGAATCTGGCAAGCAAATCAGGAAATGTCCCCACTTGGAGTGGCTCAGTAAGTGGACTGGAGCGGGGCACCCCATCCATTCCCACGCAGGAAACGTGTGTGTGTGTCTTTTCATAGTGGGAGAAGTTCTGATCATCAAAAGCCTGTATGAGTCTAGCGTGATACTTCTTCAGACTCCCCTTTATCTTGGGTAATATCTTGGATTGTGGTGGTCTGATCCATCAATCTCTCCTTTGCCCAGTCGTGGAGTTGTGCACAAAACTCCACGCCTGAGGTGTAAGAAGTGGCACTTGTCAGGTAGGCATCATTGAAGGCTGTCTGCATGACTGGCCAAAAGACATGTCCTGCTTTGATTTGGCATAGGCTGATCAAGTCTCTCCAGGCAGCTGAGTAAGTTTCTTGTATCTGCACTATCCTGTGGTAGAAGGGAATTGGCTGCTTCTCTGGGTCAGGCAGACTTGTCACTAAGGCCGCTGCTTGTGATGGAGTAAAAGCGTCATACATCACTGGTGCCCCTTCTGGTAACTGAGACTGTTGTTGGGGCGGGGGCTGGGAAGGGGCACTACTCCTTACGGCAGCATCTGTTTGAGATCCTCTCGGAACTGTGAGTCCGGAGCCGGATTGGGGGTTAAATCAGCGGGTGGCCTTGCTGCCTGTTGTTGGTCTTCCCACTCAGATGCTTCTTCATCATTAACATATCCGGCCTGGGAATGTGATGCTTCCGTATTGGGGAAGACAGGTGTGTGGTATGAACCATCCTGGTTTAAAACAGGGAGGGCTGGGTACAGGCTGTGTTTAAGCTTACTGGGTGTACCAAGATGGCCGCCAGCAGGAAGTGCACTGGGCTGGGTAGAAAGTGAAGGCATGGGTGCACTAAGATGGCCGCCGGGCTGAGTTGTCATAGTGGGTTGTGCTTGGGCTTGGGCGGTGAGAAGGGAGTGGTTGTTAGGCGGAGGGCAGTGCTGTCCCTTCCCTCCTTTTGTTTCAAGTTCCAACATAGCGCAGTGGTTCACATATCATCAACTCTGCGATACATAATATTGTACAATCGCCATCTTTCTTAACTTCCTTTATCCAATTTTCTTTATCACCGAGGATTTTTCTCCCTGTTTCTTTAGCAACATAACTTTCCCACTTATTCAACTTTGTTATCTATTTCAACATCTTCTCTCCTCTTCACAATATCACATTCTTCACAATATCACATTCTTTTCTCTCTCTGTTTCTCGGCTAACGGCTTGAGAGGAGAATACATACAACTAATGGGTTATTATTCTTCTCACTGCTCCTTATCAACAAATTCCTTGGGTGGGGGCACATAAGGCTGCGCTCCTAGCTGCTACTGTCTGCTATAACCGTGCAATGTACGGTTAATCTCAGAACAAGAACAAACACGTCAGGGGTAGTAGGGAGCAACGGCCCGCGACCCAACAGATCCTCCGGGCAGCCCCCCCTCCGACCTTAACCAGTCCCCATCCCAACCCCTCTCGTGTATAGCAAACAGTAAACCATAAATACACTCATGACAGGACATTACACCTGCCACTCTTCGAACTGCAAAATTTCAGCAGGCTAAGATAAACCACAGGGGCAGACAACTCCCCTTTAACCCAGTTTATAGACATTGTTACACCTACCCCCAGAGGCCGACAGCTCGTCTGGGGGTGAGACTTCTGTAACACTTTCAGACTGCAAAGCCAGCAGCTGAGTACCCTTGGAGGTCCTGCAAACCTTGAGCCAGTCTATAACCGTCTGCTACAAGGAAACACCTCATCCCAGAGGCCGACAGCTCATCTGGGGATGAGAACACACATACACACATGTAGCACTTTCAGTCCGCTGAGTTTCGCAACCCAAAGAATGGCAGACAGTGAACAAATACAGACAGCAGAAACCCATCGGCAGGTTCATTAAAACAGTCTCAGGCGAGGAAATACCTGCCTCTAAGACAGTCTCAGCATACCGATAGAATCCAGCGGTCAACCGAAAGATAAGAAAGTCGTACAGTGGTAAGAATATAAATAACTTACCGTACTGTTAGGGCTGCGCAAAGACCCCCTCTGTTATCTTATCAGTTAACGCTCAAAACGTTATCGCGGTATGGCTTCGACTGTAGCCTGAAGCTCCCGGGTTTTGGCACCAGCTGTAAAGGATATGATTAAGAGCTCCAATCTAGCCCAAGGTTATCTGCTGCTGTCTCTAATTGGAAAGTGTGGCTATGCATGCATATAAAAGTAAACACTCTGAGACATGCTCAGCACCGTTACTTTTTACACTTCTGATTTATTCAAGGCGGTGCTAATGTTTTATACACACAAATACATCATTGCTATGTTAGTCTAATAGGTACATCTCATTGGTTAAGATAAAAAAAAGAAAATGGAGAATCTTCATAACGAGGTTTGGCTGTCTTTGGTTTTATCTTCAGTTCCGCGTTCTTCTGATGTGTGGGATGTAGGGGGTACCCGCCATCTTGAGAAAATATAGGAACAGAGCAAACCTGTATACTTATATAATGAGTAAGGAGAAAAATATGTATGCACATAAGAAAATAGACATTTTCAGATTATTATTATTATTATCTACATCACATTGCTTCACAGTTAACTCTAAAGTGATGATCTGTAATGGTTTCTACAGTTTCATAACACACTACACCCGCACTTACAATGATGATACATACACAAGCAGCTAGCACAATTCACTGGTGGCAAATAACTATATATGTATATACATATATACAGTGGCGTCGGCAGGGGGGCTGACCGTGGCTGAAGCCCCGAGTGTGTCCCCAATATGCACCAGGTCTCGAGTGGGCAAGGTTCTATCAATAGCCCCGAGCGCTGCCGAGCTGGGACCGATCTGATGCCGAGCGCCGCTGAGTGCGGTCAAGTCACATAGCAGGTCCCGCCTTCTGGAGCCTGCAGCGCCTATGATGGATGTCCCACTGGTCCGATCGTGGGACGTGTGACGTCGATCATAGGCGCTGCAGGCTCCAGAAGGCAGGAATTACAATGCGACCGCAGCGCCACTATGAGATCGGCGCTCGGCTCTCCTCGCTCCTCTCTCCTCTCCTCCCTGCTGTGAAGATGGGCACATACCACAGCTGAGCTGCTGCTGCAGGACACATGAAGTCTCCTGGTCAGGTAGGTCAGTGTGTGTAGGTCAGTGTATGTCAGGTAGGTCAGTGTATGCATGTCAGGTAGATCAGTGCGTGTCAGGTAGGTCAGTGTATGTATGTCAGATAGGTCAGTGTGTGTATGTCAGGTAGGTCAGTGCGTGTCAGGTAGGTCAGTGTATGTATGTCAGATAGGTCAGCGTGTGTATGTCAGGTAGGTCAGGTTATGTATGTCAGGTAGGTCAGTGCGTTTCAGGTAAGTCAGTGTATGTATGTCAGGTAGGTAGGTCAGTGTGGCAGGCAGGTGAGTTTAGTGGTCAGCATTGATGGGCGCCAGTAAGCCAGGCAGCAACCAGCAAGTGGGCTTACCCACCCTCCCACACAACCACACCACCCCACCCAGCCAAAAAACCCCGCGCCACTACTGCCGCCACCCCCGTGCTGGCCTTGGACTTTAGGCTGAAGCCCCTGGTCTTTTTGCCACCTAGCAACGCCCCTGCATATATAAGTGCAGCACTTCAAAAACAACGGAAAGAGTCCTTATCAGTAGCTCAATAAAGATTAAGAGTTGGGGGTCCAACAAGTGCAGATTCCAAACAGAAGTGCTGTGAGAGATCATCCACCGACAGCAATATTCACACTGACCCTTACCCTCAGGGGTGGACCACTATATATAAAGCGGTCAAATGCGCTTAGTACAGTTCCCAATCGTCAAGAACACCTGGTATCTGCAACCTTCACGATATAAGGAACTTCACCATAGATGGACCTCAGAGCATGCCGGTTTCAGAGATAGGCAGAAAACACTTCAATGTGTAGTATTAATAGCTTCAAAGTTTATTAAAAAACAGCAAAAACATTCACCACACATCAAATAAAATCTCGCATATAGATCTGTGTTACAAAGGAATATTTCCAACCATCAAGATGGCCGACCTCTGTGCGCGTTGCGACGTCACATCAAAAACACTCACCACACATCAAATAAAATCTTGCTTATAGATTTATGTTACAAAGGAATGCTTCCAACCAACAAGATGGCCGACCTCTGTGCGTGGCGACGACGTCATTTCCAAAGTGTTACTTATGGAAAATATAGGGTACAAAAATCCTTTGTCATTTTGCTGGAGTGTGCAGTTTTAAAGTGTAACCTGTTGGGTATCTATTTATTTGGCGCAACCTCATTTGTAATATTTTACCTGAAATTGGGTAATATGTTGTGTTTGTTTGCTCTAAAATTAACTTTAATATTTTTTTTACTGAAAATGTTTACTTGATAAATCATTGCGCACATATCGTGTGACATAAAAAATTGGAACTACCACGATTTTATTCTACAGGGTGTCTGCTTTCAGATAATATATAATGTTTGGGGGTTTTACCTAATCTTCAGGCATACATTGATTTTAAAAACATGTATGCAAAATCAGCTGTGGCAGTGAGAGGGGTAAAGGTAAATGTAAAGTATTTTACTGAGAAAAAAAAAAACTGGCAGTAATTAATAATACACCTTGCTTTAGCAAATGAAATGTCACCCAAATAGGGTTTTATATCTACTCATCTCCTTAAAATATTTTAAAAGTTTATGCTTTGACCACAGTTAGGACAGCACTAAGAATTATTATTAAATTGAATGGCTTCCTCATATTCCACAGAGTTTATCATTTACAATTGCAGCATTCTGGCAGGAAATCAAAGCCACCTGTGCTTTACACATTCAGGATTAGGTCTCAATCACTCATATCCATTGCGTTAACAAGCTATATTTGCTTATCGATGGGGTATGGTGCCATTCATTTTAAACAGTACCCCAAACCACCTTGCCAGAGCACCTCAACATACATGAGTTTCAGCGCAGCAATCCATACAGACGTGTACCATCAAAATGAATTGGCTGGCTTGTCTCAATGTGCCTTAAAGGGGTTGTAAACCTTCGTGGTTTTTTCACCTCAATGCATTCTATGCATTAAGATGAAAAACCTCTTGCAGTGCAGCAGCCCCCCAATGCCCCTGTTTTACTTACCTGAACCCTTTTTTTCTCGCGCCGGGGATGAGCACACCAGCTCTATCCAGGGTGTCTCGTGTCCTGATTGGCTAGATTGATAGCAGCACAGCCATGACTCCCGCTGCTGTCAATCAAATCCAATGGCCCGGGGGGCAGGACCGAGTCATAGCCGCCGAATGCTGGACTCGGGAGCGCACCCACAAGGTAACCCCCTCGGGGAAGCGCTTCTCCAAGGGGGTTATCTGATGTGGGGAGGAACCACGAGAGCAGCCAAGGGACCCCAGAAGACAAGGTTCGGGGCCACTCTGTGCAAAACGAGATGCACAGTGGAGGTAAGTATGATATGTTTATTATTATAAACAAAAAAATAAACAAACCCTTACAATCAATTCTTTAGTTTTGGATAGAGTGGAGAGGGATTATAACATTTGTCAGTTTTTAGCGCTGGATGTGCCGCAATTTGGGAGTTTCACCCTCTCTAGTTGTCCTGTTAACATTAGCATTGTAAGTGAAAGTAAAAGAAATGCCAAATTTTGGTGTGTCCCCAGAAAAGTAGGGAAACTAGTTCTAGTGGCCTGGAAGTCCCCAAGGGATTCCCTTAATTTGCATGGATTTCCTCTCACTTCTTATTTCGGTTATGGAACAGGACGTTGTGAAGGTAAATCTCCCCAATTGAGCAAAAAATAAACCAACAGGAGTTATAACCCTCCTTTACTCTATCCAAAATGAAGAAAAATGTTTTGTGTATAGATCTACTTCAATACACAATAATGCATTTGCATAGTTTGAATGGGCCCTTACATCTGTAAACAGAGCAGGGGGACATGTGTTTATTTATGCAATGCTGAAGCTGCAGCAACAACACACTTTGATCCCTAAACATTTACTGTCCAGGTATCTTCACACCAACGTGCAAGTCACAGAGCATCCAGGTGCAGGGCCCTTCACACCATCCCACTCCAGGCCCAGGCATCAGCCTGTTACTGAATATTCAGAATGGAAGAGAGAGGATAACACTTTGGCACAGTGGAGATCTGCTTTCTAAAACTGGCCACACAGGTTAAGGTCCATACTAAACCGGTAACGATGCAGACACAAATTCTCTCAGCTGCCATTCTATGATGTACCCTGGGCTTTTTTTTTTTTTTTATATCAGCCTAGTATTTTAATTAGTTACATGAACAAGTATGAAAATACAAATGCAAAATTAATTTAGATGAGATGTAAAAATCAATAAAATGTATATTTATGCTTAAAGGACTGATGTGAATGTACAATATGAAAAGTACTGCATAAGTTGGTGTTATAAAAATAGCTGTAACTGAAAAATGTATAAAAATAATATTGCGCCAAACACATGAAGTAGTAAACAATATACAGTGGGGGAGATTTACTAAACCTGGTGCAGCTTTGCATTGTAACCAATCAGCTTCTAACTTCAGCTTGTTCAATGAATCTTTGACAATGAAACCTAGAAGGTGATTGCTTTCTATGCAGAGCTGCACCAGATTTTGCACTCTCCAGTTTAGTAAATTCCCCCGGGGGGGGGGGGGGGGAGGGGGTGTCTGGTGATTTTTATGACTTTCCATCCTAAAGTCCAGGATCTCCAAAATGTATGTTTATAATCAGAGCTGGGGGTGCAAGTGAAGGGTCACTTAGCCACCTGCTTCAAATCTTATAAAAATGCCAAGGGACTACACTATGGGCATAGGTTAGACTCTCGAGGCATAGGATAGCGTTCACCTTTTCTATCCAATGTCATAGGTTGGGAGGATAGCCAATGTTAAGCAATATTTTCCCTGGCCAAGTACTGGTTTCTGAAGACCACTATCCCTACATTGAGATCATCAGATGGAAGGTCCAAGGTTCCCAAGAAATCCATTGACAGTTCGGGAGAAGGGCAAATGCCCCAAGTTAAAATTTGCCCTTCAGAATTTGTCATTGGAAATATTAGTTTGTGTACACTATTGGGAGATTTCATTTCCTCCAAATGTAGGCAAAAAATCTGGAGACTGCTGCAAAATATTACAACTCTGGTGAAATGCATTGAAATGCATTCTATTAAGGACATGTTTTTGTTGCTATTTATTGATGAATATATTTATGGTTATTAATTACACATTAGTTTAAGCCTAGGAATGGAAGTTTTTGCATTTATTGCAAGCTTCAGACAGCCTGGATTAGGCCGTATGGCTTGTTGAAGAGAGGAATACATCCTAGAGAGGCAGCTACCTGTCTGAATCCACATCACCTGCTTCACAAAATCGCATCCAAAGGAAGGGAAGTTTTTGTAGAGTGGAAGTCAGACACAGGATGAGAACACCTCATTACACCCAACCTCCCCCTCCACCTGAGGTTAGTGTCATTAGCAAATCTTTGCCCCTCCCAGGCAGGTGTCACTTTTGCCTTTGCTGCAGACAACACATTACTGTCTAGAGAGGATGTATCCACATCAAAAAGGACAAAACACCCACGTGAGGATACACACAAACCAGACAGAACCAATGCAACGTGCTGTTACTTGGAGGAAAAAAGTATAACATTTTAAATTAATCAGACATAGATAAACTTTCCTCTCAAATTGTTATTCATGTATGTACAGTATATTGAGTCTGCTCCTTATTTATTTATTTTAACTTTTCTGTATGAATATCCATGTTGTCTCTAGAATGTTTAAGTTCTCTAACTCATTATCTTTGTTGAAAGTCTGTTCTAAGCATCAACTATTCTTCTGATATAATATTTTATTTCAGCTTTTTATTTTTATTTTATAAGCTTTAAGCTTCCCTCCCTGTAGTCTGAGGTTATGTTGCCGTATTGCTCTTAGCTTCATACTAAAAAGACTGAACTCATAAATCTTAGGTGGGGTACACACTATAAGAAAATCAGAAAAAAAATTCCATATGAGGCACAATTGTTTGATTTTTGTATAGTGTGTACACAACTTTCGACATCTGAGTCAGACTTTCCAAATGAAAATTTCCGAAAGGGACAAACTCCAAAATGTTTGTCCTACGTGAACAGAACTTTAATGTGTACTGTTTTCATATGAGAAAAATCAGATACGAAAGACTGCACATGATCAGAAACACTAAACCAAAAAAAAAGCCTTTGTCGTACGAGAATTTTCGTGCATTAGTTCCATCCTCGAACAAATCTAGACGACCGTTCTCCTGAATTTCCTAAAATGTTCCTGCAGTCTCTCCTGATATGTTTCAACCTTTAGCTCTTTCACCATTTTTGTTGCCAATCTTTGGACTTGTGAGTCTCCAGCAATGGATACAATACTGTAAATAACGTCTAACCAAAGAACTATAAAAGGGGGGAATCAGGACCTCTTTCTTTCTGTTGGTGATCTCTCTAGTCATGACTAAAAATCTATATAGAGGAATCAAGACCTTCTTCCTCCTGCTGGCAATCCTTCTAGTCATAACTAGAAATCTATATAGAGGAACCAGGGTCTCCTTCCACCTGATGGTGATCCCTTTAGTGATAACTAATGATCTATATAAGGGAAGCAGGACCCCCTTCCTCATGCTGGTGATCACTCCAGTAATAACTAAAGCAGGGCATACACTAGTAGAACTTTGTTTGACTATTTTCATTGTAAGAACGTTAGTTTTTTGTAATCATTAGTGTGGTCAAATCGACATTAATTTTCGACCGCAGTGACAAGACAAATCGAAGTAGCAGGACGGATTTTTTTTTTCAAACTTCTGTGATTTTTGTTCAGTAAAGTCAAATCGTTAAAAAAATCTAATGTAAAAACTAACAAGATCTTGAACTACTTTCATACGACATTTGGATGTACTGTAAAATTTGTTACAACTTTTCCTAAGAATTGCCATTGGAAATTCTGCTAGTGTATACCCAACTTAAAGATCCATATAGGGGGATCAGAACCTTCTTCTTCCTGCTGGTGTTTCCTTCTGGTTATAACTAAACTTTTATATAGAGGAATCAGGACCTCCTTCCTCCTGCTAGTGATACCTCTAATGATACACCCCACATTTCTATACACTGTTTGCTCATTTTGCAATCAACTGAAAAAAGCCCCCCCCCCCCCCAAAAAAAATAATATTCCTCTGATGTATTCTGTAGTCGCTTTTGTTTTCTCTTTCTCTTTGTTTTATTCATGTTTTCTTTCAGTCACGTCCCCCTTTCCACAAGTCTGCACATATCACTCTTGATATTTTTTATCCTTTTAAAGAAGATTACCATATAGCACACTACCCCCCAAAATGTTGGCACCAACATACAACAGGCCAAGAAATATGTGGCTGAAAAAATATCCCCTTTGACTTTAGGTATTTTCAGATAGGCGGACAACCTTTTTACAAGTATTTCACTTCCTGGTCATACTGCATTAATGCATCAGATAAAAATGGCTGAAGAAAATAAAAGACCATATGAAACTGTATATAGGTCCATCTTCAGCATGTTGTTGTTCTCAGTAAGAGATCTACCGATCGCAAAATTGTCTGCTTGGCCATTCTGAGAAGAGATTTGTAAAACACACAAGAAACCCCTCTGTACATGAAAGACATTGTAAAAATGCACATATAGTTCAAACTTTTTTTTTGGGGATAGAGTAGAGAAGTTTTTTTTTTTGTGGTCTGTGTTCCATTGGCCAGATTCCCCTTCATCTCCTGTACCAAAGACAGAACAGAAAGTAAGAGAAAATCTCTTCAAATTGAGGGGAAATCCCTTTTCAGTTGTCACTGGAACAGGTGTCCCCATTATATGTTTTCCCCTCACTTCTTGTCGTTGCTGACAACTGTAACATTTTTTATTTCTCACCACTTTTTCTGTCTTGGGCACTAGGGTCACCAAGACAAAAAGGAAAGACTAATCTTCCCAGCGGGAACACAGACAGCAATAAAAACCTAACAAAGGATTTAAACCTTTCACCACTCTATCGAAAACACAAAGGTTTTGACTATAAAAACACCTTACCCATAGAGTGTAACAGGTGAGCAAAGTAGTAAGTACCAACCTATTAGAGCTTACAAGTTGTAATAACGGTATTCTATTTTGGAAGTTAAAACAAGAGTTTTCTATACCTACAAAGTATTTTTATCAGTATTTAAAATTGTGCCATGTAATAGATTTCCATGAAAAAATAATCTATAACATACTTCTAT
This sequence comes from Lithobates clamitans, assembly GCA_037952925.1. Taxonomy (NCBI): domain Eukaryota; kingdom Metazoa; phylum Chordata; class Amphibia; order Anura; family Ranidae; genus Lithobates; species Lithobates clamitans. The sequence continues at coordinate 191,197 of JBBGZY010002013.1, forward strand.
AACAGATTCTAGTGAAAAGGGTGTAATGATTTCTGATGGTACAAAGGGTATAAACAATATATTAGTACATAAATATTTGGTGAACTGTGTCCTGAAATCCAGAGAGCAATGGCCTCGAGACATAGGGCTGCCCTAATTGTACTGGCTGTGGACATGTATGGAGGGATTTCATTCACCTTATCTAGAAATGTCCAAAGTTAGTAAGATATTGGAAAGATGTTCTTCAACATTTTTAAAACAAATGTATGTAATTTCACGTACTTTTGAGCATCAAGCTGATTTGAAATTAGTAGAATGAATTTTTTTTCTGTATTGAGATGTTTTTCTATGGTATATAGGTTTGTCAATAAAAAACAAATCTCAATAAATTGTGGATTAAAAAACAATATTGGTGGTCTTACCCACAGAGATACATCTGGTAGGATCAAGGAGAACTTTTGTTTTATCAAATTCAGTAGCATAGGCTAATATTACTATTTGTTAAAAATACTATGGGGGTTGATTTACTAAAACTAGAGTGTGCAAAATCCGGTGCAGATGTGCATGGTAACCAATCATCTTCTAACTTCAGCTTGTTCAATTAAGCGTTGAAAAAAAAATGGAAGCTGATTGCTTTCTAGGCAGAGCTGCACCAGATTTTGCACTTTTAGGCTTTAGTAAATCAACATATATCTTTTTAAAGGAATCTTAGGTAAACTGGACTAGTTATTTTTGAATTGAATAAAGGATTTCTTGAAAAATGGTAACACATTTATTATACAATATTACACAATATGCAATTTTATAAATTTTTGATGACATAAAGGGGTATAATTTAATTAAATTATAATAAAAACAATGCCTGCATATATACAGTGTGTATGTATGTATGTGTGTGTGTGTGTGTGTGTATATATATATATATATATAAAATTTATTTTATTTTTTTATTTTTTGGGGGGTTTGTTTGTTTTGTTTACAATTAAAAATTTTCGTTTTTCTTTAAAAAAAAATCGGAATTGTATATGTTTAATATATCTTCTAGAATTTCCCTTATATATCTTTTATCCTTTGATATTCCTTTTATTTATTTTAACACTAGGAGGTGAACCCGTCAGAACCCGTCAAAGGTTCTCCTAAGGAAACACATAACATCTACTGAGAAAATTTGTCTCCATGAAAGGCAGGAAGAATATATACTCACTAAAACTACAAAAAAAGTTTTTGAACAGTGACCTAAACATGTTTATTCATATTTATCCATATTTGTTTATTGTGGCCATGGACAGCACGAGAAGCAGCCACTGTGTATTGCACAGGGCTAAAGCTGAAATGGAACATGGCTTCCTGGTGGAACAGACAGGAAACCCACCTTTTGGGATCAGTAGATAGGTATGTGTATTGTGAGCCTAGGTCTTTAGCTGGACCCAGCAGGACATAATGGCTGGCTGACCTGAACATCACAATAGTGTCTACGTAACACCCAGAGCCTCTGACTCATTCTGCCACCCCCCATGGACATTGTCACACCTGAGGGCTTTGATCAATATCACCGCCTACTAGTCCGACTATAAAAGGGGATCAGGAAATACTCAGCATCCAGAAAGCAGCTACACAGTCAGCTATCACAAAGAGAGGATCTGGTTGACCAAGACAAGAAGGACTAAGATGGCTGGATATAGCCAGGAGACTGGACCATATTTTCCTTCCTACTTCCCCACTGGTCAAATGGGATATTCAGGTTCACAGACCCCTCTTATGAGGGCAAGTGTGGTTCCACTACAGAAGAAGGATTTCCAGCAGCCTAGTGTGAAAGGTAAGATACGTCTTGCACATTAATTGCATATTATACATTGCACACAGTATTTATTATATTACCTATCAATTAGAATGGATACTTTAATTTGAATTACTATTAACAAATGTATCAACATATACACTGATTATATCATTACCGCAGTAATCTGTATTACATGTTATGTTTTATTTAAATGGCTAAAATAATATATTAGTAATAATCTTTTCGGAATGCTTAGCCCTTTTTGTAAGGCTTGCATTTAAAAAAAAAAACATAAGTGTTTTTAAAGCTTGTTGCTAATATGGCCTAGTTGTAGTTATATTTAGTTGTAGAATTATACAGTTTAGTTGCATTCATAAAATGCATTCATTGTAAATAAATAAATAACTAAGATGGCAATGATGACGTGTGACATATTTATTAGATTAATATAGCATATCATAAAGTACAGAAATGACATGCATAAACATTACATTCTAATGTACTTTACCCTGAAAACCTAAAATATTTTATAAAATGTATTTTTCGTTAGTATTTATGTCATCTTGTGGCTTTTATTTTTAGAACAGTTTCTTTTTATAAATAACTTACATTGTACCTGTTATAAGTCTAATTTCTAATGTAGTCTCTACAACACATACCTGTTATAATGAACAGTCTTTCCAAAACCCCCAAAGAATATAGCAACTAAATTGTATGTAACTCAAGCAGCCTTTGGAACAGCAAAAAATTGAATTAGAATCCAAATATTTGGGATATTTGATCTCTTGGGCAGTGATTGAGGATTATTGTCCCAGCAGCTACAGTTCCAAACAGCATGAATTAATTATAGATAAGGAAAAATAATGGTATTGTGCAATGATAGAGATTCATATCTGGGGATGTTATACTAATTATTGTTTCTTTCCAGAACATGTCCTTGCCCCGACCAATAGTGAGCTCAGAGCCGCTCAGACCGCTCCATCCAAAAATGTGAGCAGTCAGCCCCAGACCTCAGATACAGCGGTGTGCCAACGCAGAAAAAGGACCGTCTACAACCAGGCACAGCTGGACTCACTAGAGCGATACTTCAAGACCAACATGTACCCAGATATTCACCACCGGGAGCAGCTGGCCAAACAAATGTGCCTACCTGAATCCAGGATCCAGGTATGTATGCACTTTTGGTGTCAACCAATTCTAATGTCTTCCTTTTGTAATTTAAGCCCAAACCCTTCTGGTCATGACTAAACTTCCACATTGGGTAGATTCACTTTAATTGTTTGTCCTAGTGAATAGTATATTCAGGTCATGATAAAACTTGTAGTAGTTTCTCAATTTTAATTGTAATACATAGCTCTAGTTGAAACTGACTAATACTATATACCTAGAATGAGCTTAATTTGTATGGCTATATTTCATATTTAGAATTGTTATAAGTAATATACCATATACTTTCCAGCCTTCTACTATGTACTTTACCTTTACATGTTGTACTTACGGAAGTCTTCTGTTTTCCTACAGGTCTGGTTCCAGAATAGGAGGGCCAAGGCCAGGCGAAAGGGTGTGAAATCAACCAACTCGCTAGCAGAAGAGCCGTATTCCAGCTCACTTGGTGATAACAAATACATGTATTCCTCTACACCAACTCCTCATGTCCACCAACAACAAATCCTGAATTGTCAGGAAGAGGTGCAACCAATGGGCAACCCCCAGCAGGAATATTTACAACATTCTGAAATACTTGGATATCCTCAATACTCCTGCCAAGTGTCCAGGGTTTATCAGCAAACTATGGCATCTAACCTACCCACAGGAAGCCAGCAACATTACTACAATCATATTAGCCCAGTTATGGGCTTTAATAACCAAGGAATAGATCTGAGCAGAGGACAATTCCAAGCTAACATGAATTATACCATGGATTATTCTAATGCCCTACCCAACAAGACCACCTCTCCAGACATGAGTGTGAACTTTCCAACAATTCCAGTCTCTGCAGCACCAGACACCTGTTTTGGACTTAATTCCTTCCCCACCCAAGCACACTATCCAATGCCAGCCGTTCAGAATAAGATTTTCAAGCACAGGTCCCCCATATCCGACTCTGGGGTCAGTGAAATATCCACAGAATATGGGTCTGACTGGGATGAAGACCTCACAGCTGTCCTAAACAGTCTGTAAGCAGGATGGAGTGTAATAGACTTAGTTCTGTTTTTGGGCAGTTCTACAAAATTCATTATTAGTTTAGCACTTTTAAAGAGTTTTATGTATCTTCCTATCATTCTGCTAACTCCTGATGGTCAGAGCTTAGCCCCCTTTCAACAATGTGATCAACTGCTCTAGGACATACAAAGGCAAAAATGGATTTGACCCTTAAGACTTCTCCATGGGACAAAAAATACACCTTCAATACACCTTAAAATCATTCATCTGTACATGTCACAATCGAAAAGAAGCAAAGGTGCAATAGTTTTAACTACTGGATGTAAATATGTTGTATATTAGATTCTATAACTTTTTCATATTTGTGCACTGTTCAAATATAAAATATAAAATATAAATGTACAATATTGCAAAATCTTTGCACTCTTTTATTTTTGAATCTGTATGTTAAACCCTAAAGCTGGCCCTAAACAGTTAGGCTACCCAGGAGGTTGAATGAAAAAAAAGTGCCCAGTTTCCCCCATCCAAACATTCAAGGTGGATGGGGGAATCAATCCTGCTGTGTTATTGTGTTCTGACAGCGGGGAGGCTCCCCCACCATCATAACACACTGATCAGTGTTGCTGGCTAGAGCCAGTGGCACTGATAGCTCAGAAAAAAACACAACAGGCTGGTTGTGCAGAAGTCTGTACAACCAGCCTGCCCATACATGGATTGAAATTCAGCCAATCCCTGCTAAACCAGCCAAATTTTGATCCATGTATGACTGACTTTAGTTTGTTTATTTTATTTTATTTCTCAGCCAGCAAATAGAATCCTCAAACCACACAAACAAGGTGGATGGAGGGATTCCTTCCACCGGGACATTGTATTCTGGCAGCGAGACTCACCACTGTCAGAATACACTGATAAGCAGCTGCAGCCTCTGATCGTTAAATGTTTTCCAGCAAATCCCTGTTGAGAGAAGTCGACTGAACAGTCAAGTTCTGTCAAGCAGGGATGGTCACACACTGATCAAAATTTGACTGGTCCCTGCTGAACTGACTGAATTTTTGTTTTATTTTTTTCAGTTTTGGAGAGATTGGAAAAGAGTTACATTTCTGTCAGTTTTTTGAGCACATTTTTCTCTCACTTCTTTTCCCTTTGATGTCAGGAAAATAAATGAGGGCGTGGTTAACACCTGGGCAGGACAGCACAGACGGCAGTAAAAACCTTGCCATAAGTTCTCTGCTTTACATAATCTAATTAAAGAGGAAGTAAACCCTGATGGGTTTACTTCCTCTTTGTTTCCCTGCAAAGGTAAAGCATAATGGGCTACTATGCATCGCATAGTAGCCCATTATGTGTCACTTACCTGACACAGGAGCCTGCGATGTCACTACTGTCCCCTCTGCTACGAAGCGTCCATCTTCTTTCCGGGTATCATGGCTCCGGCGCTGTGATTGGCCGGAGACGCAATGACGTAACTCCCGTGCATGCGCACGGGAGCCGCCACTAACAGCATATCGCCATTAGCAGCGGCATGCTCAGTGCGCCTGCGCATGCGCCGTAGACAGCAGTGTTTGTCATTTTACAAATATCTCCTAAACCGTGTAGGTTTAGGAGATATTTCTTGGACCTACAGATAAGCCTTAATCTAGGTTTACCTGTAGGTCAAAGTGGTCTGTAAGGGTTTACAACCACTTTAAAATGTGTTTATGTATTGTCTGTGTTCTCATTGGAGAGATTTCCCATCATTTCCTGCTATGACGGGAATTAAGAAAACATCTCCCAAACAGACAAAATCTCCCAACATCTCTGCGCAAGAAAAACCTGGCAGAGGTCCTAACCCTTCCCTGCCTTATCCAAAACAAAAAAACTGTTCCAGCAATAGTTGGGCTTTAATGTTTTTTAGGTTGGCCTGAACAAGCAAAAAAGCTAGGTTTTCAAAAAGACAACCTGTTGCACATCATAAATCTGATTGTACAATCTTTTTAAAGCATGTTTCACGCAGGCTTCAGCTTGTATAAGAGCAGTGTAAACAGCAAGCTTTGATAAAGCATTTGCAGAGCTTTCAGCTAGCTTTGTTGAAGCTTTTTAAGTACCATATCAACTCCAGACTGTCTGAAATGTTGAACACAGATCCTGATTGCCACTTTAAACAAGCTGCTAGTAAGCGTCAGCACTTCTTTAAGTTTTTTGAAAAAAATTAAAGAACTCATTACACAATGTTGTAAAGCATGCTGTGTTGAGACAGTGCTGCAGCACACCTTATTGCACCAAAAAGGCATTGAATCGTTTTTTTTAATGCAACAGACCACAATGAAAAATATGGGTGGGCAATATAAATGTAAGTAAGAACAGTGTCAAAACTTTGGTCAGTCAATAGCCAGTTGACACCAGTCTTTCCCTGGCAGACCAAGTGGCACCTGCAGGCTGTGGAGTGTGCACAAGTCGACCAGCCTATCAATGAATCTAGTGTAAGGCCATGCTGAAGGTGTAAATCCATGAGCTTATTGCCCACTATCTGAAAATCACTAAAATGATCATAACACCAAAATAACATAATGGAAAAAAACAATATATCTAAAAAAAAAATTTCAGTTCAGGTCACCAGCCCTCAGGAAACAACGCACATATTCGCCAGCACACCGAGGATCATCAGATGTCATCCAAAACTTTTATTGCAGAACGATCACATCACAAAGGACCAAGTGCAACGTTTCGGAGCTGCGCAGGACGCCTTCGCCAGGCAGTCCTCCGAGAAGACGTTGTTTACCTAGAGTTCAATGAGGGGAAATGCAATTAATAATGGCGGATGGAGCACCTAAGCTATGAGGATCAATTACGTTTTTTTTTTGTTTTTTTTTTAAAGATATTTTTATTAGGTTTAAGACAAACCAACAAACATATAGAAAACAAACACTAACAAAGGAAAAAAAATGAAAAAAAGCACCATGTAATCTGGTCATACAGAGGTAAGAACCGATATGCAACATGTTCAAGCATAGAAAAATAGACAGAAATCAGTGCAAAGGACTTCAAATAGATACAATAGTAAGAGGTACAGGTGTACTAGCAGGGCCTAACAGTAGTGGAGGACCAGATATTAGAGATCCCTGGGGCACGGTCCATCAATGGTCAATCAAGGGTATTAAAATCAGTGTTGAGAGAGGGTTAACGGACTAGCCAACCATTTACCCCAAATTTTGTGAAATTTTTTATTCTGTTTCCGGAGTTCGAAAGTCAGTTTATACAATGGAATAGAATCATTAATAAGTTTTAACCAGAGGGATTTCAGAGAGGTCTGGATCAATTACGTTGATTGCAATTATTCACTCTAAAGAAGAGTGACTTTACTACTAAACATTATACATAGGTCAAGTCTTAAAAACTGTTAAAGCTCATCGGTTTACAATTAACTGTAAGTTATGGCGCTCAAATTATTCCTCTTACTCAGTTATGAACAGCAATACCTAATATGTCTTGTGAAAGCAGCATTTTCTTATATACGTGTGTAAAAAATTAAAGAAGTTCTAGCCAGTGGCGGCCTGTAATGCAGGGCGCAAGGGTGTCACCCCCCCTATCCATGCGTCCGGCCCCCTAATCTACATGCGGGGTGCCGGACGCATGTATTCCAATGAGGGGGGTCCAAGCACGTGATTAGAGCCAGAGGCTCTGATAGGCTTCAAAAAAGCCCTGAGCCCACCCAGTTGTGTGACAATAGCGAATGAATACTCCCTATTGTCACACAGAGTCTCCTCCTGGCCAATCAGAGAGTGGGTCTTAAGACCCGTTTCCGGATTGGCCCGAAAGAAGAAGCAATCCTATTGTCTTAGGGGGAGGAGGGAGGAGGAGATGCACGGCCACCGTGAATACCAAGAAGGAGGAGGAGACACAGGGGAAGCCACCACTCTTCACCCGGAGCAGTAGCGGCTGGTGCTCAAAATTTGTAGGGGGGGGGGGGGGCACAAAAAACTGAAAACTTCAGAAAAATACGAAAAAAAAACCCCCATCAATTGCAGCCTCACTGTGCCCATCAAATGCAGCCACTGTGCCCATCAAATGCAGCCAATGTGCCAACAATTGAAGCCACTGTGCCCATCAAATGCAGCCACTGTGCCCATGAAATGTAGCCACTGTGCCCATGAAATGCAGCCATTGTGACCCCCCGGCAGCATTTTACCAGCACCCCCCCTCCCGCCCGCTCGTTGTCTGACCCTATCTTGGTGACGGGTCAGGCAGCGGGTGACGGCGGCAAGCTGTGGGACGGGCAGTGGGTCAGGCAGTGGCTCCTGTGTCCTCCATGCTTCCTCCATGCTTCCTCCATGCTTCCTCCATGCTTTTTCTCCTCCTAGACGTCCAATAGGAGCGCCTGTCCTTTCAGCCAATCAGGTGGCGGGTATCAGACCCGCGCTTCCTGATTGGCGGACGGAGAGGCGGTTCAGTGTTAGAAAAGTGAATATTCATTTGCTTTTATAACACACCTGGGTGGGCTCCGAGCACAATGCTCTGTGCTCCGAGTCCACCCTGTTTTGAAGCCTATTAGAGCCTATGGCTCTAATCAGGTGCTTAACAAAAACACCCCCGCTGCTGTGATTCAGGCGCCTGGCGTCCTAAAAGGGGCCGGACACCTGAATAGGGGGTGGCCGCGGTGACCATGGATAGATTCATGCTATGCATGAATTTATCTATTAAGCATATAGGGGGGCGGCCCTAATAGACGGGCCGCCACTGGCCCAGAGGGAAGCGATGCCCGCGCCATAGATGGGGTAAATGTGGGGCTGGTAACCGACCGGGGGGGTGTGGGTGCATTGTTTGCTGCCCCCCCAAAAAAATATACCACCAGCCACCACTGGTTCTAGCCCTTTCCTACTCTACACAAAATAGAGGGAAAAGCAAAAGTTTTGCTTTAACCACTTGCCTACCAGGCACTTACACCCCCTTCCTGCCCAGGCCATTCTTCAGCTTTCAGCGCTGTCACATTTTGAATGACAATTGCGCGGTCGTGCTACACTGTACCCAAACAACTTTTTTATAATTTTCTTCACACAAATAGAGCTTTCTTTTGGTGGTATTTAATCACTGCTGTTTTTTTTTTTTTTTTACAAAAAAAAAAGACCAAAAATTTTGAAAAATAAATATTTTTCACTTTTTTTCTGTCCGTAAATTTTATAACTAAGTAAGTTTTTGCCTTCACTGATGTGCGCTGATGAGGCGGCACTTATGGGCACTGATTAGGTGGCACTGATGAGGAGGCACTGATGAGCACTGTTAGGCGGCACTGATGGGCACTGTTAGGCGGCACTGGTGGGCACTGATAGGCGGCACTGGTGGGCACAAATAGGTGGCACTAGTGGGCACTGATAGGCGGCACTGGTGGGCACTGATAGGCGGCATGGATAGGCGGTACTGATGGGCATTGATGGGTGGCACTGATGGGCGGCATTGATTGCCAGCACTGACTGGCATCGCTAATGGGCACTGATTGGTGGCACTTGTAAGCAGTGGTGGGCACTGATTGCTGCCACTGGTGGGCACTGATCGCTGGCATTGGTGGGCACTGTATGCTGACACTATCTTTCACTATTGTAATGCCCTGATTACATTCCTAAATGTCCCCCTGCGTGGAGATGCCGCTGATCGGCTCTTCTCGCCACACACTCTGTCAGTGTGAGGCGAGGAGCGCCGATTACCAGCACTTCCTTGTTTACATGTGACCGGCTGTGATTGGACACAGCCGATCACATGTTTAAAGAGACGCGGACGTGGCTCTTTCCATAGATCGGGGTCGCGCCATTCCTAGCAGCATGGCGCGGCCGTGAAAGCCGTGCTGCGCGCCCCCGCGGGCACGCAAGAGCGGCTGCTCTGATATGATGGTGTCCCAGAACAAGAGTCGCACCGTCCTGCCATCATTTGACAGCGGGCGGTGCGGCAACCACTTAAATTTACTTTATTGACTGTTAGGTTGTGGAATACACTTTGAAAAAAACGAAATTATTATTTTTTAAGGATGACTGTGCATCCAATCAACATATGCTTTGCTGAAGTCAGTCCAGTGTAAGGTGGATTCTGCTATGGATTGCTGGATAATTTTCTTTGTTGAACAGTACTTGATTTAGTGAATTGTGCAGCGTACAAACGGGCGGACTTTCAGACCGGACTGGTCCGACGGACTTTCCGACGGACTTTTGACAGACTTCTGACTGACTTTTTTTACGAACGGACTTGCCTACACATGACCGGACTACGGACAGACTTGCCTACACACGACCGGACTTTCCGGCAGGCCTAGTTCCCGACGGAGTTACGGCGGACTTTCCAAATGAACGGACTTGCCCACACGCGAACAAGTCCGTTCATTTTGAACGTGACTCGGGTATGATGGGACTAGAAAAGGAAGTAAATCTCGGCGCTTTTATCAGCGAGATTGACGCCTTGCGAGCCCTGTCGCGGGGTATACCAGGCCCTTAGGTCTGGTATGGATTTTAAGGGGAGCCCCCTACGCTGGAACACTGCGTGGGGGCCCCCCCAAAATTCATACCAGACCCTTGTCTGAGCATGCAGCCCGGCCGGTCAGGAAAGGGGGTGGGGATGAGCAAGCGCCCCCCCTCCTGAACCGTACCAGGCCACATGCCCTCAAAGTGGGGGGGTGGGTGCTTTGGGGGAGGGGGCGCCCTGCGGCCCCCCCACCCCAAAGCACCTTGTCCCCATGTTGATGAGGACAAGGGCCTCTTCCCGACAACCCTGGGCGTTGGTTGTCAGGGTCTGCGGGCGGGGGGCTTATCGGAATCCGGGAGCCCCCCTAATAAGGGGGCCCCCAGATCCAAGCCCCCCAACCTATGTGAATGAGTATGGGGTACATCGTACCCCTACCCATTCACCTAGGGAAAAAAGTGTCAATAAAAAAAACACTACACAGGTTTTTAAGTAATTTATTAGACAGCTCCAGGGGTCTTCTTCCGACTTCGGGGGTCTTCTTACGACTTCGCCGCTGTCTCCGGCCTCTTTTCCCGGAGTCAGGTTCTTCTCCCACTCTCAGGCCTCTTCTCCCGGTGTCCGGTTCTTCTGCCGGCTCCTCCGCTATCTTCTGCTGCTCTTTTGCTAGTGGTGGCCCGGACTTCTGCATCGTCTTCTTCCCTCTTCTCTTCTTCCGATGTTGACACGACGCTCTCTCCCGCTGTAATGGTGTGTGAGCACTCCGCAATGACTTATATAGGCGGTGACCCCACCCCCTTATGACGCCACAGTCCCTGGACATGCTGGGACTGTGACGTTATAAGGGGGCGTAGTCCCCCTCCCCCAAAGCACCCACCCCCCCATGTTGAGGGCATGCAGCCTGGTATGGTTCAGGAGGGGGGGCGCTCACTCGCCCCCCCTTTCCTAACCGGCCGGACTGCGTGCTCGGATAGGGGTCTGGTATGGATTTTGGGGGGACCCCACGCTGTTTTTTCGGCATAGGGGGTTCCCCTTAAAATCCACACCAGACCTAAGGGACATTGTCGCCTCCCCCTCATGCTCACCGCAATAGGAAAATTTGTTTTTCCTATTGCAGCAAGCGTGAGATATAATACACTGCCCTTGTGTAGTATCTGGTCCGTCGGACCAGCATACAGATGAACGGGATTTCTGTTAGGAACTGAGTGTGGCGGAGTTACGACGTAAAGATTTGAAGCAGGTTTCAAATCTAAAGCCCATCGGATTTCCGACCAAAATGGTCTGTCGGAAGTCAGATGCAGCCCACACACGGTCGGATTGACTGCCGGATTCGGTCCGTTGGAGCAGTCAGGTCGGAAAGTCCGCCCGTGTGTACGCTACATTACTCTAACTGACTAATCAGCCACCAATGTCCCTAAGGAAATCGTACAAAAAATATTACAAAAAATTGGACTTTTAAAGTGCCAATATAGTACATTATGACTTCAAAAACTAGTAAAAGATAACATTAAATGTATTGTTATATACTTAAAAAAACATTAACTAGTTAAAAAGATATTCATATCACAAGCCACATGGACTTTAATTGCATCCCAGTCTTAGTCCGTAGTGTTCAATAGTGAGTTGGCCCACCCTTTGCAGCTATAACAGCTTCAACTGTTCTGGGAAACCTGACCACAAGGTTTAGGAGTGCGTTTGAGGTGGAGGAACTTGACTTGCCTGCACAGAGTCCTGACCTCAACCCTATAGAACACCTTTGGGGTGGATTAGAGCGGAGACAGCGAGCCAGGCCTTCTCGTCCACATCAGTGCCTAACAAACGCGCTTCTGGAAGAATGGTCAAACATTCCCATAGACACACTCCTAAACCTTGTGGACAGCCTTCCCAGAAGAGTTGAAGCTGTTATAGCTGCAAAGGGTGGGCCAACTCAATATTGAACACTATGGACCAAGACTGGGAGTCCATTAAAGTTCATGTGCAGGTGTCCCAATATTTTGTGTGTGTGTGTCTCTAAATCATTATATGTATGTATCAAGTTTCAGTTTGCTCTAATTAGGGGGAGGTTGGTGGTCCTCAATACTTGGTACTTGGACAGTCAATTAACTTAGGGCATAAAATGATTCTGTATATATTTGATGAATGTTGATATGATATTTTGGTAAATGTAATTATTATTATTTAAATGTGATGTAATTGTAAAAAAAAAAAAAAATTGAAACGGAAATGGGCCACATTAACCACAAAATACATCATGCTATTTCCGGTATCCCCCACAAAATATTGGAATGTTTTTGTCATGTAAACTGCTAAATAATGAAGTGTAAAAATGCTTAAGGCAGGGGGGAATTAGGGCAAATCTTGATATTTACATATGAATACCTGCAGAGTATAGTTATTATAATGTATGAAAAACAGCCTGATCAAGGCTTGTGATATTAATATTTTTTAACTAATTCATGTTTTTTAAATATATAGCAATCAATTTAATATCTTATACTAGTTTTTGATGTTGCAATTCTTCATATTGGCACCCATTATCTTTTGTGTGTGTAGCGGTACCCAGGGCTGTGTTTTGGCCTAGGCAGACAAGGCCTAGGCCTAGGGCGGCACTTTGCGGGGGGGCGGCAATACACCTGGCAATACACTCTGACAAGCACGCCCATACACCGCGGTGCCGCTACAGAAAGCCAGCCGCCATGGGCTGAATGTGTGCGTGAGGTGGCAGCGGGAGCCGGCAATCGGCAAGACGGGTGGGGGGGCTTTTTCTCATGTGGGGGGGGCGGCGTGTGTCACTCGCGCCCCCATAAGCAGCAGGTGACAGGTGGAGCCTTAAGCTCCGCCTACCCTCCCCTGCACTGCTTTCCCCCCCTGAAAGGTGCCAAATAAGCCTAAAGAGGAAGGGGTGTGGTTTACAGATGATAGGGTGGGTCTTAAACAGGAAGGGGTGTGGCCTCGGCAGGATGGGGTGGGTCATATTTAAATTAGGGGGTGCATGCGTTTAGTCAGGCCTAGGGCAGCACAAAACCTAAATACGCCACTGGTGGTACCCCCCATATTAGCTGCTGAAAGTTGTAGTCTGTCTATCACCCTGTTCAGCCCGGCATTCACTTTCTCAAGCACACAATGAATAGTTCATTAACTTTCTTTTTGTGTTTTTATTGAGGGGTTAGGCCCCTTTCACACGTGTGGACCGCATGTCCGTATTTCATCCCTCCGTTTTCGGATGAAATATGGACATACATGCATCCCTATGGGGTAACGGGTGTCAGCGGATGAACATGATATCATCCGTCCCCGCTATGGTCCGATTCTGCAGACAGAGGAAAATCCTATTTTTCTATCCGTCTGCAGAACGGATCGGATGAACACGGACAGACGGTCCGTGTTCATCCGATTCCCCCATAGGGGAGAGCGGAGATCTGACAGGGCAGTCCCTGCACAGGTGCAGGGACCGCCCTGTCATCCGCCGGCTCAGCGGGGATCAACGGAGCGATCCCCGCTGAGCAAGCGGATGTTCATAGGGCGGATCATCACGGATCCGTCCTGTTTGAAAGGACCCTTAAACTTGGATGGGGTTAGGGGATTTATGAGATGCCCAGAATTTGAGTAGAAACATTTGCATTGGGACAGAACTATGTACACTCCCTGTTACCTCCTCTCTCTCTCTCTCTCTCTCTCTCCCCAGCACATCACTTCTCCTCAGGCACAGCTAGCACATGGTTAGGCCTGACTCTGGTTCCAGCCAGGCCTTGTAGAAATGCCTTTTGCAGGCAGGCACTGCAGGCCCCTGTGGTGTAGCCAGAAAAGGTTAAATTGGTTAAATGCTAGATGTCCTTGGTGGACTACTGATCCCAGCCAGTCCTCTTCAGGCCCTGCCAGCCCTCCTGGCTGCAGCTTCCCAACACCACTGCCCATGGCATCACAGTTTCTCCCGCTGGCTCTATCTACATCCATCTCAGACTGCACACTCCCAGTCCGCTCCGGCATGCCTCTCCAGCTCTCCCGACTGTGCCTGATACTCGCTGACACCTGGTGGATCCATTCTGGAGACTTTGCCTGGCAGTACCTTCCACTGTCCTCTCCTGCTCCTGGTCAGAACACCCCTGTGGTTTGTACACGGGTCCCATACACTCCCAAGTTCCAGGCCCAAGGTCACCCCCCCCCCCCCCCCCCCCCCCCCCAGACTCTGAAGCTTCCTCAAAGGCCACGACAGCTAATACTACATCTCCCAGTTCTTCCACCCCACAACTCCTCTCCAGCTGGGCTGACTCTAGGTATTTAACCACTTAAGGACTGAGCCTCTTTTTGAGATTTGTTGTTTACAAGTTAAAAAAAAGTTTTTTTTGCTAGAAAATGACTTAGAACCCCCAAACATTATACATTTTTTTTTTCTAACACCCTAGACAATAAAATGGAGGTCATTGCAATAATGTCTGTCACACCGTATTTGCGCAGCGGTCTTACAAGCACACTTTTTTTGGAAAAATTACACTTATTTTTAATTAAAAAATAAGACATCAGTAAATATGGCCCAATTTTTTTTATATTGTGAAAGATAATGTTACACCGAGTAAATTGATACCCAACATGTCACACTTCAAAATTGTGCCCGCTCGTGGAATGGCGACAAACTTTTACCCTTAAAAATCTCCATAGGCGAAGTTTAAAGAATTCTACAGGTTGCATGTTTTGAGTTACAGAGGAGGTCTAGGGCTAGAATTATTGCTCTCACTCTACCGATCGCGGCGATACCTCACAAGTGTGGTTTGAACACCATTTTCACATGCGGGCGCTACTCATGTATGCGTTCGCTACTGCACGCGAGCTCGGCAGGACAGGGCACGTTTAAAAAAACTTTTTTTTCTTATTTATTTTACCATTTATTTTTTATTTTTACACAGTTTTTTTTTTTTTTAAATTGTGTCACTTTTATTCCTATTACAAGGAATGTAAACATCCTTTGTAATAAAAAAAACGCATTACAGGACCTCTTAAATATGAGATCTGGAGTCAAAAAGACCTCAGATCTCATATTTACACTAAAATGCAATTTAAAAAAAAGAGCTAGCTGCTGCCATAACAACGATATTCCTCTTCAAAGGTAGGACGTATATCGGCTTGCGGCGGTCCATAAGTGGTTAAGGAGGCCTGCCCCCTGCCAATCCAGGTTGAGGATTGGCCAGGGCTCCTTAGAACACCCCAGGCAGCTCCACTTCTCTTCCCCTCCTTCTTTCTAGAAGCCTCTAGAAGCAGAAGGGAGGTAACCGAAAGATGATGCTATCTGTGAGTCACCAGCCTACTCTAAGCCACTCCCAGCCCACACAGATCAAAACAAACAGGCCTAGCTTCCAGCTAGGCCTGATTAAATTTACCTGTACTGGCCAAAATCCTACTACTAGCACCTACCTAAAATAGAGGGTGCTACATGTGCTATTAGCACTTGATTAAAAACAAAAAGTTGATCCAGGTAGATTTGTGGTCGATTCCTGGGATGAACAATCTTTTGTACAAAAAATTCTTGCATTAGCACTCAAAACTTTTTTTTTTTTTTTTTAATATTGCTATATAATATCAAATCATACTTCCTACTCAGAAGATGCATTATAGCTTCACCTTAAATTACCAACATACCCCAGACGCAAATGGAACTTTTATTAATATTCTGTAGGGTCTTCTACTGAATGACCCAAGTGTGCTTTGCAGTAATTGCTACCATAATTCTGAGTATAACAAACATACATGACAATTTTTTGCTCAGTTTTAATTGTGACATTACAGTAATGACTTGGCATCATAATACGATTTGTGATAGTACATGGCGTCATAATATCGGGCCTTAATTCATAGTACCTGACAGTATAGTAGCCACGATGGCATCATAATTCTGATTGTAACATTAACTTACATTGCACCTCATAAAGGCGACTGTGATATCACAATACAATGTGTAAGATCAGGTTACCTATACTGGGGTGTGCTGAAAAGAGGTCCCCCCTCTGTGCTAGCTTGGTGTTTAATGTCTCCTAATCATTTCCTGGAATATTTACATATGTATCTATTGAAGTTTTTAAAATCTCTTTTACATAAGCTGTTATTTTTACCATTATGTAATTTTGGCATTATGGCCCTTTTTATAAGTTAGTGGGCATGGGTGTTTGCTTTCCCACCTCCAACCTGGCTATACACTGAGTCTATTGATATGCTGATAGCATGGCACGCTCCCCACAGTCTTCAGGTGCCAGTGAGTCTGCGAGAGGAAATGAGATGCGTGAACTGGCTATTGACTAAGTGATGGGCAGAACAGGCAATCTATAAACTATTCATAACTTTTTATATGTTGGATATGAAGTGAGCATTTCATGTCAGATTTAATGTTGAATATTAAACTTTATAGGAGATTAAAGGAATGTGTTATACATTTTATTTTTCTTATTTTTTCCAGTTTATATAAATCTTTGTTTTGCAAATAAATGTTATAATGCAGAGTATCTAAGCTTTCAAAAAGACGAATGACTTCTAAAGAGAGTGAGCACAGCAGCAACAGATCAGAGAGATCAGGTATTAGCCCTCGTTAACACCGGTGCAACTTCAGGTGTGACATGCAATTTACAAATCGCACCTGAAGTCGCACCTAATGGCACTGTCTCAACAGGTGCGAATTGCAGTAGCGCAAGTTTAAAAATAGTTCCTGTGCTACTTTTTTGCCGATTTCATTGGGACTAGCATAGACTTCAGTTGTATGAAATCGCAAGCCGCAATGAAATCGGAAATGCAAATTGCACTGATGTGTGGCTTTGAAATCGCGTTAAAGTAGCCCAATCTCAAAGCCGCATTTGGTGTGAATGGTGGCTTACTTCTCTGACTCAATCATCTGTGATTTATACTGGCCTCACACCTATAGAGTTGTTGTTTTCAGAATGTTAATTCAATTATCAAAGAGCTAAAAGGCACAATTCAACAATGAGGCAAGCAAAAAAAGGACAAGGATGGAAATGTTTTGTTGACTCTAATGGTAATGAACGAATTTTGAGTTGAATTTGCTCCTAGCTGAAAAAAAATCATTACTAGTCTGATGCGCATGCACTTCTCAAAGTTAAGCCAAGTACACACAATGAGATTATCGAACTAATGATCATCCTTTTTTTTTTTTTGCTTGAAAATGAAAAGGTTACTTAAATACGAAAATTCTCGTACGACAAAAAAAAATTGTATTGTATTTCTGGACAAAAACTGTACCGATTGAACAAAAATCATAAAGAAATGTTTTCGTGTTTGTCCCTTCGACGAAAGCTGTGTACTAACGATCAGATTTTCGTACAATCGCTTCAAAATCTGTATTTTTTGGAAGATTTTCTGATCGTGTGTTATGGACCTTTAATCTAGAAGTAGAATGTCCGTTCTATGAAACAGAGTCCATAAAGCCACCATCGAATGATTGGACGAGTAATTTTTATGCATTCTTGTCCAAATGTTCTAACTAAATTCTATAGCTGTAAGTCCAGTCTAAGTTGATAAATAACATCCTTTTTGTGGTTCAAGCATCTGTGTGTGCAGCCTGAGATTTAGGCCTGGTTCACACCTACGCAGATTGCAGTTTGTATATTCCAGGTGCATTTTGCATTTTTCAATAAAATGCACAGATGTGAATGTGACACATAGGAAACCATGTTAAGACAAGCAAAATATCAAAGGACAAGGACAGAATTTTTTGTGGAATCTAATGTTAATGAGCGAATTTTGAGTTGAATTTGCTCCCAGCCAAGAAAAATCATAACTAGTCTTATGCGCATGCACTTGTCAAAGTTCATCTGGAAGTAAAACATCCTTTTTGTCAGCAAAGCAGTTAAAGTTAGCCTGGTAAATGTATGGTAAATGTATGAACATGCAGTATATCATAAGAAAAATATATGGACTGCCATTGCTGACCTCGTTCTACTTGCTTGGCTGTTTTACTGACCCTTTGGCTTCAGTACTTCTGAGTCACTGACCTGGAAAAAGTGTGCAGGTCAGAAGGCCCTTACCTGCATATATGTTCTGGGACAGTGATTCAAAGTATTGAGACCAGTGGATCAACTTGACGATCCAGAAGCTAGTTTTCTCCAAAGGAAAAGTTAGCAAAGCTATGGCAGCCTACAGTTATGAAGAAATAATTCCTTTCAGTGTCTATTTGTAATATAAAAATGATATATAAATACAAAAAATATATTAAATATATTAATACTAGTGATGCACCGAATTTTCAGGCGCAGAAACATATCGGGCGAAAATGGCCTTTTCGGCAAAATGCTGAAAAGGAAATCTCGCAGATAACTGCGCCGAAAATGGGGGCGGGGCCCCGTCCCTGGTGCTGCCCATTACGAGGGTGTCCTTCTGGCGCGGCGCGCCACAGTCCTCTCCTCTCTTCTCCTCCTCCCCTCCCCTCCCTCCCTCCTCGCCACGATCTCCGTTGTGTCATGGAGCTTAGCTACACAGACCGCAGTAACAATGTCCCGCCTTCTGTGACAGACGGCACACTGAGCCAATGGTGGGACATTGAATCAGTATGACGTGATTACAGGAGGCGGGACATCGTTACTGCGACCCGGGTAATTTAAATGCAGCTCCGTGACACATGGAGATCGCCGCTCTGATTCGGGAACTGGCAAGCTGCATGACGGGCACTGGCAGGCTATATGATGGGCACTGGCAAGCTGCATGATGGGCACTGGCAGGCTGCATGATGGGCACTGGCAGGCTACATGACGGGCACTGGCAGGCTACATGACGGACACTGGCAAGCTGCATGACAGGCACTGGCAGGCTACATGACGGGCACTGGCAAGCTGCATGACGGGCACTGGCAGGCTGCATGACGGGCACTGGCAAGCTGCATGATGGGCACAGGTGAGGCTGCATCTCATAGGCACAGGCAGGCTGCATCTTATGGGCACATGTGGGCTGCAACTGAGGGGCAAACGCGGGCTGCATCTGAGGGGCAAACGCAGGCTGCATGACGGACACTGGTGAGGCTGCATTGATCTCTTGTATCATGTCCGCAGTCTCTGACCATCTCCTCTACCATGTCCGCAGTCTCTGACCATCTCCTGCACCATGTCCCCAGTCTCTGAACATCTCCTGTACCGTGTCCGCAGTCTCTGACCATCTCCTCTACCATGTCTGCAGTCTCTGACCATCTCCTGTACCATGTCCCCAGTCTCTGACCATCTCCTGTACCGTGTCCGCAGTCTCTGACCATCTCCTGTACCATGTCCCCAGTCTCTGACCATCTCCTGTAATGTGTCTGCAGTTTCTGACAATCTACTGTATCATGTCTGCAGTCTCTGACCATCTCCTGTACCATGTCCCCAGTCTCTGACCATCTCCTGTACCATGTCCCCAGTCTCTGACCATCTCCTGTAATGTGTCTGCAGTCACTGACAATCTCCTGTACCGTGTCCCTAGTCTCTGACAAACTCCTGTACCATGTCCCTAGTCTCTGACAATCTCCTGTACCATGTCCCTAGTCTCTGACAATCTCCTGTACCATATCCCCAGTCTCTGACCATCTCCTGTACCATGTCCCCAGTCTCTGACCATCTCCTGTATAAAAATAGTTTTAAAAACAGTCACTTTCGGTATAGGTGCTGTTTCGGTATCAGTTTCGGTTTTCGGGATCAAGGAAGATTTATTTTCGGTTTCGGCACCAAAAAAACCCATTTGATGCATCCCTAATTAATACAGTATATTATATTAGAAAGTGGAATTTAAGCCAAACCTCTATAGTTTGCTCTTTAACATTTCCCCCTTTGGGCTCATTGAGAGTGAAGTAGAAAATATGTGTTTTACTGAGCATTACCGCAACGCACTTTAAAGCGGAGTTCCACCCAAAAATGGAACTTCCGCTTTAAGGGAAGGAGACCCCCTGACATGCCACATTTGGCATGTTTTTTTTTTTTTCAGGGGGGGGGGGGGGGGGCGGATACCCTCTTTTTAGAGGGTTCCAGCTCCCACTTGCGTGGCTTCGTCCCCCCGCATCGCTGGGCCCTGGGACAGGCAAGTGTCCGATTATTAAAAGTCAGCAGCTGCAGTATTTGTAGCTGCTGACTTTTATTTATTTTTTTTTAAGCAGAACTCCGCTTTAATGCACAAAACTAAATGCAGTGCTTTGGGGTGACACTTATTTTAAATGGTACCCCAACGCAACTAGCCAGGGCACCACATGCGTCTATATTTTAGCAAAGTAACAAAAAATGGTTACTTTCTGTTAAAATATGCACTGCAAAATCAAAGTTTCCAATGGATATAAAATGTAAAACTGTAAATTTTAACATTCATCTATAATCTCCTAATATTTTAGCTGGGAGTTAATACAGAGAAGTGAAAATCATTTTCTGTTAGTGGCCCTGAGGACTAGATTTGGGCAACTAAACAAAATAACTTTTCCCAACTGTTATCAGGTCACTAATCCTCATCAGGTGACTATGAAAGGCCAAACATCCTGGAGCATTGTGTGTGTGACTGCTGCTGAACTTCTGCAAGGTAATTGTGCTTAGTTACAAGACTTTTAATTGGGTAGAGGTCTCTTGCATTCAGTAGAATGTATGGATGTGTTTACCTTGTTGGCATGCAGCTAATTGGAGCTGAACATGTATGGTCTAAATCTGCATACGTCCACCATGCTGCTGTTCATATTAATAAACCATAACTTCCACAGGCAACACAAATGTAATCATCTTTTAGAAGTCTCTTCAATTTTACATTGAGGAAGACTATTATGAAATTGTTCAACAATTTTTAGATGCAAGATGCCCTGTTTATACCCAATCACATTACTGACCTGTTACCAATTAACCAAATGAGTTGCAAAATGTTCTTCCAGTTCTTCCTTTTTAATACCACTTACTTCGCCTTCTTTTTGTTGCCCTGTCCTAACTTTTTTGAGACATGTTGCTGCCATCAATTTTAAAATTACTTTATTTTTTTAAATATACATTTACTCAGTTTAAAAATGTGATGTTTTCTATTGTGAATAGAATATTAATTTATGAGATTTGCAAATCATTGCAATCTGTTTTTTTTATGTAAATTTTACCAACGTTTTTGGAATTGGGGTTATAAAATGGTTGAGTTTAATAAGGTAATAATAAAGAAGACTCCAGATAGACTACAGAAACCAATCGGAAGTGATCTTTCAGCTGTAAAGAACACAATAACTAAAGTAATTTAATTTTTGATTGACATAACAATCAGAAATCTGTACAGCAATAATGTGCAAACAGAACTTTGTTTTAAATGCTTTATTGAAAAGAAAACTCATATATACGAAACAAAATATGTAAATGTTTAAGGTTATTGCACTGGTTTACCCAGTAAGAATATATAATCAAGCAAAATGGTAAAGTATGATTTTTTTTTTTTTTTCTGCATAAGCATAAAGTACAATTGTGCATGCCTAAGGCCTCATTCAACCAGGCGGACACCGCTTCCACGGAGTCCGCCTCGGTCCGCCGGCTCAGCGGGAGATCTCTCCGTTGATCTCCGCTGAGCCGGCGGATGACAGGTCCCTCTCTGCTCACTGAGCGGGGAGGGGCTTGGCAGGCGCCGCTGCTGCCTATGGAGGGATCAGATGAAAACGGACAACATGTCCGTTTTCATCAGATCTCACCCGATCTGATCCGCCAGCGACAGACCTGGACGTAGGGCCATCCGTCTGCTTTTTGCAGATCGGACCGGGTCGGATGTCAGCGGACATGTCTCCGCTGACATCCATCGCTCCATAGGCTAACATGGAGCGCCCGTTCAGGTCCGCCGTCAAAACTGACAGGTGGACCAGAACGGTCCGATCGTGTGAAAGGGGCCTTAAAGTTACTTGTAGCTCAAGGATAAATTCCTAAACTTCCGCCAAGCAAAAACTTCATACAAGAAACAGAGGGGTTTATTTACTAAAGCTGAAGAGTGGAAAATCAGGCTCACTTCCCCATAGAAACCAATCAGCTTCCAGGTTTTATGGCTTATTTGAACAAGCTGAGGTTAGAAGCTTATTGGTTTCGCAGAAGTGAGCCTGATTTTGCACTCTCAAGCTTTAGTAAATAAACCCCTTAGTTGGCTTCCTAAAGCCTATTCTCCCTACTTAAAGTGGAAATAAACCCATCCATAAAACTATTTCATTTCTGGCAAGTGCCGGAAATGTAACACTCCCATTGGTTGTGCTCCCAACCAAACTGTCAAACCATCCAATGGCTGGTGTCATAACTGATCACATGTGCAGCATCATGGCAGTTGTAGATTAAACAGAGGCAAAGATGGCAGGTTCCTTGGCTGAAAACTATAGGGGGGTTTACTTACACTTTAAACAAATAAGTTTAATTGGACGTTTTATGCTGTGGCAGTGTGGCATCAGATAATTCCTAATAGCAGTACAAACAAAAATGGCTCCCTCCAGGTCTTACAACCAGGGCTGGGACAAGGGGTGGGCTGGAGTGGCGGCTACCCTGGGCACTCTGGTATCATGTAAGGTAGAGGGGCACCACAAGAAGGCTGGGGGGGGGATTTGTGTTGAGAAGGGGAGTTTGGGGGGGGACGGCAGAGGGTACGAATTGTTCTAGGAGGGCAAATTTGGGAAGTGTGCTAGGAGTGGCTATTTGGGGGGATTTGTGTTGGGAAGAAGAGGGATGGTAGAAGAGGATTTGTGCTAGAAGGGGGATTTTGGGGGTTTGTGCTATAAAAGTAATATAGTAAAGTGGCAATATTTTTCATTTGGGGGGGGCGCAATGTGGCAGGTTTGCCCTGGGCTTTGGATGACCTCGTCCCGCCACTGCTTTCAACTATTGGTGTTGTTTACCCATTTACAGGCTAGAGGACAGAAGAGATGCTTTCTTTAGAATCGGAGACACAATCTGGAGACTTCTCACTGACACCGGAATCGGATTCAGAACTTTTCACGTAGTAGTCATGCACGATTGACATTGAATATGTTGTTTGCCTGGTAAAAGGATTGACTTCACCGTGGTTCCTTGCAACTGTAGATGGTGGGATTGGTGGGATGTTGACACTCATCTCTGGTGTAATGGTCTTGTTGGGTGGGTAGCTATTAAAGTCCATCATATAGTCCGACTCTGTAGACAGCCTATAGGGTCTTCTGCTTAAGTCCATTGCCTTGGGACTCATGATGGGGGCCATGTTTTTGTACAAGTGCTGTTGATTGTTAGAGTGTGAATTTTGTTGCAGATACATGTTGGGTGGGGCCTGGTGCATCATAAACCTGTCCCGGGTAACAGGACAGGAATGATGGGGGTAGGAGGTAGACTCTGGAGCTTGGTTATACAAATCTTGTGATAAATTCATCATAGCCTGTTGTTGGTGAGCCATGACCTGTGGTTGTTCAGAGGCAATCATTGGATGCTTCAGTGTTGATGTTGTAGAATAGATATTCTCTGGTTGCTGGATGTTGGAGTAGCTCATGCTTGCATTTGTGAAATAAGTGGATTTGCTTTTATCACGTCTGGCCTTTCCTCTCCTGTTTTGGAACCACACCTGTCAAAAACAAAAAATAAAACTGGTGAATAAAAATGAATTATGCAAAGTAACACAACAAGCCAGAGAATTGACCATTTTTTGGATTGTAGTTACTTTCCTAAGATTATAAAGTTGCATATTCCTTTATTTAAGTCTTTCACTTAAAAAAACAAACGGTGAGGGTGTCCATGAGAAAAGGTTGCTAAAGCCCTAGGGGTTTCCCATTAAGCGTAATACAGAGATATTGCATACAGCATGGTAAAACACCACTAATGTATGGAGGTGGCAGTAGACTAATACTGCCACCATTGGGAGAGAGGCAGGTGCAGTTAGACCACAATAAAATAAAGACAGTATCAGGACCAAATAAATGTGAGAACTTCAGAACAGGTGAAAAAGTATGACACTAAATGAGAAACCATTAGAAAAGATGAAGGCAAGATGCTTATGAACAAGTAAAGAAATATTAGAACAGGTAAAGGGGAGAAGAATCAAAAAGAAAGGTGAAAGGGCAATGGGACAGGTAAAGGTGTGATAGCCAAAATCACTTTGGGAAGTTCATCAGGCTATGAAGTAGAACAGGTAAAGGAGGAAAGCATAAGGTAATAATTGAAAAATTAAAAGGATAGGAGTATCAGCAAAAAGACAGAGCATTTGAAACAGGAAGTGCATCAAGTAAGGATATTGTGCTTTGGAAGAAGTAAAAGATAAAACTTTAGAACACTAGAAAAGGGAAACATTGAAAAACTTTTATCACACAAATAATTAAATGGTGGGTTGCTGTGCATCTGTGCAAAAAATATCCCCAATGATGATTGTCATCCACATACCTGGATCCTGGACTCAGGGGTATAAATTAGTTTGGCCAATTCTTCTCGGTGATGGATATCTGGGTACATGTTTCTCTGGAAGAACTCCTCCAAGATGTCCAACTGCTCCTGGCTGTACACCGTTCTCTTCCTGCGCTGTGATATAGCTGCTTGTTCCATAACTGTGGGTGAAGTGACAACCACCTGCTTATTACGCTTCACATTCTTCTTCGATGTTGAGGCATGGGTGGAAGTTTGGTTGCAGATGGCCTGTTCCGTTATCTCTTCTGTAACAAAAAAAGAATTATGCTTTTATTATCTCATTACTAGCAGTATATACAGATGCTTCATAGCAAAACACAAACTGATACCCACAGACATGAATGATGGGTGCCCAGAGTTAACAACACTGGCATGAATGGTGAGCAACCATAAACAACAATTTTGGAGCACCAATTAAGAAGAAAAAAAGATCTAATAGCTTCAGTACCTTCTGTCCTGGAACAAGTGTACAAATCAGAGCTTCTTACTTCACTGTCTGCATGTCCAGGTGAGTGGATTAGAAGGCACTGAAGCCAGAGATCTCTAGTGTGTTCAGAAAGAGGTCTCCTTTACCAGTTTCTCCTATCTCCCAGGGACTCTAGTTGTAAGGTTTCAACACCCGCTACAGCAATTAAGACGGTCAACTGCTCTCCCTGTGGCATTATATTTAAAGGAACATGTGGCAGAAAAATGCCAACAGAGCAATGAAAACACATTTTAAGAAGGGTAGGAAGAATATTAGGAACTATAGTGGACATAAATCATGCCAATAGAATCCCCAAGCAATATGAGGTAGACTAGACTTTAATACTATAATAGGTGTAACCTTTGTAAGCTGCAAGCTGATGAATAAATATAAGACAGAAATAAAACTCCTTCAGGATTTGTTAAGCACAATGCTATTATTATTATTACTACATTTTCAGATAGATAGATAGATAGATAGATAGATAGATAGATAGATAGATAGATAGATAGATAGATAGATAGATAGATAGATAGATAGATAGATAGATAGATAGATAGATAGAGATAGATAGAAAGATAGATAGATGTATTTTAGGGAACAGTTAAAACCCCAGTAGTTTTTTTTTTTTTGCTGCTATGGGGAGATTACTCTTCTCTTTTGTCCCAGAGAAACAACAAGAAGTGAGAAGAAATCTCTTTAAAGTGAGGGAATTCCTGACAGACAGTAGTAACAGGAACAGGTTGCCCCTCTATCCCTCTTCCAGTAACAACTGTAAATGTTTGGATTACCCACCGCCTTCTGTTATCACCAGGACAAACAGAGAGGACAAAGACAGCATTAAAAATCTGGCGGAGGTTCTAACCCTTCCCTGCTCTATGTAAAACTTGAACAAATTGGCATTTTAAACACACACATCTGAATAATAATAATATTTTGGTACTTGTAATCAGTGTCACTCTACATCTTAAACTCAGATGAATTGTGGCTTACAGGTATCCTATAAACTAGAAGTCCCTCAAGTTCCACCATCCAGAGCTATTAAATAATCTACAAGCTTTTTCTGGAATGACTCAAAACTTACAACTTATTTTCTTCTATGAAACCAGCATCTGGAATGGTATTGCTAAGACTTCTAGCCTGGAAGCTCCTAGAGAAACATAAGATGTCCAACACAAGTATACACATTATTTAAAAATAATAAAAACTGGAATAGCCACCTGGGACCTAATTCCACCTAGTCCACATACACAGAGACCTCCATCATTGTGCGTTGGTTGAATAGTGAAAATACTTACCCTTTCCACAGGCTGACTGAAAGGAGACCAGATTGAGATCACCATACTGGGTCTGGGGTTCCGTGAAGGTCATGTGGTTAGGGCTGGATGAAAAGCAATCTGGGTAGTAGTCCTCAGTGTCCTGAGTGTATCCAGCCATCTTCCAGCTGGTTTTATCCTTTCCTCCTTGCTTTCCTCTGAACTATGCTAGGCTTTCCTGTGGACTGGGCACTATGTCTGCTCCCTTGCACTCTGCTCTCTTTTAAATACACAGAGGGCCAACCAGATTGATCAAAGTAATGGAGGTGTGAAATATGCCTTGAGGGGTGTGAAGATAGGTGGCAAGCAGGTAGACACTATTGTCCTCAGGTTAGAGAAACCAGTTATTATTTCCTGCAGGGCTGAGGACAAAATAGGATGGAATACACATCTCTGGGGTGAAGGCACACTTCATGAGCCCAGCACATCCTCATAGAACATTCAGAAACCTGATCTATATACACCGTACAAACTGTATACAGCTTAAATCAATTAGAAGCAAATCTGGGACCATTAAAATACTAAACCACGCATGAGAGGCTATTAGAGTGCAATAAGGTGGAGGATGGTATAGTAAAAGGTACAATACTATGTATATATCATACATAAATATACATACATACACATGTATATATATATATATATATATATATATATATATATATATATATATATATATATTATATATATATGTATTTATTTATTATGTATACATTAAGTGTTACGTATTTATATAGTGCCAACAATTCATGCAGACCTTTACATATATTATACTTTCACATCAGCCCCTGCCCTCAAGAAGCTTACAATCTAAGGTCCCTGTTTCACATACTTGCATACTTTATATACATGTATTAGGGCTAATTTATATAGGAGCCAATTGACCTACTAGCATGTATTTGGAGTGTGGGAGGAAACCCCCGTATCTATCTATTGCTTTACTGTCCATCTATCTAATACCCATCTATTTGTCCATTGCCCTTCAGTATGTTGGGTAAACCTCTTACAGTAAATCTGGCCATACATAGAAGGAAAATCTTAAATTGAGTCAGTAGAGTGAACGTTCAGTTTTCGTATGGTTAGTGTGATTACTGCGACAGTTAATTTTTTGCATTTCACGTTCAATACGTTTTAATCAACATTTTTACAAAATACAAACGTAACCCATGTTAGTGCATAGGTAAATACAATGTATTGATAAATTTTCAAATAGTAACCATCAAATGTCAGGAGGGGAGAACAACTGAAGTAGTAAATAGTAGATACCAAGTGAGATAGTGAGCAAGCATTACAATAATGGATGGAAACTATATATATATATTTTTTTTTAAATGAACAAACATGTTGGAATTTTTTTTAATCAATCGAATGATTTTCTAAGCATTTGTAGGTCAGTTGTTCTAAAAAAAATTGTGCATGAGCAGTATGGTAATGGTCGATCTGTAAAAAATTATGTTTAATGTTGAAAACGATTTGAAAATGTTTGATATTTGCAGGAAAAATTCCAATACAATGCTTGGGCCATCGAATGCTTGATCAAAAGGACATTTCAATTCTTGTACGTATTTCCTTTTTTTTTTTTCTATCCAGCTTTGGAGTATATGGCCCCTAGGGGTGTATTGTACCAGGCTGAGTACTATCTATGGCAGAGCGTTGGATACATCAGTTATTTTCTTTTAACCATAGATTGAATTCCTTACTACTGTGGTGATTGGCTGCAGCTCCTGAGTGCTGATACTGTATGTAAAGATATAAACATTTATTTACAAGTCATATCTTTATCCCGTTAAATAACCAGCCTGTCTCCCTTTCCCCTCTATGTGTCATGTATTGTCAAGTCTGCTCTGGAGCAGAAAGGGTCTCAAAAGCCTCATACACA
The DNA here is from genome assembly GCA_037952925.1 of Lithobates clamitans. Classification (NCBI taxonomy): domain Eukaryota; kingdom Metazoa; phylum Chordata; class Amphibia; order Anura; family Ranidae; genus Lithobates; species Lithobates clamitans. Next base: position 219,542 of record JBBGZY010002013.1, read on the forward strand.
CAATGAGAATTAGATGAATGATCACCTGGTTTTTTTTTGCATGCTAGTCTCATATTGAAAATAAAGAGGTTACTAAAGTTACAAAAATTACAACAGAATACAGATTCAGGAGTAATGGAATGTGTTGTATTGTTTTGTAATGTATTATTTAGTTTTTGAGCATGCGTGGTCTTGCTTTTCCGATTTTTTTTTTTGACGAATACTGTACTGATTAAATGAAAATTGTACAATCTGGTATCGTACAAAATTATTTCGTGTTTGTCCATTCAGATAATTTCGAATGAACTGTCATGATTGGCTCTCGAAAGCTGTGTACTAACGATCAGATTATCGTACGTTCGTTTTGAAAACGGTATGTTTCATCTGATTTTCTGATCGTGTGTACTAGGCATTAAACTACAAGTCTTATCATACCACAGCTGACCTGCTTCTGAAAATGCTAGTTTACTGTCTGTTTCTGGCTTTAATACTTTCTAAGACACTAAGTTGATTTACTAAAACTGGAGGGTGCAAAATCAGGTGTAGGTCTGCACAGAAACCAATCAGCTTCCAGTTTTTATTGTCAAAGCTTAATTGCACAAGCTGAGGTTAGAAGCTGATTGGCTACCATGCACAGCTGCACCAGATTTTGCGCTCTCCAGTTTTTATAAATCAACCCCTGATCCTGAACATTAAGCATGCAGTAAGTAAAGTCACAAAAATGTCAGAACTCCTGCATTCTTGTACCATGGTAAACTCGGAGAGTTGTAAAGTACTTACAGTGTCTCACAAAAGTGAGTACACCCCTCACATTTTTGTAATTTTTTAATTATATCTTTTCATGTGACAACACTAAAGAAATGACACTTTGCTACAATGTAAAGTAGTGAGCGTACAGCTTGTATAACAGTGTAAATTTGCTGCCCCCTCAAAATAACTCAACACACCGCCATTAATGTCTAAATCGCTGGCAACAAAAGTGAGTACACCCCTAAGTAAAAATGTCCAAATTGGGCCCAATTAGCCATTCCCCCCCCCCCCAATATCATGTGACTCATTAGTTTTTACAAGGTCTCAGGTGTGAATGGGGAGCAGGTGTGTTAAATTTGGTGTTATCGCTCTCACTCTCTTATACTGGTCACTCGAAGTTCAACATGGCACCTCATGGCAAAGAACTCAGGATCTGAAAAAAAGAATTGTTACTCTACATAAAGATGGCCTAGGCTATAAGAAGATTTCCAAGACCCTGAAACTGAGCTGCAGCACGGTGGCCAAGACCATACAGCAGTTTAACGGGACAGGTTCCACTCAGAACAGGCCTCACCATGGTCGACCAAAGAAGTTGAGTGCACGTGCTCAGTGTCCTATCCAGAGGTTGTCTTTGGGAAATAGACGTATGAGTGCTGCCAGCATTGCTGCAGAGGTTGAAGGGATGGGGGGCCAGCCTGTCAGTGCTCAGATCATACGCTGCACACTGCATCAAATTGGACTGCATGGCTGTCATCCCAGAAGGAAGCCTCTTCTAAAGATGATGCACAAGAAAGCCCACAAACAGTTTGTTGAAGAGCATCTGTGGGGCATCCTCAAACAGAAGATGGAGGAGCGCAAGGTCTCTAACATCCACCAGCTCCGTGATGTTGTCACGGAGGAGTAGAAGAGGACTCCAGTGGCAACCTGTGAAGCTTTGGTGAACTCCATGTCCAAGAAGTTAAGGCAGTGCTGGAAAATAATGGTGGCCACACAAAATATTGACACTTTGGGCCCATTTTGGACATTTTGACTTAGAGGTGTACTTATTTTTATTGCCAATGGTTTAGACATTAATGGCTTTGTGTTGAGTTATTTTGAGGGGACAGCAAATTTACACTGTTATACAAGCTGTACTTTCACTACTTTACATTGTAGCAAAGTGTCATTTCTTCAGTGTTGTTACATGAAAAGATATAAAAAAAATTACAAAATGTGAGGGGTGTACTCACTTTTGTGAGATACTGTAAATAATTTAATCACTGAGACAGACAGGTAGCATTTCTACTGTGTTAAAGCTCTACTCTAGCTACTCTTAAAGGGCTGGTCCACCAAAATGTAATAGTTATAGAATAGGTATGGTCGACCTCTGTTTTGTATGTCTTGGGTACTCTCTCAGCCATAAATGCCCCCATAGATAGCTCAAATTTTGTCCGATTCACTTAATTCGAGCCATGCGTGGCACTGCAAGCACTGTCTGGCTTGACAAAAGTCGATTTAAGAACGACTGAGCCGGGTAGAAAGTTATCGGCCAAAAGTGACTGCATCCTGTCAGCAGTACCTCTGTATTCAGGCTTCCTGTTAGATTGGATGGTGGAACCAACTGATATTCTCTTGTTTAGCCTACAGACTGAACGAGTGAAAATTGAGACATGTGTAGTGGCCTCAATCCAGCAGGGATGGTGGGAACCCCTTATAATGGGCACAGCAGGTGTGCAGACCTGGGAACTCAACACAGAGATCTCATCAATAGAGTCCCCGAGAGATAGAAGAGCTTATTTGCTAAAAATGAATAGTGAAAAATCTGGTGCCACTCTACATAGAGACCAATCACCTTCCAGGTTTTATTGTCAAAGCTTAATTGAACAAGCTGAAGTTAGAAGCTGATTGGTCACAGCGCATAGCTGCATTAGATTCTGAGTGCACCATATTTAGTAAATCAACCCCAATGTTAGGGGTTTAACTCTGCAACATCTACCAAAAATTAAAAATATCAGCTTTAGGCACAGTGACCTTCTAAAAATGCAATGTCCAAACTGTAACGAGCCACAATAACCAATAAAAATGTGTCTTTCATTACTATAGCCTCCCGGTTGCTGTACTTTGTCAGTCTCTTTTACTTTCAGTTTGCATCATCTCATTAGATAAACTTATATTTGATATTATTCATTAGTATCATATTCATTAGTATCATAGTTGTCACCAGATGTACAGTAGGAGCAGCTAAGATAATAGAAAATATGGGTAATCAGACACAGACACTGCTCAGGGGGTGTGCCTGTCTCCAAAACATCCATACATTGTACAAGGTGTGAAGGCAGCTGAGGGGGCCCATTGTCACCATTCATCTCAAACCATTCAATACATAATCCTATAGCTTTGTCTGGCTGGTCAAAATAGACCGGGATAACGCCCATGCTCCTGTTGGCTGCTTCTGACACTAAATGAGCTTACAGAGGATAATGAGATTTGGAATTTGTCTTTAAAACATAATATCAGTTTTTCCTGGGAAGCTCGGAATGTGTATATAGTATCAATATATTTTGTATAAGTATAATAAGTAAAGATAATACACTATTTATATAGTATCTTGTAAAATATTGTATATTATATAGTATCCTGTATCTATTTTAATGCAGTATATTATATAATATCTTGTATTTAGTATAATGGTGTTTATCATATAGTGCATTGCATATAAAATAATACTCTATAATATATACTATCCTGTAAAATGCTGTATATTATACAGTACCATGCATTTGGTATAATACTGCAAAGTATATAATATCTTGTATCTAGTGCAATGCTCTCGCTAGAGTATAGTATCTAGTATAATACTGTATAAAATATAATATCTAGTATCTAGTATAATGCTGTATAGAATATGATATATTGTATCTAGTATAATGCTGCATAGAATATACTATTTAGTATAATGCTGTATAATATATAAAAATCTAGTATCTAGTATAATGCTGTATAATATATAATATTTAGTATAACATATAATACCTTGTATATAGTAAAATAGTGTATAGAATATAATATCTTGTATAATGTATCACTCGGGCAAAAGATGTATCCAAAAAATGGAGATCTCCCCATGGGTTATATCATACCTCCCAACTTTTTGAGATGGGAATGAGGGACACCTATTAGCAAAAGTATGTAGGCATAGGACACACCCCCTACCATGGTCCCTTATGCCGCATACACACGAGCGGACTTTTCGACCGGACTGGTCCGACGGACCGATTCCGGCGGACAATTCGACCGTGTGTGTGGGCTTCATCGGACCTGCAGCTGACTTTTTCGGTCAAAAATCTGACGGACTTTAGATTTGGATTATGTTTCAAATCTTTACGTCGGAACTCCGCCGGACCCAGTTCCTATCAAAAAGTCCGCTCGTCTGTATGCTAGTCCGACGGATAAAAACCGACGCTAGGGCAGCTATTAGCTACTGGCTATCAACTTCCTTATTTTAGTCCGGTGTACATCATCACGTACAAATCCGTCGGACTTTGGTGTGATCGTGTGCAGGCAAGTCCGTTCGTTGGGAAAGTCCGCCGAAAGTCCGTCGGATAGTCCGTCGGACCAGTCTGGTGAAAAAGTCCGCTTGTGTGTATGCGGCATTAAAGGAGAATCATATATAAAAAAAGGATAAATTAAACCCATATATGCTTCTTTTTTTTTTTTTTTTACCACTACTATTCCTTATTACTGGTTTCTGAAAATTACAAATGCAGCAATTTAGAAAATGGATGAAAAGTTTAGCACTGTAAACTTTTTGAAAGATAAATAGTGCATTTTATATACAACTATATAGATTAGACTAAAATAAGGGACAAATGAGGGAGAAAGAGGGGCAGAGGGACTTTGTTCCAAATCAGGGACAGTCCCTCGAAATCAGGGACAGTTGGGAGCTATGTTATATAGCTACATTTACATACTAGTATCCGTATAATATTTCATTTATTTCATTTTCTTTACATTTTACCAAAAAGCACATGTAGTAATCCCTTAAAACACTGAAAAAACTCAAAAAGACTCGTCAAATAGCAATGATTTACAAAAATGTTATCATGTCCAAACTTGTCCAGAAGATTTACTATTATTCATGAATACAGTGATACAGCTAAGTCTACGTCTACGACTTAATATTGTATAGAAACATATGTGATTATTACATCCCTACCATAAACATAAGCTGGCCATAGAGGGATCGAAGTTTGACCAGTTCCACAGGGACATGCCGAATTTTGATCCATCTATGGCTGTTTCTACTTGACAGAAGTCAATCTAACAATCGAATCCTGACAAACGGGAACATTGGAAAACATTTGTCAATCAGTGGCTGCAGCCGCTGATTTGTGTATTTTGACAGTGGAGGAGTCCTGCTGTCCTAATACAATGGCACAACATGGAGGATTGCTCTATCTATCTTGCTTCTGTGGATAGGGGAATCCATTTTTTTCTTATTTTTAGCCTGCTGGCTGACCAAAAAAAAAAAAAAACTATTAATTTATGGGCAGCTTAACATTCAGCCAGTTTGTCCACAAATCACCCACAGTATATATATATTTCCAGAGTAATTCTCCAAAGTCGTAGGGTTGTAAGTATAGAACGTTCTTAGCCAGTCAGTTAGTCAGGCAGACTGGTAAGGACACTCTATATGTGTGTTACAAACATCAAATATTTTTTGGTAACAATACCATAAACGTTTGAGATGTGATTTATCACAAGAGAACTGATGCAATATCATTCCACTATAATATGCTGTGTATATATCATATTTTAACAAGGCCAAGTTTGGACTATGAATTATGGAGCAACAAGTCAATGGGATTTGAAATTGCTTGTTACCTTTATGTTGGCAAATATATACAATGCCGTGAAAAAGTATTTGCCCCCTTTCTGATTTTTTATTTTTTTGCATATTTGTCACACTTAAATGACTTATATCATCAAACAAATTTTATTATTACACAAAGATAACCCGAGTAATTACAAAATGCAGTTTTTAAATGATGGTTTCATTTATTAAGGCAAAAAAGCTGTCCAAACCTGCCTGACTTCATGTGAAAAAGTAATTGCCCCCTAAAACTAAGAACTGGTTGTGCCACCCTTGGCGGCAACAACTGCAATCAAGTGTTTGCGATAACTGGCAATGAGTCTTTCACATTGCTATGGAGCAATTTTGGCCCATGCTTCTTTGCAGAATTGTTTTAATTCAGCCACATTGGAGGGTTTTCCAGCATGAACGGCTTGTGTAAGGTCAAGATACAGCATCTCAATTGGATTTAAGTCCGGGCTTTGACTAAGCCACTCCAAAACCTAAATTTTGCTTTGTTTGAACCATTTGGATGTGGACTTGCTTTTGTGTTTCGGATCATTGTCCTGCTGCATAACCCAACTGCACTTGAGCTTGAGGTCACGAACTGATGGCCGGACATTCTCCTTTAGGATGTTCTGGTAGAGCTCAGAATTAATGGCTCCATCAATTATGGTAAGTCGTCCAGGTCTCATCAGTCCACAGAATATTTGCCTAAAAGTCTTGGAGATAATTTAGATGTTTTTTGGTAAATGTGAGATGAGCCTTTGTGTTCTTTTTGGTCAGCATTGGCTTTGGCCTTGGAGCTCTCCCATGGATGCCATTTTTGCCCAGTCTCTTTCTTATTGTTAAATCATGAACACTGATCTTACCTGAGGCTGAGGCACCAACTGGATGAGTTATCGTTGTGCTCTTGGAGTCATTTTGGTTGGCCGGGCCACTCCTGGTAAGGTTCACCACTGTTTCAAGTTTTCTCCATTTGTGGATAATGGCTCTCATCGTGGTTCGCTGGCTTCCCAAAGCCTTAGAAATGGCTTTGTAAACCTTTAAAGACTAATACATGTCATTGACTTAGTTTCTCATCTGTTCTTGAATTTCTTTAGATCACTGCATGATGATTTGAGATCTTTTAGCGTGCTTCACTTTGTCAGACAGCTTCTATTTAAATGCTTTTTTTGATTCAACAGGTCTGGCAGTAATCAGGCCTGGGTGTGGCAAGTTAAATTTAACTCAGCTTTCCAAAAAATTGTGGTTAATCACAGTTCATTCATGATTCTGCATGGGAGAGGGCAATTACCTTTTCAAATAGGGCCAGGCAGGTTTGAACAGCTTTTTTCCCATAATAAATGAAATAATAATTTAAAAACTGCCTCTTGGATTTACTCGGGTTATCTTTGTGTAATAAAATTTGTTTGATGATCTGAATCATTTGATGCCGGCCATACACGGTTCGAATTTCGAAATAATTTTCTTTCAAAAATCGTATCAAAGAATTTTCGTACAAATTTCACACCATTAGTGGGCTGCAACAACGGCCGTCTTTCGTGCGGCAATCAAATTTGAGGAATCGGACATGTAGGGAAATTTTTGGAAAAACAAACGATTTTCTAATCAATGATGGGAGAATCGTGCGGGAAATGTAATAAGAAAAGAAAATTTACGGAGAGAAAAGAAGATTCCCGCCCATGAAAATTCTTTTCTGTAACAACATGAGGTGAAATTGAAGGCTTGGTCGGCCGAATTTCGAAAATCAATGGTGGCATCATCGGATCAAAAAAAAAACGAACTTTCTGATCTTGAAAAGAAAATTCATTCTAAATTCGACCATATATGGCCTGCTTAAGTATTTGTGGCCTTTGCCATGACACTCAAAATTGAGCTCAGGTGCATCCTGTTTCCACTGATCATCCTTGAGATGTTTCTACAACTTGATTGGAGTCCACCTGTGATAAATTCAGTTGTGTGGGCATGATTTGAAAAGACACACACCTGTCTATATAAGGCCCCACCCACAGTTAACCGTGCATGTCAGAGCACAAACCAAGCCATGAAGTCCAATGAATTGTCTGTAGACCTCCGAGACAGGATTGTTTTGAGGCACAGATCTGGGGAAGGGTACAGAAACATTTCTGCAGCATTGAAGGTCCCAATGAGCACAGTGGCCTTCATCATCCCTAAATAGAAGAAGTTTTGAACCACCAGGACTTTTCCTAGAGCGGACCGCCCAGCCAAACTTAGCACTCGGGGGAGAAGGGCCTTAGTCAGGGAGGTGACCAAGGACCCGATGGTTACTCTGACAGAGCTCCAGCATTTCTCTCTGGAGAGAGGAGAACCTTCCAGAAGAACAGAACCCCACCAATCAGGCCTGTATGTTAGAGTGGCCAGACAGAAGACACTCCTCAGTAAATGGCACATGACAGCCCGCCTGGAGTTTGCCAAAAGATACCTGAAGGACTCTCAGACCATGAGAAACAAAATTCTTTGGTCTGATGAAACAAAGATTGAACTCTTTGGCCTGAATGGCAAGCATCATATCTGGAGGAAACCAGACACCGCTCATTACCTGGACAATACCTTCCCTACAGTGATGCATGGTGGTGGCAGCATCATGCTGTGGGGATGTTTTTCAGTGGCAGGAGCTGGGAGACTAGTCAGGATCGAGGAAAAGATGAATGCAGCAATGTACAGGGACATCCTTGATGAAAATTTGCTCCAGAGCGCCCTGGACCTCAGACTGGGGCGAAGGTTCATCTTCCAACAGGACAACAACCCTAGGCACACAGCCAAGATAACAAAGGGACAACTCTGTGAATTTCCTTGAGGAACCCAGCCAGAGCCCAGACTTGAACCCGATTGAACATCTCTGGAGAGATCTGAAAATGGCTGTACACCGAAGCTCCCCTATCCAACCTGATGGAGCTTGAGAGGTCCTGCAAAGAACAATGGGAGAAACTGACCAAAAATAGGTGTGCCAAGCTTGTAGCATCATACTCTCAGAGAGACTTGAGACTGTAATTGGTGCCAAAGGTGCTTCCGTAAAGTATTGAGCAAGGGCTGTGAATACTTATGTACATGTGTTTTTTTTGTTTTTTATTTTCAATAAACTTGCAAAGATTTCAAGCAAACTTCTTTCACGTTTTCATTATGGGGTATTGATTGTAGAATTTTGAGGAAAATAATTAATTTAATCCATTTTGGAATAAGGCTGTGACATAACAAAATGTGGAAAACGTGAAGCACTGTGAATACTTTCCGGATGCACTGTACAAGAGTACCTTGTTTCTAGTGTAAATTTGTGAATTATAAAGTACCTTGTATCTAGTATATTATTGTTTATTATATACTGCCATGCATCTAGTATAATGCTCTATATTCTATAGTATCTTTTATTCACTATAATGTTTTGTATCATGTGGTATATTGTATCTAGTATAATACTATGGGGTTGATTTACTAAAACTGGAGAGTGCAAAATCTGGTGCAGCTCTGCATGGAAACCAATCAGCTTCCATTTTTCTTTGTCTAAGCTTAATAGAAAAAGCTAAAATTAGAAGCTGATTGGCTACCATGCAGAGCTGCACCAGATTTTGCACTGGGAAATAATTATAATGATTATTGCTCTTTGCCATTTAAAGGACACAGTTCACGGCCTGTCATTGTTTGACATAACGCTACTATTTTATGCATTTCTTTCTCCATTGTACTTTTGTATCTAAAGGACATTGTTTGGGGGTTTTTATTAGGTGATAGTACATTGCATAGTCTCTTTCACTGTTCCTCCAATGCAGAGCTATTCAGACAAGCAGGAGATTTCAAACAATACAAAGACCTCTGGAGGGTTTTGTAGAGGATGTTATTCATCATTGTAAAGGAAAAAGATAACAGGGCCCAAAATGAAGATGGATTGGTTTTAACACATTAGGTAATATGCTTTAATTAGTCAGTTTTTTATGACAACAGTGATAGACCTAAATGTTTTTTTTTTAAAGTAGAACTATGGCCTCCCTTTAAAAGATACACTATATTATCAAAAGTATTGGGACACCCGCCTTTACACACACATGAACTTTAAACCTTGTGGATAGCCTTCCCAGAAGAGTTGAAGCTGTTATAGCTGCGAAGGTTGGGCCAACTCAATATTGAACCCTACGGACTAAGACTGGGATGCCATTAAAGTTCATGTGCGTTTAAAGGCAGACGTCACAATACTTTTGGCACTATAATGTATGTTCTGCAGCACTTAAATATAAGTGCATCTGTACCTACAGTTGCAAAGTCCCACAAATACCTGTTGATCCTGCCAATGAAATCCACCTTATGCAGCTTTGTACAATGATATGACATTGATGCTGCACTGCTCCTGAACTCAGAGCAGAGTTGCCACTCTCATGTAGACCATGCCTGCTTGCACTACAGCTGAATGAGACAATTTTGCAGGGCGTGTTGCTATCAGCATTTGCACTGCTGATTCACTAACCTATAGCTTGTCAATCAGCATCTGTTGCTGAACCCCCCCCCCCCAATGTGAGCTGCAGGACGTGTTAGTGGATAAAAAGGCCTGTTTAAAGTGGACCTTCACTTAAAAGTGAAAGTTTCGCTCATCTTCCTCCCCCTGCAACAAAATTGGTGTTTTTTTATTTTTTTCTGGGAGCGAGTACGGTATCTATTTTTTGAGAGGTACCTAATCTCACTTCCGCAATGTAAACTTGGCCTGCCCCATCACACATCTCAGGAGGCTGCGGGATCAGTCTGAAAGCGTGTCACAGCCAGCTCCCACATCCAAGATGGTGGCATCAATGATCGGAAACACAGCGAAGGATCGTCTCCAGTGAACTCAGCGCTGGACTCCTGGGCTGGTAAATGTCTGGTAAAAGTTAACAGCTGCAGTATTTGTAGCTGCTGACTTAATTTTTTACAAGAGGACCAAAGTTCTTCTTTAGGTAAATCCAAACCCCAACCTGATAGCATTTAGTTTACCAAAGTACTGTGTATAATGAGCAATTGTCATGGTTTTTTTTTTACATAGAATGCATTTATTCCCCCTTTTGTCCAACTCAGTTCTGCTGATCTCCTCCATCCTCTTTCAAACACTTCATATCTGCATGAATTTGCTTCAGTGACAAGGGTGGACCATGCCTGTGCAAATTGTGTTGGCAAGCCTACCTGTACTTTAAAGGGAGTGTGGGACTTTAAATGAGGCAATTGACTTGTGGAGGGAGAGTATATAGTAATCATTTTTTATTTGTAACAATAGTATAAAAGTATTTTCATAAATATACATGCACAATGGCATAAACATAATGGATACATATACATTAGCTTGGCAACACATAAAAACATAAAATATAGCATTTATTAATAAATGTACTACAAGAGGTTTCATATTGGCAGGCATTGGTAAATCATATGCAAAAGAGCTGCTATAAGATAGTTACACATACACATTGATAATTACATAGTACTCAATGAATTTTGGATGTATAAAAAGTATATATGGGTCAGTAATGCCCAGTACAAACGATGTCCGATTGGAGCGTGTTGTCGGAAATTCCGACCGTGTGTGGGCTCCATCGGACATTTTCCATCGGATTTTCCGACACACAAAGTTTGAGAGCAGGATATAAAATTTTCCGACAACAAAATCCGTTGTCGGAAATTGCGATCGTGTGTACACAAATCCGACAGACAAAATGCCACGCATGCTCAGAATAAATAAAGAGATGAAAGCTATTGGCCACTGCCCTGTTTATAGTCCCGACGTACGTGTTTTACGTCACCGCGTTCAGAATGATCGGATTTTCCAACAACTTTGTGTGACCGTGTGTATGCAAGACAAGTTTGAGCCAACATCCGTCGGAAAAAATCCTAGGATTTTGTTGTCGGAATGTCCGAACAAAGTCCGACCGTGTGTACAGGGCATAAGTAAGTAATAAGCCAGACTTGTCTAAGCACCCCATGGAAAATCGACGCGTTTCATGGCTATATGCCATTCATCAGGAGTTGGGTACAGAAGTAAACTGTAAATATAAATAAATATGTAATGTTAGCAAATATATTCTACCCCTTTAGAGGGAGAAAAGACCTCATGGGGAAAGAGATCTATACTCACAGGTCGGCTGGAGCACTGTGCATGGCTGGCATCGAGGAGCATGGGACCCCAAATGTTTGTCTGTTCCGGAGCTGAGGCCAGGAACCCCACCCCAGCCAAAAAAAACCTCCACATAGCATGCCCGATTGCTGCAACACATTCCACATGTGTGGGGATGATTGTAAGTGTAGTGTTCTGAGAAAAAAAATGTGTGAAAGTGAAAAAAATATGTGTAAAAACAGTGAAAAGAAAGTGAAAAAGTGAAAAAATGCAAAGTGAAAAAACATGTGTGAGAAGAGAAAAAAAAAAATTATAAAAAATATATTTGGCATGTGTATAGCTTCATGAGTGTTGTGTATGTATGAAAATACACACGCCTACCTGTACTTTTGACCAGAAGTTCACATGACAGAGTGACAATGTAGAGACACAATCAGGAGACAGTTGTAACCCTATAACACGAAATCCCAAATGAAGGAAATGTTTGGAAGGATAACCAGGTATTATTTTAATTAAAGCTATATAGAAAAAATATATATTAAAATAATTTAAAATGTCTTTAACCGGGGAAATTAGTAACTGGGTTAAGATATACTTTAAATGTTTTAATTATGCAAATGTTAGATACTTGTTGTAAACATGATCAGCTTATAAGGCATATGTATAGTTATTTTTTTGGATAAGGTATGGAAGGATTAAAACCCCTCTTAGGTTATTTTTGCTGTCAGTGTCCCATTGAGGGGATTTATCTTAATTTCATGTTCCAGAGATGCAATGAGAAATGAGGGGAGATCTCTACAAAATGAGAGCAATTCCCCACATAGTATAGCCATGTCTGGCTGGACAGAAGACACAATTTTTCTCTGCTGCAGTTAAGGCGGTTGTATAATGTACCTGCACAAAAAAACCAAAAAACTGTAAGGCAAAGGCATAATGGGCTAGTATGCACTGCATACTAGCTCATTATGAAATACTTATCTTCAAATGACGCGTCAGCATCGGATCCCGCTCACCGCCAAGGGAGCTAACATTTTCCCCTCGTCGTGTCTTCCGGGTTCGCGGCTCCGGTGTTTTAAGTGGCCGAAGCCTCGATGATGTCACTCCTGCGCATGCACGCGGGAGTCTTCTTTCTGGCAAGGTCCGGCAGCATCCGCCGAACCTTCAGTCTGACCTTCAGAGTGCATGCGTCCCTGACATCAGCGGCTGCATGCGAGGTGAATATCTCCTAAACAGTACAGGTTTGGGAGATATTCATTTTACCTACAGGTAAGCCTTATTATAGGCTTGCCTGTAGGTAAAAATCAACTACAGGGGTATACAACCACTTTAAAGGAGATCTATGGTCACAGCATACATTTTATTTTATAACATCAGCATTGTAATAACAATAAAAACAATACTTCTGACAATCCAATATAAGCTTACTGAAATAATCTCCTTTCATGCTGTAAGTGCTGCTAGTCTGCCCACAATTTCTTTCCACAATGTCCTGGATTCCCTGCATGCTTTGCAGCTTCTCCTTTGTTGTTTACTTTTACATTTTAAGGACTAGATGTCCCATAGTACTTTGCTGCATTGCAAGCAGTCATTGCCATACTGACTCCACCCTCTAAGACTGCCTCTCTCAGCACCTCTGTAGTTCACAAGGCAGGTGTTCTGTCAGGCGACCCGTCAGATTTCGTAACATGAGTGACGTTCCGTCGCCGCCATCTTGGTACACACCGCACTCAGCCACACTAAGCCTACAGTCTGAAGTCGACATCTTTTCACACCCTCCGAAATCTTGCATTTCACATTTATTTTTACCACTAAACTGAGCTTATATCATGAAACACAGTATTTAGAAGTCCGTTACACTGTTTTCATGTTGAATTTTAAAAGCAGCGGAAAGCCTGCTGATCTCACACGTTTGATAATCTGACACAAGACCGCTGCTTTTAAAATTAAACATCAAAACAGTGCCTTGCCAACAGTTGCCAAACACTACTTTTAACTTGTCCAAATCTGAGGGGGGCTTGCCGGGCCGTTCAATCAGCAGGAAGTCAAGGTAGTGGATGACTTTCTGCCACTCACTTGGTGAGACAGGATCCAGGCGAGGGATTGAGCGAAAGTGTCGAAAAGCCACGGACTGGTCTTTGGAGCCGAAATTTAGTTTAGTGGCAAAGTAGTACGAGCCTTTCCATTTGATGTCTTACCATTGCCACAAGGACGGCTTGATGGGCAACATTTTGAAGGCGTCCGAAATGTCTGCTTTGGATAGCCATGCGCCTGTGCTTATGCTAATGATGGACTGTATGGCTAGGTCAACAGACACATATTTGAGGGAGAACTCTCCAGATGGAATGAGTGAGTTTAAACTAGGAATGTGGGAAGAATGACTCTCCAGGTGCAAAAAAGGCGACACAGAAAAGGAGTCAATGATGAACCCCGGTCCAGTTCAGTCTGCAGCAGAGTGTCTATGGCTTGCTCGTCGGTGGAGGCTGAGAGAAGATTTCTGCACTTGTGAGTGGTATGGGGTAGGGTGATGAGCACGGTGTGGAAACCAAATGTGAATCCGCACACCAGGAAGAGTTCGAGCGAGGGAGAAGAGTGAGAGGAGAGGTAGAACCCCAACCACTGTACATCCACTTGGCTTAGTCATGAAGCATTGGGGTTTTTGAGGGTGCATGCGATCTTGGGATGTGCTCTGTTGCAGATGATGCAGATGTGAAGCAGTTGGCATTGACTGAAGTTGCAGGTAGCATAGTTAAAGTTGTTACAGATCTGTACTTTCCCCAGCGACTGGACAGGCCGTCCCAGCTTGTCCACCTGGAGATGCTGAATGGGGGCAAGCATGCCCTGGCCGGCACTAGAGGTGGAGGGAATGGCCAGGGAGTATCTGGAGTCTGTGTTGGAACACCAGTTCACCGCGTGAGCGGAGGACTGGCAAACGGAGCAGAGCGGGGAACGTAAGCCCGCAAAGTGGCGGCAGAAGAGGTTGGTATCCATGACAATCCAAATAGTGCTGGCTTGGAACTGAGAAAGTTTGTCTGCCGCCTTAGCTGTGAATGACTGATGGTAGTCATAGAAGGCAAAGCCCCGTACTTGTACCCCAAGTCAACAGCGGCATGGAGGTACAAATCCAGCTCTTCCTTCGTGCCGGGACTGGCTAAGCATAGGACATCTCTGAACAGGCCAAACGCTAACACAAACTCAGTGATGGACAACTTGCAGTTGAGTCTAGGATCCTTGGACCTCACTACCACTGAGACGTCCCCCCAGGCATAGGACTTGTTCTCGGGCACGTCATGGACCGAGATGAGGAGAGAGGCCAACTTTATGTCCTTGCCCTCTATAATGTCTTTCCTAACGCCTACTAGGATGAGATGTGCATGGAAGATGGTGGGACTGCTGTCCATCGTACCTGTGGGTGGGAGTGCTATGGAGCTGCAACCATGCCCAGGGGGGCCGCTGCTAGGCGCACTTCCAGGACTCCCACTCTCGCCTGGACATCAGAGACGGCCGTGGTCAAGGTATCGACCATGGTGTGCAGCTGGGCGAGAGCCGAGGCAATAGATTAAAGAGACGCCTGCTGAGTGCCAGGTCCAGCTGCTCCTGGTGGTGGGAACAACAGCCTGAACAGCTCGGCCTTCCTGGCTGCTCCAGGTAGGACATGTCTCTACGCCGTAGTTCTGCCGTAAGTTATGGGATGGTCCAGCTCTTCAGGGACTGAGCACTGCCGTACTCTGAACCCGCGGAGGGTGACAGAGAGGCGGAGGCAAGGTCCTCGCTGTTGACCCGCAACATGGCTCCTGCTATAAGACAAAGAGGGGGGGGTGTTAAGAAGAGTCAGAAAGGTAAGAAAGGAAGAGAAGAGTCAGAATACACAAGAACAGGTAAGAACAAGGTCGTGAAGAACAGAAAAAGAGCGACAGGCATAGTGAAGAAAAACAATGCGTTCCGGCGAACACTGAGGGAGTGGAAATTTGGAAAACTCAAGGGTGCGGGCCAGGAGGTGACTGGCCAGATAACCAATAGTTCGGGTGCCTGGTTTTTGTCATGCACAGACCTGTAAAACCAGAGCCCCAGGGCGTGCTGGGGCGAGAACCTGAAGTCTGGTTGTGGTCTAAGTAGGAATATTGCGTTTGTAGTACATGACGTATGGTCAGAATGCTAAAGCTTGCTTTGTCTAAAAGCAAACCGTTTAGCAACCGTGTCTGCGCAAGGTGAAGGCGAAGACCTTCAGAAAATAATTAGTGGAGAAAGGAATGTGACAGTAGTTAAACGCCAGACGAGCAGCCCAAATCTCGTATGTGAAGTCAATGAGGTGAAAAGGGTGCTGCAGGGTGATGTTAGGATGGAACCCATGTACTACACACCTGACTCAATGCCGTGGTTGCGAAAGTCCTGGTTGTGGCCGAGAATACTCAGACGACCGGGAACCTGTGGAAAAGGTGACATGGAGGTCCAGGTTTTAAACCTGGCATGTAAGTGACCCCTAACCCAGCCCTGCCCCTCAAGAGTGACCCCTAATCCAGCCCCCCCCCCGTGTATGTGCGTATGTGATGCCCATTCCCTTCTTTTTTTTACCTGTGAGAAAAACGTCCAACCTTTGTGCAGGATGGAACAAACTGAACTCAACTGACCTAAGGGATAAAAGACAGATAAGAGAACATGAGCAGCCATGAACATGTGCTACTGGAGACAATGAGTGGCCAAGGTCGTGTCCTACTGGAGACAAGTTGCAATAACGTGTTGCAAAAAGGAGCCTTATGAGTGAGGCGAAAAAAAAAAAAAGCAGAGAAATTGAAACATGTGTGGGGATGAACCATGGCCATGCGAATCGTGTGTGGTGATCGTATGTCCGTAATGAGAATGAAGTGTGCTGACTTGTGTCGTATTACAAACCCGGAGTATCGCATGGGTTGCGAGTGATTGCGAACATATGGATGAGTGGTATGAGTAGCGACTGGGTGCTTGTGGCAGGTGCCTCGAGAGGTAAGCCGAGCTGTGGAAGCTGTGGTGTGTGTAGACGACAGAATGTGTTGGATCGTGCCGAGGATTCAAATCGCTGTGTTGCTGATGCGACTGGGATTTGAATCGGTCTGTTGTGGAGTATATGGAATTGACCTGCCAACTACTGCAAGGCCTATGAACTAAGCTGAATGCAGTGTAATGGTGCATTGGCCCTGCGGGGTGCCTGTGTGTGAACTGTGGAAGTAACGAACAATGCTTTAGAAGATAAGCTAAGAATCAGCGACGCCTGGGCCAAGTGATGATGGACAAGAACAAACAATAACTCGGAGGCTTGTAAAACTACGAATGAGTCTTAAGTTTGCAAGGTGGGTAAGGTGTATGGAACCTACGAATCAGCGAAGGCTGGGGCGAGTGATGTCGGACAATGACCGACAATGATTCGAAGGCTTACGAACCTACGAATGAGTCGTATGTTTGCAAGATGGGTACACAAGGCTAAGGAAACCTATGAACCGACAAAGCCTGTGCCTCATAATGTCGGAACATGACCGATAATGACTCAGAGGCTTACAAAAATACGAATTAGTTCAAGTTTGTGGGATAGGCAACACAACAAATCACAACATCGTGTATGGTAAAAAAAAAAGGGACAAATCTTACTGTGACAGTAAGCGAGAACTGCCGATGAAGACCATGAACGGAGAAGCCGCAACACTCGGGTAATCGATCACACAGACTCACGAACCACGACATGAGCTGGGAAAAGTCGGCCTAGTGACGTAACGAATCACGCACAGTGTACAGCTTGTATAACAGTGTAAATTTGCTGTCCCCTCAAAATAACTGAATACACAGCCATTAATGTCTAAACCACTGGCAACAAAGTCAAAGTTAAAATGTCCAAATTGGGCCCAATTAGCAATTTTCCCTCCCTGGTGTCATGTGACTCATTAGTGTTACAAGGTCTCAGGTGTGAATGGGGATCAGGTTTGTTAAATGTGGTGTTATCGCTCTCACTCTCTCATAGTGGTCACTGGAAGTTCAACATGTCACCTCATGGCAAAGAACTCTCTGAGGATTTGAAAAAAAGAATTGTTGCTCTACATAAAGATGGCCTAGGCCAGTGATGGCGAACCTATGGCACGCAGAGCCATCTCTGTGGACACGCGAGAGACTCCAGGGTTGTGGCGGTGAGAGCGCGGCAGCAAGCAGCAGTGTGGTGCAGGAATCTATGTGCATGAGTGGGCGGTTCCGTAGCCTCTGCGGGGAAGTTTACAGGCCTAAAAGCACGCAAGGGAGAGAAGAGCTTCACCGCATCCTTGACCCGCGAGCAGGCGGCACAGCATCCCCGACGCCTTCCGGAGCCTGGACTACTCAAATGTCCTCTTCAACAGTGAGGTCCAAAGAACAGGCTGACTGGTGTCCCGGAAGACGAGGACAGGTGGGAGGCGCAGGCTGCGAGGGAGCTGCTATATGGAACAGAGCAGAAAGTTCCCACGGATCAAGGACAGACTGGCATGGAAGGTACTGAGCATGATCATACACTGACTACCTGCAAAAACTGGGACAGATGGACAGAGCAGGGACTGCAGATAGGGACAGAGCTAGCGGTCTCTCTCTCATCTCCTCCCTTACTCTCCTCTCAGCCCCCCTATCTCCGTGTCCCCCTCTCTCTCACTCTGCCCCTTCTCTCTCTCTCTCTCTCTCTCAGCCCTCTCCCTCTCTCTCAGCCCTCTCCCTCCCTCTCTCTGCCCTCTCAGCCCCCTCTCTCTCAGCCCCCTCTGTCTCTCTCAAACCTCTCTCAGCCCTCTCGCTCTCAGCACTCTCAGCCCTCTCTCTCTAATTGCAGTGTTGGCACTTGAAATAAATAAGTTGGATTTGTGTTGCAGTTTGGGCACTCAGGCTCAAAAAAGGTTTGCCATCACTGGCCTAAGCTATAAGAAGATTGCCAAGACCTTGAAACTGAGCTGCAGCATGGTGGCCAAGACCATACAGCAGTTTAACAGGACAGGTTCCACTCAGAACAGGCCTCACCATGGTCGACCAAAGAAGTTGAGTGCACGTGCTCAGCGTCATATCCAGAGGTTGTCTTTGGGAAATAGACGTATGAGTGCTGCCAGCATTGCTGCAGAGGTTGAAGGGGTGGGGGGTCAGCCTGTCAGTGCTCAGACCATACGCTGCACACTGGTCTGCATGGCTGTCATCCCAAAAGGAAGCCTCTTCTAAAGATGATGCACAAGAAAGCCTGCAAACAGTTTGCTGAAGAGAAGCAGACTAAGGACATGGATTACTGGAACCATGTCATGTGGTCTGATGAGACCAAGATAAACTTATATGGTTCAGATGGTGTCAAGTGTGTAGGCCGCAACCAGGTGAGGAGTCAGTCAGGCCCGTCGCGACAGGACAGGCAAAACAAGCAATTGCTTGGGGCCCCGATCTGGCATGGGGCCCCAGCCGCGCTGCCGGTGTTGTAAAAATTTCTGCGACCCATGCAGAATCTCGACTGCGTCACTTCTTGTGCAGCTCCGTCACTCAAACAGCTGACGGCGGGGCTTTACCGCGCATGCGCGATTTCACAAGCCCTTGATCGAGCATGCGTGGGAGCTAGCCGCGGTCTAGAAATATTATGCTCTTGAGCGGGCGGGCAGAGGCGGAGAGATGGTTAAACGCCAGAAACAGCCCGGCCCACCCCACTAACACGCCCCGAATCGCGCATGCGCAAATCTTATGTATGTCCAGGGTCCAGAAAAATTATGGACTCGAGGGGGCGGGCGGAGGCGGAGAGTTGAGAGAGGGGGAGATAGAGCGGAGCTTGGAGAGGGGGGCGGGCCCCCGGGCATAGCACTGAGTCCAAGTACAGTACATTGTTTTGCCATCAAATACGCTGCCACTGCACCCAGCAAACGCTGCCTCACTGTACCCAAACGCTGCCACTGCACCCAGCAAACGCAGCCACTGCACGCATCAAGCGCTGCCTCACTGTACCCAAACGCTGCCACTGCCCCCAGCAAACGGGAGGAGAGACTCTGGTGACTCTGGTGACTCTACTGTAGAGTCTTTTCTCTGCTTTGTAAATTTTTGCAAAAAGCTTTAATACATATTACCTGACTCAAAAAAGAAGCAATATGATGGAAATGGGATGGTAAAGAAAGAAGATGGAAAGAAAGCTATGGTAATTGTTTCTATGGTAAAGCTATGGTAAACCTTTCTTTTTTGCTCTCCTCATTAGATATCGTTAGATATACTGTGTCCACTGTACAAGATGTTATCCCTTATCCTGTATTATATGCAACAGCAGTATTTGCACTGAAAACCTTTTTTATTTATATAAAGTGTTGGTGAACTTAAACTGTATCGCTATGCTGTGATTCCTGTAGGCTTTGCGTGCGTGCGTGCGTGCGGGGGGGGGGGGTATCTCCATGTCCATTTTGCTTGGGGCCCCCAAATTCCTTCAAACGACCCTGCCTGCAGTCAAGCACAGTCAGGTATGGTGGTGGGAGTGTCATGGTTTGGGGCTGCATGAGTGCTGCCAGCACTGGGGAGCTACAGTTCATTTATGGAACCATGAATACCAACATGTACTGTGACATACTGAAGCAGAGCATGATCCCCTCCCTTTGGTGACTGGGCTGCAGGGCAGTATTCCAACATGATAACGACCCCAAACACACCTCCAAGATGACCACTGCCTTGCTAAAGAGGCTGAGGGTAAAAGTGATGGACTGACCAAGCATGTCTCCAGACCTAAACCCTATTGAGCATCTGTGGGGCATCCTCAAACAGAAGGTGGAGGAGATCAAGGTCTCTAACATCCACCAGCTCCGTGATGTCGTCATGGATGAGTGGAAGAGGACTCCAGTGGCAATCTGTGAAGCTCTGGTGAACAAAATATTGACAGTTTGGGCCCAATTTGGACATTTTCACTTAGGGGTGTACTCACTTTTGTTGCCAGCGGTTTAGACATTAATGGCTGTGTGTTCAGTTATTTTGAGGGGACAGCAAATTCACACTTTTATACAAGCTGTACACTCACTACTTTACATTGTAACAAAGTGTCATTTCTTTAGTGTTCTCACATGAAAAGATATAATCAAATATTTACAAAAATGTGAGGGGTGTACTCACTTTTGTGAGATACTGTAAATGTTGTACCAATGGGGCTACTAGGAGCTACACCAAAGATTTGGTCTACCTCTCTGTGGCTGGGTTTTGATCTACCTGTTTGGTGTATACTCCTTCAAATAGGCAATAAGGGTATCCTTGGGGACTGATGTGCTCTGAGTATTGATCTGTACAGATCAGTACACTCTTTTTTTAATTTTTTTTTAATTTGGCGGTATGTGACATACCCAATGAATAGATAACTTCACAGAATAAGTTTACAATACAAAATAACATGTAGGTGACCAGTATCTGGATGCATCCTACCCATGATAGGGTCACATCAGGTAATTTCCAGAGGATAAATCCGTAAATAATTGGGCAGTCCCGGTACCTATGAAACACAAGTCTAAGGTTCCTCTTAGGCAGGTGACACACTGGCCCGCACTGCCATAGGGAGGGGTCCCTATGTTCTTGAAGAACAGATATGAGAACATGGGGGAAGTTTAATGTGGGGTGTCCCATTAGGGGCAAGACATACCAAATTTTTGAGTTATAATGGAAAAGAGGAAGACAGAGAGAAGAGAGAGAGAAAAAAACAAAAAAAAAGGGGGGGGGGGGGCGGTTTGATGAGAGATAGGGGAGAGGGAAGTTCCACCTAGGGGCTAAGGAACATCTGTTTTCATCAAGCTGCAAGGGCTTCAGGTTTAAAGCTGAAGCCCTTGACACTCATTTTAAGATAAGCTATGTATAGTGGAGGTATTCATCTGAGAAGCAGAAAAAGTCTCAATGAAACCACCCGGTCCATGCAAATGGGCCTTACGCAGTCTAGCAATGAATGGGTTACAATATATCAGACTGAGTGACATCATCAGGTCCCAGACAATGACCACTGGATGTGGATTGCACCACTGATGTGTATTATGGGAGTTTCCATTAAGGCCCTTTGATCTGAATGGTTTTATTTCACACCTTTACAGTGAAGACTGAACCTGTCCCAGACATCTCCTGAGCGCAGACAGCTGCCCTCCCAGCCCCATGTGGAGTACACAAGATAGATGTGTATATATAAAGGTATTGTAAAGGTGTTTATGTTACCTGAATGCTGAACTCCAGGCAAAGAGCTAAATGTACAATTGAACATTCACATCTATAAAGTATCTTATGTGCAAAAGGATTTGTAATTCTGTTCTTTTGATTTAGTGGGGTCACTTCCCCTTCCACAACATGATGACCGGACAATGAATGAGCAGCACCCCCCCCCCACCCCCCTGATAAGTCCTGAAGCCTGCTCACTCTGCCCTCTCCTCCTCTCTGCATGTTCCCTGGCAGCACTTGTGATTGCAGCAGAGATCTGATTGGCTCTTAGTGCTGTTCCTCCCACTTCTGGTCTGAGCAATAAACATTTCAGATATAATTTAGCATGTTAATGCAACTTTAAATGTCACCAAAAATGCTTGTTCAGGGGCTTCCTGTTATAGGATGACAACACTCCCTGTCTCCCCGTTGTGCTGCTGCATCGCCACCGTTACACAGGCCTCTTATAGAGACTACAGGTGGCTGTTAGAACACCCATTATGCAGGCAAAGCGTATTGTTGTCAACATCCTGAAGTGGCTGCAAACAGGCTGCAGGAGACCCCCGACACTGAGAGGCAGCAGAAGAAAAAAGGCTAAACAAAAATTGTATTTTAAAAAATTGCATATTTTACATACACAGTGCTTTAGCTAACTGTATGTCATTTATATAGACCTGGGCTTAAATCTACTTTAACGGTACACTAAAAAGTTGCAAAAACAGATCAGGATTTCCTATTTACTCCAGAGGAACGTTTGAATACATGTTCAGGACTTAGAGAACCTCTGTTATAATGATTATATCTGCAGCTTATGGCACATGAGCTGGTGTACCAGGAGTACTTGATACCCAGGGCGGATCATTTTCTAGACCCCCCCCCCCCCCCCTCTCTGTGTGATGAAAATATTTTTAAGTACTAATCACAAATTAAAATGAAAGCAAATGACTGATCAGAAAAGAAAAAGAAATGTAGACAGATTTCATTACATTGGTGGTCATTGGAGAAATCCGATCTATTGGGAATATCAGCTGTGTTGGGATGAAAAGGTAAACCTGTGATATGTGTTTCCACTAGGAGAAGCTGATGTGACACTACTGCCCTCTAGTGGCACTCAAATATCACTACAGCTAAGACAAGTACTTTTACTTGTTCATTGGAGAAATGCCTCCCTGCACTGATGTTTAGTAAAGGGTCCCCTTACATTGCAGTCAGGAGGAGAGGTGAGTGGAGAAATTACCCCTTACATTTTGATTACATCTAAGGAAATCATGCATCATTTAATTGAGGCAAAGAACGCTCAGGTAGGTCTAGGTTGGTGGACAGATGAAAAGATTCTGATCCTCCAAAGGAAAATAGCCCCAGGTGCTGGCTGATGCTAAGACGAGCAGGAGTAAACAGCTGAGCTATGAGTAAGCACTTGGCATAAGTGTGAAACGCGTCAGCTGATTCCTGTACTTCATTGCTGTAGTGTCCTGTGTATTCCATGATCCAGTTTTTATCAGTTAAGGCACTTGTTATCAGTCCGGTGTGCGGCTATCCAGATAACTTTGTTTACTCCTGATCATTTAATTGGGGTCAGGGAGAAGAATGCCCTTTTCATTGGGTGTCATGGGATGAATGTCCCTCTCATAGGTCTGCGCAGCCTATTGCATTAGTGTGTATTAATACATGAACCATGTTAGTGGGGCAGTGGATGGTGTCAGTAGAGCGGTGGACTTGTCAGTAGGGCAGCGGTTGGTGTCAGTATGGCAGTGGAGGGTGTCAGTAGTTTTTTATTTTCATTAGTTTATTTTTTTATTATTTTTTTACAATTTTTTAGGAACCCTGGGGGGTTATGGTGAAAAATCAGCAGGGGGAGTCTGCGCCACATGGAGTGATCAGAGTGTGCCCAAGCACACCCGGCACACCCCCTGTGCACGCCTATGGCCTCTTTCAGTGGGGCCAGTGGTAAGACTGCAGCTCTTACAGACACATCATTGATGTGATGCCACTGGCTCTGGCTATGCAGACACCATCAGACAGTATATCTCTGCAATACATACATATTTCACCATGTTTGTACCTTTAACCACTCTGCGGGTGCAGAAAAATGCAATAATTCGAAAACAGGGGTGTTGGGGGGTGGGTAAACCAAGTTTACCAAGTAAACCAAAAACTTGGAACTGACACCTTCTTGTGGCTACCGCTATTATATGGATCATATAGAAAATATAAAAACATTATACATACTAGTATCGGTCTGTAGCATTCCACAAATCGCCCCTCCCTTTTCCCCATGCAGGGTACCCATCCCCCGCAGAAAACATCCCCAAAGTACCCCCTCCTGTAAAAATCCCCCCCTTAACTAGACCCACCCAACTCTGAACCCATCCGTGATTGATGCCAAACAATGGGATCCAGTTGAACAACACGTATGATGTGTATAAGCCACAGAGGGCTGGTCCCAGTGTGAGGACAGATAAAACCTGTACTTGGTCCCATTGTCCCATCAACTGGGTCCCATTGTTTGGCTGGCATCAATCATGTAGGGGTTTGGGGTTGGGTGGGTTTAGTTTAGGGGGGATTTTTAGGAGCAGTACAGAAAAATACCTGTTGTCAGGGGCGTTGCTAGGTCTACAAAAGATCTGGGGCTAGAGCCCATAGCAGCGTAGTAAAGAAAGTCATACGCTTGGGCGGGCATACACATGTATATACAGTAATATACGTATGTGTGTATATATATATCCCCAGAGAGCCCCCCCCACTTACATTAGGGTCCCCAGAGAGCCCCCTTACATCAGGGTCCCAAGAGAGTCCCCCCTTACATCAGGGTCCCATGAGAGTCCCCCCTTACATCAGGGTCCCCAGAGAGCCTCCTCCTTACATCAGAGTCATCAGAGAGCCTCCCGCTTTCATCAGGGTACCCAGAGGGCCCCCCATTTACATCAGGGTTCCCAGGGAGCCCACTTACATTAGGGTCACCCAGAGAGCCTCCCCCTTAAATCTGGGTCCTTAGAGAGCCTCTGCCTTAAAATCAGGGTCCCCAGAGAGCCGCCCACTTACATAAGGGTCCCCAGAGAGCCTCCCCTCCCCTTTGAGGACCCCTGCAGAGACTCGGGGCTATTGGCCCCAGATTCGGGGCTATAGCCCCAAAAACCACCCCCTAGTGACGCCCCTGCCTGTTGTCCTGCCAGAAACGTGCGCAGCTCCTAAGTCTCCTGTTAAAGACTGACAACACAGCATTTTGGACTGATTGGTGTCAGCTATGCCCAGTGTCCTTTGCTAAACTACTTCACTACTCCCACTAGTATAGAGCATAAAGGCTAATCATTCTGTAGTCTAAGATAAGAACAAAGGGAGCTCTATGAAATGAAGAGTACAGAGGGCTCAGCACAGACCTAAATTTCTGATCAACAGAGTTTTTTTGTTCCCTTGCCAAATAGATATAACAAAACGCTTCCAATGGTAAAATAAACAAACCAAAAGGAGCAAATAAGAGAAGTTTATTGTTAGTGTTTTACACACTTTAAAGCGGTATTAAACTCAAACCCAAAAATATAATATACTGCAGCTTACCAATCATTAGATGTGGTAGCTGCATTCGTTTTTCTTTTTAGGCCTTGTTTTCACCGGGTGATCTGGCCAGTAACACACCTCCTGTATTAGAGTGCCATAAACTCTGGATGAAGGAGACAATGGGCAGATATGGACAGCAGTTTTGAAGACAAATCGCAGCTAACACTTTATAAGCAGTCACCAGGGCTGGATTTACATCTCAGGAGCCTATAGGCAGAGAGCTTTGAAGCGCAATCGGGCGGAGCGCAGGTGTCTGTCAGTTTTACACACAATCCCGGTGGCTGTACGGGCCTGGCAGTAAAAGGGTTAAAAAAAAAGGGTGCCTGTAGGCACATGCCTAATGTTCCTGGTGGAATATCCGGCCCTGGCAGTTACAGCCAACAGTTTTTTCTTGTTGGAATAAAGGTTTTACACACACTAAATAATTAACGGTTGATCATTGCAAGTACCTCTGCCAGTGGTAAATGGTTTGTCTCGTCCCTGTAAAATGATACATCTGGAAGAGAGCTTGTTCTTTTCAAAAACAACAGACTTACTGGTTGGATCACCGGATGAAAACAAAGGAAAGGAAGCCTAAAAAGGAAACTAATGCAGCTATCACATCTAAGAGTTGGTAAGCTGCAATGTAATACTGCTTTTGGGTTTAATACTGCATTAATCACTTGCCAACCAGCATTTATACGGCGGCAGGTCGGCACGTTCCTGCAAATCGCCATAGGTGTATGTCAGCTCCTTTAAGGAGCCATAGCAGGCGCGTGTGCACCTGCTGTACGGCCAGGGACCTGATGCGTGTGGCCGGTGGCCGCGATGTCCGCTGGCCACCCGCGATCGAGGAAACGAGAGCCAGAACGGGGATCTGTCAATGTAAACAGACAGATTCCCGTTCTGACAGGGGAGTTAAGCGAGAGATCTGCTGTTCCTAGTGATTAGGAACAGCGATCTTTCTCCTCCTCCAGTCAGCCCACATACAGTTAGAAACACTCCCAGGGAACACACTTAACCCCTTGATCTCCCCCTAGTGTTTAACCCCTTCCCTGCAAGTGACATTTATACAGTAATCAGTGGCTATTTTTAGCTCTGATCGCTGTATAAGTGTCATAGTCCCAAAAAAGTGTCAAAATTGTCTGATCTGTCTGCCGCAATGTTGCAGTCCCGCTAAAAATTGCAGATTGCCGAAATTACTAGTAAAAAAATATAGTTTTTTTTTTTTCCAAAATTGTCGCTCTTTTTTTGTTTATAGCACAAAAAATAAAAACTGCAGAGGTGATCAAATACCACCAAAGGAAAGCTTTATTTGTGGGGAAAAAGGGATGTCAATTTTGTTTGGGTATATCGACGCTCCACCGCGCAATTGTCTGTTATAGCGACACAGTGCCGTATCGCAAAAAATGGCCTGGTTGTTAAGGGGGAAAATCTTCCGGTCTGTAAGTGGTTAAAGCTGAACTTCAGTTATAGTTTTTAGTGCATAATTACATATATTGGTCCAGTGTGATCCAATGAGAGTATGAATATTCCATAACTGTCACACTGCCCCACATCTCATCGAATCAGACAACGGCCTGCATTCACTAAAAAGAAAAAAAGAAAAGAATACAAGACATTCTGTGAATGACAACCATGTTGAAAAAGCAACCCCCTTTCTTCACTGTGCAAAAGGGCAGCTGCTTGCCACAGGATCTGGAAGATTATGGTGATAACTGTAGTAGCACCGACTACTACAGCAATTCTCCGCTTCCACAGCGGTCTCACGGAAATGGAATTATGCATAATAACATTGTTCACACTAGACCTATATAACTATGCAATAACAACCCTACCTGGAGCAGGCTGGCTTTAAAGGTACAGTTGTCCTTTGATCACCACTGCATTGGAAGTTTTGTTCAGGCAGCTGAAAGTGATGCTATAAGCTAATGGTGCTTTGCCTCCCTCTGCTGGTGTCCACTGGTACTGACACGAATTTAACGGATATCTGAACAGAATTAAAAAAAAGTATTATATTGCAATTTACCAGTCCTCAGATAGAAGGCTGCATTGTTTTTTTACAGCCTAAGTACATTTTTTGCAGGTACAGAAAAATACCTGTTAATTCTCCATCCCTAATAAATATGAGGAGAGTGCGTAGTATTTGTATGTACATTAGGAGAGAAACCTAGGGTGAAAGTGTAAGTGAGTTAGCATTGTCCCCCTAGAACAGGAAATATATTAATGGCAAAATAATGTAATTTTGAAAGAAGGAATGGATGGGTGAAATAAATAAAGCTAAAATGACAAATAGCATAAACTCATTACAGTTTAAGGAAAACGACATTCTTCTCAACATATGTCTGGTGTTTGGCAAAGCAGCTTCAGATTGTGGGATATAACCTCTCTCCCTCTTATTACGACCACAAATAAAATCTGAATCATTCCACCATGCTGCCACTATTTGTTCCAATTGAAAACAAGCCAAAAACCCTCACCTTATAAAACAACTCATTCTGTTTAAAACAGAAATGAAAGGCAAAACATTTGTGTATAGATATGAAAAAAAAACATTATAAACACCTTTTTTTTCTTAAAAAGTGATCACATTCCCTATATTCTCAACTGCATAAGACCTAAGAGAGGAGAAACAGCAGTACACTGAACTTCACAGTTCACAATTGCTGTGCAGGGAGGAGGGGTGTCAGGACAAATCAAATCATTGGAAAATTGCAGGCTGACTTCTCAGCACAGCTAGAGAACTGACCACAGTGTGTTCTCATGCCTAGTGGGGTCAGCTTTTAATAGGCAAGCAGTACGCTTGGCTCCTCCTCTTCTGTGTTGCCCCCATAGCAAGCCACTTCTATGGGGGTACTCCTGCGGGCTTGCTCCAGAGCTGGGCTGCATGTGTCCATAGACTTGGCCCTGCCCCCCCCCGCTCCCTCCTTACAGGATTTAATTGCCAGCAGCAGGGGCCAAGGCTTGTGAAGGCTTGTACCTTGTCTTAAAGTGGTTGTAAAGGCAGTCATTTTTTCTTTTTACCTTAGTGCATTCTATGTAGTAAGGTAAAAAACCTTCTGCATGCAGCTTCCCCTTCAGCCCCCTCTAAACACATACCTGAGCCCGATCTCAATCCAGCGTTGTGCACAAGAGTTGAGGCTCTCTTGGCTCTCTTACTCCTCATTGGCTCATATACAGCAATGGGAGCCATTGGCTCCTATTGCTGTCAATCGCAGCCAGTAACAAGGGGGTGGGGCCAAGCAGAGCTCAGGAGAGAGCACACAGGTCTGCCCCAAAGCAAGTGGCTTGCTGTGAGGGCACTCAGCGTCGGGGAGGAGCCAAGAAGAGGAGGATTGGGGCTGCTCTGTGCAAAACCATTGCACAGAGCTTGTAAGTATAACATGTTTGTTATTTTAATAATAATAAGCTTTAAGCTGGGACTGAGCTAGACAAGGTTGCCCAGTGGAATGCCAACACACCTGGTATAAATGGTCCCTTTTATAGCCAGTTACAAATGCCCCATAAACATGCCAAAAATGCATCATACATATGTTTTGGTGCTCTAGGATCCAATCACAACACTACATCCAGTTAATGATCCTGTACAAAAGTGATAGTTAGCTGATTTCAATGAGATTCGAAAAATACAGACACATACAGTAGCTGAAATAAAGATCTTTATCTTTTTGTTAATGCTGATCTCCAGGCAAACAGCTAAACACATGGATGAAATGCACACCAGGAATTTGTTTTACCTGCCAAAGGATTTTGTATTTCTGTCCATTCTATCCTGAGATAAACACAGCTTTCACACACAGGTCTCTTCCCCACCCCGTGACTGGACAGTGAAAGGAGAAGCAGCTGACCAATGAGCTCATCTCTCTATCACTCTGGTTGCTACTTCTGTCAGCATGCTTCTTGCACATCAACAGACACAAAAGTCTCCTTTTGCTGCTTCTTCCTTTTGCAGTCGGAGCTCTGCTATACAGGGACTGCACAAGAGGCCGATACTGAGTCAAATGCAGGTACTTACACTGCTTACATTTTGAATAAATATATTAAATTAATAAATGCAGAGCTTTGTGTCTTTTTTATCCTGGAGTACAGCAATATGGCCTTGTGTATTGAAGCTAATATGTGATTCACAGATGTTTTGGCACACATTTAATTTATATACAGTATGTTCATTATGAATGGGCAGCCAATGCACCCAAGGGTGTCCAAAATGAAACATGACAGTTTTTTGTAACACAACCCACTGCTGGGCATTGCCATGTTTTGCAGCTTGTTACAATGCAGGTGTGTTGGAAAAGTGAGTTGGAGTGTCATTAAAATGAAATGGCAGCCTCAGGTTATTCTCCCCAACTTTGGGTTTGATAACTCCATTAGCTAGACCCCCCCATATTCGGAGAACACCTTCCTTACTGACGTGCAGTACAGTATATGACACGTATTCGGTACTCTTGCACTCTGTATATTGTGTACATTCTCTGTATGTCCCCCTCTTGTTATGAGACGTTGCTGCTGTTATATCATGCACTGCTTTGTTGGATACTTTATTTGTATAAATAATAAAAATAAAAATACATTTAATGGCAGCACATCGCAGACCTGGAGCATGTTACATCCTATATATATGTGTAACGTGTAAACAGCTCCAAAGGGTGAACCTATCCTTTACCAACTGCTGTTTTGTTTTTTTAATATGCAAAGAAAATTTTGAAAATAAAAACCTGTTTGCCTTACTTTCTGTTATAAAACATGGCAAAAGAAAAAATGCCAGTACAGTACAACCCTCCTCTCCTAAAATGACCTCTTTTTGAAAAGTAGACACTCCAGGGTGATCTTATTTTTTGACACAGTTTTTTTGCAATGCAGAAACATACAGGTATTGATAATAACCCCCAACATTAGTGTCAGTGGACACAATAATAACCCCCAACATTAGTGTCAGTGGACACAATAATAACCCCCAACATTAGTGTCAGTGGACACAATAATAACCCCCAACATTAGTGTCAGTGGACACAATATCAACGCCGGCACTGGTGTCAATGGACACAATAATAACGCCAGAATTGGTGACAGTGAGTGCAATAACCCCCAACCTTGGTGTCAGTGGATGCAATAAATCCCCAGCATTGGTGCCATTGGATGCAATAATAACCCTCCACATTGGTGTCAGTGGATGGAAAAATAACCTCCAGCATTGGTGTTATTGGACGCAATAATGACCCCAGCACTGGTGTCAATGGACACAATAATAAACCAAGAATTGGCACAAGTGAGTGCAATAATAACCATCAACATTGGTGTCAGTGGATCCAATAAAACCCCAGAATTTGTAGCATTGGATGCAATAATAACCCTCAGCATTGGTGTCAGTGGATGCAATAATAACCACCAGCACTGGTGTCAGTGGATGCAATAATAACCGCCAGCACTGGTGTCAGTGGATGGAAAAATAACCTTCAGCATTGGTGTCAATGCACACTATAATAACCCCAGAATTGGCACAAGTGAGTGCAATAATAACCACCAGCATTGGTGTCAGTGGATGCAAAAATAACCCCTAGCATTGGTGTCAGTGGATGCAATAATAACCCCAACATTGGATGCAATAATAACCCCAGCACTTGTGTCAATTGATGCCATAATACCCCCAGAATTGGCACTAGTGAGTGCAATAATAACCTCCAACATTGGTGTCAGTGGATGCAATAAAACTCCAGCAACGGTGTAGCAACATGCAATAATAACCCCCCCGTATTGATGTCAGTCGATGCAATAATAACCCCAGTATTTGTGTCAGTGGAAGCAATAATAACCCCCAATATTGGACACAATAATAACCCCAGCACTGATGTCACTGCATGCAATAATAACCCTCAAAATTGGTGTCAGTGGATGCAATAGAACACCAGCATCGGTGTCATTGGATGCAAAAATTACCCCCAGCATTGGTGTCAGTACTATTAACCCCCTTCCCCCACATTGCAGGTTGCTGACGTTAAAGGCATAGTTCACTTTTCCAAAAAAACATAGTTGCAGATAAGGGTCGCCTATACAATGCCTTGAAAAAGTATTTACACCCCTTAAAATGTTCCACATTTTCTCATGTTACAGCCATAAACGTAAATGTATTTTATTGGGATTTTATGTGATAGACCAACACAAAGTGGCACATAATTGTGAAGTAGAAGGAAAATGATAAATGGTTTTCAATTTTTTTTTACAAATAAATATGTGAAACGTGTGTTGTGCATTTGTATTGAGCCCCACTTACTCTGATACCCTTAACTAAAATCTAGTGGAACCAATTGCCTTCAGAAGACACTTAATTAGTAAGTCCATGTGTGTAATTTAATCTCAGTATTATTGCAGCTGTTCTGTGAAGCCCTCAGAGATTTGTTAGAGAACCTTAGTGAACAAACAGCATCATGAAGACCAAGGAACACACCAGTCAGGTCAGGGATAAAGTTGTGGAGAAGTTTAAAGCAGGGTTAGGATATTAAAAAATATCCCAAGCTTTGAACATCTCACGGAGCACTGTTCAATCCATCATCCGAAAATGGAAAGAGTATGGCATAACTGCAAACCCACCAAGACATGGCCGTCCATCTAAACTGACAGGTCGGGTAAGAAGAGCATTAATCAGAGAAGCGCCAAGAGGCCCATGGTAACTCTGGAGGAACTGCAGAGATCTACAACTCAGGTGGGAGAATCTGTCCACAAGTCGTGCATTTCACAAATCTGGCCTTTATGGAAGAGTGGCAAGAAGAAAGCCATTGTAGAAAGAAAGCCATAAGAAGTCCTGTGTGCAGTTTGTGAGAAGCCATGTGGGGGACACAGCAAACATGTGGAAGAAGGTGCTCTGGTCAGATGAGACCAAAATTGAACTTTTTGGCCTAAAAGCAAAATGTTATGTGTGGTGAAAAACTAACACTGCACATCACCCTGAACACACCATCCCCACCGTGAAACATGGTGGTGGCAGCATCATATTGTGGGGATGATTTTCTTCAGCAGGGACAGGAAAGCTGCTCAGAGTTGATGGGAAGATGGATGGAGTCAAATACAGGGCAATCTTAGAAGAAAACCTGTTGGAGTCTGCAAAAGACTTGAGACTGGGACGGAGGTCTACCTTCTAGCAGGACAATGACCCTAAACATACAGCCAGAGATACAATGGAATGGTTTAGATCAAAGCATATTCATGTGTTAGAATGGTCCAGTCAAAGTCCAGACCTAAATTCAACTGAGAATCTGTGGCAAGACTTGAAAATTGCTGTTCACAGATGCTCTCCATCCAATCAGACAGAGCTTGAGATATTTTGCAAAGAAGAATGGGCAAAAATGTCACTCTCTAGATGTACAAAGCTGATAGAGACATCCCCAAAAAGACTTGCAGCTGCAATTGCAGAGAAAGGGGGTTCTACAAAGTAATGACTGGGGGGGGGGGGGCAAAATACAAATGCACCCCACATTTTTCACATATTTTTTTGTAAAAAATGTTAAGAACCATTTATCATTTTCCTTCCACTTCACAATTATGTGCCACTTTGTGTTGGTCTATCACACAGAATCCATTTATGTTTTCAGTTGTAACATGAAAAATGTGGAAATATTCAAGGGGTATGAATACTTTTTTAGGGCACTGTAATTTACTTTATTTTTCACTTTTATAAATTGTAAAACAATAAGACTGAGGAGGGGGCATTATATGACACAACTAGAAAAGATACCCCTTAGGAGCCATTCATGCCCAGTGCACCACCAATGTGCCACAAACCTCCAGATTTACAGGGAAGTTTTTGGAGAATAAAAACTGTAAAATGCACTCATCCCTACTAAAGTCAGGGACAAGGACTAGGGGCTGTCCCTGGACACCAGGCCCAGTGAAGACAGAGGAGTGCGGCCAGGAGGTGTCCACAGCAACCAGGCACACAGGGGCTCGGCCTGTCTGTGTCCCCAGCAACCATTGCCAGTTGTCACTCCTCCATTGGCTGTCACTGTGGCAGGAGGCGGGGGCGCGCGCCCATCACTGGCGACAGCTCGGAGGGGCGAGGAAGCGCCGCGCGCTCCACGCCCAGCTGTCCGCGCATGCGCTCAGGCGTGAGGTGACTGGCTGGCTGGCGGAGGTGACGTGCGCGCCCCCGTGTCTGGGAGCCGGAAGTCGGGACGTGGCCGGGACAGGATGGCGGTGGTGAGCGGTGTAGAGAGGCTGGAGGTCTCCATAGACGGGCTGACACTGAGCCCCGACCAGGAGGAAGAGCCGCCACAGGGGGCGGATGGAGAGGAGGAGGCGACGGCGGAGGAGGACGAGGAGGCCGGACAGCTCAGCATGGAGCAGCGCTGGGGGTTCAGCCTGGAGGAGCTCTACACCCTGGCACTGAAATTCTTCAAAGGTGAGAAGTACCTGAGGAGGGGCCCCTGAGGGCCCATTACTGCTGTGTGTATGTGGGGCCTCTCTACTACCAAAACTGGAGGGCCCCTCAATAGCTTTGCATTACAGGGCCCCCTTGTCACCTGTGTGTGTTATTGGACCCCTGTACTGCTTTGCACTATGGGACCCCATATCATGTGACAGTGGGGCCCTTGTACTACTTTGCATGATGGGGCCCCTGAACTACTATGGGTCCCCATATATCATTGCACTATGGGACCCCATATCATGTGACAGTGGGGCCCTTGTACTACTTTGCATGATGGGGCCCCTGAACTACTATGGGTCCCCATATATATCATTGCAGTATGGGGCCCCCATATCGTCTGAATGTATTTTGGGACCCCTGTAATACTACACATGATGGGGCCCCATATCTGACTGTGGCACTCCCTGCATTGCTTTACACTGTGGGTCCCCATATTATGTGACTGGGGGCCCCTGTACCACTATGCACTGTCAGCATATATCATTGCAGTATGGGGCCCTGTATCATCTGTATGCATTGTGGGACCCCTGTACTACTTTGCACTATGGGTCCTTGTGTATCATTGCAGTATGGGTCCCCATATCATGTGACTGTAGGGCCCCTGTGTTACTATGCACGATGTGTCCTCGGTGCAATGATACATATCGGTTGCCACATCATCCCTTTGATCCAGGACACATATTAATTACACAGGTTCTGAGGCTGATTTAATGAAGGTAAGGCACCAAGTGAGTTTAATTACCACCTTAATTAGCCACAGAACCTGTGTAATTAATGCGTGTCCTGGATTAAAGGGATGATGTGGCAACCCGATAATAAAAATCGGTCCCCATATCATCTGACTGTACTGTTGTTGGGCCCCTGTTCTATATTGCACTATGGGTCCCCATGTCCTCTGAATGTACTGTGTGGCTCCTGTATTGCTTAGCACCTTGGGTCCCTGTGCTACTTTGCACTATGGGCCCCTATAGCATCTGAATGTACTGTGGGGTCCCTGTGTTGCTTGGCCTCATATATCATTGCACAGCGAGTCAACTTAATCTTATTGTACTGTGGGGCCCCTGTATGTACACCATGGGCCCCCATATATCATTGCACTGCGAGTCTTCACATCATCTTACTGTACTGTGGGGCCCCTGTATGTACACCATGGGCCCCCATATATCATTGCACTGCGAGTCTTCACATCATCTTACTGTACTGTGGGGCCCCTGTATGTACACCATGGGCCCTCCATATATCATTGCACTGGGAGTCTACATATCCTCTGTACTGTGGGGCCCCTGTATGTACACCATGGGCCCTCCATATAGCATTGCACTGGGAGTCTACATATCCTCTGACTGTACTGTGGGGCCCCTGTATGTACACCATGGGCCCTCCATATATCATTGCACTGGGAGTCTACATATCCTCTGACTGTACTGTGGGGCCCCTGTATGTACACCATGGGCCCCCATATATCATTGCACTGGGAGTCTTCAAATCATCTTACTGTACTGTGGGGCCCCTGTATGTACACCATGGGCCCCCATATATCATTGCACTGGGAGTCTTCAAATCATCTTACTGTACTGTGGGGCCCCTGTATGTACACCATGGGCCCCCATATATCATTGCACTGTGAGTCTACATATCCTCTGACTGTACTGTGTGATTTCTGTATTGCCATCTTTATTATGTGGCCTTTATATAGCTGTCAGTATTATGCGGCCCCCACCTCATTACTAGATGGGCCCCTGTACTGTGGTATGTACTAAGTTTCTGAATATTTTTGACTGTTAATGGGGCCCCTGTGCTGCAGTATATATTAAGGGTGCCCATATTATCCAAATGTATCCAATCCACTAGGGCATTTATGCTGGTGACTTTACTATGGGGCCCTTGTATTGCATTATACTCTATGGGCCCCCATATGATGACTGTACTGTGTACGGCCTTGCACCATAGGGACTAATATTTGCTTTGTGGAGCCCCATGCTTCTTTGATTATCTTATCCCCCATGGTACCCAAGTAACATTCCCCCCTCTACTGCATGGCCCCATTGTAAATAAAGTGTCTCCCGGTGTCCCATTGACTCTGACTTGTGCTGTGTGTAAGGATTTCATTGACTGTGTTATAGTGATAGTACTTTATTATCATAGTACCTGTGGGGAATGAACACTATTGGTTATGGGTAGAGAAATCGGCAGGATGTGTTTATAATTCCACATGCCGATCCTTTCCTTATCTGTCTGCTATAGGAGAACCGAGAAATGCAGTGATATCTGCTGTGCTCATCTGATTGGATGGCATACCGTGTATGTCTATTACTAAAAAGTGTCATCAAAGCTGAAATGTAATCTATACTTTACCTTTCCTGGTTCCTCTCTCCCCTCATCAACATGCTAATGACATTTTTAGGTAAAATGTTTTCATTTTTTATTTAATTGGATAACTTTTTTTTAGACCCAGTGACATCATTACTGGGTCTTTGTGCTTCTATATGCAATGCAAGCAAATCATTGCAGATGGGAGGAGCCAGCAGGGTGCTGTACATAGCTTCCTAAAATATTCCAGTACTCTTCTATAGAGCCCTTGGGCCCTGCTGCAAGAACTGAAATCCAGTGAATGAAAGGGACAGGCAAGGGATCGTAAGGCTGGAGAGGAAAGAGATAGATGATGCTGGACGTCTTACAGCCAGAAAATGAGGGGGGTTCTATCTGACTTGCTGCAGCTTTGGGGGAAGCTTACAGCCCGCAGTGATATTAGAGTAATCACTTACAGTACAGGAGAGGAGTCTGTGCAAGACTGAAGGAAAGGAATTAAGTGTTAACTATTGAAGCCACCAAGAAATCCTCAGCAGAGCTGTACCTATTACTGCCACTGTACAGTGTCTTCCTATAATAGCTGTGTGTGTGTGTGTGTGTATCTGTACAGTGTCTTCCTATAATAGCTGTGTGTGTGTGTGTGTATATATCTGTACAGTGTCTTCCTATAATAGCTGTGTGTGTGTATATATATATATCTGTACAGTGTCTTCCTATAATAGTGTGTGTGTGTGTATATATATCTGTACAGTTTGGTGATGTCACACTTATTCATTAGACTTCCTTCCTCATTCCAGCACACCTTGTCCAGCTCATCGGTGACAATTTCAACAATACATTAGTGTCATTACTATTACAATGAATGTAGCTTTTGAGTGATTGATCTATGTGTGTGTGTGGTGTGTGTATATATATATGTGTATATATATATATATATATATATATATAATTTAGTATTTATTTTTTTACCCTGTCTGTGTCCTATTTGTTGGGAAACTCACCTTTTACATTCTGTCCTATAGACATAACAGATTGTCAGAGAAAATCTCTCTAAAGTGAGGGGAATCCCTTCTTGTCAGCTGCCTCTGTTGAAAGATTTCCCCTCTCTTCCTGTTCCGGTGAAAAATCAAAATTTGTGAGTGGAGACAGACCGCAGAATAAAAAATGGATCTGAATATTTTAATCCTTTTTATGTTCATATTGTTACCTTTCCAGTTTGGTTTTAAGAAAGCTTGCATAATGACTTTATAGTCAAGTTTCCGTTTATAATGGTTGCATGCGTAGAGTAGATTTTACTTTGTGACAAATACCCCTAAGTGGTAGTAAACCGCCACTGAAATAAATATTTAGCGGGCCCCCCTGCAGGATTAAGTCATAATCTACTAGTATGCACCACATACTGACACATTATGACACTTACCTGTAAAGCGGATCCCTCCCACGCAGTGCTGTCAGGGATTCCTGGTCTTTCTTTTGGGTTTGCGGGCTGTGGCTGTGTGAAAGGGCGAAGCCACGATGACGTCACTCCCGCGCATGCGCTAGGGAGCCCTTGGCTTCAGGACTGAGCTCTGAAGGTATAACACGTGTATGCCGTCCCTTCAGAGCAGATGCGCTGGTGAATATCTCCTAAACAGTTCAAGTTTAGGAGATATTCGCTGTACCTACAGGTAAGCCTTATAATAGGCTTACCTGTAGGTACAAGTTCAAAAGTGGAGTTTGACTCCACTTTAACCTCTTGGTGTCGAGCGCACGCAAATATGCTGCCTCTCAGCAGCTGTGGTGTGGAGCGGCAGCATATTTGCGTGCAATAGCGCCAGCAGTGCTGTCCCGAGAGCACACGCCTTGCGCGCTCCTGGCACAGTAACCATCGGCTCACGAAAAGTTTCTGATCGCCGTTTGCAATTGGGACTTTTCCAATCACGGCGGTCATGTGGCCATAAGCCCCACCCTGCCTCCTGGCATAGCAAACCCCTTAAAGGCCAGCACCAAGGGGTTAAAGAAGAATTGCTAAGGTTTGGATATTTTTTATGTAGGTTTATGGAACCTCTATTTTTATTGGTTTGCGGGGTTCTGTTAGAGAGATTTATCCTTACTTCCTGTCTTCCTGACAGTGTTTTGCCAGACAGGAAGGGGGGGATCAGCAACAGAAATATAAATATTTTTCATTTGTAGGGTAGAGGAAACCTAAAATCCTTGTCAGTCTGTATTCCTGTTGCAGATTTTCCTTCATTTCCTGTCTGGTGAAACAGGTCATCAGAACAAGAAGTGAGGAAAAATCCAGGTAACGAAGACCCAGAAGTAAAAACTCATCTGGAGGTCAATCTTTTCTCACTCTATCCAAAACTAGAAAAAGTTTTTGTCTGCACATACACTTTAAGGAACCTTTTTAAAAGGATTTATTTTTAAAACGGTCAAACATAAGGGGGTTAATTTGCTAAAGATAATTAGACTGTACTTTGCAAGTGCAGTTGCACACATTTTCCCCAGAGCTTAGTGAATGTGGTGAAGCTCTGTTTTTTTTTTTTTGTTTTTTTTTTTTGTTTGTTTTTTTCCTTGCACCTTATTGGGTATTCTTTACAAAGTAAAGCGTCACCACATTTATTAAATTGTTTGTTACACAAAAAAAACAAAAAACAAAACAGATCCTGTTCCCTTTAAAGCATGTTATACCGCACAGTGCTTGTGCTGTGTAATTTGGCCTCTTCTATCACCTAAAATACCTGAGTGATCCTGCCTGGTTCTGCCCTTCCCCCTGTAAACTGACTATGGTTTGTCATGGCTGCTGAGCCCTGACACCGTGGTCAGTTTATGTGCCTCCGCTGTCTCTCCTCTCTGCTTTCCCATGTCTTTCTACTTCCCAGCCCTCCCCTCCTGCGACTATCATAACTACACTATAAACTTACCATCCCCTTTGTAAAATAACATTATGTGCCCTTGTGTCTGTGTTTATATATATAAAAAAATGCTGATTATACCTTATATCAGAGCTTCTCCCTGGGCTCATGTGACTCCTCGGCTCTCTCTCCTCCCCAACTGACGTCAACAGGAGTGCTCGGCCCCGCCCCGCCTGCTATAGCTGTTACCTGGAAATTCCCCATGACTGTGGTTCCG
Source organism: Lithobates clamitans (assembly GCA_037952925.1). NCBI lineage: Eukaryota > Metazoa > Chordata > Amphibia > Anura > Ranidae > Lithobates > Lithobates clamitans. The sequence continues at coordinate 258,695 of JBBGZY010002013.1, forward strand.
GGGGGGGGTTGCTAGTGAAATGTGTTGGCGGCCTGGTTGGAGTCCAGGCTGAGGTTACCACTCTACCACTTCAAGACACCTAGATGTGTGACCTTTAGGGGACACCCCATTGTTCTCTGATGCTATAGCTGTCAGCCGAGGAGTCATGTGAGCGCCGGGAGACTCTCTGATATAAGGTATAATCTGCATTTTTTTTATATAACACAGACACATGGGCACATAATGTTATTTTAGTGTAGTCATGCTAGCAGCAGGAGGGGAGGCCTGGAGAAGCAGAGAGGAGAGCTGCGGATGACGGAGGCATGTAAACTGACTGACCTGACCGTGTCAGGGCTCAGCAGCCATGATAAACCTTGGTCAGTTTAAAGGGGGGAAGGCAGAACCAAGCAGGATCAACCAGGTATTTTAGGTGTTAGAAGGGGCCAAATTACACAGCACAAGCATTCATGCTTTAAGCGAACAGGATCTGTTTTTTTTTTTATTCTTTTTTGGGGTAGCAAACACTTTAAGCTCTGGGGACAATGTGTGCAACTGCTCTTGAAAAGTGAACAATGTTTTTGCCTTTAGTAAGCCTCTGTTCACACTGGTGCAACTTGTCATGCAATTTGACAGTTCCAAATCACATGACAAGTCGCACCCCATTGCCAGCAATGAAACTATTCATATCGCTGCTACGTAATTATGAAAGGTTCCCGCACTACTTTTTGCCGGTTTTATTGCGACTTGCATAGACTTCTGTTAAAAGAAGTCCCAAACTGCAATGAAATCAGCAGTGCAAATCACACTTATGTCCAGCTTTGAAATCCCGCTTAAGTATTGCGACTTCAAAGCCCCCCAGATGTGAACTAAATCGAATGGAAGAAAGGAGAAGGCTATTAACTGAAAGGTTTGTGCCTTCAGCAGCCCACAGGTATCAGCTCTGCTTTCAACCAGTGGAGATGACGGCCTCTGTGTGGTCTTACATCGACCAACTGATCCAACACTGCACTCCTCTGAGAAGGAAAGAATGCAACGTAAAGCGGAACTTTATCCATAACAACTTGATAAAAACATTTCTTTAGCAGGGATCATCATACATTCCACATTAATATTTATGCTACTAAAATTAGTGTGTGCTGTAAATTGCCTCCAACGTTGCTCCTGTTTCTTCTTGCTGAAGGCTGCCATTTCACTGAAGCACAGAGCCCCTGAACAGCAGTAAATCATAAAGCAGCACCAAACCCGTCGATTTAACAGTTTAAAAAAGTTACATTCCTGGATTGCCAGAATTGCTGTCACGTTTGCTTGTGTCCTCAACCCAACTGTAAACCATTATTGCTGTCATAACTGATCACATGTGCAGTACCATGTCAGTTGCAGATCAAACAGAAGCAGCTTCCTTGGCTGTAAAGGAGGGCTGTCAGCAGATCGGCCTCTACAAACTCAACAGTGCCTAAAAATGGAGCGTAACTGAGCATGTGCAGAGCAGGTTTTAAACAGTATAGACACTTATTTTTAATGTTTCACATATACCTGGAAAAGGGGCCAACCTGAAGTGATCTAGCAGGACTTAATTTTCTGAATAAAGTTCTACTTTAAGGCCGGCTTCACACTGGTATAATCTGTGGTTTGGCCACAGTGTAATAAACTTGTAATAGATTTCTATTAGGTTGTGCAATTTTGCCGCATTTTCTGAAAGTTCGCAAAAGATACAGCATGTAGGACTTTTGGTCCACTTTCAGAAAAAGCAGCAAAAACGTGCGACCCAATAGAAGTTTGTGGGCCTGCGGGAAAAGCACATGAAAACCCTGGATACGCCCGTGCTGTTCCCAAACCACAGCGCAAAAGTGTGAATCCAGCCTAAAAACAGGACACTTGGCTTTATGTGAAAGGTATGACTGCACTGTTAGGACAGTTTAAAAGAGGAAATTCAGATGATTGGCAATTTTGGATTAGCTCTCTGATATTCAGCATCTATTAGACATGTCATTAATTATACCTGATGTGTTTTGTGGTACTGTTATGTAGGTCCAATTTGCCTCCATCAGTGTTTGTGCTATATTTGTATTAGGCCTCATGCACACAAGACGTTTTGCTAAACCCTCCTAGACGCCTTTTCTTGCTGGCAGTTTTGGCAGAAAAAACACTTGTTTGTAAACTTGTGTAACGCGTTTAGGCGTGTGAAGCACTTGGGCGTTAATTTCCTTGGCCTGAATAATAATTCTGCCCATTGAAATTAATTACCTTTCCAACGCTAATCATGTGTTTAGGTGCGTCAACTGGTTTTTGTTTTTTGTTTTTTTTGCCAAAACTCTGCTGCTCCTGGACGCTCTGGAATTTTTTATTCTTTTTTTTTTTTTCCTGCATCTAAACGTCTGCATGGACACGTAGGCTTTCATGCATGGGGTTTAAAGGCAGGGGGAAAGAAACAATTACAAGTGCCCCTAGGAGCAGCAGAAAAAAACTCTAGTGTGCATGAGGTCTTATAGTTAACCTATCTGCTGTGAGTTATCAGTAGTTAGTGACAGTTGAATTTATCTTCCACATGTCAGTACATCCAATTGTGATAGTGTGTCCGCAGTTGTTATATGGCGGATTTTTATTTCTAGGTTATCGTTTATGACCGCTCAATGTCTTTTGTGTAATTCTTCTTTTATATATATACCTAGATCTTGAAGTTGGCTTGGAGGAAACCAAACTAGGCAATCCAGTCAGCTCATTTGAAGTATAAAGATTTTTATTTTTTGCCATCTGTGTCTTGTTGTAGAGATTTCTCTTCACTTCCTGTCCCATAGCCAAACAGGAAGTGAGAGAAAATCTCTCTAATTTAAGGAAATTCCTTTTAGGGCCCCCAGGTTACCAGAACTAGTGTCCCTATTGGAAGATTTCCCCTCTATTACTTTTCTGAGGACAACTCCAAACTTGGGATTTTCTTTTACTTACGATGCTAACGGTGAACAGAACAAATAGAGAGGGTGGATCTCTTTAGACCCCTTTCACACTGGGGCGCTTTTCAGGTGTTTTATAGCGACTGTAAAGCGCCTCTCAAGCCACCCCAGTGTGAAAGCCCGAGTGCTTTCACACTGGGGCAAAGCACTTGCAGGACGGGAAAAAATATCCTGCAAGCAGCATCTTTGGGGCGGTGCGGAAGCGGTGCATACACCTCTTCCAAAACACCCTGCCCATTGAAATGAATAGGCAGCGCTGCCAAAGTGCCGCAACACGGGTGCTATTAACCATTCGGCCGCTAGTGGGGGTTAAAAGCGGCCGAAAAGAGCTGCTAACGCCAGCACCGCCCCAGTGTGAAAGTAACCATAGGCCACTTTCACACCGAAGACCGCCCCGCGCTTGCAATAAAGCTCCATTTGTTTTAGCAGCGTTTTTACCAGCACAAAGAAGGGGTTAAAAGCGTTGCTGCCGAATCGCTGCCCATTGATTTCAATGGGCGGTGTGGGAGCAGTGTATATGCCGCTCCCGCACCACCCCAAAAGATGCTGCTTGCAGGACTCTGTCGTTTTTTTTCCCCGTCCTGCAAGCGCACTGCCCCAGTGTGAAAGCACTCGCTCTTTCACGCTGGGGAGGCGTTTTACAGGCAATATTTTTAGCGCTAAAACACCTATAAAGCACCTCAGTGTGAAAGTGGCCTTAACGGGGGCATAGGCAGCAACAAAAACTCACAGGCATTCTAATACCTCTCCACTTCATCCAAAACTGCAAAAAAGTTTTGCCTTTCGTTATACTTTAAAGCAGAAATTTATCTGTTTTCGAAAACAATTTCATTCAAGGCGTACCATGATTGATAACTTTTACAGTTGCTTTGGATCTCAACCAAACTGTCGAACCATCAAATGGCTGGTGTCATAACTGATCACTTGTTCAGCACCATAACTGCAAATTTAAACAGAGGCTAAGATGGCAGCTTCTGTACTGCAGACAACTACATGCATATATAGCTAGGAGCCAGAGGAAGAAGGGTTTTTTTTTTTGTAGAAGGAACATGCTAAGACTAAGGACTGGTTCACACCTAAATCCATCGTCTGCCTTCCTGTGTGATTATTTTTTTTTTATTGAAAGGGCTGAAAATTGCACCGGAACACAGTAAAAGCAGTGCATGTGCTACTTTTAAAAAAATGCACAACACTAAATTGCATGCCACTGTGGTACTATGCAATTTGGTGCCTGCAAACGCACTGTTGTCATAATTTTGGGTGTCGGTAACAAGGTGCGTTTTGAGCACAGTGTGGGAAATGTGCACGGTATGCATCCTTCCTGCACTGCTTTTTGCTGTGAACCAGCCTAATCATTTATTCCTTGACCTCAGTCCTGTGTAAAATCTTCAGCAGATCCCATGAAGTGGCTATAGGTTTTGACTTTTTTTTTTTTTTTCCCTCTATTTAAAGCGGTAGTAAACCCGCTGACTTTATGCCTTTTCCCTTACAGGTGTAGGGAAAAAAAAAAAGAGCTAGTATGCACCGCATACTAGCTCATTATGAGATACTTACCTTAGAACGAGGCGCCGGCATCTCACCCGGTCCACACCGAGGGAGCTGACATTTCTCCTCGGCGTGTCTTCCGGGTATCGCGGCTCTGGCGCTGTGAGTGGCCGGAGCAGCGATGTCGTCACTCCCGCGCATGCACGCGGGAGATTTCTTTCCGGCAAGGTCTAGGCATCTGCCGGGCTTTCAGCAGAGAATCCCCTGTGCGCATTCGCCGCTGACTGAGGGGAATATCTCCTAAACCATACAGGTTTAGGAGATATTTTTTTTACCTACAGGTAAGCCTTATTATAGGTTTACCTGTAGGTAAAAGTTTAAAAAATAAGTATACAACCACTTTAATATTTTCGGTATTGTAGTATGCTACTGTGAGCAGTTCCTGAGTTTGTGGTTAGATACATTGTCACCATTAACATTAGGCATTGATCCTGAGCTCCCAATCATTGAACAGGTTTTCTCACTCGGGTTCTACAGCCAATCGTAGACTGGGAGAAGTCTGCGGAATGTATCAGATTCTCGGGGAAGACAGCCGCACACAAGCAACACAATGTTTTTACAAGATTAGGGGAGTGTTCCTGTAGGGGTGCACCGAATGGAAATTTTGGAACCGAAAATGCAGGATGCACTTTGCCAAGACCGAAACAGAAAATGACAGTTTTTAAAAAGTACATACATTTTTAAATATAATTGTATTTGACTTTTAGAAATGTATTTCATATTCATTTAAATTCACGATATTGTTGGCCATTATTGGCACCTTTTAGCTCAAGAAAAGTTCAGGAAAAATGTATCCCTTTAAATTCTATGTATGTCTTTACACTGGTCCGTTGCACCTTTTTTTTGTGATGTTAAAAATCCTGCTTGCTGCATTTTTGGTCAGTTAAAAAAAAATAAAAAAGCACCAAAAACGCACCTCCCCGTTGAAATGCAATGAAAATGGACCAAGAACGCACCCGTGTTACGTTTTTTGATGCGGTTTTTCAGTCACATGACCTATGAAAATCAGGGCAAAATTGCATGCATTTCAAGCGCCATTATCAACGCCTGTTTCTCTTATTGACAAAATGCCGATAACACTTTTTTTAGCCGCCAACATTTCGGTGCGTCTCTAGTTTATAGTACACAAGTGAAAGCTAAGGAGCTTTGTGTATTGTTAGTGAGTAAATAAATTGGAATCATTTCATATGTACCTTTCTGGTTGCAGTTCCACTTTAGGCCGGGTTCACACTGCAGCACGCTCCGGCTCACAGCAGAGGTCCGGTGCGTCTCCATTCACCATTTAAGGTCAGATTTCAGCCTGAATTTTTGGCTGAATTTGATCTTGAAATGGACCAAAAGACACACAGGACTCCTGTACAATTTGCACCGGAACCGCTGCGGAGATGAGTGAACCGCCTCCATAGAGAGCAGCTCACAATCTCCTGAAATGCGAATTGAATGCGGAGAACCCCACATCCAATTCACAACAGTGTGAACCCAGCCTTAAAGGGATCATGTAGTGAAGACTAATATGTAGGCACCATCACTAGACTCCTAACATGCTAGTTGCCTGGCAAATTCTGAAATCGGTAGTTTTAAGTCACTGACCTGCCATTAGATTGACATGACCTCCAGGAAAACAAAACAGTTTTGTCCGGGAGATATTTTCCTCTAAGGTCTGGATGTATTTATAATTTTATGTGGGTGATAATTATAACCATCCTCCAATTCATAGTGGAAGTCATGTGTATTTTTCCAGGTTTTTCAGTAGTCTTCTTTGTGTCCTCCCTGAAGCAGCCTGCATGATAAATAGGCAGGTTTTAGCTCTGTATGTATCGGTGCTCAGGGCACATCTTATTAACCTAGATGTGCTACAGCCAAGGCCAGCGTGTGTAAATGGAGACTGATTCTAAAAGGGTGACAGCTGCTTTCTGGCTGGCTGCCCTGCTTCACTATCCAGAGGTAATTCATCTTGAAGATTCTGCTTTTGTTTCCATATCTGTTCATGCAGTTACAACCCCAGGACACCTTTTGGCAGAATGGAAGGTTTTTTGTTTTTTTTGGCATAATTTGTATTTGGAGTGATGGAATGCTTAGGGGTTTTAGCCTTCTTTACCCCTTTTGTAAGAAATACTGCAGACCACTTTAGCTGTTCATTGAAGAAATTAATCAGTCCAGATTAACAAACACAAGGGACCCTCACGTCTTAGTGGAGAAGCGGCAAAATCCAGTTTTTAACACTGCAGGCATAATTTATAAAGAATTTTCTACTTTGTCCTTTCAAGGCTCTCAGAACCCACCGGGACATGGTTTTTCTGCAAGAGCCCCGAGTCTAATCCCTATATATGCCCCATGTCAGTGTCATAGCTTATACATAGGGTTATTGAGTTTCTCTGCTCCCTTATGTGTCTGTTTGGGGATTGGCCACTAAGGCCTGAACATTGCATCCGTGACGGAGGCACGTAAACTGACCACGGTGTCAGGGCTCAGCAGCCATCATAAACCGTGGTCAATTTACAAAGGGGAGGGCAGAACCAGGCAGGATCATCCAGGTATTTCAGGTGATAAAAGGGGCAACAATTACACATTTACAAGCACTGTGCTGTATAACATGCTTTAAGGGAACAGGATCCATTTTTATTTATTTTTTTTATCCCTTTTTTTTTTTTTAAGGGTAACAAACACTTTAAAACAGTTTCTTATATTTCTCAGGGACATTTGTGTTGAGTTATTCAGCCCAATGGATTCCATGTATTACTGAAATATTACATTTTAGTTGCTGGTTTTCTTTTTAACAAAGCAGAGTCAGGTATCCTCACTCAAGGTTGCCGCATGAAAGGACAGTAAGGTGATCTCTTACATGAGGGTATGCAGCCATGGTAGTACTTTTTGGACAGTCCATGCACAGCAGTTAAAATGAACCTCTGAGGGTACAATGGAAGCTTCCACTTCTAGTAGACTGCACTCCTTGGAGTAAAGCCTAGTACACATGATGAGATTATCGGACAAATTTTTTTTTTTTTTTTTTTGGATGCTAATCTCCATATCGAAAACAAATCGGTTACTAAAGAGCGAAAATTTTCATACAACCGAATAAAAATTCGGAAGTGATGTAATGTGTTGTAGTGTAATTGTATTGTATTTTCGGATGAAAACTGTGCTGATTAAACGAAAATTGTGCGATATGGAATTGTATGACAAAATTTTTCGTGTTTGACCCTTTGGAAAATTTCGAACAACAGCTGTGTACGAACGATCAGATTATCATACGATCTCTTCGAAAGCTGTATTTTTTATGCGATATTCTGATCGTGTGTAGGGGGCTTCAAAATCATTACTCGTACAACGATTCAGTCCCTCAGACTCCTCATAATGACAACTTTTTCAGGGAGAACAGCCTGAAAAAACAGCTAGTAATTGACGGGAAACTTCTACAATGGCAAAAAAAAAAAAATCCTGAAGGGTTTTATTCATTTCTTACTCTAGCCAAAACTAAGATAAGTTTTCGGAATTTAGTGATTCTTTGAAAATAAGTTAGAAAAGTCACTCCCTGTATTGGGGATCAACCGGATAAACCTGCGATTCTTGCTGGTGGAGAAAATGACCTCTATGCACGCTCTGTGTGTAGAGCTGCGGCTAGTAGCAGCAAGGCCGGATTTGCACCCAGTACAGATCAATGGCCAGCACTGCAGTTGTTTGCATGTAGTCAACAATCATGTCATTACGTATGATTGGGCACTCTGACAAGCCCTGGATGCAGACACTTTGCATCCAGGGACAGTGATTCTGGTTGCACACAAACTGGATACAGTGAATCACCCACTTGCATGCAGATATTTTACAGATGCAAACTTTGACTGCATCTAAATGCTGTGGCCCAACCACCTATTTTGAATATGTCCTATCTTTTCTCACTGACTCCTATTATTGTCAGTTGGGAAGGTTCTATAATGCTTCTGCTTGTAAAAGTAACTTTTATAGAGCATAACATTTACATGAAGAGGAGCCTGTTTAGTTTATAATTCCCCTGGTCTAGAAGACAGCTGTCTGCTTTGGGTGTTTTGTACACATTGCGCTATCTCTAGCACGCCTGTGATCTGTGGTATGCTAGGGACATAGAACTGAGCCTTTCCTCCAGTCCAGGCCGCCTGTAAGTGTTTACATTGCCTTTGCTAAGCCAAGTGTCTCTGCTTCTGCACTGTGTGCAAACATTACAAAGCATGCCTGGCACCAGAGGATTACACTTGTTGACCAGGCCCTCTTTATTGACATTTTTCATTCTACTCTTCATCCATCTGTTTCTTACACCGGAAAAGTTGTCATTTGTTTGTGTACCACAAAATCCTGCTGGAGGGAGTTGCCTGATAATTATGACATGTCTTCCTTGACTCACACTATGAGGTGACATAAGCAGCTGTCATGTTGGCAGTGAATGTGGATTGCTGTGACTCCAGGAGTTTTAAGATCATTGGTAAACACATTCCCAGAATAGGTGCTTCTGAAGCTTCATCCGCTCGCATCTTTATAGTAGCTGCAGTGAGATATTGTAAAATGAAACTGAAATTGAAAAAACGAATGGCAGGTAGAGTTTTTGCAAAAGAGACTCTGCACATAAAACCTCTTGCCCTTGCTTTTTTTTTTTTTTCTCTTCTGTTTATTATGCACTGACAACTGCTCATGTGCAATGCAGTGTATAATCTTGGCATCTATGATAGAAACTCCGGACCCAGAGGAAGACTGGGCATAGATGGCGAGGAGGGAGCGTGGACCTCACACTGCTGGGGGAGAGCACAATCAAATGTAAGTCTTCAATAAGTGCGCATTCTCCATTTGATGAAGATTACGCTTCCTTACATAGTTTGGCAGCTCGGTACTTCGGGAAATGTTTTGTGACCCCTTTCTATGCAATAAAGTGCTGTAAGTTGCAAGTATTAATATAATGTTAAGTACTTAGTGTTTTCATTCTTCTTTATTTCTTTTTTTTTTTCCTGTAAAGTGCTGTAGACCTAATAAAGCTGATTTACTGAAAGCTAGGGCTTTTTTACACTTATGTTAAAGCTGCCTAAAAGCACATTAATGCACCTATAGCATTAATAAGCATTTAGGATGTGTGTTACAGGCGTTTGTTGTGTCATACAACACTTTTCAAATGCCCGGTGTGTTTTTTTTTTTGCACGGCTAAAATGGAAAATGATCACTTTTTGACAATTTGCAACTGTACTGTAAACGCCATAGGCGCATTTACAGTGAGTTTAAAGGGTGCAGTTGTGATGCTGTTAAATATGAGTGAATGGAAGGCATTACAAAGCGTCAACGCCTGCCAAACTCCGCAGGGAGTGTTATTTTTTGTGTTTGCAACAGCACTATCGCTGCAGCGTGAACGTACCCATCTGCTCCCTATTGTAACAATTCTGTGTGACATTGATAGGCCTCCGAAGGGTTACAAATGCGACCCAACTGCCTATTTTTAATGCATGTATGAAAAAGTCCTTAAAGTGATACTAGTCTTGTTTTTTGTGTTTTTATTTTTAAAGAAAAAAAAAAAACATGTTATGCTCACCTGCTCTGGGTAGTGGTTTTGCACAGAGCAGCCCAGATCCTCCTCTTCTTCTCGGGTCCCCGCCAGCCCCTCCCTCCTGTCGAGTGCCCCCACAGCAAGCAGCTTGCTATGGAGGCACCTGAGCCGCAGCTCTGTGTGTCAATAAAGACATGGAGCCGCGGTTTAGCCCCGCCCTCTCTATCCTGATTGGCTAACTCACTTTGACAGCAGTGGGAGCCAATGGCGCCGCTGCTGTTGTGTCTCAGCCAATCAGGAGGGAGAGTCCCGGACGGCCGAGGGACTCGTGGACATCTCTAGGTAGAGAGGGGGCTCAGGTAAGTGGGGGGGGGGGCTGCTGCACACAGAAGGCTTTTTATCTTGATATATAGAATACATTAGGATAAAAAACAACTTTCTGCCTTTACAACCCCTTTAAATGATCCAATCATGAAAAGCAAATTTCTGTTTATTTCAGGTGCACGTGATTTGATAATTGCTGTCAATCTTCATTTTGTTTTAGTGAATATTCTTAAAGAAGTGCAGCCTAAGCTCGTTTGGCTGGGGTTTCTCCTATGGGTCACAGGAGTGCAATTTGTTTTGCACTCCTGTGACCCGTTTTCAGCAGAGCCGACTGAAGTCCTCACTCTGCTGACGTCACAGGTATCAGCCCAGGCACCGCGTCATCATGACAATGGAAGTCGGGATCCGCCAGGTGCCTGGACTGATAGCTGTCTTAGCGAGGCGCTCCCCGCCCCTCCACAGTTCAGCGCTCCAGTGAGCGTGGAGGAGCAGAGCACAGAGATGCTGATTGACAGCAGCTCTCTGCTCGGGGCGCTGTGAGAACCGAGCCATCAGCGATGTTCGATCGCTCGGTTCTCAGTGTAGAGGTGCCAGGGGACAGATGCTGCATCGGACCAATGCTGCATCCACCTAGGTAAGTATGATGGAGGAAAAACCCCACAAACCCATGCTTCTCTTTTAAATCCTTTAGCAAGTTGGCCTCAATTTGACACCTTTAGCAGCCCACTGTTTCATTTGAGTTTGACATTCCTGCTCTATACACTGTAGTTTTAAACCCTTGAGGTTTTTCAGCATAATGCATTAAGATGAAAAAACTTCTGGGGTGCAGCAGCCCCCCAAAGCCCCCTTTTTACTTACCTGAACTTGATCTTTCCAGCGACAAGAACGAGCCAAGCAGCTCCAGGCGCTGTCTCGGGTCTTCATTGGACAGATTGATAGCCATTGGCTCCCGCTGCTGTCAATCAAATCCATTGACACGGGGCAGGGAAGAGTCCCGCTGTCTGTGTCAATGGACGCTGCAGCCAGACTGGGGAGCGCGCCCGCATGAGTGCCCCCTTGGAAAGGGCATCTCTGAGGAGGCACTCAATGCGGGGAGGAGCCAGGGGCACCACTGGGGGACCCCAGAAGACTAGGGTCGGGGACACTCTGTGCAAAACCCTTGCACAGAGGAGATGAGTATACCATGTTTGTTGTTTTAAAAAAAACAACCTTTACAACCCCTTACATTCTTCCTCTCATATTCTTGATATGGTTGTGTGATAGTCTGGCCAGTAACTGTTGAATGTCTGCAGTGCATTCAGCACATTGTGTGTGTTCGGTGTTCCCAAGCCGCGACTCCTGCAGCAGCGGGGTTTCATCTTTTATAGATCTTTGCACTTTTCAGTTTCATTGCACTGAGCAGCTGATTGCATGAACTGCAGAAATAATAAAATGTCCGGGGGATCAGGCTAATTTCTGCAGCCAGAGAGAAGTCATTTTATTACTGGCTGCATTAATTAAATTCATGGGAAAGGCAATACTACTTGGCGTCCCCAGAGGAAGGGTGAAGGTCATTCTAAAGATAGGATTTGTTGCCTTGACTCTACTTTCTGTCCTGCAATGAAAGTTCAATACCAGGCAACAAGTGAAGTGCCAGTTCCATAAAGGAAATCTAAATACAGTAGCAAGAAAAAGTACGGTATGTCAACTCTTGGAGTTAACTGGTTTTCTGCAGTAATTTGCCATAAAAAGTGATCTGATCCTCATCTAAGTCACAATAATAGACAAACACAATGTGCTTAAAGCGGAGATTAAAAAGTGTAGCTGCTGACTTTTTTAATATTCGGACACTCACCTGTCCCACAGTCCAGCGATGGGGGCGTACGAAGCCTCGCCCCTTTCCCCTCCTCTCCACCTCCTCTTCACAGCGCCAGCATTCTTACTGTGGGCACCCAGCTGTGGCTTCACATCCGGGCATGCACTGCGCATGCGTGAGCTGCGCTGTGAATGGCCGGACAATATTCTGGGACTTGTGACGTGTCCCAGAAGATGGGAGGGAAGGGGGAGAGGTAATCTTCCTTCCAGTGCTGCGGAGCCCTGGGAGGAAGTGGGAGCTGGATACCTCTAAAAAGAGGGTATCCGCCCCCCAAAAAAATGACATGCCAAATGTGGCATGTCATGGGGTCACCTGCACCTAAAGCGGAAGTTCCATTTTTTGGTGGAACTCCGCTTTAAGTTGATAACACACAAAAAAATTCTAATTTTGTATGTCTTTATTAAACACACCCATTAAAGAGTCTTAGTGCTGGAAGAAAAAGTAAGTGAACCTTTGGAGGCAATCGCTGATCAAACCTCAATTTGCAGCAATGACTTCAAGCCAGCGCTATCAATAGCTCTGGATCAAACCTGCACAACTTTCACAAATATACCACACATAGTTGAACAATTACATTTTTGTTTCATAAGTCCACCAAACATTTTTCTTAGTAGAGAGAGCCAAACAGCTTCCTCCGTGGTGTTCTGCCATGGACTTATGTATGGTAGACTCATGAACAGGGATGTTTGCCAGTTCTAGTGATGTATTCAAGCCTTTAGCTCAGGGGTCTCCAAACTACGGCCCTCCAGTTGCTCAGGAACTACAATTCCCATCATGCATAGTAATTTCTGTGAATGTTAGAGGTTTACAATGCCTCATGGAACGTGTAGTTCCGCAACAGCTGGGGAGCCATAGTTTGGAGATTTTTTTTTAACTTTAGCTGTTACTCATGGATTTTTCTTTACTTCATTGAGGATTCTGTGTTGTGCCTTGGGAGTCATCTTGGCTGGGTGCCAACTTCTAGGACGAGTAGCCAAAGTACTAAACTCTCCATTTGAGATTGCTTTGTATCCCTTTCCAGCCTTATACATATCAACTACTCTGGACTGTATGTCTTCAGAGAGCTCCTTTTTTACAAGGCATTGTTCACATCAGCTGATGCTTCTTATGAACAGCAATCTTAAAATGTTTGAGCGTCTTTTATCAATCAATGTAGCTCTAAACCAGACACCCAAACAAATTTCAATAAAGCGGTATTAAACATAAAACCAAAAATGTAATGCATTACAGCTTACCAATCATTAGCTGTGGTGGCTGCATCAGTTTTCTTTTTAGGCTGTTTGCCCCCTGTTTTCACCTGGTGTTCTAGCCAGTAACACACCACCTGTATTAAATGTCTCCACTCTGAATGAATAAGCACAGCACACAGCAGCATTGTCGGTCCAGGGGGGGGGGGGGGAGTGTTAAATGTAGTAGCAAATTTAAATGCATTAACAAACTGAAGCAAAACTCCAGCTCGCATTTATAATCAGTTGCAGCAAATGGTTTTTCCTTTTGAGATAATGACTAAAGAAAAGTTAATCATTGTAAGCATTCCTGCCAATGTTGAATAGTTTGTCTCATCCAAGTAAACTGACTTATCGGATTGGATGCCAGGAGACACCTATCCACTGCCCCGTAGAGAACAGTGGGTGGTCCGATCGGGTCCGCCTGAAAAACAGCTTGAAAATCGGTCCGCTGGTGTGAAAGGGGCCTTAATTGGACTCCATGTGTGCAAACTACTGACTCCAATAAGCTTTCATTGAAGTTAGACGATGGGTTCACTTACTTTTTCCTGCTGACCTGAATGTTTAATGGTTGTGTTCAATAAAGATACAAGAAATTAGAATTGTTTGTGTAATTAGTTTAAAGAGGAAGTAAACCCTGATGAGTTTTACTTCCTCTTTGTTCCCTGCAAAGTAAAAGCATAATGGGCTAGTATGCATCGGATGCAAGCCCATTATGTGCCACTAACCTGCAAACGAAGCCTGCGATGTCCCTGAGGTCCCTGCTGGTGGAAGCATCCATCTTCACCCCTCTTCTTTTCGGGGCTGTGGACTCGGCTCTGTTACTGGCCGGAGTCGCGTGATGTCACTCCCGCATGCGCGCTGTCACGGCACGGGCACTATAGAAACGACACGATCGTTCCCTAACTTCAGTGTACATGTCGTCGTCGTCCTCGCAAGCATATATGGTTAATATATCCGTACAGGTTTAGGAGATATTTCCAGTACCTACAGGTAAGCCTTAGTTTAGGCTTACCTGTAGGTAAAAGTGGTTTGTAAGGCTCTACAACCACTTTAAGCACATTGTGTTTGTCTATTGTGTGTAAAATGAGTATCGGGTCACATTTTATGGCAGATTACTGCAAAAAAATCTATTAATTCCAAGAGGTTCACATATATTTTCTTGCCACTGTATGGCAATTGTTCATCACTGCTCCTTGAACATCTTCTGGCCACATGTTATGTGTTTAGTTCACAGCCTCTTGTGCAAAGTGTTTGCCACATTTGTCATTTCCCTTGAGTATTATTTTAATATGTCCCATTGGACAATAGAGTGTTTACACCCTATATACTGCTGCCTAGATGTGTAGGTGGGACCTGTCTGTGCTTGTATTCCTTTTGCTGTGTGACAGAGATCTATGCTATCCATCTTTTGTTACTGTGTTCTGATGTATTGCATGAAAATAGTTTTCTATTTGGTTTGCAGTGATTTTTTTTTTTAGCGTTTACTTGCCTTTAATTTTAGCTTCCAAACCTCTTTCAGTTGTGTAGCACTTGTTTTTGCCATGAACTGATTATGGGTATACATTAAGGCCGGGTTCACACATGTGTGGCTGTAGGTTTGTGCCTGGGGTCCGGTGTGTTCCTGTACACCAGTTTAGGTGCAATTTCAGGTTCGAGTTTTGGCCTGAATTTGCACCTGAACCGGACTGAAAAAGACGCACTGGACCATTTTTCAATCTGGACTGTGGCTGCCCTGGACATGTGTGAACCGGCTCCACTGAGAGCTGGTCACACTTGCCTGTCATGTGAATTGAATGCAGGGAAAATCCACATCCAATTCACATATATGTGAACCCAGCCTTAAAGAATAAGTTCACCTTTTGTAACATGTTACCCTGTATTCAGGGTGTAACATGTTACTGTGGCAGCAGCCCCTGCACCCCATGCACCCTCCAATCCCCCGCTGGGACAGCAAGGCTCAGCCCACCCAGCTGTGTCATCCATTCACAGAGTCCTGTATATGTCAACAGTACAAGTACCCACAGCCTCTGTGGCTGTTGGTTTGTAGCTCTCAGTGAACTACCAGAGTGTTGTTGAGCTTTCTAGGTAGTTCATTGATTCTTTCTATCAGTGTGTAACTGTCTGCCCATAGGGGGTACGAGCAGACAGCTTACACTGACAGTCTGCAGGAGCCCAGCATTGCAAGCTGGTTGTGGGTGCAATGCTTTGCAGGCTCCTAATAAAATAAAAAAATGCACACTTTTTATCTGCAAGATGTGCATTTATTATTTTATTTTATTTATTTTTTATTACAAAGGTGAAGTTATGCTTTTAAATGGATGAATCTAATATTCCACTTCCCCCAGTTGGTATTCTAGCTTCTTTTGATAGTGAGGGCAGACAAGACCTCTATGCAAGCAGCATCTGTGTGCTGCTCAGAGACTTGGGGAATTAGTGCTATTGACATGCATACTGCCATTGGTAATGCCTGCCAGCTGACCAGAAGTTTTATATGACAGCCCGGTCGCTGATAAAATAATTTTTTGATGCAGGATGCCACTCAACCCTACACTTTTGGGCATGTGATTCATAGGACTTTAGAGGCACAGTGTGGAGCAAAATTAGAATAAATACCGCTGCATTGATGGAACCAGAAGACAAAAGCTGCAGTTGAGCTTTAACCACTTTAAGACCAGGCCTTTTCTGGAACTTTTTGCTTACAATTTTAAGTTACCGTATATACTCGAGTATAAGTCGTTCCGAGTATAAGTCGAGGCCCTAATTTACCACAAAAAAAATGGGAAAACTTATTGACCCGAGTATAAGACGAGGGTGAGAAATGCACAGCTACTGTAAGTGGAAAAGAGGGTCAACAATGTCCATTTGCAGCATCACTGTGCCCATTTGCAGCCTCGCTGTGCCCATTTGCAGCCATAGGTCCCCTGAACTTCAAACTCGGTAGTTAAGGGTTCCTAGATGCCCCCTAGCTGCAGCCAAAATATGGGGTCTCTGAACCCAAAGGGTCCCGAAATGACATTGCTGCAGATGGTCACAGTTGACCAAATTTGGGGCCCCGTATCTCGGGGCCACTTAGTGCTAGGAACCCCAAATTTGGTGTCCAAACCTAGTGGAACTAGCACCATAAAATTACCAAAGCTGGGGTTTCTAGCTCCAAGTAGCCCCGATATACAGGGCCCCAAAATTCAGTTCAGAAAATGTCAAGCACTTTTCTACAGCAGAGAATGACATTTTCCGAACCGGTTTTGGGGCCCCGTATCTCAAGGCCACTTGGTGCTAGGAACCCCAGCTTTGAATATGTTATTGTACCAGTTCCACTGGGTTTGCACACTAAATTTGGGGTTCCTAGCCCCAAGTGGCCCTGAGATATGGGGCCCCAAAGTCGGTTCAGAAAATGTCAAGCACTTTTCTGCAGCAGAGAATGACATTTTATGAACCAATTTTGGGACCCCGTATCTCGGGGCCACTTGGTGCTAGGAACTTCAGCTTTGGATATGTTATGGTACCAGTTCCACCAGGTTTGCACACCAAATTTGGGGTTCCTAGCACCAAGTGGCTCTGAGATATGGGGCCCCAAATTTGGTTCGGAAAATGACATTTTTTGCTGAAGAAAAGTGCTTGACTCGAGTATAAGTCGAGGGGGGCACTTTCAGCACAAAAAAATGTGCTGAAAAATTCGACTTATACTCGAGTATATACGGTAGTATTTTTTGCTAGAAAATGACTTGGGACCCCCCAAACATTATATATATTTTTTTAGCAGAGACCCTAGAGAATAAAATGGCGATCCTTGCAATATATTATGTCACACTGTATTTGCGCAGCGGTCTTGCAAACGCAATTTGTTGGGAAAAAATACACTTTTTTGAATTAAACAAAACAAAGTTAGCCCCCCCCCTTTTTTTTTTTTTTTTTTTTTTTTTTTTGTATAAGATAATGTTATGTTCAGTAAATAGATACCTAACATGTCGTGCTTTAAAATTGCGCACGCTCGTGGAATGCCAGAAAACTACGGTACATAAAAATCTCCATTGGCGACAGTTTCAAATTTTTTATGGGTTGCATGTTTAGAGTTACAGAGGAAGTCTTGTACTAGAAGTATTGTTCTCGCTCTAACGATCGCGGTGATACCTGACGTTTGATTTGGACACCATGTACGTATGTGGGCGTGACTTGCTTCTGCGTGTGAGCTCAGAGGGACGGGGCGCTTTAAAATAAAGAAAAACTTTTTTTTTTTTTTTACACTGTCCATTTTTAAATGATTATTATTTGATCACTTGTGTTCCTATTACAAGGAATGTAAACATGGGCCTCTTTATTGTGAGATTTGGGTCAAAAATACCTCATATCTCACATTTATAGTTAAAAGAAAAGAAAAAAGTAATTTTGCCTTTTTAAAAGATGAACAAAATCATCTCCAAGGCCAGAAGGCGAAAGTGATGTTGGATGTTGCTCCAGTCCTCCAAGGGCATAGAGCTGAGTGGGGGCTATCTTGCTATCTTCCTTCCCAGCCACACAACAAATCGGATATGCTCCAGGCTAACTGACAGGTCTGGTAAGCCCGGAGACTACCCCCTCTAAAAGTGATCCTGTGGCGAATCTGCTGCCAGAACTACTTTTATCGGAAAGAGAATCGTCCACAGTATAAAAAAAATACCGGGGGGTTATGACAGCTAGCTGCTGCTATAACAGCGGTATTTACCCTCAAAGTAATGACGTTATATATACTGTGGGCGGGTCGGCAAGATATTAAAGTCTTTTGCCCTGTACAGTGGTTTTGCACAAAGTAGCCACGATCCTCCTATTCTCATGTCCCTTGACGGCGCTCCTGTCCCCTCCCTCCTGCTAAGTGTGTCCCCAGAGCAAGCAGCTTGCTCTGGGGGCACCCTAGCTGCGCCACTGCTGTGTGTCCCCATTCAGACATGAAGCCGTGGCTGATTGTACAATCTCCTTTAGATCTCCCATCAGCCATGTAGTACAAGGGCCTGTCTAATTTGATACAAATTGAATGGATTGGTCAGATGGGTCCTTCTATTGCATAGTTCTGGTAAATCTAAAGGAAACTGTACAGTGATTGTGTATGGTCATCTTTATACAAGTACATAGGAGGAAGTGGAGGGAGACACTCGGTTGTCACGCCCCGTTCACATCTCTACATAGCGAACTCCCATTTTTTGCAAGTGTTTGTTTTGGGTGTTTTGGAGCGTTTTCACTTGAGACGCAATGGGCTGCCCTACCTGCAAAAATCGCCCCAGAGAGGTTACAGAACTTATTTTGACTGGAGTTTGGTGTGTTACCGTAGTTTTTGGTGCGTTTGCCGCACTTGGGGGTGCCTTTATCATGTAATGACAACACAAGCGCAATGCACATTTTCATACCTGGAGTAGTGGGAGCGCATGCTTTTCATCTTGTTTTTCCAGTGGCACACATAGGGCAACCCATTGACTTCAATGGCCTGCGCTACACCTGGCAAAGTAGCGCATGTAATATTTTGGCATGGTGCGAGTTGCACATTTTTTTTACTGCATTTGTCACCTGTTTTTTCATGTGGCAAAATGTGTGTTTGCTTCTGTTTTGGTGTGCCGTTAACAATTGATGACACTGAAAGAGCAACTAGGTAATTTTTTTTATAATTTTACAAATGCGCCCATACACTATACAAGCTGATTGTACAGCCTGTCTGAAGGGACCCTGGAGAAGCCAGGCAATAGCACGCATGGAGAAATGCTAGGGGTGCTGTGAAAACTTAGTAGTTGGGTGAAGGTTTGCTAATGAGGTCAGCTGGTAAAATCCTTCCCATGTCTTACTGGTTCCCCTGTCTATATAGGAGGGTGTCTCTGAAGCTTTCTAAGAAATATAGCAAGGGCTAAGGTGAGGCCTTGTTCTCAAAATCAAAGCTTGTATATTTCTGCAGCCGTGGTCCATTAATAGTATAGTGGTACATAGGCGAGCTGGATTTTAGGGGGAAAAAAAAGGCTTCAGTATGTATTGCTTATCACTTCTGTATGTTCATTGTGTATAGTCATCCTTACATGAATAAATGACCGTGTCCACACCAGCTAACTTTCATTGTAGGTTGGAAGGCTGTATAGGCTTTCTGTATATTTGTATTACATTAACCACAATAACTTTTTTTTTTTTTTTTTTTTACAGAAAAGGATGGGAAGGCTTTCCACCCAACTTATGAAGAGAAGCTGAAGCTGGTGGCTCTTCACAAACAGGTTCTCCTGGGGCCTTACAACCCGGACACCTGCCCTGAAGTTGGCTTCTTCGATGTCCTCGGCAATGACAGAAGGCAAGTCTGACGCATTTTATGTCTGGTTTTCCAGTTACTTCCATATACTGCCTACTCGGTATTTATTAACCTTGTTTGATTGTTCCCTGTAAAATAGCGTATTTTATAGTATTTCATTATTTGGTTGCTCCTAAACCGCTGGCATGAAACTGCCAGATCTTGCAACCTGGCCTTGCTGGGTGAATGGTATATAATGACAAAGACAATGAAAGGGGCATGACTCTTCAGTTTAGTGATAGTGTATGCTGTAGACACCTGATAGCCAGGGCTGCTGTGGAGGAGCAATGTTACCATGAACACTTGACATTTTGTCTCAGCAAGATGACATTCCATACATTTACTGTTCTTCCTGCACTCAATTATTTTTTCAGTGATATAGTGGTCGTGGTCTTACTATGACGTGTATGCATATGGGACAAAAATGAGAAGTGTCGTTCCTATTAACCAAATGTACAGATGTTAGTGCATACTGTACATGTGATTCGTAAAAAATGACATTGGTGTGCAGATTGGAGAGAACACTCATGTTCGACAAATTCTGTACATCATTGAAAAAAAAAAAAAGATATAAAATGACTAGATCAGGGTTTGATCTAGGTTAGAGTCAAAGGTCGGGGTCAATGTATTTTAGGTAGGATTAAAAAAAACAAAAAAAAACTATTTTTAATTTAGTATTCATGTGTTTAAGGTAGGTTAAAGTAATAAAATAAAATTATATACACATATGTGGTATTGCTGCAAATTTCAGGAGCAGACGAACTTATTTTGGGTTGTTCTTTGGTGGTAGGTTATGGTAATAGCATAAAATATACAGCTACATTTTAAAAAAATTTTTAATTTTTTTTGTTTTTTGTATTTTTCCTTTGATAAAATAAAAATTAGGAGATATCCATTACCATTTGCCATCAAACAAAGGCCAATTTGTCCTGAAAAAAACAAAACAGACATACTTTAGCTGGGAATATTGCGATATGTACAGTTTTACTTACACTTGCCAAAGTTGCAAAATTGTTTTCAGGCATTAAAGGAGTTGTAAAGGCAGACATTTTTTTTTTATCCCAATGCATTCTGTGTATTAAGATATAAAAAAATCTTCTGTGTGTAGCAGCCCCCTCCAGCACTCCCCAATTACCTACCTGAGCTCCTTCTCTCTCCAGCGATGTCCACAATCCCCTCAGCCATCCAGTACACTCCTCCTGATTGGCTGAGACAGAGCAGTGGCGCCATTGGCTCCCACAGCTGTCAGTCAATTAGCCAATCAGGGGAGAGCGGGGGCAGGGCCAGGTCGGGTCTGAATGGATACACGGAGCTCTGACGGCTCGGGTGACCCCTGTAGCAAGCTGCTGGCACAGGGGCACTCAAAGGAGGGAGGAGCAAAGGGGGACCCGAGAAGAGGAGGATCCAGGCTGCTCTGTGCAAAACCAACTGCACAGAGGAGGTAAGTATAACGTGTTTTTTTTTTTTTTTTTTTTTTTAAGAGCCTTTACAATCACTTTAATATTTGTATTACCTTCCATCATGATGGGGTTAATCGTGTCTTTGATTCCTTTGGGGGTTTTTCCCCGTTTTTGATTGGCCACGTATGGTTTTGACTTTTTATAATTTAGTTGCATTTCCAATAAAGTTATCTTTTTTATCTATTTTAATGTGGAAGTTGAGGAACCATTCCAAGTGGCTGCCATAGCCTCTAGCGATAATCACTGTGTTTTCCCAGCGACTTCCCCTGCCTGGAGAAGACAATGGCCCGGCCGAATTAACACTGTGTGCATTGATGGGGAAATCGAGGTTGCAGGAAAGAAATTCACTATGTGTGTGGCCGGCCTTAGTTGTACCAAATACAACAAAATCGTCTTTTAAAATGGCACACGTGATTCCCCTGGTTGGTTTCCTTTTTCAAAAGATGTAGCCAAGGAGGAGGGATGACTGCAGAGGTTCTAATTGGTAACATTTAATGCAGTATTAAACCCAAAAGCAAAACATTTATTAAATTGCAACTTCCCAATTCTTAAATGTGCTGGCTGTGCTAGCCTAGGAGTTTTCCTAGTTTTTTTTTTTTTTTCTCCACCTGATGATCCAGGCAGTATGTCTATTATTTTTCAACTTACTTTACCAGACAATCTGTTCAGACAAAGTGGGTTGAAACACACCATTTAGGCTCCATTCACACCTAGGCAATTTGAATTGAGGGTGGAATTGCCACGATTCTGCCCGCGAGTTCAAATCGTAGCAAAATGTGGGACATGTTTGTGAAGCCATTACTTCTTAATGGCACCTGAACCACTGTGCGATTTCGCCACATGATAAATCGTGCTGCAATTGTGACAAATCGCAACATGCAATGCTGTCGCCCAAAAGAAGCTTCTTTTCTTTTTCTTAGCAACATACTTTGCAATTTTGCTGCAATTGCTTGTGCAACAGTCGCTGCAAAATGTCCTGACGATTCTGCACGTGATTCAAATCGCCTAGGTGTTACTGGAGCCTAAAAGAGGATCTGCTTCCAGTGGAAGCTTTGTGTTGATTGATAGAATACAAAGCTTTCTATGAATGGCTGAGCATCACTCAGACCGATGCTATTTTGTTCTGGGTGTGAGACAGGAAGGTCTTGGCTCGCACTTAGAACAAAGTGCTGTATATTGTATTGCCATTGATGCACCTGTGGTAACTATTACCGCAAGTGGGGCTACAGTTTACTGCCAGCATTTTGGCTTTTTTATACCGATTCCAAGATGCCAGCTATATAGCAATAATTTAAATGGTTACTAAACCCTCGTGTTTTTTTTTTTCTTATAAATAACAAACATGTCACACTGTGCAGTTGGTTTTGCACAGCGTGGCTCCAATCCTCCTCTTCTCAAGTGCCCCGTCGGAGAAGCCTTTTCCTTCGGGACGCTCTCTTGAGTCCTGCTTTTGCATCTATTGACACAGAAGGCAGGACTCGACCCCGGCGCCCACGTCTTTGGATTTAATTGACAGCAGTGGAGCCAATGGCTCCGCTGCTATCAGTCTATCCAATCGGGACATGAGACACTGGCTAGAACTGGTGTGCTCGTACCCGGGGAGAAAAAGACCGGGTTCAGGTGAGTAAAACGGGGGCACTGGGGGGCTGCAGCATGACAAGTTTTTCACCTTAATGCATGGAATGCATTAAAGTGAAAAACCACAAGGGTTTACAACCCCTTTAAGAGTTAAAGGGTTTGTAGAGTCAGAATTCTATGCATTTAAGATAAAAAGCCTTCTGTGTGCAGCAGCCCTCCTCAGCCCCACTAACACTTCTCTTAGCCCCCTCTCTATCCAGCGATGTTGTAGGAATGTCTTGGCTGCCCGGCACTCCCCTCCTCATTGGCTGAAACAGCAGCACCATTGGCTCCTTCATTCTAAACTGTCTCACAAAAGACAGTTTTCTGCATAATTAAGAAATTTGTGAGAAAACTGAGATCTTTGCTCCTAGACAGGTAATTCAAATGCTTGTAGTATTGGTGATCAGCCTTCTTTATGCAGGGGGTCTCAGGTGCTGCTCCTGACGTCACCAATACACTACACATAATATACAGTGAATGTAATGCTGCAAAAAGCTCGCTTTATAGATGCCACAGAAGATGGTCAAAGACTATGGGCATGCTACATGTGATGGTCAATGACTGTACACGTGCTATAGGAGTTTTTGGAGACTGAAGAGTCCTAGATTGAAGACGTGTTTATATGAGGCTGCTGGAGATCGCTGGTATTAGTCCTTTACAAATCAATTTGTGCTCCCCTCAGCCCTATTCGAATTATTTGTGCCACATTTGATATTTCTTTTAGCATGGTCCATTATAAAAGATAATAGGGGGGGAAAAAAAAAAAGAATGGGAAGCCACGCTGCACCCGGTACAGAGCGGAAGATCTTTTATGCATAGAGCGCTTTTTTTACCTTACCTATCCTGTGAGTGTCTCTTCTTTTGAATATATTAAAGTTACTGATTGCTACACTTAGATGGCGCTGCGCCTCTTGCTTATCTCCAGAGTTTGGTTGAACTGGATGGACTTGTGTCAACCTAACTATGTAACAATATATGTCTCTTCTAGCTCTATCCAGAGCTACTAGGAATGCAATGCCTTTGAATTAGGAACTAATATGCACCCATCTATGGACATGGTCTTTTATCCTTGACTATGTGGTTATATACACCATTTAGCCTGAGCTAGAGTGTGCCAAAATTTGTGGTTTTTGGCTTCTGTCAAGATCTGACTGGTCATTGTCTTGCATTTTATGTTTCAATATCCCCTGGTGTGCATCTTGGGGACCATGCCTGGACCCCACTTTGTGGGGCCAACCTGTAATGTTTCCTTTGGGTACAGGATCCTGCATTAGACCGGGACCCTCACCTTGGCACGAATTGCAACGTGTGCAGTAAGCCGTAGGGTGCTTTACAGTTCCAGGGTTGTGGCCCATTTCTTTGTTTCCCAGACTCTGAAGACCTCTTTGGGGGTAGACTCACCATGACGGGAGAAGTTTGGATCACCAGAAAATCTCCAGATACAGACCTGGGTAGCTGTGTAGCTCCTTCCAGTTGAATCCTGACACACAAAGTTGCTGCCCCTGTGCTGCCATGTTCTGCAGAGAGAAAGCCACAGGAACATGGTCAGTTCCTGGATTAGGCCAAATTTAAATGGGGCTATTTACAATT
This sequence comes from Lithobates clamitans, assembly GCA_037952925.1. Taxonomy (NCBI): domain Eukaryota; kingdom Metazoa; phylum Chordata; class Amphibia; order Anura; family Ranidae; genus Lithobates; species Lithobates clamitans. Next base: position 283,031 of record JBBGZY010002013.1, read on the forward strand.
GGCTATGGGAGACTGAGCGTGGTTCCCTCCTCTTAGTGGGGTGCTCATCTGTTGGCATTTGCACCAGTCTGGACATTGGACCGGACACAGGTCTGCGATGTCTCAACTGGCATTTCAGAGGATTACAAAATAGTTTCCCAGCTTCCTCCCCGCTTTTTAACTTCCAATCTGCTGTCTTCAGACAAAAAGAAGGTAGAAGTGATGACTGCTTTGCACCATCTTCAGACACAAGGAATGAATTTATCTGTTCCTTTTTAGAAGAAAGGTTTCTAATAAAACCTTTTCACAGTCCCAAAAGCAAATGGAGGCATCCACCCAATACTGGACCTAAAATCTCTAAACTTATTTCTTCAGGCAACATTTGATCTCTCATTGCTTTTCTCAGAATAGGGGAATTTCTGCCATGGAGTAGACCTGTAAGATGCCTATTTTCACATCAAATTGTGAATTCCTCATCTTAAAAGTACAGTATAGGACACAAGCCCTCCTCTCGGTGTCTTGATCACTGCTGTTTTGCAGCAAAAAAACCAAAAAACTTGTAGTGGATGTGGTTAGGAGTAAGGATGAGCTCAGGCATGTTCGCAACCCGTACATGCAGGAAGTCAGCACTGCACAGCGCTAATCACAGGCAGTGAAACATTTTCCTGATCCGTGGCTGTAGAGATTGAGAAATGTCTCCCTGCCTGTGATTAGCGCTGTGCAGTGCCGACTTCCTGGCGGGCTCTGCATGTGCAAGTTGCGAACACGCCTGAGCTCATCCTTAGGAGTGTGCACTAGGGGCGGCCTAGCAAGTTTTTTTTCCAGTGTGCAGTCACTTGAAGGTAATCTGCATATAGTCCATGGTCTATGAATACATATCCTGTGTACTGTACTCCAAAATAAAAATTCAAAGCTCATAAAAAAAAAAAAAAAAAAGTTTGCTGTCTGTGTGCCAACTAAGTATATTCATCCTGCTGACCATTGTGTCCAGTACATAAAGTTACCGGAAAACCAACATTTTCGAGCTGTGCCCAAAACAAATGTAGATGGTAAATCTTCCACTAGGTACACCTATTCAGTTGACAACTAAGAGGGAATTTCAACTCACTTTGTAGAAATTTCCTCTACCTTGCTGTTGCATTTTTAGGACTGCGAGTGAAGGAAAATTTCCCCAATGAGAGAAAGCAGAAAATAAACTGACAAGGGTTATTTTTGTTGTGTTTTTTTCTTTTTGTTTTTTTTTTTTTTTTTTTATAACATTCTAACTGTTAAAGGTGGCTAAAAGATTCTTTTTCCGTGTCAACATCGTCAGTTTAATCTTTATCAGCCAGAATGTGCTAAACTCCAAATACACCCAGCCATTCCTACCTATTACATACTGTCCTAGATAATCCCTGTGTCAATTTTAGCTGGTATAAATGTATGACAAATCTTTTGTGTTGTGTTTTTATGTAGGAAAGAATGGGCTGCCCTTGGCAATATAAGCAGACAGGAAGCTATGACTGAGTTTGTGGGGCTGCTGAACCGATGTTGCCACCTGTTCTCCACATATGTTACATCACATAAAATAGAGAAAGAAGAGCAGGAGAGAAAGAGGTAAACCTCCCACCAAAATGGCAGCAGCCTTCGCAGAAAATATTCTGATCACTCTACCTTTTATTGTTTATTCCCCTTCTAGGGGTAAAAAAAAATGTTCTCCTGACTTATTGATACAGTTGCAAAACTCTTTTTACTCCTTTATGGATTGCTGAGGTAGTCCTAGTACTGACCAAACTAAAACATATCTTTCCTTGTAGGAGAGAAGAGGAAGAGCGCAGGAGGCGGGAAGAAGAGGAACGACAACGCCTGCTTAGAGAAGAAGAGAAGCGGAGAAGGGAGGAAGAGGAGAGACTGCGGAGAGAGGAGGAGGAGAGGATGCGTGCTGAGGATGAGCGATTCCGCATGGAGCAGCAGAAGTAAGAAACTACTGCCCGTTGGCGCTAAAGCGCCGCTCATTTTTTCGGCGCTTCAATGTGGCGAACTGTGTTCACAGACAGTTATGTTTGTTTTTTTTTTAAGTATTCCTGATGTCGTGATGTCCATCACAGAATTGTGCCTGTTTTTAGTGCAGTGCCAGTACACAGATTTCTTCAGATATCTTGGAAACTTTTGATCATATAATGTACTGTAGATGATATATTTAAAGTCTTCCCAATTTTATGTCGAGATACATTATTCTGAAATTATTTGATAATTTTTGGACTCAGCTTTTCTTTTTTTTTTTTTACTTATGAAACACTCTCTAAGATACTCTTTTTATACCCAAGCATGTTGCTGACCTTTTGCCAATTATCTTAATTAGTTGCAAAATGTTTTTCCAGCTCTTCCTTATTGGTATCCCTTACTTTGCCAGCTTTTTGTTGCCCGGCCCCAACTTTTTTGAGATGGCTGCTGCCATCAATTTCAAAATTACATTAATTATTTTCTTAGAGTAGTACATTTTCTCAGTTTAAGCATTTGATGTTTTCTATTGTGAATAAAATATGGGTTTTTGAGATTTGTAATTCATTGCATTCTGTTTTTACGTAGATTTTACACAGCGTCCCAACTTTTTTGGAATTGGGGTTCTAATGAAAGAAACCCCAGTCAGTTTTAAAAACCCAGGAAAAACCCAGGAAATATATTGCAGCTACTGAAAGGAATTGGAAATGCTATAAACAGCAGCTGTTATTTCAAATGACTATTGGATATTTGTCTATTTGGTATTTGTTTGTGGGCCCTGTTTGCTACTGTTTATATTCTGGTGTTCTGATTTTGCATTGGGTACAAGTGAAATGCAGCTACTACCCTGTTTCCTCAAAAATAAGACCTAGCGTGATTGTCGGAGATGGCTGCAATATAAGCCCTACCCCCCAAATAAGCCCTAGACCTTGTAGGTCTTATTTTCAGGGTAGGGCTTATTTTCGGGGAAACAGGGTAGTAAATGTGGAGGTGATATGGGAGCCTGAGTCCCTTTGTCACTTTAATCCAAACTCAGTCAAATTTGTATTTTTTTTTTAAACGAGTGTGGAAAGGTGAACAGTTCAGTCAGGATTTTATTTTCTGTGTCTCCATTGGGCGTATTTTCCATCACTTCCTGTTCTGGTGAAACCTGTGAAAGAAAAATTGGAATTCGTTGCCACAGTGACTGGAAAGACCCTTCCTCACTCTGCTAATAAATGTATCTTTGTTTCTGCCCCTATAGGAAAGATTTCACATCCTTTCTTTTCTGGACTGAAAGCATAGGACCCCATTGGCAAATAACACATTTTCATCTCTATTAAAAAACATTTGTTTACCGGAACTTGGCCTTTAAGGATTATGTTCTATATTCAATTAAATTGGCTCTTTATCACATAAAGGGGTTGATTTACTAAAACTGGAGAGTTCAAAATCTGGTGCAACTGTGCATGGTAGCCAATCCACTTCTAACTTCATCTTGTTTAAGCTTTGATAAAACAACCTGAAAGCTTGATAGGTTTCTATGTACAGCTGCACCAGATTTTGCACTCTCTAGTTGTAATAAATCTCCTCCATAGTGTAGCCCATACTTAGATAGAAAGGGCTATAGACTTCTGATGGCAAAATTCTCCAAACACAAAGGCACTAAGAGGCCTGGGAGCAGTAAGTGTAACTTTTTTTTTTTTTTTGTCCTCACAGGCAGCAAATCATGGCAGCTCTGAACTCGCAGACAGCTGTTCAGTTTCAGCAGTACGCAGCACAGCAGTACCCTGGAAACTTCGAGCAGCAACAAATCCTTATCCGACAGCTGCAAGAACAGCACTACCAACAGTACATGCAACAGCTCTACCAAGTTCAACTGGCACAGCAACAGGTATGTCACCAGGTCCTGTCATTCACAAACACAACAGCAAAGACATCTCTAAAGTGGATCAATCAGGATTGGGCATTGGTAATCTACAGTCTACTGATTATGATAATAGCAACGCTCTACCTGTTAGCAATGATGTTTGCTGTTATTTCATTGCTTTTCTTTACTGTCAGCCATGTGTCAGGATGCCCAAGCTGCACCTTTTTTTGTGTCTCTTTTTTCTATGTTGAGCTCAGGAAGGAAACAGGAAGGCCCTACAGCCCAGCATTCCCGTTCTAGCAAAGAGGGAATATGGTGAATAATCAAAAAGAAAGTAATCCCTGAGAGTTTAGGCCTGCGCTATTGTGACAATTCAGCAGTGGAAATGCAGAGATACTACTAATGGCCATCTGTTGTCTGTGCTTTTACATAGCACATGACTGTCAGTAACACATTAACAAGGGTATCCCTAATATCTGCCTGCAAAAACAGCCTTTATCTTTTAAAGTCAATCTGCCCTATCATTGCCAGTAGTACCAGGTGGCGGGAGATACAGGATATAAATATGGGCCTCGCCCATGCAAAATAATAATCTAGCAGCCAGGATATTTGTATGGCCCTGTGGCATTTAGTTTTTATTTTGGTAATCTAATCCTCTCCTGCAGGCTGCACTACAGAAACAACAGGAGGTGGCAGCTGGAAGTGGTTCCCCAGTGAACTCTCCCATTAAAGCCAGCTCAGCAAGTGCATTGGCAACCGGAGAATCCCCCTCTGTGAATGGTCAGAGTCACCCCCACATAGACGGCACTGAGACAGAAATGGAACCTGATCCCTTGGAAGAAATCCTAGAGAATGGGCCAAAAGGTGAGAGATGAGATTTCTCAGCCAGGCAACTTCTGTATTTAAATGCATGTTGACATTTTTTGACAGGTTTTTTGCTGTCTGGTGATAGGCATTACAAGGATTGGAAGTGCAAGAGGTCTCCCCAATGAGAACAAAAACTCCAAGAATTCAGTCCCTTTTAAAATGTGTTGCCTTATAATTTGTTAAATCCAACGAGGTGTATGCTGTTTTATTACCAATTTACAGCTATCACTGTACGTTCTGGCACTCCAGATGCAAACAGCTGCTCTGACAGCCCCTTTTTTCTATTGCCCAATCACAAACAGCTATGTATTATGTGATTCTATTTACAAAATACAAAGCCTTCTGTGAATGGACAGCAGAGGGATGGGGCGGGAAATGATGCTACTGTGTGAGAAAGCTGCATCACTCCTGTCAGAGCACCGAGAGTATAGCAATAACTGTACTCCCGATGCTCAAAGACGGTATATTGTAAATAAAAGAGAGAAGTCTACAAGGTGGCATACACCTTGTTGGACTTAACTTTTTATGAGCCGGTACTATTTAACCACTTGAAGACCGCCTTTTACACTGTTTAATTATTTTTCCTTTTTTTTTTTAAATCACTTTTATTGCTATCACACGAAACGTAAGCATCTCTTGTGATAACATGCAGTGACAGGTCCTTTTAACTGAGACATCTGGGGTCCAATAGTCTCCTCTGCCCTTGAAAGCATTGGTTCAAACTTGGATTGGTTTGATCCAAAGTTTTTCTAAGCAGACAATGGCCGGTAAACAACAGACAGAAAGCAGAAGTGACAAAATCCTCCTCACTTCCAGTTTCTGATGTCACACATTAGGAAGAACAACATCCGTTCCCTTCTCTATGCCTCTGGAACAGGATGTCGCTAGACGCATGCTTACTAGGCTCCCCAAATGCACACTCGGATTACTTTTGCCGGTTTCGCAATCGCCGGCTGGAAACACTGATACGTTGGTCATCGCTGCATACCGATATGTCACTGGATGGAATGCGGTTAAAGCGCCCCCATTCACTCATGCGCAAAGGCGAGCGTATGCGCTGGTCTCGCATGCATGCATGCATAAACTGCGATCATGCCACATATGTGAGGTATTGCTGTGAACATCAGAGCGAGAGCAATAATTTTAGCACCAGACCACCTCTGTAACTCTGAACTGGTAACCTGTAAGGGCTTTTAAATCTTTGCCTATGGAAATTTTGAAATAATGTAGCTTGGCTTCATTCCACAAGCATGCACAATTTTAAAGCGTGACGTGTTGGGTATCTATTTACTCGGTGTAACACCATCTTTTATATTTTACAAAAAAAAATTGCATCTTTTGTGTTTGTGTGCATTAAGTGTTTTTTCTTCCCCAAAAAATTGTGTTAAAAAAAAAAAAAGCTACGCAAATACTGTGTGACCTAAAAAATTGCAGAACCCACCCATTTTACTCTCTGGGGCTTCTGCTAAAAAAAATAATAATGTTTGGTGGTTCGAAGTAATTTTTTAGCAAAAAATACAGATTTTTACATGTAAACAGAGTCAGAAAAGTCCTGGTCTTGAAGTGGTTACAAGTGACTGAATTCCTGGAGTTCTGCGTTTTAAAATGTAAACCTTTACATATATTTCTCAATATTCAAGGCTGGGTTCACATATATGTGAATTGGATCCGTTTTGAACCCCATACGATTCACATGACATGTGAACAAAATCAGCTTTCTATAGAGCGGCTGGCTGGCCACAGTGCGTTTTTTCAAGAGAGTCCTGTACAATTTTAGGTCCGGTTCAGGTGAGATTTCAAGTGTGATACACTTAACAAATTCGCACCTGAACCAGTGAACAAAACTGCACCTGACTCCTTTGAAAAATCGCAATCAAACTGTCCCCAGACATATGTGAACTGAGCCTAATAGCTAAGCTACACAGGTGTTTTTGATTGTCAGTTGTGGTTCTAATAGCCTTCTAATTACCTGTGATTAAGTGCTAGTTCACACCAGATGCAGTTTCGTGCACTTATTTTCTGCACTAAAAATGCATGCGGTGGGAGGCAAGAGGGATAACCAAATTAGAACAATTATATAATGGCAATGTTTTGAAGTCCTTTGCCTCCTTAGAAGAAGAGTTTGCTGTCCCAAAGCAGTCATATTTCGGGTATGTCCAAATTAGGCATGCGCTGAAGGCCCAGTATGGGGAACAAGGTCCGAAATGGAGCCAATCACCCATCCCCCGGTTGATAGAGAGTTTTGAGGGATCAAGAGGATTGATAGCAGAACTCTACCAGTACATCTTTAGGAATAGTAGAGAAGGACCAAATAACCTTGGGAGTAGGAGGAAGTGGGAAAGAGATCTGGGGACAATCTCAGATGCCCAATGGAGGGAAATGCTGAAGGGGAGTCAACAGGTCTCAAGCTCACCAGCTCAGAAATTCTCACACCTAATGTTACTGCATAGGGCATACTATACCCCCCAAAAATTGTTTAAATGGGGGAGAAGAATAGATCCCAAATGCCCGAGATGCCAAATGAATGGAGATTTGCTACATATGATATGGAAGTGCCCTAAACTAGCCCGTTATTGGGTAGAGGTGGTTGAGGATATAAATAGGTTTCTCAAACTGAGTCTTAAACTAGACCCAAAGTTATGTATTTTGGGGGTGGGTGAGGACCTGGGCGATGGGAGAGACAAAATAAAAGCAGTGCGGAGATGCCTATACCAGGCAAGAAAGGGAATAACTAAAAGATGGCAAGCTGAGAAACCCCCTTCGGTTGCTGACTGGCGTAGAGAAGTCTTGGAAACAATGGGAAAAGAAAGGACAGTCTTTACAAGGGCAGGAAATTTAAAAGGATTTAAAAAAATATGGAATCCCTGGCTGATGAGTGTAGTTAACCCGATAGTTTAGCAATGTAAGAAGGAAATGGAGAGGATATTGTTTTTAAGACTGGAGTAGTAGTAATGTACCGGATGTTCTATATAGGGAAATGAGTTTGGTATAAGGAATATATAAGGGTGTAAGGGAGGGGGGGGGGAAAGGAAAAGAGGGGGAAAGGAAAATAAAATTGTGTTCTCTTTTTTTTCTCCTTTGCTAATGGTGTGAACCTTTATGTTACATCGGGTATTTGAAGATTTTTACTACTATCCGGTAAAATGTATATTGTATATTGTGATGTATGGTATTTAATTATGAATAAAAATTACCAAATTTAAAAAAAAAAAAAATGCATGCGGTGTTTTCCATGTATTCCAATGGCTCTAGTTCACACCAGTGCAGTCAGTACTGGTCAGTTTCCGGTGCAGAAAAAAAAAAGTAGAGCGTGCTGCATTTTTTCTGCACAGAATTGTACTGGAACATAGCAAATTGTATCAAAAACGCAATCATTTGGAACTGCGTGTGGTGTGAACTGTAAGCAAAAACTGATCTGGAGCGTATCCGGAGTGCGTTTTTGTGGTGTGAACTGGCTGTAAAAATGCATGCATTGTTTTCCATGTATTCCAATGGCTCTAGTTCACACCAGTGCAGTGAGTTCCAGTCAGTTTCCAGTCAGTTTCTGCACCGGAAACTGACCTGGAACTGACTGCATTGGTGTGAACTAGAGCCATTGGAATACATGGAAAACACTTCATGCATTTTTAGTGCTGAAAAAAAGCACACGGAACTGCATCTGGTGTGAACTGGCCCTAAGTGCTAGCCATGGTTTGCTTACCAGTGGAACCAATACCCCCTATGGTGAAAGCCACCCATGTACCACCTACCAGCCAATAATTGCATGCAATTACAACATGCGATCCTATTTGATTTAATCAGTAGTACTCTATGTAACTTGTGTAGCTTAAAACATAGGGTGCCTTTTTTTTCCCCCCCAGATGATTCTAGTCGCCTAAATTAGTTACTATAAATCGCCTAAACAGTTTAGGCCTAAATTCCTTTTTTTTCATTAAATGTACACTACATCTGTACCTTAAAACCACACTCATGGCAAAGCTTGTTCTCTAAAGAGGTACAGTGAATTGAAGGTCTGCAGCTAAATGATATGGAATTTTCTTCTGCAGAGAACACGCCGGTGATAGCGGCTCCCTCCATGTGGACCCGACCTCAGATTAAAGATTTCAAGGAGAAGATCCGTCAGGATGCGGATTCAGTGATCACTGTAGGACGAGGGGAGGTGGTGACAGTCAGAGTCCCCACACACGAAGAGGGATCCTACCTCTTCTGGGAGTTTGCCACAGATAATTTTGACATTGGTTTTGGGGTTTACTTTGAATGGACAGACACCCCGAACACAGTGGTCAGCGTTCACGTCAGCGAATCCAGCGAGGATGAGGAGGAGGATGAAGGTTGGTTAGAAGGTCAATCAAATCTGTTGTTGTTTCTCCTGCTATAACTTGAGTCTTACAAAGAGCCTGCGGAGCTTGGCGTTTGTCTGTTTTAGCCTGTATAGACAAATGCCCCATCATTGATATTAGTGGGAGGAGTGGTGTCCCATCATTAATATCAGTGGGAGGAATAGTGCACCATCATTGGTGTCAGTGGATGTATCAGGAGTCTCCAAACTTTAACAAAGGGCCAGGTTACTGTCCTTCATACATTAGAGGGGTCTGACTGTGGCCAGTGGGAGCAGAAAATGTCCTGGAGTCAGTGGGAGTAAACAATGCCTCATCATTGGTATTGGGGGGGGGAGAATAGTGCCCCATTATTGGTATCAATGGGAGAAATGGTGCCTCATCATTGTATCAATGGGAGGAATGGTGCCCCCATCATTGGTGTCAGTGGGAGGAATGGTGCCCCCATCATTGGTGTCAGTGGGAGGAATGGTGCCCCCATCATTGGTGTCAGTGGGAGGAATGGTGCCCCCATCATTGGTGTCAGTGGGAGGAATGGTGCTCCCATCATTGATGTCAGTGGGAGGAATGGTTGCCCCGTCATTGGTGTCTGTGGGAGGAATGGTGCCCCCATCATTGATGTCAGTGGGAGGAATGGTTGCCCCGTCATTGGAGTCTGTGGGAGGAATGGTTGCCCCCTCATTGGAGTCTGTGGGACGAATGGTTGCCCCGTCATTGGTGTCTGTGGGAGGAATGGTTGCCCCGTCCTTGGTGTCTGTGGGAGGAATGGTTGCCCCATCGTTGGTGTCTGTGGGGGGAATGGTTGCCCCATCGTTGGTGTCTGTGGGGGGAATGGTTGCCCCATCGTTGGTGTCTGTGGGAGGAATGATGCCCCCATCATTGGTGTCAGTGGGAGGTAGGGGTGCAACGGATCAAAAAACTCACGGTTCGGATCGTTCCTCGGATCAGGAGTCACGGTTCGGATCATTTTCGGATCAACAAAAAAAAAAAATCTCCCCTACAGTAATATCCACAATCTCCCTATTGGCAGAGTATTGGCAGAGTATTGGCAGAGTATTGGCAGAGTATTGGCAGAGTATTGGCAGAGTATTGGCAGAGTATTGGCAGAGTATTGGCAGGGCATTGGCAGTGCTGCCATCCGATCTCTCCCCTCCACTGTACAGATCAGTACACAGAGGGGAGAGAGAGGGGAGAGAGAGGGGAACCGGCGTCATGACATGACGCCGGTTTGTTACAAGTGATCGCTCCGTCATTCGACGTGCTAAACGGCAGCCGGGTGTACCAAGATGGCCGCCGCTCCGGAGCTAGGCCAAAGCCACGACCTTTCCTATGGCCGAGGCCACAGAGGTGTCCCGTACGGATCAACCTCCGCGGATCGGATCACGGATCGATGACGATCCTTTGCACCCCTAGTGGGAGGAATGGTGCTCCCATCATTGATGTCAGTGGGAGGAATGGTTGCCCCGTCATTGGTGTCTGTGGGAGGAATGGTGCCCCCATCATTGATGTCAGTGGGAGGAATGGTTGCCCCGTCATTGGTGTCTGTGGGAGGAATGGTTGCCCCGTCCTTGGTGTCTGTGGGAGGAATGGTTGCCCCGTCCTTGGTGTCTGTGGGAGGAATGGTTGCCCCATCGTTGGTGTCTGTGGGAGGAATGGTTGCCCCATCGTTGGTGTCTGTGGGAGGAATGGTTGCCCCATCGTTGGTGTCTGTGGGAGGAATGGTTGCCCCATCGTTGGTGTCTGTGGGAGGAATGGTTGCCCCATCGTTGGTGTCTGTGGGAGGAATGGTTGCCCCATCGTTTGTGTCTGTGGGAGGAATGGTTGCCCCATCGTTGGTGTCTGTGGGAGGAATGGTTGCCCCATCGTTGGTGTCTGTGGGAGGAATGGTTGCCCCATCGTTGGTGTCTGTGGGAGGAATGGTTGCCCCATCGTTGGTGTCTGTGGGAGGAATGGTTGCCCCATCGTTGATGTCTGTGGGAGGAATGGTTGCCCCATCGTTGGTGTCTGTGGGAGGAATGGTTGCCCCATCCTTGGTGTCTGTGGGAGGAATGGTTGCCCCATCCTTGGTGTCTGTGGGAGGAATGGTTGCCCCATCCTTGGTGTCTGTGGGAGGAATGGTTGCCCCATCCTTGGTGTCTGTGGGAGGAATGGTTGCCCCATCGTTGGTGTCTGTGGGAGGAATGGTTGCCCCATCGTTGGTGTCTGTGGGAGGAATGGTTGCCCCATCGTTGGTGTCTGTGGGAGGAATGGTTGCCCCATCGTTGGTGTCTGTGGGAGGAATGGTTGCCCCATCGTTGGTGTCTGTGGGAGGAATGGTTGCCCCATCGTTGGTGTCTGTGGGAGGAATGGTTGCCCCATCGTTGGTGTCTGTGGGAGGAATGGTTGCCCCATCGTTGGTGTCTGTGGGAGGAATGGTTGCCCCATCGTTGGTGTCTGTGGGAGGAATGGTTGCCCCATCGTTGGTGTCTGTGGGAGGAATGGTTGCCCCATCGTTGGTGTCTCTGGGAGGAATGGTTGCCCCATCGTTGGTGTCTGTGGGAGGAATGGTTGCCCCATCGTTGGTGTCTGTGGGAGGAATGGTTGCCCCATCGTTGGTGTCTGTGGGAGGAATGGTTGCCCCATCGTTGGTGTCTGTGGGAGGAATGGTTGCCCCATCGTTGGTGTCTGTGGGAGGAATGGTTGCCCCATCGTTGGTGTCTGTGGGAGGAATGGTTGCCCCATCCTTGGTGTCTGTGGGAGGAATGGTTGCCCCATCCTTGGTGTCTGTGGGAGGAATGGTTGCCCCATCCTTGGTGTCTGTGGGAGGAATGGTTGCCCCATCCTTGGTGTCTGTGGGAGGAATGGTTGCCCCATCCTTGGTGTCTGTGGGAGGAATGGTTGCCCCATCGTTGGTGTCTGTGGGAGCAATGGTTGCCCCATCGTTGGTGTCTGTGGGAGGAATGGTTGCCCCATCGTTGGTGTCTGTGGGAGGAATGGTTGCCCCATCGTTGGTGTCTGTGGGAGGAATGGTTGCCCCATCCTTGGTGTCTGTGGGAGGAATGGTTGCCCCATCGTTGGTGTCTGTGGGAGGAATGGTTGCCCCATCCTTGGTGTCTGTGGGAGGAATGGTTGCCCCATCATTGGTGTCTGTGGGAGGAATGGTTGCCCCATCCTTGGTGTCTGTGGGAGGAATGGTTGCCCCATCGTTTGTGTCTGTGGGAGGAATGGTTGCCCCATCGTTTGTGTCTGTGGGAGGAATGGTTGCCCCATCGTTGGTGTCTGTGGGAGGAATGGTTGCCCCATCGTTTGTGTCTGTGGGAGGAATGGTTGCCCCATCGTTGGTGTCTGTGGGAGGAATGGTTGCCCCATCGTTGGTGTCTGTGGGAGGAATGGTTGCCCCATCGTTGGTGTCTGTGGGAGGAATGGTTGCCCCATCGTTGGTGTCTGTGGGAGGAATGGTTGCCCCATCGTTGGTGTCTGTGGGAGGAATGGTTGCCCCATCGTTGGTGTCTGTGGGAGGAATGGTTGCCCCATCGTTGGTGTCTGTGGGAGGAATGGTTGCCCCATCGTTGGTGTCTGTGGGAGGAATGGTTGCCCCATTGTTGGTGTCTGTGGGAGGAATGGTTGCCCCATCGTTGGTGTCTGTGGGAGGAATGGTTGCCCCATCGTTGGTGTCTGTGGGAGGAATGGTTGCCCCATCGTTGGTGTCTGTGGGAGGAATGGTTGCCCCATCGTTGGTGTCTGTGGGAGGAATGGTTGCCCCATCGTTGGTGTCTGTGGGAGGAATGGTTGCCCCATCGTTGGTGTCTGTGGGAGGAATGGTTGCCCCATCGTTGGTGTCTGTGGGAGGAATGGTTGCCCCATCGTTGGTGTCTGTGGGAGGAATGGTTGCCCCATCGTTGGTGTCTGTGGGAGGAATGGTTGCCCCATCGTTGGTGTCTGTGGGAGGAATGGTTGCCCCATCGTTGGTGTCTGTGGGAGGAATGGTTGCCCCATCCTTGGTGTCTGTGGGAGGAATGGTTGCCCCATCCTTGGTGTCTGTGGGAGGAATGGTTGCCCCATCCTTGGTGTCTGTGGGAGGAATGGTTGCCCCATCCTTGGTGTCTGTGGGAGGAATGGTTGCCCCATCCTTGGTGTCTGTGGGAGGAATGGTTGCCCCATCCTTGGTGTCTGTGGGAGGAATGGTTGCCCCATCCTTGGTGTCTGTGGGAGGAATGGTTGCCCCATCCTTGGTGTCTGTGGGAGGAATGGTTGCCCCATCCTTGGTGTCTGTGGGAGGAATGGTTGCCCCATCCTTGGTGTCTGTGGGAGGAATGGTTGCCCCATCCTTGGTGTCTGTGGGAGGAATGGTTGCCCCATCCTTGGTGTCTGTGGGAGGAATGGTTGCCCCATCCTTGGTGTCTGTGGGAGGAATGGTTGCCCCATCCTTGGTGTCTGTGGGAGGAATGGTTGCCCCATCCTTGGTGTCTGTGGGAGGAATGGTTGCCCCATCCTTGGTGTCTGTGGGAGGAATGGTTGCCCCATCCTTGGTGTCTGTGGGAGGAATGGTTGCCCCATCCTTGGTGTCTGTGGGAGGAATGGTTGCCCCATCCTTGGTGTCTGTGGGAGGAATGGTTGCCCCATCCTTGGTGTCTGTGGGAGGAATGGTTGCCCCATCCTTGGTGTCTGTGGGAGGAATGGTTGCCCCATCCTTGGTGTCTGTGGGAGGAATGGTTGCCCCATCCTTGGTGTCTGTGGGAGGAATGGTTGCCCCATCCTTGGTGTCTGTGGGAGGAATGGTTGCCCCATCCTTTGTGTCAGTGGCAGGAACTATGCCCCACTGTTGTTGACAGTGGGGGGACTAGTGCCCCTATGGCCGGATAAAAGCAAGCAAAGGGCTGCAGTTTGGAGACCACTGCTTTAGATGGTGCTAGTGTAAGCACCCTAATTTGATTTGGTATGAGCCTCTTGCAATCCCCTAGACAGCACTTAGTCTGGGAAAAGGGAGGGCAGAACTAGGATCCTAACTGATAAGAAACATGCAAGCTGTAGGAGAGAATAGATTGCGCAGGGGGATGACCAGGCTGTACTGCAGTAAAGAAGTGACAGTTCACTAACCCAGTTTGTGCTGCTTGGCATGGCGGTGTAAATCTCAGGAGCAGCTGGACAGAATTACAACTCCCTTATCCTGGTGAAATGTATGCACTTCAGCTATAATGTCTTGTTCTGCTTGTTTGCTTTTGTTATCAGATTTTACACTACTATTTGCTTATTGTTCATTAAGGGACAGAGTCAGGATTTCTGAGATGTATGGGGTCATACCTCCATCTACAGGAGAATTGGACACTGGCTACAAAAATTGTTGTTTACATGAATAACCCCTTCTACTCCCATCATGCTAAAGTTTTTCCTCCATCCACTGTGAATGGGGGAATTTTATTTTTATTTTGTCTATTCAGCCTGCTGCTTGAACAAAAAAAATGACTAATCTATGGGCTGTTTTAGGCTTTAAGGAACCATATTTGTTCTTATTATTGCAATGCATATATATGTGTTTAGCACTGGCGCAACATGGGTCTGAGCTCTTAAAGGTCCCCAGTCTGGGCTCACTTAAACATTCCCAAGCTGCCGAAAATTTCTAGTACGCTCGTTCCTGCAACCAGTTTTGTATGGTAGCTGGTCTGATCCTGACTAATTGTTCTCTCCTCCCAAGCATTTTTCTGAGCAATGGCCTATGGTGGAGGTGTTTACTAAAGCTAGTCATACACATGCTGAACGAGAGAAAATCTAAATAGATTCACCCACCCATGCTAAAACAGTGTAGATGGAGAAATCTCCCATGCCATCTGTTGCATGCTGAAAGCTGGAAACTGGCTGTCTGAATACTGGAACAGTGACAGCATCTGATTGGCCAACAGTTTTCCACCTGTCTCCCTCAAGAAAAGCCAATTGGAAAAAAAAAAAAGCCAGATGGTGTCAACAAGGTCCACCCATGTCTCAAATTTTTGCTAATCCAGCAAGATCATGGTTTCTTCTCCAAAGTACTCAAGATCCCCAAGGTCAAAGAGATCATACGTCCCCATCTGGATTTAAAGCATACTTGTCAGGGCACATGCCCCTGTGCTTACTTTGCTTCATTAGCTGGGTATATCAACTGTGGCATTTCTGGACAACCTCTTGAGAGAACAGTCGGCACAGACTTTATCAGTCAAATGTCCAACAAATTGTTCAAACTCTACAGAGGTTTGGTTGAATCTTGAACCTCCAGAAGGCAGTGCTGGTAACAATTCATTGCTTGAAGTATCTAGGTCTTCTAGATATTGCAAAGTCTAGAGAATTGTTTCCGCAGAACAACCTTCTGACTCTCCACTCCTCTGTTTGGACTCTACAGTAAAGGAGCCTCCATCCTCTCTGCTTAACAAGGGGAAATACATGGGGTAGTGGCGCAGCCTAATGTGCGTTCGCACTGAACTGACCCAGGCGGAGGTGGTACTTTGACCCAGCCTTTCTCAACTGGGGTGCTGTCTGAGGTCATCGGGGGTGCCGCAGCATCCTGTTAGAAAAAGGCATTCAGATGAGACCGAGCTCCCGCCCTTCCACCGAATTGTAGCTCGGCACAGAAGAAGCTCGAAAAGAACAATGACAAGAAGGGGGGGGGGGTAGATGTTCCTGCTTTCTAAGCTCTGCATCTCCCTGTACAGTGCAGTACCCAGCAGTGAGTTTCCAGGTACAGTACTGACGATTTTTAAAAAGGTTATCTCTGTGTGTGTGTTGTGTGCATGTATGTATATTATGCATGTGTGTGTACGTTATTTTGAATCTTAACTCCCTAATCCTGTATGATCAGAACTGCTTTTTAGGACTTGTTCATAATAGCGGGAAGGACTGCCACTCCTCTGAAAAGTGATTCATACTCGGATCGCTTTTCAGAGACATTTGAGAGGGAGTGATGAAGTGATATGTCAACCACCTCAATGTCTGTTGTAACTCCCTAAATGCATCACCAATGTGCTGCAGCTTGTGCAACTCTCACACGTTTGCAGGGCAGTTGTAACACAGCCCCATTCACCTGGGGTTATGCTTTGCGCTGCAGCCAAAGCACGTGTTTTACCCTAGCTGCTGCCTCAGCGGCAAAAGAGGGAGCAGTTGGGGTGGTAAAAACTGCTCTACCACGTAGTTTTACCATCATCGGACTCCTGGCAAGATACTCTGTAATCTCTTGCCTGTTGAAGTCAAGGTTCTGCGAGATAGGGGACTATCTGATTGGATTATTTTTACACTCCTACAAGTTAGCAAATGTACTTCTCGCGAGGTTATCATTCCACTTAAGTGTACTTTCTGTAGTTTGAGGCTTGGAAATTCCATCCCAGGAATTACTCCAGGGAACACATCTTGACCTTTTTCCAATGTGGTCAGGATCAACATTTGGGCTTGTGTAATGTCTTATTTGAGGACTGCTTGCATCACATTTCTTTGTGTCCACCTTTTGTACAGGGTTTGGTCACCTGTTTTTTTACAGTTTGGACCTATCTAGGATATTTTACTGTCAACACTGTTCAACAAGGTCTCAGAACCATGTTGCTTTCACCTCTGAGGCAAGTTTCTGAGTTAGTGGCTTGCTATTGTAGAGAACTTTTTCTTGTCCTACACCAGGGGTGCCCAACCGTGGCCCGCGGCGCCCTCCGATGTGGCCCGCCATGTCTTGCTCTGAGATAGCGGGTTGGCAAGCCCAGATCGCGGGTTCCGACCCGCCATCTCCGAGCATTAGTGCGAAGAACAGAGCCGCCACTAGAGGAAGCAGAGCCTATGCTTCCTGTATAGCGCCGGCTCCTTCACAGGCGGAGTGATGCCAAATGTACTCTGCCTGTGACAGGAAGCATCGGCTCTGCTCTCTACTGCAGCTGCATGCTTCTGTCACAATTATGCTTGGGGATGGGGGTTGGGACACAGGAACCCGTGATCTGGGACAGCAGCCACCAGTATCAGTACCAACCATCAGTACCAGTATCTGCCAGAAGTAGCAGTCATCAGTACCAGAACCTGTCAGCAGTACCCACGGGCAGTACCAGCCAGCTGCAGGAATCCTGAGAAAGTGAAGATTGAGGTCAGTTGAGGAGCAGGTAAACCGCTGTGCATCAGTGTGAAAGCAGCCTTAGGCCCCTTTCACATGATCAGGTCCGCCTGTCTGTTTTTCAGGTGGACTCAAACGGACTCTCCATTCACCTCTATAGAGCGGCAGATGTAAACGGACTCGTGTCCATTTACACCCACCTATCTGCAATCCGATCTCCTTAAAAAATAAACAGAAGGGGCATCTGTCCCCTTCTGTCTGGGCGTGTCAGAGGGCCCTTAGGGTAGAGCAGGTTGCATCCGTGTCTGCTCTACATATGCAGACTGGACACAGACCTGCCATCCCCCCCCCTTTACGCTCATTGTGGCCCACGACCGGTTACCAAGTCGATAAAGTGGCCCTCGCTCCTCAAAAGGTTGGGCACCCCTGTCCTAGACAAAAATAAGGATGCTTTGAAGCCTTGAAGAAAAACGAATGGATTCCCCCATCCCCACAACCAAGGTAGATGGAAGATTTCTCCCCACTGTGCTATTGCATTCTGACAGCAGGGACTCCTACGCTGTCAAAATACTTAGCACTGCATCTGCTGATCTAATGAAAAAGTTTCAACCTTCCCATTTCACAGATGTCGTCCGTCCCTGCTGAACTGGCGGATTTTTGATCTATTGAATAATCTCCAGGACATTGTTCTACCATCTCTCTGTCCTAGTTCCATACACCTCAAGAAGATTTTGCTCCATTAACGGATGTGGAGAGCGCTGTTAGTCTACCTTTACAGTGGTGTTTTTTTTATTTTTATTTTTTCAGGCTCACTGATTCTTTCGAGTAACAATAAAATCCTTTTTTTGCACACTGTTTTATGGTCCCTCCTACTAGGGCCCTATACGTTCAAGGATGTATGCACAGAATGCGGGTATTCTAGATTCGGGGCATATGTCCCTGTAGACATAGGCTCTTAAATGCCAGTACCACTCGGTACATCGTTCAGCCCCGTCTATCCACAGCATATTTCATAGACTTTGACCGATTTCAGGGAGCAGTGCTGAACCTGTGTCTCCCGAGCACACAAAAAAACTGGGATTAGATGCTTAGTGTGCAAGTTGCCTTATACCAGCTTTTTTGTTGCTAGTGTCCAGTTCTCCTGCAGATGACCGTGAAATCCATACATCAAGATGACATCTGTGTCCCTTAAAGGAGAAGTATAGCCAAAGCTTTTCCATTTTCTAGGTCCATTTTCTAATTATTGCATTTTTCTGTGCCTGCAGAGTGTTCAAAGTTATAAAACATGGTGAAATGTGTATGTATTGCAGATATATACTGCATGTTTTTTTGCATTTTTTTGCCTTGACATCCGCGAGTTATACTTTAAAACCCTCCCCCCAAACCAATGGCCAGAACCGGAGATCTTTTTAGCTATCTAAGAGCTGTAGTCTTACCACTTGCCCCACTGAAAGGGGCATTCATCCCACTGACACCCAATGAAAGGGGCATTTTTCCTCTTGACCCCAATTAAATGATGCATTCCTTCCCTAGATGTAATCAAAATGTAAGTGGTAATTTCTTCACTCGCCAACAATGTAAGGGTCAGCTCTCCTGAGCGCAATGTAAGGGGACCCTTTACTAAACATCAGTGCAGAGAGGCATTTCTCCAATGAACAAGTAAAAGTACTCGTCTTAGCTGTAGTGATAATTGAGTGCCACTAGAGGGCACTGGTGTGACAGCAGCTTCTCCTAGTGGAAACACATATACAGGTTTACCTTTTCATCCCAACACAGGTGATATTCCCAGTAGATCTGAATTCTCTTTTGGCTGTACTTCTGTTGGTCACAGGAGTACAGTTCTGCACTCCTGTGACCTGTTTTCAGCTCCCTGACGTTGGCTAAAGCCTGCTGACGTCACAGACACAGGCCAGGCTCTGAAAAGATCTTGACCAGATCGGGATCCGCCCAGAAGCCTGAACTGGCGGCTGGCTCAGCCTCTGAGAGCCGATAAGAGCCTGAGTCAGCTCCTCCCGCCCCAGCCCATTACTCCAGTAAGCACTGAAGGGATGGAGCAGAGAGCTCTCTTATAGCCAGCGAGGGACAGCTGTAGCTGGGATCGGTGCTGCAGCCATCTACCCAAGTATGATTTTTTTTTTTTTTTTTTAATGGACTCCAAGGAAAAGATTATATGGCAAGTCAAAAATCCTATTAATTTGAGAAGTCACAACCAATGAAAGTTGAAAATAATCAACTTTGGCAAATGTTATAGCTCACTGAACTGATCCTAAAGAGTCCAAACCCCTTCTACTGCTGCCAATTTTGCCATGTGGGGGAGTGAGTAGGTATGAAAAATCCTTCCCAACCTTTAAAGGGTTATCTGTTCAATGTTTTGTATACTGTTCTGTTTTTAAACTGTAGACGTCATTTAGGAAATCTGACCTTTTTTTGATGTCCATATTAATTTGCCTTTTATAATGTTAATTTAGCAAAATATTCACATCAATGTATCTGGGTTAATCCTCTTCTCTTCACACAGAGAACCCAAACAGTGAAGAGAAAACCAAGAAGAATTCCAATAAGCCTCAGGTTGATGAAATAGTGCCGGTATACAGGCGGGATTGTCATGAAGAAGTTTATGCCGGAAGTCACCAGTACCCTGGCAGGGGGGTCTACCTGCTGAAATTCGACAACTCTTACTCTTTGTGGAGGTCAAAGTCTGTCTACTACAGAGTGTACTACACCAGATAAATGGGGGAGGGCCGAGGCCAACAGCAGGGCTAAGGCAGCGAGTGGATCACTTTTTGCTGGATCCCGTCAAGTCAGTGTTGTCCCTCCATCTCTCCTCATCTTGTGATATTTGGGGGCTGAACCTGCTTAGTGCAACACTAACTCAGCCCAGCGCAGTTTGTTCCTTTCGTTGCCATCAAGCCTCTGACAGTGAAAGGGTTGAAGCGTTGGAATTCAGCTACACTGGCAACTCAATGTTATCCTCCTGTACCAAGTTTTATTTTTTTGTTTTAAATTAAGCCCTTTATGGAGTTTTCTGATCTGCAGAGGAGAAACAGGAAGTTGTGCGTGGGAGTGGCATAGCGTGTATCCATGAAAAAGTTCTTTGACTCATGAATTCCTGTCTTTCTGGTGTTGGTGTGGTTAACATCTCTTATGTGAAGACACAAATGACAAGCAAAGCTTCCCTTATAATTATTCTGAAAATTCTGTACTGAACGGGGATTGTTCTGGACGATGGGACAAAATGTGGCTGCCCTTCTGATTTCACGGTGGTCCTGGGCTTGAAGACTTGTGTGAAACATGGCGGAATGAAGTGGTTCTCTTTGTATGAATGAATGGTATCCTTAATAATTTAATATTGGAGATATATAAACGGTCGGGTATAAAAATGGTCAGACTGTCTGCTGCATGATTGATTGTGACCTTCCTTCTCTTCTGTTATTCCTAGTGATGTATAATACTGTACAGCCTGTCTGCAAATTTCCCTGCCATATCGATCTTGTTGGTTTGTCAGAAGAGTTTTATAATCTGGCGCTCCTAAACTTTTTCTGGTACTCAAATGAAATTATCTCCTGTACCTTGTGAATCTAATATTAATCCTATGAATTATGGTTTGTAATAATAATTATTCTCTAATATTTTGAACTAGAGTCATTTTTTTTCAGACCTACCGGTTTTGACCGAAAGAGGACCCCCCACCTTGAATAGCTTTGGGTTTAACCAAAGAATTGTTGAAGTAAGGGCTAAACCCAAGATCAAAATTGTATATATTACAGCTTGCTGGTACTTAGCCGAGGTCGCTGTACAGTGGAACCTTAGATTGCGAGCATAATCCATTCCAGGAGAATGCTTGTAATCCAAAGCACTCGCATATCAAAGCGAGTTTCCCTATAGAAGTCGATGGAAACGTAGAAAATTTGTTCCGCATTGACTTCTATTGCATGCAATACCGCATGTGGCCAGACGTGGGGGGGGGCGGGGGTGCCAGAGAGCCTCGGAAATACTTGGGGACAGCTCGGCTGAACTTGGAAAGGCTCAAAAACACTCTGGAACCAAGTGTTTTCCTGAGTGGTTCCGAGTATTTCCGAACAGCTCCGAACCTTTCCGAGTGTCACTGGTGCCCCCGAACCTCTGGCCAAATGCGGTACTGCACACCACATTAGCTTGAATTCTGCTCGTTTTGTGAGACAACACTGGCAAACCGAGTCAGGATTTTTTTAAAAAAAGTTACTCGTCTTTCAAAACGCTCGTTAACCGTGTTACTCGTTAACCAAGGTTCTACTGTATTTGTTTTCCTTTATACTTACACTTTCTGTAAGTATAGAAAAATACCTGGTAATCCTGCCAGGGATCCTATGGCCTTGTACCTATGAGCTATACTGAAATGTCAAACCATCTTACCTGCCTTTCCAGCTACCTGTGTGAACTACAGGACACCTCCTTCCTATGTAATGGAGATGAGGAGAGAGGGAGGCATTTGCAGTTCAATTCATAAGAGCTGCCTATGGGAGCAAAGCTGCATTTCCAAAGTTGAGGTGCGGTAAGTGACCTGAGGAGCAAATGTGTTACTGGCAGGCTCCCCGGGTGAAAGAATAGGGAAAAAGCCTGAAGAAAACTACAAACCATTGAAGACTGATATGCTGCAATATATTAATATTTTGTTTTTGGGTTTAGATCTGCTTTTTTATCTCATGGTATTATTATAGTCAAAGATTTAGAGGTAGAATATTTCAGGCTTATTAAGTGGTATGTCTGAGCAAAAAAAGTACGTCTGAAATACATGCATATTTTCTTCTGCACTGAAATCCCAAGAAGTGTTATTAGCCCTGCCCATTTCTCTCCAGTTGTACTACAGAACACACCCTCTTGTATATAAAGTGGGAGGTTTGTTCTGTTGTCCAGCAGGTGAGAACTAATCGATGCTTTGGATCTCGGTTCAGCTGATTTCTGATGCACAGCCAGGCAATAATGAACAGGAATCATGTAAGTGCAGTTTCATTCATAAATTCCTGTTTTAGCTGGTCTAAAGTAACACTATGGCAGAATAAAACATTCCCCAGACCATTCCTTTACTGTGCATCTGTTCAGAGAAAATCTTTCAGTTTTTAAATTAGATTGGTCTGATGGGTGACCATAGGCACCACATCCCTGGTAATTTTAAAACCAAAATGTCTATTCAAATGGAACTTTCTGGGTGCCAAAAAAAACTGAATAATAAAAAAAAAACATTATTACATAAATATTAAAAGATGCATTCCTTGCCACTTGCTGAAGCAATTGTTTGCCCCTGATAGCCAACGTCTGATCTCCGTTGCTTCAGTATATATATATTCACAGCCAATTTGCATCTAAAGCAATTGATTCATATAGTGAAGAGGTTGCTGCATTCAATGCCTTTCGCAATTGGCTACCTCGGGAAGTCAGGAATTGCATACATTCCTAAATGTTCTTGCTTTTTGCAGACTTTCAACATTTATGTAACCTTACCAGTACACGTGCGTACTGTACCATGTGTGCTATCCCTTGTTTGCAGAACAGTATACATACTGTGTAAACAAATTTTGTAAAGGAGAACAATTTTATTGTATTTATGCCACATGGCAATGAAATTGTAATTACTAATACTCTCTTAATATTTATATAATAATAAAATATGTACAATAATTGGCACCTGTAAAGTCCTATGTATTTTAATAGACATGCCTGAAAGAAAATCTCATGTTCGTTGCTAAATCTTTTGCAGACCTGTATAAATGTGTCTCCGTTGGTTGCCCAGGAATCATGATTTTTAAGGGTCCCAAATGCACTGAAGAACTGTCACACAGACTTAATGAGGCAACTTGATGTGTGCCTAATTGTGTTGTTAACTTGCTTGATAAATATCCCCTATTATGTTTCCTCTTACAAATCTCCAAATAAGTGTTCCTTCACTGGAAAATGTCTTTGAGTTCTGACACACAGGCCAAACAGCAGCCAAGAATAGATCATTCACATATTGTCTGCTTAAAGTTGGACTGTGTAGAAGTTGCCCCAAAATATGTGCTTGTATAAAGATGCCTACAGACTTGGGATCAGTTTTGCCCATTCTAGCCAATTAGTCGTATGCAGTCTTTGGCTTTGTCAGGCATCACCTGACCAACCCTTCTTAGACTGTTGACCCTGCAATTGGTGTTGGATGAGTGATTCCCTTACTCAACAGGCATACACATGTACATTTAGCTTTGAATGTGCAGGTTTGCAAAATGATCTTTTGACAGTCAGATTGTATCTATCATCTTTTGTCTGTTAGTAGCTCAAGAAGAAACAGCGGGGATAAAAGCTATGATTGTACATTGGAATGAGTGTGTGATTTTTCCTATGTTGACTGTTAATTCTTCACGTGGATGGATTGATCCTGCGCTAAATGAGAGTAAGATTTTTTGCTACAGATTTGGCACCCCCAGGTGGTTTAAAAACATTACCTAGATGTACAGAACACAGGCTCTTAAGTCATTGCAAATAGTTCTATGAAGCTACCTTTAGGTAATTGGACACTGCAAGGATATCCCATGTATAACCTCCTTCCACTGCCAGTTAGCCCCACTTTTTTTTTGCAAGTGTCCTAAGGTGCTGGACCTCATCCCTCTGAAAGCTTACCTTCTTGTTTTGGAGATTTTTTTCTCTGTGGGACACTATTTCAAGTTTACTTTTCACGCAGCTTTCAGAACAGTAGATTCCTTGACAGCCTTGGGGAAGTGTACAGGGTCCCCACCTAGTGGAAGATGCAAGGAGGGCCTGTAAGGTTGCTCCTGCTGTGGGTGCTGCCCTTGGCACATAGTGCAACATGTGAAGGGTGCTTTACAGGTGCAGGCCTGTAGTTTGCCTGTTGTAGAGCCCTGTTCCTAAGATCCGTGGTCCCCCTTTGTGGAGAGTGAAGCCAGGATAAGGTTAATCTTCTGTTATATCCTGTCTGAGGTGTGGTGACTACAAGGCGGAAGCCCTTTAAACCTTCAGCTCAGGGTGCCCTTAGTCCCAATTACTTCCCCATTGTGCATGCCCCCTACTGGTGGCGGTGGAATGACTGGAACTGCCAGGGTTAAATTTAAAACTGGCTCAATTTTTGGTCACTGAGCCTGTAGTGGCTCTATTGCACTATCATGCATCCACCAAAGGTACCTAGTGCAGAGGAAGCAATAATGGGATCGATTTACAGATTGGAGTACCTGGGCTTGAAGGTTGTCTCCTGTCAAGGCTTTACCGTGAAGCCCAGTTTCATTGCAGACCAGTGCAACTCAGCTTCCTGGCAGCGTGGGGCATACATACTTGGTTCTTTGACAGTCCCAAGCGTCTGACACCCAGGGTCAGACTCTCCCTACTGTTTCCAACCCAGCACTGGAGCTAGGCAAGTCCTTTCCTTCATAGTTATGGAAGGTTCTCACAATAAATGTTCCTGAACCGAGAAGGTGTTCTGTACTGCTTCCCAGCCAGACAAGCTGATGGTCCTCAGAGGAAACTCCACTTCCCATCAGCATTCTGTAACTCATGGCCATTCGACTGTCCCTTCAACGCAGGACCCCTCTATTGCAAGGACATCTGATGAGCATCAAGTCGGACAATGTCAATGCCTACTTTATCAAGGAGGCACCAGAAATTAAACCACTCTAAGGAAAGTGAACTTGATCCTCTCTTGGGCAGAAGTTCAAGTTCCTGCCCTTCCTGTCATTCACATCCCACTCGCATGCATGGAAGATTGGTAGGCCATCTTTCTTGCCAGTATATGGTTCCAGAATAGGCTCTCCAACCTAGCTGGCATCAAGGTTTAACTTCAAACCAGACAGGTTTGTCACAAGATAGAGGGACCCTCAGAGCCTTTGCAGTGGATGCTTTGGTGACACCGTAGGATCAGTTCAGCTTGATCCGAAATGTTTCACTCCAGATTCTCTACTGCCTACTTTGCAGCATCAAGAAGATCATTCTAGTCATTCTCCGAATCAGTCCAGGAAGACATTGATTCATGGCAGACGTTCCATTAGCCCTTCTATAGCTTTCAGACCTCCTGCTCCAAGGGGCAGTGTTCCAGTCTTCTCTGGCTTTAGCAACATGGTCAGAGCCAGCGGCTGTTGAGGCACACTGTACCAGTTAGTGCTTCATGGGTTTTTCAGTGCCACGCACCTGTTTCTCAGATTTGCAAGGCTGTCACTTTAGCTTCTGTTCGCACATTCGATTTTACCAGGTGGATGTTCAGGTTTCTTCTGATGCCAGTTTCAAGCGTAAGGTGCTATTGGCTGCTCTGAGTCTTTCAAATGCTTCTTAAGCTGTTCTGTTTATGTAGGCCTTGTTTGCCATGTTGCCCAGCCCTCAGCTGGACTGCTTTTGGACATCTCAGTTGTAATTATTAAAGAGCCTGTGTCCTGTACTGTACGACTAGGAAAACAGATTTTTGATATAGTAGTAAAATCAATTTTCCGGAGTAGAATACAAGACATGTCGCCCCCCCCCCCCCATTCTTGTGATCTTTCTGTTGCTTGCTACAAAACTGAGGCTAGCTGGGAATGGGAGCCTGTGCCCGGCAGTACTGTACTTCAGGAAACTGATTGTACTGGTAAGTAAAAAATCAAAATTTTGTTTCTCCAGCCTGCCTGTTTATGGGTCAGCTGTAGAAGAACTTAGACGGGATTGGGGAATTCTGCTGTAGATCTCTCCGATTGCTCACTCTGCACAATATACAGATTTCATATTGCACTAATATCTTGTTTGTTTAATAGAATTGTGCAATCCTAGAAGCTGTTATACTATGTACTTCCAATAACGGCTTTATTTTTCAGTGTCTGATAGAATGATTTTGACAAATCTGTTCATGTACTTTTTGCCTAGTTTTTGTCACAAAATACTGTAGTTACTGGTTATAGATATAAATTTTTTTTTTCTATTTCCTGTAATGATCCCCTGCAAGAGATTTTGTTTATGGGGTGATCTTGGAGTAGAATTTCGTGTTTTGCTTTTTTTGTGCACTTTTTTCTGTTTTTGGTCAAAACGCATGCATGTTGTCTGGCTCTGTCTCCCTTTCCGAAACGTGATATCCCTAATAGGGCCTGGAAAGATTACACGCACTCAGTATTGGTTGGTTAAACAATCCTTTGTACTAGTTAGATTTTGGACCTTAACTTCTATATTCAGATTTATTTCCCGTGTGTGCTGACCGTAGCGCAGCCTTTTTCCTTTTGTGCGATACCTTGGATAGATGGGGTCTGTGGCTCCACAATGATCACAGTATTACAATCTAAACAATCTCCTTTTGATCCACCAATAAGTATGTAGTGCAAGGTACTACCTTAATGCCTGGTACACACGATGAGATTATCGGACGAATGGTTATCCGTTTTTTTTATCTAATTTTTTTGCATGCTAATCTCATAATGAAAATGAAGCATTTACTAGAGTTACACAAATTCTTGTACAGAATAAAAATTCGGAAGTGATGTAATGTGCTGCAGTGTATTTGTGTTGTATTTTCGAACAACTTTACTTATTATATGAAAATCGTACGATCTGGTATCGTATGAGGAAAATTTTTGTGCTCGTCCCATCAGATAATATTGGATGAACTGTCGTGATCGACTCTTAAAAGCTGTGTACTAACAATCAGATTATTGTATGATCGTGTCAAAAGCGGTATTTTTTCATACGATTTTTTGATCGTGTGTACGGGCCAAAAGGGTTGCAAAGTGATTGGATAGTTTAGGTAGGTTTTCAGATTACATTGTTTTGGTAAATCTAAAGGAGATTGTAATTTGGATGGGGATCTCAGTGCTCATTGCAGTCAGGCAGATACCTCTCCATAAGAAGAATGATGGGTTGGACCCACCACAATCTTTGCCTGGCACTGATGGCCCAACCGTACCTTTTTTTTTCTTTTTGTAGTATCTAGCTCTGCTAGCACAAAGAAAAATATCCGTGATTTAGGAGGTTGGTGTGCTCATATATGGCTTTCTAGTACATCAGGAATGGTTGATCATAGACAATGCTGCTGAATTCAGTTGAAATTTGCAATTCGTTTTTTTTAATAAAAATGTATCTGGTAGCCTAGCTGATAGTCAGTGACAGCCACCTTGTCCTTCATGTGTCATAATAAAGTATGAGATAAAGGCACATTAGATGCTGTTATAAAATGCAGATTGGTTAGCAATGACACCTTTAACTTGTAACTATATCTTTTATAAAGCGGTATTAAACCCAAAACCAAAAATGTAATATATTGCAGCTTACCAGTCATTTAAATGTGGTGGCTGCAGTACTTTTATAGTCTTTTTTTTTTTTTTTTTTTTTTATCTCTGTTTTCACCTGGTGATCTGGCCAGTAACACACCACCTGTATTAGAGTGTCCCCACTCTGGATGAAGAAGTATAAGGGGGCACCTTTGGACAGTGACATTGTCTGTCTGGGGGGGGTAGTGTTAGATTTACTAGCCGATTCAGATACACTAACAAATTGAAGCCAAACTCCCGCTAACACTTTATAAGCAGTTACAACAAACGTTTTTTTTTCCTTTTGGGATAAATGTTTTACATAAATAAAAACTCATTGTAAGCAGGCCAGTCAGTAGTAAATGGTTTGCCTTCTGAAAATGAATGCAGCCATCGCATCTAAGAAATGGTAAGCTGCAATATAATAAATGTTTGCTTTGGGTTTAATGCAACTTTAAAGCTCATCTCCTTGTTCCTTTAAATGTTTCCATTTCTCACCCTTATACTGACCTTGAAAAAATTAGGACACATTCATTCCATGCAGTCACGTGGCCATCATGGTCCCCTCTAGCGTTTAAGAAGTTCTTACATCCTAACATGTGGGCGCTGTTTTAAGATGTGTTCACACTATAGACAGTGACCTGTGCTTTTCTGCACAAGAAAAACACAGATCACTGCTAGGGCACATGGAAAACAATTTGGTTTGATGTATGATACAATGTGGAAAAATTTAGTCTATTTCGCCTCGCACTGCCCCCTGCCGGACCTCACACCAGACATTTAGGTGTGTTTTATTATTCTGTGTTTTACCGTGTGGGTTAGTGTGTGAAAGCCCTAATGCAGCTTAGGCTGTGTATAATGACACTAGCCTAGGTGTGTCCATGATAACCTGGGTTCAAGAGAGAGTATTGAATGACACGTTTCTGGATTGCCACTTGTTTAAAAAATAATAATTTTGTTACTTTTAAAAAGCCACTCTTATTTTTTTACACACATGAAACAAAGATTAAACTCTGGCAGGAAACCAGAGAATTAGGATGATGCAAAGAAGTGGCAATATTTAAATAGCGCATTAAAGGATATCTAAACCCAAGAACAAAATTGTAATATATTTCAGCTTAGATGTGTGTTGACTGTATTTGTTTTCTGTTGGGTTTTTTTTCCTTTTATTTTCACAAGGTAATCCTGGGAATAACATACCTTTTTGCTATTTGTTCAGCTAACAGGAAGTGACAAGGACACTGGCAAGATCAACAAGCATTTTCTGTACTTTCTGAAAATTATTATTGGCCTTGAAAAATATAACTAATGCAGCAACCTCATCCAAGGACTGGTTAAGCTGCAATTTATTACAGTTTTATTTTAAGTTTAGGTACACTTTGGGGGGTTGATTTACTAAAATTGGAGAGTGCAAATTCTGATGCAGTTCTGCATAGAAACCAATCGGCTTCCAGATATTTTTTTTTTTGTCAGAAGCTGATTGGCTACCATGCAGAGCTGCACCAGATTTTGCACTCTCCAGTTTTGGTAAATCAACCCCTAAGTTTACTAACAAGCCAATTTGTTAGAATATAAAAAATAATCCTTAAAGGCCAAGTTCCAGTAAAACTCATTTTTGGATAGAGTGGGGAATTGTGTTTAATTGCCTTTTTGGGTCCCTTGCTTTCAGTCCAGGAAAATCTTTCCCATAGGGGCAGAAAAATATAAACCGGAGAGTTCAAAATCTGGTGCCCAATCAGCTTCCAGGTTTTTTTTGTCAAAGCTTAATTGAACAAGCTGAAGTTAGAAGCTGGTTGACTACCATGCACAGCTGCACCAGATTTTGCACTCTCCAGTTTTAGAAAATCAACCCCTTTGTCTTCTCGGTTCCAGGATTCAGAATACTGCAAAAAGGGTCCACAGAGAGGCAAAGAAAAGTTTGTATAACCGAATGCCAGTACTGATGTTCCCACATTCTTCATCTTTCTTTGCTCTTGAGGTCAATCTCCCCCACCTTGTTGTGACTTTCCTGTCTGGCTGCCTTCAAGCTGTTCCATAATACAGTACAAGTGCAATTTAAAGAATGAAATTTCTTGAGATAAATATATTTAACCATATAATTAAAGTTACAGTTCTCTGTATCTTTACTATTCTTTTGTGTGTTTTGATATTGCATCTGTTGTCTGACCAGAAAGATTAACATACACTGTAAATTTAGTTCTTATGAAACAAAATGTTTATCTGCATTAAAAATCAATTTTCTTCTTTTTGATTTCACAGTGGAAGTTGTTCAGATTTTATTGAGTTCTGTATATGGAGTCTCCATATCATGGTTATGTACAGTAGGTAAAATATCACTCACCATCTTTGTAGAGTGGACAGTGATCTAAATGTGTTCTGGCTAACCACGAAGGTCAGAGAATCCCTCTAGGGAGAGGAAGGGATAGTAGATTGGATGGATACTGTGCAAAACTTGGACTCACTAGTTCCAAAAAAGTAAATGTTTTACCTGGGAGAGAGAACCGTAACCAGGTTGGAATACAGCTCCTGAGACAAGGAATGTCGCAGGGACCTCAGCCCTACCTATTAAACTGAGGAGTCAGTTTCTGGGTAGACTCTATAATCATAGGGTAACAGGATTCTGGATTTGTGGACATCGGTACCCTCAGAAGGCATGAAAAACACCAGAGCTGTTGCAGCAAAACTGTCCCTACTGTGTCTGGAAAAAGGCGTGGTATCACAACCCTGGCAGCTGGTAGTGGTTGGATGGCTGGAGATGGCCAAAGGCTCTGTTGAGGCATGCTGGTGGAGGGGATGAAGGCTAACCTGGGCTGGCCTAAAGTCCGTTCCTTCTGTAGGTGGCCGTGTAAACTGAAGGTGAAGATTTAC
This sequence comes from Lithobates clamitans, assembly GCA_037952925.1. Classification (NCBI taxonomy): domain Eukaryota; kingdom Metazoa; phylum Chordata; class Amphibia; order Anura; family Ranidae; genus Lithobates; species Lithobates clamitans. The sequence continues at coordinate 313,154 of JBBGZY010002013.1, forward strand.
TGTGTTCCTCAATCACTAAGAATACATTTCTTGTTTTTGGGTTTAATTACACTTTTACAGCTGAACTCTGAGACGCTAGACATAATTAGCATCCAGTCAAAAAAAAAAAAAAAAGTATATGTATTTGTAGCTACAGCTAATATAAGTACGTAAGTTTTTACCTTTTGATAATATCCTGCAAAGCAGAGAATGGGAGAGACCGCCAGCTGATTGCTCAGCTCTGTTCCTGTGTGCTGTGTGAAGGGGTGTGTGTGTGTCTTCCCTCCAATCAGCTCTCAGACCTCTCCTCACTGAGCTCTGTGGAGTGTAACTTCCGCTCTCCACCCCCTTTTTTTTTGTTCCATTAAAGTGATTTATAAAAGTATATTAAAAAAAAATACCAAACACATACAGTGGGACAAAAAAGTATTTAGTCAGCCACCAATGGTGCAAGTTCTCCAACTTAAAAAGATGAGAGAGGCCTGTAATTGTCATCATAAGTATACCTCAAATATGAGAGACAAAATGTGGAAACCAATCCAGACAATCACATTTTCTGATTTTTGAAAGAATTTATTTGCAAATTATGGTGGAAAATAAGTATTTTGTCAATATCAAAAGTTCATCTCAATACTTTGTTATATATCCTTTGTTGGCAATGACAGAGGTCAAACGTTTTCTGTAAGTCTTCACAAGGTTGTCACACACTGTTGCTGGTATGTTGGCCCATTCCTCCATGCAGATCTCCTCTTGAGCAGTGATGTTTTGGGGCTGTCGCTGGGCAACCCGGACTTTCAACTCCCTCCAAAGGTTTTTTATGGGGTTGAAACTGGCACTCCAGGACCTTGAAATGCTTCTTATGAAGCCACTTCTTCCTTGCCCGGGCAGTGTGTTTGGGATCATTGTCATTGTCAAAAGACCCAGCCAGGTTTCATCTTCATTTTTGCCCCACTGTACTTGCCTCCACTGTGCAGCTTGTTTTGAACAGAGTGGCCCCGAACCTGGTCTTCTGGGTTCCCCCGGCGTCTCTCGCGGCTCCTCCCCACATCTGATAACCCCCTTGGAGAAGCGCTTCCTCGAGGGGGTTGCCTTGCGGGCGCGCTCCTGAGTCCAACATTCGGCATCCATCGAGGCCGAATGCAGGACTCGGCCCCGCCACTCACATCATTGGATTTGATTGACAGCAGCGGGAGCCAATGGCTGCACTGCTATCAATTTATCCAATCAAGAGCCGAGAACCCCAGGCAGAGAGACGGTGTGTCCCTGGTAGGTCAAGTTTGAGGGTTCAGGTAAGTAAAACGGGGGGCTGGTTACTGACAGGTGTTTTTTCACCTTAATGCATAGGATGCATTAAGGTGGAAAAACACGAAGGTTTACAACCCCTTAAACTCTCATACAAGCTCTATAATTCAGCACTTTGAATAGATGTAGAAAAAAAGGGCTGCAGATAGACAAGTATAACTTATGTAGGAGATTTGTTTCATATCTGTGTATCATCTGAGGCCTGTCACTTCACTGGGTATTTGTGAGGGTTTACAACTAGAGGTCGACCGATATGGGTGTTTCTCTGGCCGATGCCAATATTTAGAAATTGCGGCGGCCAATGGCCGATATATGATGCCGATTTTTTTGGGGCCGATATATGTTAAGCCGATTTTTTTTTTTTTTTTTTTTTTTTTTCCCTTCATCTCATAAAATCTAACAGTTAGCCCCCTTTCACAATGGGGCGCTTTTAGGCAAAAAAAATAGTGCCTGTAAAGTGCCTGCAAAACAGCTCCCCTGCAGTCTGTGTGAAAGTGCTTTCACACTGAGGCAATGTGCTGGATGATAAAAAAAAGTCCTGCAAGCAGCATCTTTGGAGCGGTGTATACCGCTCCTCCACCATTCCTGCCCATTGAAATGAATTGGCACTGCTGCCAAAGCGCCTGCAAAGCGGTTCGGCAGTGGCGCTTCAGGGGCTCAGTCAACCCCTTCCTCAGGCGCTAGCTGGGTTATAAGCGCCCCGCTAGCAGCCGAATAGCGCCGCTAAAAATGACGGTAAAGCGCCACTAAAACTAGCAGCGTTTTTACCGTCAATGCCTGCCTGCTCCAGTGTGAAAGCAGCCTTAAGTAATAAGTGATACAGAAAATTTCTTACATTTAAACAGGTAATCAAAAGGACGGAAAAAAATGGGCTAACTTTACTGCTTAGTTTTTTTTTTTTTTTTTAATTCATTAGTGTATTTTTTATTTTTTTTAAATTGCATTTGAAAGACCGCTGCACAAATACTGTGTGACATAAAATATTGCAGCAACCGCTATTTTATTCCCTAGGGTCTCTGCTTAAAAAATAAATAAATAAAAATATATATATTATATAATTTTGGGGGGTATTAAGTGATTTTCTAGCAGAAAATACAGGATTTTTACTTATAAGCAACAAATGTCAGAAAAGATTTAGTCTTTAAATGGTTAAACTGAGAGCTCCTCCACATGGAGTTCAGTTCATTGACAAGTGGAAACATTGTATCTTTTTAGTTTCTTTTATCAGACTTGGCAGGCTGCCCAGAGAGGATAGAAGTCTTCACAGAAGACTTCAGGCAACTTGCATTGACTTCTATTACAGAAGTCATTTGCAAGTTGCGCTGAAGTTATAATCAGCCTTTTTTATCAGCACAATCTGCCGATGCCAATTAATTAAAAAAACGACAAATATCGGTCGACCTCTATTTACAACCCGTTTTAAAGTCCGCTTTACCCTGGCTGCTTTCTATTACTAGATAAGCCCTTAGCAGCAACTGCTGACAATGACCTCTGATCCATACCACCAGATACAGTGCTCAGTAATGAGGAAAATGAATACTTGAAACAAAACAGAACGCTTCTTTTTAATGGAGGTGTTCAAATACAAAAGCAGATGTTCACACCGGGGCATAAAACTGTAAATAATGATCAGAGAAAACTCAGCTTTTCCGTGGAGGGACATAACTTTGACCTTGGAGAGCGCTTGGGAAATAAATTGAGAATACTTAAAGCAATGCAATGTTTTAACAATGGTTTCTTTCTGACCGTTACACAAACATAAGAGACACACACCTGTATCCTAATTTGGGATAGTGTATTAAAACATATGTTACACTGTGACTCATTCTTCTGGAAGGTGTCTGCTGGAATAGTGCCACAGGCCTTGGGTGAAAAAGATATATAAAGCATGAAAGTGCAAATTTAGAAACAAAAACCTGTAAATTTGAGCTGCAGAAAGGGTCCAGGCAGAACAGGAGGTCAAAGTTTCTAACTGTCCCTAATTTGGTGAGACTATCCCTCTTTTGGACACAAATCTCGTTATTCATTTGTCCTCCTCAGATGATTCTCCTTTGTAGTTTGATGTGTAGACCTTTAAAAAAAAAGCACTATTTACCAAATAGATTATACTATATAAAAGCTTTCAATTTATCTCTATATTATTGCATTTGTTTCATTTGAAAAGCCAGTATAAAGAAAATATAGTGGTGAAAATAGCACTTTTGGGTTTAACCAATCAACTTTTAGGTATTTTATATTTTTTACATAACAGGTGCCATGGCAGGGGTATGTCTTTTGCCCTCATTCTTTGTGCTGGAATGGTCCCTCTTGCTAAGGGGTATGTGATGTGTGGGTGATCTCTCTAAAATGGGTAAGATCTTGACATTGTGACTACAGGCCTTGAAAAAGTATTCATACCCTTGAAATTTTCCACATTTTGTCGAGTTACAACCAAAAATGTAAATATGTTTTATTGGGATTTTATGTGATAGACCAACACAAAGTGAAGTGGAAGGAAAATGATAAATGGTTTGCAAGATTTTTTACAAATGAGTAGCTCAAAAGTTTGGCGTGCATTTGTATTCAGCCCCCTTTACTCTGATACCCCTAACCAAAATCTAGTGGAACTAATTGCCTTCAGAAGTCACCTAATTAGTAAACGGAGACCACCTGTGTGTAATTTAATCTCCGTGTACATACAGCTGTTCGGTGAAACCCTCAGAAGTTTGTTAGAGAACAAACAGCATAAGGAAGACCAAGGAACACACCGGACAGGTCAGGGACAAAGTTGTGAAGATGTTTAAAGCAAGGTTAGGTTATAAAAAAAATATCCCAAGCTTTGAACATCTCACGGAGCACTGTTCAATCCATCATCTGAAAATAGAATTAGTATGGCACAACTGCAAACCTACCAAGACATGGCCGTCAAACATAAACTGACAGGCCGGGCAAGGAGAGCATTATTCAGAGAAGCAGCCAAGAGGCTCATGATAATGCTTGAGGAGCTGCAGAGATCCACAGCTCAAGTGGGAGAATCTGTCCACAGGACTATTAGTCGTGCACTCCACAAATATGTTTTTTATGGAAGAGTGGCAAGAAGAAAGCCATAAGAAGTCCCGTTTGCAGTTTACGAGAAGCCATGTGCAGGATAGCAAATGTGGAAGAAGGTGCTTTGGTCAGATGAGACCAAAATTTAACTTTTTTGGCCTAAAAGCAAAACGCTACGCTAACACTGCACATCACCCTAAACACACAATCCCCACCATGAAACGTGGTGGTGGCAACATCATGGTGTGGGGGTGCTTTTCTTCAGCAGGAACAGGGAAGCTGGTCAGAGTTGATTGGAAGATGGATGGAGCTAAATACAGGGCAATCTTAGAAGAAAACCTGTTATGCAAAAGACTTGAGACTGGGGCGGAGATTCATCTTCCAGCAGGACATTGACCCAAACATGCAGCCTAAGGCTGGGTTCACACTGCTGCGGTGCGGGAACGCAGCGAATTTACTGCGGGTTCCCGCACCGCACCAACTCGCACGGCAGTTCACACTGCCATATGCGAACTGCTGGGGAGTGTCATACAATGTTAATGACACCCCCAGTTCAGCCCGCATATCGCAATGCGAACTGACAATTCGGACACTTTCGGATCGCATAGGTGTGAACACCCATGCGATCCGATTTTGGTCCGAACAAAAAAAAGGGTCCTGTGCGAGTTTGGACCGAATGCGGTGCGATATCAGCCATACTATCTGTATGGCTGATATCGCACAGCACAGACATCGCATGTGATGTGAACAGCAGTGCGCTGCGAATCACATGCGATGTCTGCAACGGCAGCAGTGTGAACCCAGCCAAAGCTACAATGGAATGGTTTAGATCAAAGCATATTCATGTGTTAGAATGGCCCAGTCAAAGTCCAGACCAAAATCCAATTGAGAATCTATGGCAAGACTTGAAAAATGCTGTTCCCAGATGCTTCATGCCATCCAATCTGACAGAGCTTGAGCTATTTTGGAAAGAAGAATGGGCAAAAATGTCACTCTCTAGATGTGCAAAGCTGGTAGAGACATCCCCAAAAAGACTTGCAGCTGTAAAGGTGGTTCTACAAAGTATTGACGCGGGGGGGGGGGGGGGTGAATACAAATGCATGCCACACTTTTCACATATTTGTAAAAAATGTTGAAAACCATTTATCATTTTCCTGTCACTTTGTGTTGGTCTATCACATAAAATCCCAATAAAATACATTTACGTTTTTGGTTGTAACATGACAAAATGTGGAAACTTTCAAAGGATATGAATACATTTTCAAGGCACTATAAGTATTTGGGACATTTTCTGCACCGAATCAAATGTATAAAAATAACATTACTGGTAAAGTGCAGGCAAAGTAACTGCACTGCTCTGCAAATCTGTTCCTTTTTGATTTGGGTTGACCCTGGATCCTAGACCTTAAAGGCAAAATTAAAAAAATCAAACATGTTATACTTTCCTGGTCTGTGCAGTGGTTTTTCACTGAGCACCCCCGATCTTCCTATTGGGTCCCCCCGCTGCCGCTCCTGGCCCCTCCCTCCTGCCAAGTGCCCCCACAGCAAGCAGCTTGCAATGGGGGCACCAAAGCAGGCTCGCTCCCGAGACATGACTTGGCCTGCCCCCTCACCTCACCGGCTGTGATTGACCGCAATGGGAGCCAGTGGCTCTCGCTGCTGTCTAAGCCAATGAGAAGGGAGAGTCCCCAACGAGCCAAGGATCAGGATGGGGTGCAGGTAAGTATTTGGGGTGTGCTGCTGCACATGTTTTTTACCTTCATGCATAGAATACACAAAGCATGATTATCCCTCACGATGGTCACAATGTCATGTAGCCCATGCTGGTGGCTCCAGATCACAACCAGAGACCGAGAGCTGTTGCTCTTAGCACAGAAACATCTTGCATATGCATTACCTGGATGGCAAGAGCTTGAACTGTATACAAGGCCTCAACTTTTCAGCAAGTCAACACTAAGCCTTATACCTGCCATTGAACAGTCATGTGCCAGAGGCTCCGTTGTTGGTAAACTATGACATGGGTATGGGGTAATCTCAACATCTGAAGATGAAGCAGCACTTCCCCAGATTTTACTTTTTACACTTTTTCATGAATGTGACAAGTTAACTGCGAAGTCCACTTGCCATGAGAGGGACAAGTGGGCTGCCCGTGCCAGTCTCTGAAAATGCTAACTGCCCTTTTTTCTGACCCTCTGATTTCAGAGCTTTGGTGTGATATAGACCTAGAACAAGCACTTACAAACTGTGCAGAAGTTTTAGGCAGGTTTGAAGGACAATGAAGAATGCTTTGAGAAATATAAGTGTTAATAGTTTTTCTTATTACTTAACAAAATGGAAAGTAAATGAACAGAAAAGAAATCCAAATTATGTCAATATTTGGTGTGACCACCCTTTGCCTTCAAAGCAGCATCAGTTCTTCTAGGTACACTTTCACACAGTTTTTGGAGGAACTCAGCAGGTACATTGTTTCGAACATCTTGGAGAACTAACCACACACCTAATGGATATAGGCTGCTTCACATCCTTCATGTAATCTCAGACAGACTTGATGGTATTGAGATCAGGGCTCTGTAGGGGCCAAACCAATAATTCCAGGACACCTTGTGCATTTTTTTTTTTATTTCTAAATCCAAACTTTTTTTTATTAATGTCAAAAAGTGACTGTACATTTATAAAACATACAATGCAACATTGATCACGTATAGTGTACAAAATTATAAAAGCAGTCACATTACATTCAGTGCAAAATAATATTTTTTTTTTTTTTTAAACAAAAAGAAAACGCATAAACAAAACACCCAGTGCTTGTTAGTGGACATTTTATACAGGGTGACATGTTTTTTTCTACTTTCGGATGTAAGAAAAAGCTCAAATCAAAACCACTGAAACTCTTGGTAGGTTCTAAAGTTGTAAAAGTCTGTCCATCACAAACTGCGGGGAAGCAAGACTAGGGTTATCTAACCAATTCTGCCAAATAAGATTCAACTTCCTTGTCACATTCTAATGGCAATAAGCTAGTTGTTCTCTAAGAGGGAGTTGAGGTGGATGTAAACCCGATCCATGAAATTTGAGCTGGACACACATATTTGCAGTGTTTTATCTCTCTTCAAAACACAATTTCCCGTAGCTGTCGCCTGCTCAGTCCCTCTGTTATCAGCCTGATAACTTTTGACAAGTCCTCCAAGATGGTAGCCTGAAGTGTGTGTCGGAGGAGGTTGTTATAAATAAATTAGCAGTCAGCTTTCCGTCTAAGAATAGAGCTCTGCACATTCCTTCCTTCGCCAATGAGGAGAGGGGGTGTGTGCCTTTCCTCCAATCAGTTGTCTTGTCTGTATGCCCAGGCTTCACTGCAGTGTTGAACAGGAAGAGAAAATCTCCTAACACAAAAAGCACTTTCTAAAGGATATATACAGATGAAGACAGCAGATATGCATGTAAAAGTTATAGAGGGAGATTTGTTTCATCCTTGTGTATCATGTGAGGCTGTTCACTTCACTGAGTATATGTGAGGGTTTACATCCACTTTAACATAGGCAACCCACTGTGTCGTGGTAGGCACTGTAGATGCCATTCAAAATCGGGCGATTAGCTTTTTAGCTAGGTATAATAACCTGGTTATTATGATGTAACTACCCTTTGGATACATTTCTGTATCAGTCGTGCCCAATAGGCACACTAATGGAGTGAAAGGTATAGGTACTTGAACTAAATTATAGATAACTTGCATAACCTCAGGTCAATATCGTGTACATTTCGGGTAATGCCAGATCATGTGTATAAAGTCACCCCTCTGCACTTTGCATTTTGGACATAAAGGGGAATCCCTCCGGCCCCAGTCGAATAATCGATCAGGAATCTGATATGCGCTGTGAAGGATAAATGACCTTGTTGTTCTTTACACTGAAGATGGTTTTTAATTACATTGGCTGTATGTTTGGGGTCATTGTTCTGCTGCACAATACATTTGGGGCCAATCGCACACCTCCCTGATGGCATGGCATGATGGATAAGTATCTGCCTGTATTTCTTAGCATTGAGGACACCATTGACCCTGACCAAGTCTCCAACTCCGTTTGCAGAAATGCAGCCCCAAACTTGCAAAACACCTCTGCCATGCTTCACTGTTGGCTGCAGACACTGATTATTGTACCCCTCTCCAGCCCTTCACCAACAAACAGCCTCCTGCTACAGCCAAATATTTCAAATTTTGACCCATTAGTCCACAGCACCTACTGTCATTTTTCTGCACCCCAGTTCCTATATTTTCATGCATAGTTGTGTTGCTTAGTCTTGTTTCCACATCAGAGGTATGGCTTTTTGGCCACAATTCCTCCATGAAGATCACTTCTGGCCAGACTTCCTGGGTCCCACTGATTTCGGTCAGTTTTGTGCTGATGGCACTGCTGGATATCTTCCGATGTGGAAGGGAGGTAAGCATGATGTGTCTTTATCTGCTGCATCAAGTTTCCTTGGCCAACCGCTGCATCTATGGTCCTTAACATTGTCCGTTTCTTTGTGTTTCTTCAAAAGAGCTTGAACAGCACATCTTGAAACCCCAGTCTGCTTCGCAATCCTTGCCTGGGAGAGACCTTGCTGATGCAGTATAACTTCCTTGTGTCTTGTTGCTGTGCCCAGTCTTGCCATGATGTATGACATGTGACATGAAACCTCAACCATAGTAGCAGAGTATGGCATTTCTACACCCAGTTTTAAGCCTACTACACAGATGTTTCTGTTTCAGTTGATGACTGTGTTTCAACCTACATCTGAAATTGATGATCATTAGCACCTGCTTGGTATAATTGGTTAATCATACACCTGACTCTAATCCTACAAAATCCCAGACTTTGTGCAAATGTAAGAATTGATGCTGGTTTGAAGCCAAAGCATAGTCACACCAAATATTGATTTGATTTAGATTTTTCTTCTGTTCACTCACTTTGCATCTTGTAAATTGATAAAAAATAAACAATTAAAATATATTTTATAAAAGCATTACCTTACCTTACAGCATTTCTTCACACCTGCCTAAACCTTGTGCACAGTACTGTATATCAGAAAAATCAGACATGGCTATCATTCCATGATTTATGTCAGTGGCCTGAAGTATTGATGTTTCATTATGGCAGCCGGAAAACTAGCATTTTTCAGTAGATGTCAGCAATGGCAGCCTTCATGTTACTGTCAAAACAGGTTACTGATAAATACACACAGTAAATACATATGAGAGCTGTTTTACCTGTCAAAGGATATGTATTTTTCTCCATCCAGTTATGAGATTTGCAAAGCTCTGTCACATAGCACAGTTCTGTCTGCAACAGGAAGGGATTTTTTTCACTGCTACAGTTCCACTTTTTCACCTAAGGTCTCCTCCCAATCCTGTACCCTGGACAGTGAGAATAGTAGCACCCTTCTGAGCACATCTATCTGTCACTCTCTCCTATGCTTAAACTTCAGCACAGCTGATGGATTGCAAGAGGCTGATAGAGGTCTAATTCATGTGCTTTGCCTTCATTTAAACAGACTATAATTAAAATGTTACTAAACCCAGGACCCTGCATCCCATAGTACATAGAACATGGAAATGCAATTACCTTTAGAAAATAAACGGAAAATTGTATCAAATACTTACCGTAATTTTCCTTTCCTGATGCCAAACCATGGCAGCATACTAGTGATAGAGCTCCGCCTCTTGACCACTCCCTCAGGACCAGTGAATAGCATAAATAAAAGGCCTAGTTAGGCCCCACCCCATTCTCTGTAATTAGCTAATACCGAAACGTATAAGGGTGGGACCGTATGCTGCCATGGTTTGGCGTCAGGAAAGGAAAATTACGGTAAGTATTTGATACAATTTTCCGTTTTCCTGATGCCAACATGGCAGCATACTAGTGATAAATAACTAGCTGACAGGGTGGGATCTACTTGTCAAACCAATCTTCTAATTAGGATGAGACAGAGGACTGAATAGTCCTTCCTATAAAGTCCCCCGGGTCTATTCCGTCAAGTTTGAGTAGGAATGTAGGAACGACCACGCTACCCCTGTACAGATAGGCACCATAGATTCTCTTGAATGTGCTGCCTATGAGGCTTCAACCGCTCTGGTAGAGTGCTCCGCCACCACTGAAGGAGGCTTGCGACCCCTAGTCCTATATGCACAACCAAGCCTGCTAGGATCCAGGGGGTAACCTCTTTCCCTTGAGGATTCCCAGCTAGAATGACAAAAGGTTTCTTTAGATGACCTAAAAGGGACAATTGTGGACAGATACTACCTAAAAGTTCTGAAAATGAACAGTACGTGTGACTTTCCTGTTTGATGTTGTGGAAAGTTAGGCTATGTCCAGCTGTCTGTTAAATAGCAGGCTGCTGTTATGTTTTATGCAGAATGATTTACAAGACCCAACTCTACACTTTCTGGAAAGAAAGTAATATATATATATATTTTTTTTTTACTTTGAAGCTCCAAGAGCTTGAATCTCTGATAACCTTCTGCTTAAAGTTCTTGTAATTGATACTGCCTTGTAAGTGATGGCCTGAACCGAACATTGCTCTGTCGGAACAAACTGATATGAGATCCAGCAACTCCTATAGCTCTTTCTTTCTTGGTGACCGACTCCTCACGACTACCCTCAAAAGTTGTGCAAACTGAAGGATTAGTGGCCCATTTAAATGTGTTACTGCCGTGATAGCCTATCCTCACATAGCTCACGAGTGTGGGCTAAGGCCTGGAGGAAGTATAGAACAGCTGAGACTGGAAGGACAATAGGATCAATGTCTCGCCCTACCAAGAAAAAGCAAACTTGTTCCAGAATTAGGTCTAGATGTTGTAAGTAGAATGTCTTCTTGCACGCAACAAAGTAGAGATCACTCTGGAGTGAAACTGGAGCAACCAGAGTTGCTCATCCTCCCCCTCTAGTGCCCCTGCTTGCAGCCCCAGTCTGTGTATGCTATGGAGGGGAAATGTCTTCTGTACCCTGAAATGAACGGCCAGGGAAAACCGAGGCCCTCCTGGTCAATATGGAGGACTGACTATGATAACTATGTTCTCCCTTGATAGCCTCAAGAGGAATCTATTTACGGGAAACGTTGGGGGAAAATATATAGGTTAGATTGCAGTCCCAGGGAGAGACCAGAGCATCTGCCCCTTGCGCCTTGGGGTACGGAAACAAAATCAGACCAAAGTTTGTGATTATTGTGGGAAACGAGGACATCTGTCTGTGGTAGGCCCCACCTGTGGACCAGCTCAGAGAAGACCTGGGGCGTAGACCCACTCGTGCTCTGGGAAACTTGTACTTGTTCAAAAGAAAAATCGGCTGGGAGGTAAGCTGCTTCCAAAATTTTGCTGGTGATCTTCCATCCCAGGCGTTATGGGTTTCACCTCTCCTAATAGCATATTGCTGCAAGTTTTCATCCTGGAGCTGAATATAGGCGACTGCTGCCCTGTTGCTAAACTGCAAGGAGATTGGTCCTCCTTGGCTCTGTGTAGTAAGGCCAAAGTGCTAAAAGGGCTGTTTGAACCCCCAGCGTGTTCAAGATTACCCTCCTTGGCTCGGAGCTGTTTGCCTTGACCGAAAGTCCCTCGCAGTGTATCTTCCCGGCTGTCTTACAGACATGATTCGTAGCAATTCTCCAGTCTACAGGGTCCTAACAGACTGAGACTTCCTCAAGGTCTTTCCATCACTGTGGACCGCTACTCATACAGAGAAACATTTATTAACTGTGTTCTATCCTGTTTCCTCCCTAGCAATAAGAATTCTAGATGAAATTTGCGCAGGTGCCCATGCACCCCAGGAATCATCTATATGCATGATGACGTTGTGCCAAGATGACTGAGGCACTGAGAAGCCATCAAACAAGCAGAAGTATTCGTCCTCAGAAATCTGTTCCTGACTGTCGCCACTTCCTCTGATGAAAATAAAACCGATGAACTAGCAGAGCACCCCCGGGTACACCAACCATTGGGATGGAGAAAGTTGGCTTTGCTTTCCCTCTAAGGTGTGAGGATAGGATAGGCATCCTGACGATCCAGCAACAGCCTCCAGCCATGTTGTTATACTGTTTAATAGACTCCGTCTTAAAGAGCTCAAAGAGGGCCCCACAGGGTTCAACCTCTTCCGATCTGCAACTGGACACTAACCAACAACTCCTGCGAACTCCAAACAGGATTGGGTAGAAAATTTGAAAACCCTCTTGAGTCTGAGGTGTCTGTAAGCAATGTAGCAGCCCACTTGCTGTTGTGGTGGACTTGGCAGCTTTGTGAAAGAGAGGAGCAGTGAGGAATCTACCGAAGTGACCATGAGTGTCTGATACCTTTCTCCAAGACTCTGTACAATATGCCGTCTAGACACCCGTGAAGCGTGCCTTCTAGGTCTTACCTTAAGAGTCTGGGCATGTACTTGTGTGACTGGCTCACTGATCCCCCCAGAAGTCTGCACCAAGAAACAAGCCAGACCCTTGGCATCCACTGCTACAAAAATGTCATTTTTGGCAAGATACTTCCAATAGGAAATCATGTCTAAAGGGATGCAGACCCTGCCACTCTCCTCAGAGTCCTGCAGGTGCAGCAGCTGGTTGATAATTATTAAACCATTCCCGTTAGACTCACCCAGTACATGGACTGGTTATTGCTGGTCTGCCGGCATCTGCAGATGCTACAGTATGTAGGAGCAGGTTGACCATTAGCTTGTTCAGAGTATACAGTTTTGACATCCTGTTTATACGGGCATTTTTCTCGAACCCCCTTCATTCCACCCCACTCTTTTTTCTAGGAAGCAATATGCAGCCCAGGGTCTCAACCATATGGCCTCCCTAGCCGCCAAGGTGCCAGGGTACTCTTTAGGGGGGACTTCCTGGTCAGCCTCCATATTTTGAGTAGCAGACTGCTACATCTGTAATATATGTAGCAAGGACCCAGGCCCCCTTCAGTCCAATGAGAACCTCCAGAGCCATGAGTTGTCAACATCCCTCCACATAGAGTGGGTCATAAGGCATAGTAGGTGTAGTGCATGTCTTTGGATTGTGATGAGAAACCCACACAGGGAGAAGATATAAACTTCAACACAAGCATTAGCATGTGCTGCTAGACAGAATTGCCACCCACTTAGCCAGCAGGCAGCCTCTGCAAAGTAGATTCATGGGCACCAGACACCTAGGGTGTGCCACCTGTCCAGGATTCACCCGTACAATTCGGGTTTTGAATCATGTGTCAGGATTTCAGTCCACCTGAGACCCGGACATATTACCCAGACCAGGCTTTGGCTCCCCAAGTAACCGAGATAGTCATATACAAAACTGTTGCCGCTGTAGGCGGCTGTTTGGCCTCACTGAAGGGTGATAATGTCAGCAAGGGCAATTTGGCCACACCCACTAGAGCGCTCTCCTTGGGGCACCCAAATGTGTCTATGCAATGCCAACCCGGCAGACTCCCAGACTTCTACAGGGGGACAGCCATGCAGGAAAAAGCATCCAGCAAGATGCCACATCTGCACGGACAAGAACGCGGTCTCCTATGGCAACAGTCTCCAACAGTTTCCAATACAAGTGTAACAGTTGCTTCAGGTAATTAAGGCGAGTTCAAAACAGAATCTTGTGCCATTCTTATCAATAATAAAGACATTTGGCATTACCTGTTACCTGCATACTCCTCCAGGCAGTGTCTACTCATCAGCCTCCTGGGCATAGATACTGCGCCACAGGCCCTGCAGGACTCGCTTGCTGGGGCACTGGCTCTGGGGAAGAGGAGAAAAGATGTCTTCCTTAGAACTCTTCTCCTGAGTGGGAGCACCATCCGGGCTATGCTCCTCTGAAGAATGTCCACCTTGCCTTGGCCCGGCCCTTTTGAGAGCGTGGGCGTGTGGGACTGTATACACACATACCCACATATATATATATATATATATATATATATATATATATATATATATATATATATATATATATAGGGCTGTTTTTCTCAAACAATAGGTGCTGGAACTCAAACAAAACCCCCCAAAACCCCTCCCCCCACACACACCCTCCAAATCACATCAAATAGTTGGTGTGGTTATATTTCACAGTAGAAGGGTCTTAAAGGGTTGCATTACCCACAGAGTGCAGAACTGTCACTTGTAAACACAGAAACCAGACTTCTGTGTTTACAAGTGATTGTGATGAGCAGGCACCAAAGGGTCTGAGCCAGAGGTGGTGGAACTGAGTTCCACCAAGTTCCCCCTGAAAAAAAGGGGTTAATTAAAGAAGGTAGGAACTTCTTCAGCCCTGCTTACTGTCAGCTGAGCTGAAGATGTCAGAGGAGTATGTTTGAAGAGAAAGAGAGACACAGTGGTCTGCTGTGTGAGAGGATCCATTGCTGGGGTGACCAAAACCATATCAGAGACTGTAGCTCTGCTAGAGCCATGTACTTTGTCTATATATCAGCCTGTTGGGTAAAGAGACTGAACTTTCCCTATCTCTGCACCTGTGTGACAAGACAAGCCTGTCGTTTTCTTCTGTTTGTTTTGCTGAATAAAGCCATTTTTATTTTACTGAACTGTCTGAACAGGCCTTTCACCTCTCTGATCCCCTACAATACATACATGTATTTACATACACCCTCACACATATGTATACCCACACATCCACATACTGTTTTTTTTTTTTTAAACGTGTATATACATATACACACACCCATATCACATATACATGCATACATACCTACACACACATGCAACACCTGCAGAGGACAGCAAGGAATGGGAAAGGTAATGAAAGACAAAAGAGGGAGACATGGGTAAAAGGTACAGGTGACCCTATATGGCACAAGGGGCTAAGAGAGAGATAAAGATTAGCTGGCCCCCCATATTCCACAAGCACTGCAGTTGTTACCAATTTAAAAGCAGATTTCGTTCCTAAAGAGGAAACACTGCAGAGGCCCCAATAAGACCCACACAAGGAGCTCCCAGACTATATAGCGCATGTTAGCAGCCTGAGCACTGGGACTTCGCACTGGGAGAGGCTTGAACCCAGCTGGATGCTGCACTGAGGCAGAGGGGGGGACATAGTACTGCTTACTCTTCACTGGTGCGTTGAGGTATGAGGAAAAAAAGAAGAATGTGGTGGGGCCTAACTAGGCCTTTCATTTATGCTATTCACTGGTCCTGAGGGAGTGGTCAAGAGGCGGAGCTCTATCACTAGTATGCTGCAATGTTGGCGTCAGGAAAAATTATTAAATACCTTTTCTCATCAGCAGTATATAGCAGTCTTGTGATTTCTAGTGTCTGGTTAAAGCTTGTAGGAGGAGTTTTCATTCTATTCGGACTGTTCTATGAGGCAGAAGGATCCCTGACCCTCTGTTTGGACAGGGCTGATTGGCCCTGTGCTCACATCCACTTTCCCAAGAAAAGAGAAAAAAAACTTTCTAGCACTTCACGCCAAACTGAGCATGTACACCCTGTCCCCGAGCGCTGTAAATAACAGGAGATATATTGGGGACTGTGAAAGATGGGGAGGATCAGAGAAGACCAGATCAAACAGCCTTTTTACACAATGCAGAGCATTAACCCCTTAGGTTCAACAGTGAGTATAGCGAGCATGCTTTACTGCATTAAGACTGATTTTACTGTTGTGGGTTTAGTAACACTTTAATGATGCATGAATGTTTGGCTAAAGTTCAGATTTAAGCACCCTTTGGTCTATTTATATATACAATAATAATAGACTCTCACCTAACATTCTGATTTATGATACCAGGGACGTGCGGTGAGGTCAGTGGCTGGGGAGGTACTGGCTAGAATCAGAGTCAGATATACACAGGTTACATACGCCGCGAACGTTAGTGCGAGAGCAATAATTCTAGCACTAAACCTCTTCTGTAACTCTAAACATGTAATCTGTAAAAAAAATTTAAAGCGTCATCTATGGAGATTTTTATGTGCTGAAGTTTGGCGCCATTCCATGAGTGTGCACAATTTTAAAGTGTGACGTGTTAGGTATCCATTTAATTGGCGGACAAATTACTGAAGTTTGAAGTTATAACTCAAACCAGTAATTTCACAGTAAATAGATAAAAAAAAAATCTTATAACATATAGCATAATAATATGTGTTTTAACTTGATTATAATAGTACCTTTTCAACAGAAGCAGATTCACATTCCCCCTTATAACTGTGTGAAAAAAACATGGGATTGTGGGTAAATCTTATACCCATAAACCCATGTTTTTTCTTTGTAGTTAAGAGGGCTGGGCTAGAAGGGAGCATTTGTCTTTTAGACACATGCCCCTTCTATGACACTGCAGTGAGAGGCGTGCCTCCACTGCAGCATTTTTATTGGACAGGTGGGGCTAATGGTACTTTATCATTGGTCCAAGACTCCACGTTGTCCATTGAGCTGTGCCTCTGACAAGAAGTGAGGTGAGGCACTGTGAGCTCATCCTCTGTCTGCTGCAAACAGAAGCTACATACAGAGCAGCCAGTTTAAATACAAGTTGGCACACTGACAAGCTGCGCAAGAAGCCCCGTATCTCTGGGATCATAGGTCGCAGGAGCCCCAAATTTTACCAATGGTAGGGTAGGACTTAGGCCACCTAACCCCCCCCCCCCCAAATTTGAGGTCTCTGTGACCTCAGGTAGCCGAGCTATGATCCTCGATTTTTTTTTTTAATGTTCATAGCTCTGCCTCACCTGACTGCACGTCCCTGTATGATACTATATTTAATATGAGCACCATGGCGTACATGGTTGGGACCTTCAACAAACTAAATCTAATTACCTTAAGGAAATTTAAAATTTTCAGTGATTCATTTACATCCCATTTACTACCTCTCAGGAACCGAAGCAAAAATAGTATTCTTTTGACACAGCCACCTTCAGGTGATTGGACACTGGCAAAAAAATTAAACAAAGCTGCTGGGTCATCCCCCATATAACCCCTCACACTTCCAGCTAGTCTGTTTGGTAGAAAACAATAGGGAGATCCTAAGAACAGGGAGGAGGGCCCTGTGTTCTGTCCTGTCCTCAAAACAGATTTTACTAGTAAATTTAAAAAATCGGAATTTTGACTTGCCTGTAAATTCCTTATCTTGGAGCACAGTGCAGGACCCTGGGCTTGTTTTCATAGACCATGGGTTATATGCAGCTAACTTGGGGTGATGGAGACTGTCAAAAAAACTTGCTTGGTCTCCCAAGAGCATACACATAACCCCACCCAATCCATGAGACTCCTGTTTTAGTAAGCAATAATAAGGAGTGAGTAAAGACAAAGAGGGGGGGGGCTGCGTTCTGTTCTGTACTGTACTCCAAGACAAGGAATTTACTGGTCAAGTGGTTCTAAAGCCAAAATGTTTTTTTTTTTAGTGTAATGCATTCCCTTCATTAAGGTAAAGAAATGATTTACTGTTGATGGGCCCACAAGAAAACAGGTGTTAAAGAACCCCAAAAAAAACTCTTTCATCAGCCGAGGCTTGAACATCCGTGTGCTAGGTCTAAATCGAGGAACAAGTGGCAGCCTTGTAAATCTGGGAAGCAGACGCTTGAGGCTGAAAATCCCAAGAGACACCAACAGCTCTAGTAGAAGGAGGAACTCTGTTCTAGACATGTGCATTCGTTTTTGTCCGAATGCATTTTTGTCCGAAATTCAGGTATTTTCGTTATCGTTTTAACAAACGATAACAAAAGTGCAGAATCCGAAAAACGAAAGATCCGACATAAACAAATGCTTTTTTTCGTTTTTGTTGCTACAACAGTTCGATATAGATAGGAGATTCGACATGATGATGACAATAACAATCTGTGTCCATCAAACCTGTGGTCGAATGTGCCTAACCTTAACTCTATTAGTCCAAGGTTATTCTACATAGAGAGAAAAGATTCGACGTAGGGGAGAAAAGATTCGACGTAGGGGAGAAAAGATTAAAAAAAATAATGATGATGAATGTTATTGGCTGATTGTAACCAAAGAGGAGGAGCAGTAAAATAGCTAGAACTAAGTACACACGTACTTTGGCTTATGGTGTCTGTTGAAAGTTCTAAGAAGATTTGACGGAGCAGGTAAACTATACGGCGTCGTACAGTTTAGCTGCTCCGTCGAATTTTCTTTGAACATTCGACAGACACCATAAGCCTTCAATGACAGATTCGACCTTAATTTGGATTTTCGGACGAATGCAATTTTTAACGAAAAACAAAATAAATAAAAACTAATTTCGGGAGTAACTAAATAAATTTATTTTTCGGACGAAAACGAAATTCCGAAACGAAATATTTCAGTGTGCACATGTCTACTCTGTTCCTGATGGTGTAGGCGCTGGAGATAAGTTGCCTTTACCTGAGTGGAACCAAAACAAATTGGTTAAGTATAGCTCGTTGGCTCAGGAATCAGGAGCCGCCTTGCCGGTTTGGAACACGGTTCAGAATAAGCACAGCTCATACCTAATCTTCAACAACAAATATAGAAAAGAGGAATTTTGACTTACCTGTAACTTCCATATCTTGGAGTAAAGTACAGGATACAAGCAAAGTATTGATAGACCTTAAGTTTCAGGACCTGTGGGCCTCTCCCCTATAACCCTGCCCCACTCTGTCAGTCCTCAGTTTTATAGCAAGCAATGCAAAGTATGCAATGAATGGAAGGGAGGATGGCCTCTGTCCTGTACTGTACTTCAAGATATGGCATTTACAGGTAAGGCTCTTATCTTAATCATACAGAACCGGACACAGGCAAACTATTCATAAACCTGGATGTTCCCGAGCATTGAATGGGAATGGTAGGCAACAACTAGGCAAACACAACTGTGTCAAGAGGCCCAACTTCAGAGTGCCACTGCAAGAAACTTGTGGCCAAAAGCTGCATCTGCAGAAGATTGCACATCCAGCTGGTAGAACATTGAATAGGGGGGGGCCAAATGGCAGGCGTTACAAATCTGGGCTACAGAAGCCTGATAGTCCAGGATACTCCCACCGATCTGGTGGAATGGGCATGTAAAAGCATAGGAAGAAATGTTATTGAGAATGTAAGCTCTAGCTATCAGATTTCTTATCCATCAAGCAATAGTGGACTTTAAAGCAGGGTGTCCCTTGCAAGGTCCAGAGAACAGGACAAATAGGGAATCAGTCTTCCTAATCAGACCTGTAGCTTTGAGGTAGAGTCTAATGGCTCTGACTGTTTAGGCAATGAAGAGAGATTTCTTTTTGATGCTTTGGAGCAGGACAGAAGAATGGTAGAACTATGTCCTTATTGAGATGGAAGACTGATGCCACCTTAGAAAGAAAGGACAGTCTTGGACACAAAACTTCTTTGTCATTTTGAAGGATGAGGGAAGGCTTCTTACAAGAGAGAGTCACCAATTCTCTGACAGGCATAATAGCAACCAAAAAGGCCACTTTGCAAGAGAAGTCATCTAAGGGAATATCCCTGATGGGTTCAAAGGGTGATTTCTGCAGAGAACCAGGTTAGGAATCTTAGTACAAGATGCTGCAAGGGGGCTTGATGTGAGATGCACCTTGAATAAACATTTTTACAAAGGAGTGCAGAGCCAGAGGTCTTTGAGAAAGATTGGACAAGGCTAAAACATGACCTTTTAGAGCACTTAAGGCTCAATTTGTGTCAAGACCTAATAACTAATTGTTAGAAGGCCAGTAAAGGCAGGATGGAACAGAGGGCCCCAAGGCAGTAGATCTGCTGGGGAGAGGCCAGGGGTCGCCTGCTAGAAATATGTTTGTTTACCAGTTTAGTGCAATGATATCACTGTTTTCGTTTCCTGCACCATCTTTTTGCACTGGAGGGAGGGTGTAGATAAGCCTGAACTGAGAATAGTGAACTATTAAGGCATCTGAGACAGCGGTAGAGGATCCTTGGTCCTGGCCACAAACAGAGGTAGTTTGTTGATGAATCTGGAGGCTAGGATGTCTACATCCAGTATCCCCCATTTCTATTGAAGATGTTGGGGTGAAGGGTCCATTCCCCTTGACCCAGTGGATGGCAGCTGGGGTAGTCCGCTTTCCACTCCAGGGATATGTGCCGTAAAGATCGATGGACAGTGAGTTTCCATCCATGAGATTACTTTGCTTGCTTCCTTAAAGGCTAAAAGACTCCTGGTGTCTGACTGCATCCTGATTGGATGTTCATGCAGAAGGGGCTTTTAGTGTTGCAGAGCCATCCAAACTGCCCTGAGTTCCAGGATTTTGATGGGGAGTTTGGTTTCCACAGGAGACAATATTCCCTGGATCATGAGGGACTGAAACACTACTGCTCAGCCCGAAAGACTGGAATCTGTTGTTAAACCTTTCCAGTGATAGGTAAGGAAAAACTTCCCTATTGTTAGTGCTAAGGTTGCGATCCACCAAGTTACGGAATTCCTTGCCTGGCTGCACAGGAGCATAGGTAGGTTGAGAGAGAATGCATGCTTGTTCCAGGTTGACAAGATGTTGTGTTTGGAGAGTTCATGAATGAAATTGGGCAAATGGTTCAGGCTTGACAGAGGCTACCATGTGGCCTAGAACTTATGAAGAATCTTGTTGTGCGATGTATTTTTGACCTTAATTCTCAAGAGTGGGCTCTTAAGTGAAAGAATTTTCTTTTCTGGAAGAAAAACCTTTGCTTGGGATGTGTCCAGGACAAGACCTAAGTATTCCCGGCGAAGAGAAGACTGAAAAGTATGTGGTGGAAAAGATGGTGCAAAAATGAGTATAGATCTTCAATTGCCCCAGTAATGATAGTCTTAATATTTCCAAGAATATCCATGGTGTTGGAAGATGACAGAAAACACTTTGTATAGCTGCTGCACCTCTCAAAAAAGGACCTTGGGTGATCCTGTGACATGTGTAAAGAGTGAGAGCACACCACTTTTGAAGTGTAGTTTATTAAAATTGCAATTAAATCATATGTATATATGCACTCACTGTGTAACTTGAAGTAACTGCATATCAAGTTACAGATCCAGGCAGCGTAAGGTGGCTTTGCACTGTTTGTCATAGTTGGAAGAGACTGAGCGTGTGTTTTTTTTCTATCTTCCCAGCTGTCTTACTGCTAGACATGTGCACTGCAGAAAAATGTTAGTTTTCGTTGTTATTCCTTTTTTTTTTTTCATTTTTCGGGTCATTCGTTGTGATCGAAATTCATTATTTCTAATAGATTCGAAAAATCGTAAATTTGGAAATCCAAAAGAATGAAAATCCCAAAATAAGAACGAAAATGTGAAAATCCGAAATAATAACTAACTATTAAATTATTGTACAAATTAAAAATAAATATGAATAATACGTTTTTTATCATTATTAATAATTTGTTACGTTCCATTCGTTTAGATGCAGCATTTTTATTTCGTATAATTCGTAACTTCGGATAAATTCATATTCGTTATGTTCACTAACAGCCAAGTTTGAAAGGAAACGCCAATACTTGGAATTTAATAGATAGTAATAGTTATTATTTCAGATTTTCGGGTTTTAGTTCTTATGAATTTTCAGATTTTCGAATTTTCGTAAAAATTTGTTAAACAGTTTTTGTTAATCCGAATATTTCTGAATTAATAAATTTGTCGGATTTAGTCGAATAAACAAATTTGGAATGAATAATTGGATGGTGGGTGGTGTGTCCTACCAGATACGGCACCTCATCCCGAGTCGAAGATCTCAAAAAATGGGGGAATGTGAGGTCAGGCACTGATGTGGACGAGGTGTGGCTCGCAGTCTCTGCTCTAATTCATCCCAAAGGTATTCTATCGGGTTGAGGTCAGGACTGTGCAAACCAGTCAAGTTCCTTCACCCCAAATTGCCGTAAGCAATATTATAGGCCATCCCTACAACATGGGGTCTGGGTATGGCTTCCAAGGTTTATGGAGGTTGTACTGATCTGGATACATAGCTTCTGTATAGACAGTGAGGGTTGGTTGAAGAATCAGAAGATAAAAGAAAAAGAATAAACTAGTTTCTCCAGAAAGGAGAAAGAGGTCCATCATCTCTAGACACTAGCAAAAAATAAATAAATAACTCAGGGCTCACAGAGTGGGATAGGGTTATAGGGGAGGCAGTCTAGGGCAGTATTTCTCCATGTTTTTCAGGCCAAGGCACCCTTTTAAAAATGGACAATCTTGAGGAATCCCATTCTAAAATGTAAAAGCTATTATAATAGTTTTACATAATGCAGCAACACCCACAAGTCCAAGTAGGACACCCAACATTAGAGGTGATTTATTCTTCAAAAGCAAATATACTTTTGCACCCTGGTACTGAGTAGTATTCCAGTGTTTCTCTTCTCCCTCAGGTTTTCTCCATCCCTCAGCTAATGTGACTCAAACGCTGATGGAGAGGGTCAAACATAGGATGCTATGCAGGCAACTGGCATCCTCCTTAACTGATGATGGCATTGAAACATGAAAACCTGTACAACTAAAAAAGGCAGGCTTTATCCACACGCTGGCTTGTATACAATTTTTGGGCAATGTTTAGGCATTTTGTCAAGGCACCCTAGTTGAAAAAGGCTGCTCTGGGGTGTGTGTCCTCAAAAGCTTGCCACTATCCAATCACTTTAAAGAGGAGGTCCGCCCACCACTGCAAAAATTAAAAGCCAGCAGCTACTGGCTTTTAATAATCGGACACATACCTGTCCTGGAATCCAGCGATGTCAGCACCACAGCTGATGTTTCCATCAGCTGTTGATTGCTGCCGCCTCCATTGCGAGTAAGGGAACCCGGCAGTGTAGGGGACCCTACTGCGCATGTTGATTGTTTTGGAATGGTTGAGCTTAATAAGGTTTTTTTTATTTTTGAGTCATACCCTTAGATCCATGCTTCCAGTCAGTTTTGGGAGGGTGACAAGGTGTAGTTTTCTCATCAGATCTTAGGAAAGCTGAAGTTCACAAATCTTGCAAGAAGGGTGCACAATGCCTTTCGGTGCCATCTGTTATGCAGAGAACCTGAACTGTGGAAACTGGGCCCAAAAAGGCAAGCAGAAGACTAAAGTTTAGCCTTTAGGGTTTCTGCAGCCAATCATTCTCCATGACTAACATGTCTTGTTCGGCACTGTTTTGAGGCAGCCATCCTTGTAGAGGAGCAGAGCTCTTGTCAGATGTGCCCCAATGACTGGCTGAGCAAAAAGAAAATAGTAGCAGGAGAGGTGTGCAGAAAGTACATATCTTCAAAATAAAGCAAGCAGATCCTTACACTTCGGGTCCAGCTTCTTTACCAAGAAGAACAGTGACCAGCACAGGGATGACATCACCAAAGCTCACTCAAAATCTGCTGAGACTAGCAGTCAGAGACAGCAGTGCCTCAGATGATCTCACACTGTTACTCTACAGCTCAGTACTATCTTCTGTAAGCAATTCATGGCAAAATGGTATACCTTCCTGGCTACTGATTACAGACAAGTATAATTTTTAAGCATTTCCTAGAAGATGGCAAATTTTCATTTTTTGAATTAAGGCCTTTCATTTTGAGGCCACATTCACAATGGCAGTCCTGAATTTAGCTTTTCTAAATTCAAGAAAAGTTATCTGAAAAAGTATAACAGTTAACTTTCCCAGATCACGTTATCCTGCATTTAGATTTTCCTGCTTTAACCGCTTCCAGACCAGCCGCTGCAGTTATGCTGCAGCAGGTTGGCTCCCCTGAGCGAAACCACATAGTTGTACGTTGGCTCGCAGGGTCCGGATAACAGGCGTGCCGATGCTCATTGCCAACGGTCGCAATGACAGCCGGCCACCAACGATCGTGACCAGGAGAGACAGAACAGGGACGAGTGTGTGTAAACACACACTCGTCCCTGTTCTGACAGATCATGTGTCAAAATTGTCCGATGTGTTTGCCATAATGTCGCAGTCACGATAAAAATTACAGATCGCCGCCATTACAAGTAAAAAAAAAAAATAAAATAATAAAAATGCTATAAATATATATCTATTTTGTAGACGCTATAAAATATTTTGTGCAAACCAATCAATATACGCTTATTGTGATTTTTTTTTTAACAAAAATATGTTGAAGAATACATATTGGCCTAAACTGAGAAACAATTAGCTTTTTTTTAAAAAAAATGGGGATATTTATTATAGCAAAAAGTACAAAATATTGTTTTTTTCAAAATGGTCACTTTTTTTGTTAATAGCGCAAAAAATAAAAACCGCAGAGGCGATCAAATACCACCAAAAGAAAGTTCTATTTGTGGTGAAAAAAGGACATAAATTTTGTTTGGGTACAAAGTCTCACGACCACGCAATTGTCAGGTAAAGCGACGCAGTGCCGAATCGCAAAAAACCCTCTGGTCAGGAAGGGGGTAAATTCTTCCGGGGCTGAAGTGGAAAAAGATGGTTTAGTCTGCAAAGTTTCCCTATGGAAATCATTGTTGTGCATCTGCCCAGTACCGCACAGGATCTCCCAACATCTTACCAGCCAGCAATTGAGCCCAAAATCGAATGCACATCCACAGAAAGCTCTTCAATACGTTGACAAGCTGTTGCTGAACTTACCATTAAAATAAACAGATTTCAAATTGTACAAGCATTGAAGATTTACTTGCCAGCAATGAAGACTATGCAATTAAAAAGACCTCTGCAAGTATCCTATCTAGAGGCAACCGTCCGAAATACAGGCAGCCAAAGAGGATAGTATCCCCTTAATGGTTACTCTTGCTACTGGTCAAACCACAGGCCTCAGTAAATGCATATATCTCTTCACCTTCAAAAGAGGTGCAAAACTTCCAAATGAACATGCAACAATGACAGTGCACCTATCTCGCAATGCTAGCTGGTAGAAGAAACCGAGGGTGATCCTGCCAGTAACACTCCTGGGGGGTGCAACAACCCTTAAGTCGAGCCATATACACTGGTAAATTTCAATGCAAATTTTTGTACAAAGTAATCTTGTTAGTGCATTCCATAATATTATAAGATCTGATGAATGTCACTCAAAAGTACTTCAAAACTTTGCTTTAAACATTCGATTTTGGAACGCTAAACAAAAACCACATTCACTGTTAAAATTGCACTACTTAAAATGTTTTACAAACAATGATTTTTCCCTATCAACCATTAGAAATAAAAACATTCCAAAATTATAAAAAAAATATATGTAGCGCTGGTAGATTTCTAATCTACTGCTGATAGGTAAATTTAGTGGGTTACTTGTTAGGTGTAGTTAGATTTGCCTCTGTTCCAGCTTGGCTGGGTTGCGTGTAGTTCCACACTGTGCCGGTGGGTGTCGTTGTCACCATGGGTCAGTGTTGGAAAGGCAACGTGTTGAAGCGTATGGGTGCTCTTCTGTCCCGGAGACAACTCGGTGGAGGTGGTCCTCCTAGTTGCATTCTGGGAGAGGGTATTTATGGGACAGACGCCATGTTTAGGGGTTCGTTTCCAGCCACCTGCTGGCCCTCCTGGCCGACAGGTATGCGTTAGGAGTACCACCTCGTGGTCCTCCGATCCAGAGGCCCACATAGATGCAGCGTGTGGGTGGGCCCAGAAGCCTGCCTGGGGCCTACCACAGCAGCAGAGGAATGGTCCTGGGCTGTCTATCCTGAGAGAAGAAGCTGGACAACTGAGGAGATCCCAGGGGAGGACGCGTCATGGAAGGATCATGCAAAGTGCTGGTCTGGAGAGGGGCCTGGTGACGTATCCTGAAGTAATCTTACTGCATAGTACTGCTGGGTTGGCTTAAAGGTTCAAGTGCTGTGTCTGATATTCACCATAAACCATTACATCCTGTGGCAGAGGATCGTACGGGTTTTGCTCCAAACAAGTCTGTGGCAGAGACTTTTGTTCGTGCTACGTACTGGCTGCTAGGCGAGTGAGAGAAACCTATCCAGGCAGGCAAAGACTGAATGCCACAAGGGGAGTATATTCAGTTACAAGCGTTCAATTCCTAATGATGTACCAAAGAATACGAAGAAAAAGGTATTTGATCTTCCCTGCAATTTTCCTTTTGCCTCTTTCCTGCTACTTCCTTTATTACCTGTTCATTAAAGCATTGAAAAAGATACTCAAGTGTCTGGCGCCTACATTGTCCAGAGGTAAACTCAACGGGACCCTAGACCCGGTGCCGGTGAAGGAGAGGTGGCAAAAGTGAAGGCAACAGCCCATTTTAAACCAGCAGCTCCACCGAGAGTTAGTGCTACATATATATAAAAAAAATTTCTACCCATGTATGGCCAGCATTTAGGAAAGAATCCAAGCCTTTTTTTAAAGCAATCTACAGAGCTAGCCAGAACCAGCTTTTGAGGAAGATTATCTTTTTCCTCCAAACAGAGTGCCTCCTTGTCCTCTGGAGGACCTTAAAGTGATTAAACTCTACACCAAGTTCTCTATATGGACCGCTTATATATTTATACAGGTTGATCATATCCTCATTTAATCTTCTCGTCTCAAGAGGAGAATAAATTCAGTTCCTTTGATCATTCCTCATAGCTGAGCTCCTCCATGTCTCGTTTGTTGCCCTCCTCTGTACTTTTTTACAGTTCCGATATTTTTTGTGTGAACTTGCACACAAAACTGAACTGCATATTCCAGATGAGGTATTATTTGTAAAAGGTGGCAAAATTATATATTTTTTCTCAAAACAAGAAAGGATTTTGCTCGCTTTGGAAACCGCAGCTTGGCATTGCTTACCATTATCAAGCTTACAATCTACCAAAACACCAGATCCTTCACCATCGATTCCCCCAGTTGTACTCCTAGTATGTATAAAGCATGCATATTCTTTGCCCCCAAATGCATAACTTTACATTTTTCAACATTAAACCTAATTTGACAATTAGTTGCCCAAGTACACAGTGCATTAAAAGGTCAGCTTTTAAAGTGGTTGTACACCCTGTACAACCACTTTTACCTACAGGTAAGCCTATATTAAGGCTTACCTGTAGGTGCTTGAAATATCTCCCAAACCTCCACGGTTTAGGAGATATTTACTAAAAAGCCGAGCGCCGATGACATTGGCGCATGTGCACTTTAGAAAGGGCACATTGTGACTGGCAGCTCCCACACGCATGCGTGGGAGTGACGTCACTCGGCTCCAGGCAGTAAGAGCCAGAGTTTACTGCCCCGGAAGGAAGAGTGATGAGGGAAGAGGGATAAGTGGCTACTATGCGATGCATAGTAGCCCATTATGCTTTACCTTTGCAGGGAAATAAAGAGGAAGTAAAGCCCACCAGGGTTTACTTCCTCTTTAAGGGCTCATGCACACAGGATGTTGTTATAGCTGCTGTTAGGGGCGTTTGATTTTCTTTTTTTTAACTGCCTCTAAAAGTCCCTCTATGTTAGCCTATGTATTCATGCACACATAAAACTGTCAGGAGGTGTTTGGAGGCATAAGCTTTAGTGGCAGTAGTGGGTGGGGGGGAGCCTGTGCTTCCAGGAGCAGTGAAAACGGAAAACAAAAAAATGCAGCTAAACGTGTTTGACGTTTTTACATTATAAAGAGTGTTTTTAATGTAAAACTCGCAACGCTAATGTAAAAACACAGATAAATGGAAAGAGAGAAAAAAAAAAAAGATTTTTAGCTCTGGCCTTTTCAAAACATCCCGTGTGCATAAGCCCTAAGTTGGAGACATTTTGTAAGGATGTTACTCTACAACTTGGTGTCATCTGCAAAGACTGAAATGGTATTTTTAATCCCAGACCTTATATCATTTATAAAAGATATTACAAAGTAAGGGTGCCAGCACTGATAATTTTAGAGTTAGGCCATTCAACTGTGTAGGACTAAAATACAGCATCAAAAAGGTGGCCGATTACACTCGCTTTAAAATTTGCAGGGGAGATGGATAGGCAGAGTGATAGACATTTAGAAGTCAAGCTTTATTGAACCATATTCACTCTACTGGCTGCAGTGTGGCTAGTAAGGAAAAAAAAACTTTTTTACCAGGCGTCATTTGCCACTCCATATTTAAAGAAAAAGCCCCATAAACAAACGTGGTTTAATGTCTTTTAATAGCAAACTTACAGAACAGCACAGAAGACAGACAACATTAAAAACATGTATCTGAATGCAGGACAACTCAGTTAAAAAAAAATAATAATAAGAGTGAATGGATGGAATTTACCATATGGTAAAATGCTACAAACATTTAGTTGCCATCAATAAGAAATTTACTTAAAAAAAAAAAAAAAAAAAGAAAAAAAAGAAAAAAGAAAAATCCAAATGCTGGCATTGTCCAGAAAAAAAATAAAAATTTAACAGGTCTATTTATATTTTTTATTATAAAGTTGAGGTGTTTTTTTTTCTCTATTTTAACTCAAAGTTTTTGTTGTAGTTGAATGTGTTTGAAGAGTACCCTGTCACATGCACAGTATAATCTGCTGTTTTAGGAGCGCTAGAAGGAAATGTTACTTGCCTGCATATCTGGCTTAGTCAAAACTCTTATGTGAAAGTGGCGCTACCTGACTTCCATGGGTTGGGCATGTAAAGCTCAATGACATGATGTTCAATGTTCTAATAACACGATTACCAGGAGACAGAAAATGCTGCTTCAAAAAAAAAAAAAAAAAAAAAGGTAGAAAATAGCCTCCTGAAGGCCTGACGAGCTGACAAGTGACATATTCCCTTTAACAAGTACGCCCTTTGAATTAAAAAGGAATTGCACCCATCGAGAATCTCAAATAGCTATGCCGATTCCTAATTAGTGGCTTCTTCCTTTACGTGTATGTGACAGGTAAACTTTACATACATAATGCCAGTAAATCCAAAACGGATATTTCACTTTGGGAGAGATTGTGGTGGGTCAGGTCACCCATAAGCTTCATATAGCTCTGGAAATTTAGACATGGAATCTCCAAGTTCTCATCTCTGCGCACCTGCCATGAGGCCAATCAATATATAAAAATGTAAAATATGTAAATCACTATTTTCCCTGTCTTCATTGTGACATATGGGAAGGAATTTTTTTTCCCTATAAATATTTTAGTCAACAGCAGCAAATAAAGCAGAAATCTGACAGCATGCTGATTGCACAAAACTTAGTAGCCATGTAACGATTCAAATACAGAATTCTAATTCCAGCTGCCTTTAATCAGAGGCAGAAGCTTAAAACAAAACAAAAAAAACTACACTATTAGAAAAGCACCAAATAGCCAGAGGTTATTCCCAATTAGAGATTCCCTTTAAGGTTACGTTGGACTGCAGCAGCAGAATTAAGACTTGTTTTGCTGAGACATGACTATGGGGTACGGAGGCAGGACATCACCACTGTATTCTGTAAAGTGTACCAGAAGTTAAGTAGGCGACAGAAGCCACCAGCACCCGTCCATAATTTGAATATCAGTTTTGGATGGACTGACCCTTTCATGTAAAAATCACACATATGAAGATGGAAGAAATTTAGCACACTTGAACCTGTCCCCCTACATTTTCCATTCACAATCATATATTTAGGTACCTTTAACCCCATGAAGAAAAAAATATATCTAAAACGCTCAAACTACCAATTACACGGAAGAAGAGATTTATTTTTTTTCGGGTTTGAAGATGACAATGTTTATCTCGATAGGAATTTTTATTTCTTTTAAGCGCGCTCTCCACGGATGCGGCGTGCTAGCTGGATGTCTTTTGGCATAATTGTGACACGTTTGGCGTGGATAGCACACAAGTTGGTGTCCTCGAACAGTCCGACCAGATATGCTTCACTGGCCTCCTACAAAAGACAGAAAGAATAAGTTAGGCTCCGATTTCATGTAAAGCAATTTATTACCATTACACAACACAAATGTTCATAAATTAATGATAATGGGCTGCAAGCATCATTGTAAATGATCTAAACACTTAGGCCCCTTCCAGATGGAGCGGAATCCATCGAAGCGGATCCGCCTGCTCACTGGGGTATTTCTCCGCTGAGCAGGCGGATGACAGGTCCGTGTCTGCTCTACTATGCAGAGTAAACACGGACACAGCCTTCTGCTCTCTATGGGGCAGTTGGATGGCAAACGCATCCCCATCCGCCTGTTTTTAGCGGACCAGAACGGATGCCAATGGGTGACGGACACATGTCCACTGACACTCGCCTCCCCACAGAGAATGGGTGGTCCAATGGGGTCCGTCTGAAAAACAGACCCACTCAGTCCGCTGGTGTGAAAGGGGCCTTATTGTTACAGAATATTGCAGTCTTATCTTTCAGAAGAAAGAGTGTATGCTGTTATTCTCTTGTATTCACTGCCAAATAGAACAAAGATAACAATCCAGCACAAAGTCAGGGCAACCATGGAGGCTGTGCTGCATCCTGCCTGATCATGTGTCCAAACTGCTAGAGGAGACAAACTGTCAAACAACAAAGCCTCTAGTTTTCCTTCATGCAATCTTAAAAGCACCCTTGTTATATATGACAGTTGTTTTGAATGTCCTAGCTTTGGGCTAGAGTAATGCCGGCCATACACGGTTCGAATCTAGAAAGAACTTTCTTTTGAAAATCGTATCTAAGAATTTTCGTACGAATTTCGCACCAGTAGTGGGCTTCAGCAACGGGCGATTTTCGTGCGGCAATCACATTTGAGGAATCGGACATGTTGGAAATCTTTAGAAAAACGAATGATTATCTAATCAATGATGGGAAAATCGTGCAAGAAATGTAATAAGAAAAGAAAATTTACGGAGAGAAAATAAGATTCCCGGCCACGAAAATTCTTTTCTGTAGCAAAATGAGGTGAAATTGAAGGCTTGGTCAGCCGAATTTCGAAAAATCTATGGTGGCATCATCGGTTTTGGATCACAAAAAAAAAAAAAAAAAAACTTTAATTTTGAAAAGAAAATTTGTTTGAAATTCTATGGTCTGCTTAAGTTATGGTATCCGACCTTACAACAAACACTTCTGCTCTGATAGGGAGAGGATACAAAAAAAGAAAACAAGATTAAAAAAACTGAATTAAAAAAACAAAAAAAAAAAAAACGAAACAATAGAGCCACAGGGGAGAAGGTATAAAACCTTTATATGCAAAACTAGCATAGTACACCAAGAAAAGTAAATTTACAGTACTTTTTTTTCAGAGACAGGAATGCAATCATTTTCTTGGGGTAATTTTGCTAAAGTCTTGTGAATTTAGCCCATTGCCTTTCTAGAGGAAGATAGAGGAGCCGAGTTTTATGACAAAGAGGGGGGCATTCAAAGTCCATCAATTATGGAGATTCACAGAATGCATAGTAGAAGGAGAAAGAAAGAAAGTTCTTAGGTTTAGGGTTCTTTACTGTAAGAGCGGCAAGGATGTGGAATTCCCTTCCACAGGCGGTGGTCTCAGCGGGGAGCATTGATAGCTTCAAGAAACTATTAGATAATCACCTGAATGACCGTAACTTACAGGGATATATAATGTAATACTGACACATAATCACACACATAGGTTGGACTTGATAGACTTGTGTCTTTTTTCAACCTCACCTACTATGTAACTATAAGAAAGAGAGAAAAAAAAAAAAAAAAGGACTTTTACAGGGAATAAAATGTAAAAGCCCCCCAAGGTATATGTTTTTGTGGCTTTTACATTGACAAGCAGTGCCAGTAATGTACATTGTCCTGTTTCAAGTGAATGTCCAAAAACCCAACCCCACACCCTGCCCACCTCACTCCCTGAGCAGAATAGTTGACAGCTCTAAAATACTTGCCTTTGCTTCAGAAAACCACTGTTCCAGGATCCCATGGACACCAGTCACTTGATCTGTCTTCAAGTACAGATCACATGACAGGCTCCCACAGGAACCATTTTTTGAGGTATTTTATGGAGCACTTCATTATTCCCTATGGTTGGGCCTAATGCATAAGTGACATAGGATACTGCGAGCACCTCAATTCATAAATGCTGCCTAAGCCTGGGAGTATTTGTAGGAAATTGCTTAGGAGGGGAAAGTGGTGGAAAGATAGGATGATAAAATATGTGACGGAACGCACCAGAAAAAGGTTGTAGAGTCCAAAATTAAATGTGTGAAAAGATGGTATTCAGTAAGACCGGTCAAAGACTGTTGGAATCTGGCCGGTTCAGCAGGAGCCTGCCGAGATTCAAACCGTGTATGGACAGGCTGATCGATTAACAACCAGCCTGCCAGATTTTACATGCAATTATTGCTAGCGGCTGGTATAGTCACTACAATAATCACTGTATTCTCCCAGTGGGAGAATACAATGCCTCGGCAGGAGGGCCTGTGGTTGCAGGAAAGAAATTTGCTCCGTGTATAGCTTGCATAAGCCAAAGCATTTTGGGATTTCCGGTGGGTACCCCTATAGAACAGTGCTTTATATGTGCCAAGAGGTGTATTATGGACAATAGAAAACAAAAGAAAAAAAAAAATCACTCTATAACATATGTTGTGCACAGTTCCTGGCTCAGCAGCCTGGTGCAGGCTTCTGCTTTGATTGTATGTAAACCCGAACAATGAAACTGCTCAGTTGCCATCTCCTGCTCTGTCAAATATATAATTTACAGTGTTTTGTTATATCTTTTCAATAAGTGCAAAACAGTACCTGTTTATTCTACCAGAAATCCTGTGAGCAGATAGCCTTCTGCACCCTCTGCTTGTGCTGCACTTATTAGTTATATTGTTCCTAGCTTACTCTGAGGATTCCAAAACCCTGTCCCTCTATGGAGCAGGAGAGGAGGATGGGGCGGTTCCATAGTCCTGTTCGGTTGTCCTTATACAGTAGGGTGATGGACTATTGTGTTCAGGAAGTGTGTTACTGACAAGATCACCAAATTCTAAAGAATGTTTGTTTGCTTTCTTACCTTAAAGTGGTTGTGGTCATATGCCCAGTGAAGTGAACAGCCTCAGGTGATACAGAGATTAAACAAATCCTCCTACATACGTTTTACTTGTTTATCTGCAGTCTTCTCTTTCCTACACCCCTTCAAAAAGGGCAGAATCATGTTAAATGCCTTCCCCATCTGTTAGTATCACAGAGGAGGGGGCTGAGAGCTGCAGTTAGTGTGTGAGAGCTGACTGGAAGAAAGGAACACACCCCTCTCCACACAGCTGGGAAGGAAGGATACAGAGATGTGTTCTGAATAGACGAGCTGTGTGCTGAGGTCTCTTCCCCCATCACAAATGTATCTCATGTGTCAGTAAACTTCTCAGAAGTGACATGCTGATAACCGAGGAACAAAGCACAAGATAGAAAACAATACCTTTGAGCGAGAAGTAAACACTACAGATATATGTGATCAGATTTCATGACTGAAGTTTACAACCACTGTCTAACACCCAAATTATTTTAAGCTATTTAGTGATTCCATCTTCTTATTCTAAATAAATCAGGCTCAGGGATTTTCATTGTCTTCTGGATAAACATCTAAGGTACAATATATTGCCAAGCATTTTTTAAACTACATGAAACGTTAAAAGATTTAAATGTTTAAAATGTATTACTGCATGGCGAAAGCAAGGAAAATATGGTATGGACTGTCCAGTAAACAATGTACTATAGACTGGCTTAGTCTTCAATGTGGGAGGAAAAACAAGCGCGTTTGTGATTTTTTTTGTTATTACGCTCATCTGTTCAGGCTTCATTAAAAAAAACAATTATTCCAGTGAATAACTTTGGCTGAGACAGACAGCTGATGTATGCAATGGATGAGTGTCACATCTCACAAATAAGGACAGAGGAAGTGTGCTGACTGAGAATGAAGGAGCTCCTTGAGTTTTAGGACAGAGTGGTTTAGAATGCACCAGGTTTTTATTGCAATGGGACTTTAGTTCCTCTTGAAGGGTAATGTCAGGCTAACGTTCTCCAAAGCTGCCAAATCCTTACATTAAAACAAATATGAATTTGATAGGATGCAGTTACTATTAGGCCGATAATTTTCCAACTGGCCCATTTCATTTTTCAATCTACTTTAGTGGAGCTGGTAGGTACCAACAGGACATTAAAGCTGTCTATGGCTAACTTAAAGGGGTTGTAAACCTACGCGTTTTCTCACCTTAATGCATCCTTATGCATTAAGGTGAAAAAACACCTGGCAGTCACCGGCCCCCCAGCCCCCACCGTATTACTTACCTGAGCCCCTTCATCTCCTCGGCTGGGACGCGCTTTCCCTCTCTCCATGGGATCCCAGCTCTTGATTGGATAAATTGATAGCAGTGCAGCCATTGGCTCCCACTGCTGTCAATCAAATCCAATGACACGGGCGCTGGGGGTGGGACCAAGTCTGGCATTCGTGTGTGCACGCAAATTCTGGACTCGGGAGCGCACCTGTAAGGCAGTCCCCAGGGAGAACGCTTCTCCTAGAGGGGTTGTCTGATGCGGGGAGGAGCCGGGAGAGCCGCCGGGGGGCCCCAAAAGAGGATGTTCGGGGCCAATGTGTGCAAAACGAGCTGCACAGTGGAGGCAAGTATGATACGTTTGTTATTTAAAAAAAAAAATAAAAAACGATCTTTTACAATAACTAGTTATTAACACCCCCTTCCCTTTTTAGGTTTTTTTTTCAAACAACAAAAAAAACAAAAAAAAACAAAAAACTACCCGATTGTACCAATATAAGCTCCGCTCTTCTCTCTTGGCTCACAGCTGCAGTGGGCGGAGCCAAGCCCTCCCGCTGACATCAGCCGGTGAGGAGGGAGAGAGGAGAGACAGCGCCGTCAAACAGCTGAGCGTCAGGAGCCCGGCTCATATAGGTACAATCGGGCAGTTTTTTTTTTTTTTACAGAACACAGGCACATTTATTATAATGGTGTAGAGAGGATGGCAGCATTTAATAGCCGATATGAGAGCAGCAGGAGCAGACACTGGTACAAGCAGAGACAGGGGCGCGCGGGGGGACGACGACACAGGAAACAGATAGGCTGCGGCTGATGGAATCACGCAAAACGGACAGCCTCACACACACACGGAGCTCACGGTGGGCAAGCCGCTTTCTAAAGGACAACGTACAAGTACGTTAATATGCCTGTACGTGCCCTTCCGCCGACGTATGTCAGCGTGAACCGGTTGGCAAGCGGTTAAAGAAGAATTTCAGCTCTCTGCTCAGGGAGTTGAGGACAGAGCGATCGGTCATGTTTGAACGCCCGGTTCTTAGTGTTAGAGCAGGCGACCAATGTTGCACCCACCTAGGCAAGTATGATAAAAAAAAAAAAAAATATCCCCATACTTCTCTTAACTGGAATAGAGTAATATCAGGTCCTCTGTGGCAGGGCTATGCAAAGCCCAGGACTGGATGAACAAATACAAATCCTTTTGTTAATGAAACTGCTCCCTAATGCTGTGTACACACGGGCAGACTTTTCGACTGGACTGGTCCGACAGAACAAATCCGTCGGACAATCAGATCATGTGTGGGCTTCATCGGACCTTCAGCGGACTTTTTCTGTTGAAAATCAGACGGACTTTAGATTTGGAACAGGTTTCAAATCTTTCCGATGGACTCGAGTCCGGTCGAAAAATCCGTTCGTCTGTATGCTAGTCCGACATATGAAAAAGGACGCAAGGGCAGCTACTGGCTATGAACTTCCTTATTTCCCTTCGTACGTCATCACGTTCATACCAATGGACTTTAGTCCGTTCCGTCAAAAGTCCATCAGAAAGACCGTCAGACGTTTGATGCTAAAAAGTCTGCCCACGTGTACACGGCTTAAGATTTGTTTAATCTGTGGATTTAGCCGATTGCTTGGAGTTTAGCTTTAAATATTTATAGGGTGTGAGGGTGATCACAATATATCACATAGCTACTGGTTTTAACAGCATCAAGATTATTTTGTGAATACAAACCAGGAAAAAACAGCCCCAGGTCCTTTTAATAAAATCCAAAGCTGAAGATCAGCCAAAAATAAACTTGCAAAATGAGACCTGCAAATACGGCTACATGCAAAGTGACTGGTTCTATTGCAAATTACATGTTTTATCCAGTCATACAAGAGGTAAAAAGACAAAAAAATAAATAAATTTATAAGGGCATGGCACTCCCAAGATAATCTGCATACAAGTGCCCCTCTCTCTTATGCACCTCAGAGGCAAACAAACAATCTGTGTACGAAACTATCACTTATAAGAATGCAACCAGAGACATTCTTTTCACAATGAGGCAGATGTCTCCTGATACTCAACAGTTCAGAAAATCAGACCTAAAATTTACATTTACTTTTGTTTCAATCGATCAGGGAAGGGGGAAACTTGCCTACTGGCTGCAAAAACAGGTGCTGTAGGGCTACATCACATGGCCTAAACCAATAGCAGCTCTAAACAGAAGGCTCCCTGCAAGGCCTGCAAATTAAAAGCATAATGGGCTAGTATGCATCGCATACTAGCCCATTATGACATTTACCTGCAAATGAAGCCCACGCTGTCCCCTGTGCAGGCTGCGTCCATCTTCCCCCTCTTCCTTCTGGGCCGCGGACTCTGGCTCTGTGACTGGCCGGAGATGCGCGACATCACTCCCGTGGAATCCGTCAGTCACGGCACACGCTGGGGGAGGAAACGGCACGGTGGTCCGTTTCTTCACAGTGCATGCTCCGATGACGACATTGGCGCACTACGAGTGAAATATCTCCTAAACGGCACACGTTTAGGAGACATTCCCACTATCTATAGGTAAGCCTTATTCTAGGCTTACCTATAGATAAAAGTAAGACAAAAAGGGCTTACAACCACTTTAAAGGCCATGTGACAAAGAACAAAAGCATAAAAAAGGGGGATTTGCTTATTACACACAATAAGCACGTACATTGGGCCATACATGGATACTTTCATTCTTTTACCCTCTACCCCCAAATTCAAGTGAAGTCAACCTCAAGCTAATTACAGTATATTCACACACAAAGTTAAAGGGATGCTCCTCATTAGGATGTCAACGAGGGCCCTGGATGATAGGGATTCTGGGTGGTCAGTGTAAGGAAATTTGCATTTTATCTGTGAGCAATCATTTTCAACTCCTAAATTAGAAACTCAAAAATGTTTTGAGGAGAACAGTAGTTCTTTAAAGTACACTCATCTCAAAACAAAATTTGGGACAGACAGCAACTGCTGAACTCCTTTGGAACTTGACATTTTCCTGACTGTTTACATTCACTCACTAAGTGCCACAATGCGTTGCCCAGTGCCCAAAAGGTCTTGTTCCAGGCTAGCAGGGGCCATGCACCAAAGCCAAGCTGATAAAAGGCCGATCCCGAAAGTTGCATACAGAGACTAGCTTAGCAGCTGGAAGGAACAATTGGCTAATCAAAAAAAAAAAAAAAAAAAAAAAGTAAAAAAAATTTCCTCCACAGTGCCAAGAAGAGGCATACTGGGAGTTAGACCCTGGCAGGCCAACAATTTTTGCCAGGGTCTAAATTCTTCTTTAGGCAAGTCTCTAAATTTCTGTGCCCCTCAATGAACAAAAAAGAAAATGCAATTTTCCTGGCAGTTTATATTCACCCACTAGCTTTAAGGCTGCTTTCACACTACTCCACAAAAAAAAAAAAACACACACACACACACACACACCAAAAATATTCATTTGCAGAGTTTTTACGGTGATGTGTTAAATTTAACGCAACGCATGAAGCATTTTTGCCGTGTTTGCGCTGCATTTTCCCCATATCACTTATGAGACAATTTTCATGATTTCCAGTGCGACTTGCTTGTGACTGGTGGGACTTTACCCAGAAGTGGCATCAGCATTCAATAGTAAGCATTCATGAGAGAATTAAGACTAGCGCTCTTTTACCCCCATCTCTCCTCCAAAAGTCATCTTTTCTGCCTGACTCTCCTCCCGAGAACATTTCATTCACACTTGAACATAGCGGAAACGCACATTCCCAATCAAGTTTTTTTGCACATTTTTTCACATGTAAAAACCTGCATCACACATAAGGAAACCCACTCACTTGAATAGTCTGCTCTATGCACAACAAATGCCCCAAAGTAGCTCAAGAACGTTTTCGGTTATATGTTTTTCATTGTGAGTGTCGGCGCATTTTGTCGCACAACAAGACATGCGCCTGCTAACCACAATTGGGGTGTTAACAATAAGACTGCATTCACATCTGCCCATTTCCGAACCCGCACAAAAAACAGACGCTTTGCCGTGAATTGTGGAAAATGCACTGCAAATGCACATCGAGCTTGTGTCATCATAATGGGCGATGTGCGCTGCACTTACAAAGTACATGGCAAAACAGGCTTTTTTGTGCGGGTTGCCTCACATTCAGAAACGCACAAATGTCAAATGTGACTGCAGCCCAATTGTTAGCAAACGCGCATTTTGCCACAAATGCAAATGTATTAAAAAAAACCAAAAAAAAACCCCTACAATCATGCCAAAACACACTGAAAAAAACACGACGACACTCCGCAACCACAAAGGTTCTTGATGCTTTGGGGCTTTTGTCACGCATAGAGCAGCCCATTCGATTGAATGGTCTGCCCTATGTGCGATGCACGTTGACGCGTGAAAAACAGGCAAAAAACAAGTTAGTGGGAACGTGTGTTTCTGCTACGCTCGGGTGTGAATGCAATGGACTTAACAGGTATTTTTCCATATTTGTAGTGTTTTTAAAAACATGGTGAAATGTTCATTACAGGATCTATTGTATATAAATTTAAGGCCCCTTTCACACGATCGGACCGTTCAGGTCCGCCTGTCAGTTTTGACGGCGGACCTGAACGGGCGATCCATGTTAGCCTATGGAGCGTCGGATGTCAGCGGAGACATGTCCGCTGACATCCGACCCCGTCCGATCCGCTAAAAGCAGACATATGGCTCTACGTCCAGATCCGTCGTTGGCGGATCGGGTGAGATCTGACGAAAACGGACACGCTGTCCGTTTTCGTCCGATCCCTCCATAGGCGGCAGCGGCGCCTGACAAGCCCCTCCCCGCTCAGTGAGCAGAGAGGGACCTGTCATCCGCCGGCTCAGCGGAGATCAACGGACAGATCTCCCGCTGAGCCGGTGAAAGGGGCCTTAGACTTGAAATCCGATATCCTTAGCAATTTCATCTGAGCCACAGACTCGAACTTTAAAGCAAGTTGGTCAGCATTAAAAGCAAAACAACAAAAGCTCAGCAAGCGACATACTGTATACGTCTTTCAAAAAGAATTTTGTTTAGTTCAAAAACGAAACAAAAAAGGTTACCTGCAAAGCACCAATAGCAGCGCTCTGGAAGCGCAAATCTGTTTTGAAGTCCTGAGCGATTTCACGAACCAAACGCTGGAAAGGAAGTTTGCGAATCAGCAACTCAGTGGACTTCTGGTAACGCCTAATTTCACGGAGAGCCACGGTACCCGGCCTGGAAAGACAGACAAAACATTGCATAAACAAAATAATTTATAAATAATTTTCTTTATTT
The DNA here is from genome assembly GCA_037952925.1 of Lithobates clamitans. Classification (NCBI taxonomy): domain Eukaryota; kingdom Metazoa; phylum Chordata; class Amphibia; order Anura; family Ranidae; genus Lithobates; species Lithobates clamitans. The sequence goes on from JBBGZY010002013.1 coordinate 352,644, forward strand.
TAAAGAAGACAACAGGCCTTTGTTGAGCATACACAGACTGACCTATACTCTCATAGGATAACAAGGCTGGTTTCCATAGGCAGCAAAACCATTTTTTTTTTTTTTTTTTTTTTATAGCAAACACCACCAGGACTCTCTTCTCCAAGTCAAAAATTTCTATATAAAATAAGATGTGTACAAGCAACACCCAAGAACAAAAATATAATACAAATAATGATGAGGTGGCTGCATTAGGTTCGTGTTTCTAGCACTAACACATTTCCCATCCTAGGGTGACAACACTCATCAGACTGTACATGAAGAAGCAGTACCGTCACCCTAGGACAGGAAGTGTGTTGGGACTACAGACTCCCCCCCCCCCCCCCCCGCCAACCCAACTAAAGAGGAGTTCTACCCAAGGGGGCCGTCAAAAAAAACAAAAACAAAAAACAAACAATTAAAAGTCAGCAGCTACAAATACTGCAGCTGCTGACTTTTAATTGGACACTTACCTGTCCCTGGGTCCAGCGATACGGGGGATCGAAACCCCGCTCGTCGTCCCCCCCCTCCGCTCGTCGGCATTTCAACTGTGATGTCACCAGCCCAGGCAAAGGAACAGGCAGACTACGAGGGACCACCTAGCAACAGGCATTTAGAGGTAAGTGAAAAAAAAAAAAAAAAAATCCAAATGTTTTTTTGCTTTTTAGAATTTTTCCAGGTATTTTTGTTTTTTGGGTGGAACCCCACTTAAGGAACAAGATCTGTAGTCCACAGGGGGAACTGGAAACGATCCTAACTGATAAAAGTGCAGCACAGGAAGTTATCAGTTCACTGGATTTCTGGCTGAATCAACAAGTATTTTTTTGCACTTGTGGAACAGATACAATAATACGTTCAACTATATATTTAGGTTTACATACACTTTAAAATGACTTTTTCTTCAATGCACACACAGATCGAGCAGTCGAGTAAAAGCGATAGCGATAGGGGTGCTTCAGCAGCAACAGAAGAAGGAAAAAAAAAATAAAAAATGGGGGGGGCATCTAAGGGACAATTGTAAGAAACCTTGGCCAGTCAAGCCTCAGGAACGAAGAAACAAAATCAGAGAGGCATAGAGGGAGATGCCCTTTTATAACTTGTAGTTAAAAGTGGCTGTAAAGGTAAAAGTTTTTTCACCTCAATGCATCCTATGCAGTAAGGAGAAAAAAAAAAGAAAATAAAAAAAAAAACTTTGTCCAGTTACCCTCCAGCCCTCCCAAATACTTACCTGAGCCCAATCACGATCCAGCGCTGTGCATGAAAACAGCCTGTGAAGAGAGAGCGGGGGTGAGGCCAACAGAGCATGACCTGGAATTAAGCCTACATATGTACCCCTATAGCAAATGGCTTGCTATGGGGGCACTTGGCAGGTGGAAGGAGCCAGGAGCACCAGTGGAGGACCTCAGAAGAGGAGGATCGAGGCTGCTCTGTGCAACAAAACCATTATAGAAAACAAGTATAACATGTTTATTAAAAAAAAAATAAATAAAATTGGATTATGATCACTTTAAGCAAAGAAAACAGTCCAGCCTTGGGACTTTAGGAAGCAAAGCCTGAATTTACAGGTTTTAGGCATTCCATGTAGCTTGAGAAGGCACCAAAAGCAAGGACAGACTTTATTTTTTATTTTTTTAAGGCGTTAGTTCACCTTTTCTGACTTATGCCGAAAACATCCCTAAGCATTATGCCTTCAGTATATGCATTCTGCAAAGAGTGAAAGACCGCAAACTGTGCATGCGTGATTTAAGTGCTTGTTTGTAAGTATCCAGAGCCAAACAATGCTCAGAACGTCCTGACATCTGCTGAACAAAGGAGATGGCAATGCAACGAACAGCTGATAAAAAAAAAAAAAAAAACACATGCTTTCACAAAACTGCATGTTAATGTACTGAGAACGCGGTAAGGGACAGGGATGTTTTTGACAAAAGTCACTACAGGTGAATGAACCCTTATGGTCGGACAGTGTCAACTGACCAGTCCTACAGCTCCCGAAACTGTCGTCGTTTTACACACTGCAGCCGCTCGGCGATCCTTGCACTTTGTGACAGCAGTACATGGAGAAGTTTCTCATACAAGCCGTCACTTTTTGAAGCAAGCGCAGCCGTGCAGGGCTCAACCCACAAGGCTGCATCATTCATTCACAGTCCTGTGAATTAATGAACTACAACTACCAAGTGTCTTTTCGGCAGTTGGCTTGTGGTTCTCAATGAACGACCACGGCGCTGTTGAGCGCCATGGTAGTTCATCGAGTCTTCCTGTCGGTGTGAAACTGCTGCCTATGGATAGTACAATTTACGTTGTCCCTGTTGCATTGGCGTGCAGTTTTAAAGCGTGACATGTTTGGTATCCATTTACTCGGCATAACATCAAACAAAAAATTGGGTTATGAATGGTGGGTTTTTTTGCATTAAAATTTAAAGAAAAGTTTTTTTTCCCAAAAAACTGCCTTTGCAAAACCGCTGCGCAAATACCATGTGACACAAAAAAAATGCAAACCCACCAATGTATTCTCTAGGGCCGCTGCTTAAAAAGAAAAAAAAAAATTATATATTATATTATATATATACGTTAATGTTTGGGGGTTCTAAGTAATTTTCCTGCAAAAAGTACTGATTGCTACACGTAAACAAAGTGCCAGAAAAGGCCTGGTCTGTAAGTGGATATACACTGTATATACACATATTTCGGCTGTGAAGGTCAGTCACACCTTAGTGGATGGAGCGAGTGCCATAGCATCTATATAGAGAAACCACCAACAGCTGTAGCAAGCAATAGATTTTATTGGAGAGAATTTACAAAGTTTCACATGAAATGTTACAGTTTCCGCCTGGAGTTAGGATTGCTAAACACATCTAGTAACAATTTAACAAACAAGAATATTTATGTAAATTAGCATACACATAGGCAGTAATCTGTATAGACAATCTCTACCTAAAGGGTTTTGATCTGGATTTTAATGGTTTTAGTTTTCTGAGAAAAATGCCCCCCCCCTTAAATGTATTAATGTTTTATTTGTATTTGCTTTATACAGATTACTACTTATGTGTATACTTACCCTGGTTATTGTATTCAAATAAGTATTAATCTTAAAATGTAAAAAAAAAAAAAAAAAAAAAAAAAAAAACTGCTGACAGGGTTTTTTTAAATGACAGAAGAGATCCTAATGGTCTGCTCTGTCATAAATGCTTCGACTTGCCTGTCAGCGATAATGTACACTACACAGTTCTGAGTACATTTACGGCACCCGATTTGTGCTGTGATGAAGTGACTCCCGTGCCCATGACATTCAAGCGGCCAAACAAAGCGAACCCAGAAAGAAGACCAGGTGAAAAAAAGCGATTATTAAAAAGCATTTCTTTTTTTTTTTTTTTAAATTACAAACATGTTATACTTACCTGCACTGAGTAATGGTTTTGCACAGAGCAGCCCAGATCCTCCTCTTCTCGGGTCACCCGCCGGTACTCATGGCCCCTCCCTTCTGTCGAGTGCCCCAAGAGCAGGCAGCTTGCTATGGGGGCACACAAGGCATGCTTCCGAGCCGCTGCTCTGCATGTTTATTCAGACACAGAGCTGCAGTTCGCCCCTCTCTGCACATTGGCTCACTGGCTGCGATTGACAGCAGCAGGAGCCAATGGCTCCCGCTGCTGTCTCAGCCAATGAGGGAGAGGTCCTGGACAGCCGATTGTGCTCGCACACATCGCTGGATCAAAAGGGAGCTCAGGTAAAATTTAGGGGGGCTGGGGGAACTGCAGCACACAGAAGGTTTTTTACCTTCATGCATAAAGGTAAAAAACCTTCAGCCTTCAGAACCACTTTAAAGTGTTGAGCACTGACAGAGCAGCACTGGAGGGCATCCTTTGACAGGTAAATCTCTTCTAATGAGTGAGTATGCAGCACATTCCAGCGCATCATGGTATAAACCTGCAGGGGGTACCCCCCCCATTTATTAAAAAAAATTGGCAGCCTTTAATACTGCTTATATCTCAAAGCTGCAGCAATTCGTGTGAAAACACTTCTGTGAAACTTTGTACCTGCTGTTCAATAAATGCTCCTGAGTGCTGCACCTGTTGGATGTGTATTTTAAAATGACCATCCATGATCCTTTGTCAGAAAAAGAGGGGTGTAGCAGATATCATTTTACTTGTTACAGTAGTATGCAAAAGGCACCCTTGGTCAAACGACACTTTCTGCTATGGTTTTAATTGAACTGAATGGGCTCCCGACACACCAGAACAGCCATTCAGCACTTTTTCTGACTCAGCATAGTACACCACAAGGTAGTACATTACTGCGCAGAATAAAGCATCAGAGGGGAGAAAACCCAACTATGACCAAATGTTTACATACAATTATGTTATAGCAGTTTCTGAAAACATCTTCTCTCCTAAAGCTGAGTATCTAAAGACAAAATTATTCATTTTAGTATTCAAATAGACTAGCGTATGGTTAACACCTCCATTCAGTTCATTTATGGCTGTCTATGTCCTGTTGGGCGGATTTGCTCTGACTTCTTCCCCTGTTAGAAAGTTGCCACCAGCTGGTGTTTCCACTGAAACACTTCCCCTTTATTCCTCTTATGGTGACAAATTTAAAGTCTTGGATTTCCTAACACTTCCTGTCCTAACAACAAATCAGCAGGACAGAGGGTGAATCTACAAAAGGGCTCATTCACGTAAAGCACCAGGGGTGGGAAAAGCAAGCTGCTGAGCTGCACTCTTACGGCTCCTCAGTAAAAAAAATGCACAAAAAAAAAAAAAAAAATGCAGCTGCTTGGGGCTGTATACACGCAAAGCATAACAAAAAATAAAGGGCATGTCGCACTTGGTGGGTGGTGCCGCCACCGAACATGACCTATTCAAATGAACGCAACCGTGTGCAATGCTGTGGATCCGCATTGAGGGTTAAAACGGGTACCAAAATATCACCTTCCTACCACCTGTCAAATTCTCCCCAGAAAGTGACCACCGATTGCTTTACAGTGTCCTAAGGCTTGGTTCACATCTACAGGTTGCATTTAAAGTGGTTGTAAATGCTAACCCACAACTTTGTCCCATGTAAATCAGCATAAAAAACCCTAATGAACACTGCTTGTAGATATCTCCTTACTTGCTTAGTACATATCTCCCCTGATTTACGGCACTCTGTGTGCTTGTTGGTCTATTATCAGGACTTCCTACTCACAACACTAAAATCCCAGGAGACAGCATAATCACTCAGAGCTTCCTACTACACCCCATGTGACATCACATGCAGTGTAAACCTGGGCATCAGACAGCATTACTGCAGTCTTATCAGCTGAAGCTGATAAGACTGACATAGGCAAACACTAGATAATCTGCACAAGTAAATACTATGAAATAAAACAAGTCAGCTATGAACAGGGAAGCAGGGTTGCCATAGAAACATTGGATTGAGAAGGAGGCTTGGTTAACAGTACAGGAAGTGCTCAATGTAAGGGCGGAAATACACTCCACTGTGGACTCATAAAACAATACTTAATATGGCTCTGCCTTACCCCTGGAAACAAGTTTTTTTAAAGTTTCTTTAAACAGTAAGTAATATGCGATTTGGGCTGGATTACTGTGGCTATAGTTTGATAATTACTTATTATAATGGACTAAATGAAAAAAAATCATCATAGTGGGAGTTTACTTCCTCTTTAAGCATGGGCAGGTTTCCACGTAATTCTATCATATTACTGCATGTAGGCAGCCTATTCATTTCAATTGGCTGCTCTATGTATAAGGGGGGGGGCGCGCGCGGATACCTGGTTTTGACAGGTACCTACATCCCACTGCTGGATGACTTCACCCCAGCGAAGTCACCCTGAAGTTCAGCCCCCCCCTCCGCTTGGCCACTTACAAAGTGCATTTCGGGTATGCGCAGTAGGGAACAAGCTGTGAAGCCACAAGGCTTCACTGCTGGTTTCCCTTAGCCAACATGGGGGCAGGAGCACCTAAGAGTCGATTGAATAAGTTTAGAGACAGCTAGATTCGTGGACAAGTGTTCTAATATTAAAAGTCAGCAGCTACAGTATTTGTAGCTGTTGACTTAATTTTTTTCTGACAGTGCCTGGAGCTCCTCTTTAACAATGAGAAAAAACCTGGGTATGAGAAACCTCGAGCACAGAAAGTCTGCTACGGCTACTATCATCCAGCACTCAAAGCGTTAAACCGACAGCTATGTGTCCGCTGACTTGAAGCACTCTGCTGCCCTCTATGGCCAGCTCCGGAGCAGCACACAACACACCAGTCAAATGGGAACTGTGCCAATTTCGGTTGACGAAGAAAAAAAAAAAAAAAAAAATCAATGTTGAAATGAGCCCCAAACCTCACTTCAACAAGCCAAAGAGTAAATGTAAATAAGCTAAAGAGCACATTTCACTACAAGCATAACTGGCAATTATTTCAAGCTAAAAAACCAAAACAAAATAAAAATATATAATAAAAAATGTTTTAATTAAAAACAACTCCACAGAAACAAAAATGGAAACAACCTAGTATGCAAATCTGCATGTCCCACTTCTATGACAAATACATTTGCTATACTTTTTGCATATTAGGCTGATAATTCTTTAATTGGTATTCTAATTAATAATTGCACAATGCAATCTATACTGTCAGCAGCCCATTAAAATAAAAAAGTCATCTTATAATAATGAAAAGAAAAAAAAAAAATCATACTTGTGCACTTTAAAAAAGAAAAAAAAAAAATAACACAATCACGCTACGATGGGAAGCCCCCTCTCTGTATCCTGCACACAATGTCTGCCCGCTCAAAAATATCGATCCCCCCCCCCACATGGATTCATCACCAAAACAAAAATAAGCGGCTAAATGGGGCCGCGCATGCGCGGAGAGCCGCTCGCGGCACGGCACCCGCGCTGCTTAGATCACATTACCTGTAACGATGAGGCTTCTTCACCCCTCCGGTAGAGGGCGCGCTCTTCCTCGCCGCCTTGGTGGCCAGCTGCTTCCTGGGAGCCTTCCCGCCGGTGGATTTACGGGCTGTCTGTTTGGTACGGGCCATCTTGCCGACAACGGATGGGTCCTAAACCTGATCGGGGAAAGGAGGAAGGGGGAGGGGAGGAGGACAGCAAGAAAAAAACAAATGATGTTGAAATCTTGTAAATAAAAAAAAAAGGAAATAAAGTGTCATCATCATCATTGTTCTTCTTCTTCTCCCCCCCGAGCTCTGAGCGCTGCTTCTCCTCCACGTCTCCCATTCACCTAACATGACCGATATTCAAACTGTGGCGCTATGTGTGTGTTCTGTGTGTGCTCTATGTTCTCCTCTCCCCCCCCCCCCCAAATCACTCATCTACATGGAGGATCCTGGGGGGGCCACACACTCTCCTCACCCCCCCCCCCAATCCAGCCTTGTCTATGGACAGGGGGGGGGGAGGGGATCTGTGCTTGTTGCAGGATTTGATGGCAATGCTGTCATAGAAAATATAATAAAATAAAAAGCAAAACTCCATTCCCAGATATAGAATGATTATGAACAGTCCTCCTTGCTGGGACAAAGCTGGGGGGGGGGGGGGGGATTGGGCCCGCCCCCCCCCCATGTACAGCACTAGAGATGGGCACACTACTGGGCAAACTCCAACCAACTGGCACCATCCACCCCTCCCCCAACCAGGCAGGTCCCAGCTAATATCTAATCATCCAGGTGGTTATACCCCTCCCCCCCTGAGTTATAGGGGGGTCCCGGGATAAAGTTGCCCCCCCCCCCTGTATAATGAGGGGTTCAGGCAGAGAAGGGGGGGGGGGGAGGGGATTGTCATGCCTGAAGTGAGTGTTATTAGTGAATGTTGTTATATTGTATCCTCTGCACACAATGCAGCACACAGGGCGCCCCCCCACGTGTAAGAGGAGAGACCCCCCCCCCCCAAATCATCACCACCTGGGGGGCAGGAGGGGTAGAGGATGGGGGGCCATAGAAATCACCCCACTTCCCCTCCCCCCACACACAAGCTGCCCCCCTCCCCTCCCCCTCCTCCCAGACAGACAGGAAATATGGAGAGATCTCGGCACATTACCGGGACCGGAGGGGGGAGGGGAGCTTTGCACCCGATTTTCCGCACTTTCCCTGGCTCTGCCCCCCCCGGAGCCGCTCTCACCGGATAGGCGGGAGTGTGAGGGGCGGCACGGTGCGGGTGAGGGGAGCCCCGGGCCGGGGGAGGCGGAGAATTCATCGAATGAAGGGCCCGGGTGTGAGGGGAGGAGAGCGGGGAGACGTCCGCTTATCCCCGCCGAGATACAAACTTTATACCGGGGGGCGGGGGGACCGGAGACCGGCCGGCAGGAGGAGGGAGGGCTTCCCGGGACCGGAGAGGAGGCTTTTCCGGGGGCTCGGGGGTCCCGGAGGGGGGACGAGGAAACTTACCTTCCCCGCTACTGGAGAGAGCACAGGAGGCGGCTGAGGAGGAGGGAGGCAACACACAATTGAAAAATGGCTGAAAGCTGCTGTGTCCCAGAGAACCGCCCACTTACCGCCCGCCGACCAATCAGAGACAATGGAGGGCCGGCCCCAGGATGGGATCTGTGTGTACAAACACAAAGACATGCTCTACTACTACTCCACTACTAATACTACTAATACTACTCCTCTATGACAGTCCCTGGGATAGGATCTGTGTGTACAAACACAAAGACATGCTCTACTACTACTCCACTACTAATACTACTAATACTACTCCTCTATGACATTCCCTGGGATAGGATCTGTGTGTACAAACACAAAGACATGCTCTACTACTACTCCACTACTAATACTACTAATACTACTCCTCTATGACATTCCCTGGGATAGGATCTGTGTGTACAAACACAAAGACATGCTCTACTACTACTCCACTACTAATACTACTAATACTACTCCTCTATGACAGGCCCCGAGATAGATCTGTGTGTACAAACACAAAGACATGCTCTACTACTACTCCACTACTAATACTACTAATACTACTCCTCTATGACATTCCCTGGGATAGGATCTGTGTGTACAAACACAAAGACATGCTCTACTACTACTCCACTACTAATACTACTAATACTACTCCTCTATGACATTCCCTGGGATAGGATCTGTGTGTACAAACACAAAGACATGCTCTACTACTACTCCACTACTAATACTACTAATACTACTCCTCTATGACAGACCCCGAGATAGATCTGTGTGTACAAACACAAAGACATGCTCTACTACTACTCCACTACTAATACTACTAATACTACTCCTCTATGACAGGCCCCAGGATGGGATCTGTGTGTACAAACACAAAGACATGCTCTACTACTACTCCACTACTAATACTACTAATACTACTCCTCTATGACATTCCCTGGGATAGGATCTGTGTGTACAAACACAAAGACATGCTCTACTACTACTCCACTACTAATACTACTAATACTACTCCTCTATGACAGACCCCGAGATAGATCTGTGTGTACAAACACAAAGACATGCTCTACTACTACTCCACTACTAATACTACTAATACTACTCCTCTATGACAGGCCCCAGGATGGGATCTGTGTGTACAAACACAAAGACATGCTCTACTACTACTCCACTACTAATACTACTACTCTATGACATTCCCTGGGATAGGATCTGTGTGTACAAACACAAAGACATGCTCTACTACTACTCCACTACTAATACTACTAATACTACTCCTCTATGACATTCCCTGGGATAGGATCTGTGTGTACAAACACAAAGACATGCTCTACTACTACTCCACTACTAATACTACTAATACTACTCCTCTATGACATTCCCTGGGATAGGATCTGTGTGTACAAACACAAAGACATGCTCTACTACTACTCCACTACTAATACTACTAATACTACTCCTCTATGACATTCCCTGGGATAGGATCTGTGTGTACAAACACAAAGACATGCTCTACTACTACTCCACTACTAATACTACTAATACTACTCCTCTATGACAGGCCCCGAGATAGATCTGTGTGTACAAACACAAAGACATGCTCTACTACTACTCCACTACTAATATTACTAATACTACTACTCTATGAAAGGACCCGGCATGGGATCTGTGTGTACAAACACAAAGACATGCTCTACTACTACTCCACTACTAATACCACTAATACTACTACTCTATGACAGGCCCCGAGATAGATCTGTGTGTACAAACACAAAGACATGCTCTACTACTACTCCACTACTAATACTACTACTAATACTACTCCTCTATGGCAGGCCCCAGGATGGGGATCTGTGTGTACAAACACAAAGACATGCTCTACTACTACTCTATGACAGCACTCAATGTGTGTACAAACAGAAAAACATGTTCTGCACTGTACACTCCACTACTACTAATACTAATACTACCCAATGACTGACTGGGGGGGGGACCAGTACTATTACTACTACTTTATGACAACACTCAGTGTGTGTACAAACACAAAGACAAGCTCTACACATACTCCACTACTACACACTACACTCCACTACTACTACTGATACTACTACTCTATGACAGGCCCGGGATGGGATCTGTGTGTACAAACACAAAGACATGCTCTACTACTACTCCACTACTAATACTACTACTATACGTCAGGCCCCGGGATGGGGATCTGTGTGTACAAACACAAAGACATGCTCTACTACTACTCCACTACTACTAATACTACTAATACTACTCCTCTATGACAGGCCCCGGGATGGGATCTGTGTGTAGAAACACAAAGACATGCTCTACTACTACTCCACTACTAATACTACTAATACTACTACTCTACGACAGGCCCTGGGATGGGATTTGTGTGTACAAACACAAAGACATGCTCTACTACTACTCCACTACTAATACTACTACTCTACGACAGGCCCCGGGATGGGGATCTGTGTGTACAAACACAAAGACATGCTCTACTACTACTCCACTACTACTAATACTACTAATACTACTCCTCTATGACAGGCCCCGGGATGGGATCTGTGTGTACAAACACAAAGACATGCTCTACTACTACTCCACTACTAATACTACAAATACTACTACTCTACGACAGGCCCCAGGGTGGGGATCTGTGTGTACAAACAAAGACATGCTCTACTACTACTCCACTACTACTAATACTACTCCTCTATGACAGGCCCCGGCATGGATCTGTGTGTACAAACACAAAGACATGCTCTACTACTACTCCACTACTAATACTACTAATACTACTACTCTATGACAGGCCCCGGGATGGGGATCTGTGTGTACAAACACAAAGACATGCTCTACTACTACTACTCCACTACTAATACTACTAATACTACTCCTCTACGGCAGGCCCCAGGATGGGGATCTGTGTGTACAAACACAAAGACATGCTCTACTACTACTCTATGACAGCACTCAATGCGTGTACAAACAGAAAAACATGCTCTGCACTGTACACTCCACTACTACTAATACTAACACTACCCAATGACTGACTGGGGGGACCAGTACTATTACTACTACTTTATGACAACACTCAGTGTGTGTACAAACACAAAGACATGCTCTACACACACTCCACTACTACACACTACTCTCCACTACTACTACTGATACTACTACTCTATGACAGGCCCGGGATGGGGATGTGTGTACAAACACAAAGACATGCTCTGCACTCCACTATACTAATAATACTACTACTCAATGACTGACTGAGGGGACCACTACTAATACTACTACTCTATGACAGCACTCAGTGTGTGTAAAAACACAAAGACATGCTCTGCACCCCACTACTAATCTACTGATACTACTACTACTCAATGACTCACTGGGGGGACCACTACTATTACTTCTACTCAATGACAGCACTTAATGTGTGTACAAACACAAAGAAATGCTCTGCACTTCACAAACTACTACTAATACTACTCAATGACTGACTGGAGGGACCACCTCATCCTTACTACTATTACTCCATGATTGCTCTGAGAGGATGTGCAAACACAAAGACATGCTCTGCACTCCACATATTACTAATACTAATATTACAACTCAATGACTATGGGGTCCACTACTAATACTACTACTACTCAATGACTGACCGAGTAGACCACCTCACCACTACCACTACTCAATGACAGCTCCGAGTGTGTGTATAAACACAAAGACATGCTCTGCACTCCACACTTCGCTACTATGACTAATACTACTACTACTCAATGACTGGGGGGGACAGACACATCACTGCTAATACTTAATGACTGGGGAACCACTAATACTACAAAGACAAAGACATGCTCTGCACTCCACTGACCAGGGGGGCCGACTCATCACTACTAATACTACTACTCAATGACTGGGGGGGGGGGGCACTACTAATACTACTACTCAATGACAGCCACAGAACCTGTGTAATTAATATGTGTTCCGTTTTAAAGGGATGAAGTGGCAACCCTATTGTACAGGCATGCTCTACACACTACTACAAATACCACTCAATAACAACTCTGAGTGTGCGTACAAACACAAAGACATCCTCTACTACTACTAATATTACTTAACGATTGATGGACCACCTAATTTCTACTTGTACTACTCAATGACAGCTCAGGAGTGTGTGTACAAACACAAAGACATGCTCTACTACTAATAATAATAATACTTAATGACTGATGGACCACCTCATCTCTAAAAGTACTACCCAATGACAGTTTAGGAGTGTATGTACAAACCAAGGACATGCTCTAAACAACATTAATACTAATACCATTCAATGACAGGTTTGAGTGTGTGTACAGGCATGCTCTACACACCAATATTCCTACTACTCAATCACTGGGGGAACCACTGGGGGAACCAGCTCATCACTACTAAAACTACTCAAACTAAACAAAGACATGTTCTTCTACTACTACTAATACTACTCAATGACAGCTCGGGAGTGTGTACAAACACAAAGACATCATGCTCTACACTCTACTAATAATACTACTCAATGACTGGGGGGACCTTATAATTACGAATACTATTACCTAAAGACAGATTGTATACAAATACAGACACACTCTGAAACCTACTTCTACTATGCAATGAAAGATCGGGAGTGCGTATGAGCACAAAGAAACACCCCATACACTACTACCAGGACAACTCATTGTCTGACCAACGGGACTTTATTATTAGTACTACTCAATGCCAGATTGGGAGTGTGTGCACAAACACAATGACCGAATCAAAGGGAACTGATCATCACTACTACTAATACTACCATTGAATGGCTAACTGAGAACACCCAATCATTACTAATACTGCTACTCAATGACTAACTGAGGGGACCCCACTATTACTTCTACTATTACTTTTATTCTGTGACAGCTAGGGAGTGTGTGTACAAACTCAAAAATACATTCTGCACACTACTCAATGATTGACTGAGTACACCAGATCATTACTAATACTAATTAATGACTTAGTGGGCTTGATTGATACTACTACTCAATGACTGACTGGGGGAATGGGATTATTATTACTACTACTACTGCATGACAGCACAGTAGTTTGTGTACGCAAAGACATGCACACTACTAAGACTCAATGACTGACTTAGGGGACCTGATCATTACTAATGCTGCTACTGAATGACTGACCGAGGGGAACTTATCATTACTACAATTAATATTACTACTCAGCGACTGACTGATAGACCTGATCAGTACTACTACTACTACTACTTCTTAATGACAGCTCAGGGGTACATGTACAAACACAAAGACACAGGCTGCACACTACTACTTAATGACCGACTAAGGAGACCTGATCATTACTAATACTTATACTCAATGACAGCTTGTTAGTCTGTACAAACACAAAGACAAGCTCTGCATGTTACTACTAATGCTCAGTGACTGATTGTCACTACTATTACTCAATGAGTGACCAAAGGGACCTGATCATTACAACAACTAAACAATGACTGACTAAGGGGACCTGACCATTACACCTACGACTACTCAATTACTGACTGAGGGGATCTGATCATTACTACTACTACTTCTACTCAATGATTGACTGACAGACCCAATCACTACTACTGCGACTACTGAATGACTGACTGATGGGACCTTATCATTACTGATACTACTACCTAATTTTAATGGCAGCCCCTGGGATGTGCATAAAGATACAAACACCTGCTCTGCTCACTACTACTATTAATATTACTCAATTACTGACTGAGAGGAGCCAATAGTTACTCCTACTATTACTACTGTTCAATGGTAGCTCAGTAGTGTGTATACAAACACACTCACTGCACTCTACTGCCACTCAATGGTGTTTATTTACGTAAGGCAAAGAAACGGTTCACTTTGGAAGTGCATTTGCTCGAGGGCTTAGTACATGAAGGGAAGCTCTGCTGGCTGCCATCATCCAATCATGTGCTAGCAAAAATGCTGTTTTTTTTAAAAAATTATTCTTTGCAAATCGAAGCTTCACCTCATTTACTAAGCTCTGCAGTAAATGCACTTGCAAAGTGCACAGCTTTAGTAAATCAACCCCAATGACTGTCTGAGAGGACCAGATAATTACTAATGCTAATACTCAAAGACTGATTGAGAGGACATTATCATTACTATTACTACTCATTGGTTGACTGAGAAGACTTTATTATTACTACAAATACTCAATGATTGACTGGGGGGACCTGATCATTACTGCTACTAATATTACTACTCAGTGATAGCTCAGGGGTGTGGGTACAAACACACTGACACAATCTGCACACAACAACTATTTAGCAATGACTAACTGGGAACCTGATCATTACTGCTAATGATCAATGATTGAAGGGACCTGATCATTACTATTACTACTCAATGATTGGCTGAGGGACCAGATAATTATACTATTAATCAATGACAGCCCGGGAGTGTGTGCACAAACATACAAAACACAAAGAGTCACTCTGCACACTACTTCAATTCAATGATTGACTGAGGAGACATGATCATTACTATTACTACTACTCAATGACAGCTCAAGAGTGTGTGTACAAATATAAAGACATACTGTATACTACTAACCAATTATTGCTAATGCTTATCAACGACTGAGTGGGCCTGATCATTACTAATACTTCTACTAATCAATGACCGACTGGGGGAACCAACCTAGTATTACTACTAGTACTACATGTACAGTTCAGCTGTGTGTGTACACAAATACATACACTGCACACTACTAAGGCTCTGTTTCCACTACTGCAAGTTGTTCTGCGACTTGACACATGTGAAGTCGCATGACAAGTTAAAACACATGTATTTCAATGGCCCCCGTTCTAATTGGTGCGACTCAATTCTCAGCGACTCCAAAAAATGTTTTTGCACTACTTTGTACCGACTTTGGTGTGATTTGTTCTCACACGGGTCTCACCGGTCGCATGACATCGCATTAAAAATTGCATTGCAAAGTTGCACTGTAAATCGCGCGACATTGGGGTCGCACTAGTGGAAACCTAGCCTAAGACTCAATGACTGACCTGTGGGGACCTGATCATTGCTTCTACCAGCGAATGACCGCCTGAGGGGACATGATCATTACTAATACTACTTCTCAATGACTGGCTGGGGGGACTTGATCCTTTCCAATACTACTACTCAACGACTGACTGAGGGGACCTTATCATTACTACTACTACTACTCAATGACTGGCTGGAGGGACCTAATCATTACTACTACTACTAATACTCAATGACTGGCTGGAGGGACCTAATCATTACTATTACTACTACTACTACTCAACGACTGACTGAGGGGACCTTATCATCATTACTACTACTACTACTCAATGACTGGCTGGAGGGACCTAATCATTACTACTACTACTACTACTACTCAATGACTGGCTGGGGAGACTTGATCATTACGACTGCTACTCAATAACTAAGGAGACCTGATCATTACTACTACTATTAAATGACTGACTGAGAGGACCTGATCATTACTAATACTGCTACTCAATGACTGACTGAGGGGACCTGATCATTTCTACTACTAATACTACTGCTCAATTATTGACTGAGGGGACCTACTAACTAATGACTGAGGGAACCAGATGGCTACTTCGACCTTATGTCTGCTGGACTCCTATGCTTTACTGCTTCACAACTATCTAAAGTCACATTAATGTTCTGCACTTGCCCTAAAAACTGATCTTCCCTGCCCCCCCCCCCCCCCCATCTACTCAATTGCTTACCTTCCTCTGTCTCCTCTTCTATTTGAGGCAAGAGAATATTTTGATCAATTTTCCTTTGTCACAATGCACTATCTTTCGTTTTTCATGCCTTAGGTGATAATCAAGTATGGCATGAAGTACTTAGAAGCACAGCTGGGAATACGCAAGAAGATGGGAATACCAGCTGATGCCATCTACAGAAAAAGGTCTCAGTGGAAAACAACTTGGCTAGAAAAGGTATCTAGGAAGTAGAAGCACTGAACTAAAACAAAAAAATTGTAATAATATACTCTAATGAAACCAACAAATTCTGTAGAGTTCCAGAGTTAAATGGGATTTATATTTTCCATTAGTTAAATGCAAAGTTTTGTTCTAGACTGGCAATTCTTCATATTAGCATAAACATAGAATTTTTGTTCTCACAGTAAAATCCCTTGAAGGAAACAAGTAGTCCCAAACCTTTGGGTCATATTTCCACCTACAAACACTGGCAAACACTGGACACTGGCAAACAAAACTGGCAACCAAAACTGGCAATCAAAACTGTAGGCCAGCCCTGGGATAACCAGTCTGCCTCCTTTTAGTAACAAATAATTACCAATAGCATGTTCAAAACGCGTAGGGGTGGAACCTGTGCTCTCAATGGACTCCAAAAAAACTTTTATGTCAAGTTCAAAAATTCTATTTTTTTCATGTCATCTGAGGAACAATAAACCTTTGTGACATCCAACTGAAGGGTGGGCAACAGAGCAAGAAATTGCTGACAGGCCCAACAAAAACAAGGGACTGCCTGCAGCTCAAAGAGCCACCTGAAGCTGACATTAGGTAAAAACATCCACCTGGTAAAACTTGGAAAACATGTGAACAAAAGACAAGGTGACAGCCATACAAACCTGAGTAAACAGTGACCTGATGCTGAAATGCTCAAAAGCACTCACAGCCCTGATGGAGTGAGCATTGATTTGAATTGGGGAAACTTGATCCGTGAGATCATAAGCCTGAACAATGGTCCGTCTGAGCCACCTATAAATGGCGGAATGAGAAGCCAGAGGGCCCTTCTTGGGATTATCTGGAATGACAAAGATGTGAGAAGAGAGAGATGTGGCAGAGGTAGAGGTGTCCTGGAGCAGTGATCCTGTTAAGGTGAAAAGCAGAAACTACCTTAAAGTGGAGTTCCACCCACTTTTACAACTCTTCAGCATCCCTCACTAAACCGTGCACTGTAAATGAATTGGATATTTTTTTATTTTTTTATCAGCACCTACTGTATATCTGCTGTATTAATTTTTCACTTCCTCCTCCCTGGCCGTGGCCCATCGCATCATTTCCTGTTTGCAATGCCTTCTGGGAAGGGGCGGCAACTTCCTCTGACACTGCCGTTGCTATGGAAACCTGACCTGAAACCTATTACACTGCTTGTGCTGCACTGAGCATGTGCGAGATCTGCAAGGATGAGATCCAGGAAGAAATACACTCTGGCTTCAGATGCCCACACTTAAGATGGCAACGGCCTGCTGTAAGTTTATAAAATAACAAACTACTGCTACAAACTAACAAAACAGACCTTAGTTTACAGACTAACTTTACTAGAATACATTAGGCTTGTGTATTATAGGGGTATTTTTATTTAAAAAGTATAATTTCGGCCGGAACACCACTTTAAGAAGAAAGGAAGGCCCAGGCCTTACCATGACCATGCCCCATGCAGGACAAAAAAAAGGGTTCCTGGCAGGGTAAGGCTACCAGAAAAGACCCCCAGCCGAGGTGATAGTGACATGGAAAACTATCTTCTGTGCAAGTGCAGTGAAAGGAATCTCTCTGATAGGTTTAAACAGGGGCGTCTGAAGCACCAAGCGGCCCAAGTTCAAATTTCATGGAGGTAGGGTGACCCCTTGCACAAAAGTCTTGATCAAAAAGTTATAAGCCAACATTTCTGGAAAAGATTGGTAAGAGCAGAGTTCTGGCCCTTGATGGTACTAAGGGACAAACACTGGCCAAGGCTCAACATCAAGAAAGGAAAGATTGGTCTCAAGGAGAAACTCCTGGAGTGGAAACCCCTGGACTCACACCATGTAAAGTACACCTTCCACATTCAGTAATGGACTTTGCAGGATGTAGACTTTTCAGCCTTGAAGGATAATGTCAACTGTCCCACAGCCTTAACCCCTTCTTTGGCAAGCTGGTAGGAAAAATAGGAAAAAACGTTAGATGCCCAGGCACTAATAAAAATGAGGGAGCTCCATGAGCCAGAATGACCTACACAAATAAGCGAGTCTTCAGAGACAGAGCAAGTGCAGAGGCAATGATAATAACTCTGGACCTGGAAAGCATTTCACAGCTCACTTAACCAGAACCTGTCTGGAAAGTGCTCAAGCAGAGACCAGCACCCAAGCTTCATTTCTAGGTTTGCTCCACAACGTCCAATCCAGATCCAGAGGGGGTCACAGTAAGACCAAAGCTGAGACTGTAAGGACAACTGTGCAAGATAGCAAAAGGTCACTAGAAAAAAAAGTAGCAAGTCTTTACATCAGTGGAGCTGAGATACAGCATCTATCCTTCCAGAATTCTAGCAAAAAACTGAGGCATGCTGGTAGTAGTAGGAGGGGTTATCCAAGGGCTGGCCTACAGTTATTTGTTTGCCAGTGTCCAATCCTTCAGTAGACTGCAGTATAACCCATAGATTTAAGACTTCCGGTGTCCTTCAATGGATAAAAAAGAAATGGATAAAAAAGAAAATGTTTGAAGGGCCAAGTCCACCTTGTTTAAAGTGAACCTTCAGTCATTTTTCATCTTTCCATCTATTAAAACGCCTGCCCTTGTTGTTTTAACTTTGGATAGTAAAACATTTTTTCTACCAGTAAATACCTTATACCCACTTCCTGTTTCTTCCTGTTTCTTGTCTGGTAATTAGCCTAGGCTTATGACATCATGCACAGCTCTCTCTCTAACCCTTGTGAGAGTTTGCCAGGAAGGGAGGGGGGATGAGTCATAAGAGGGCCAATGAGAGCTGCAGAGCTGGAGTTGTGCCTCTGTATGTCTGTGTAAATCCAGGAAGGGAACAGGCAGCAGCTTTAGCTGCCCACAGTTAAAATGGTTGCAGCCAGACTTAGTGGATGGAGATTTCTGCAGCACATTTGGCAAGTACAGAATCACAGTATATATAAAATAATATGCAAAGTGGTTGTAAGGAAGCTTCAGAATGGCAAAGATGTTTTTATTACAAATTATGTGAGCAGACTGCAGTTCCTCTTTAACCACATGCCCACTGGGCGTTTTCACTCCCTTCCTGCCCAGGCGAATTTTCACTTTTCAGTGCTGTAGCACTTTGAATGACAATTGTGCGGTCATGCAACACTGTGCCCACCTGAAATTGTTATCATTTTTTTGGGACAGATAGAGCTTTCTTTTGGTGGTATTTAATCACCATTGGGCTTTTTATTTTTTGCTAAACGAAAAAAGACTAAGCCGTTCGGTTGGCTTCTGTCGGATGCGCATGCTGGAAAACCAGCAGACTGACTCCCGATCAGCGCTCTCAGCCAATGGCAGAGAGCGCTAATCGGAGTGTTCTGGCGGGGGGCTGTCCCCCTCTCAGAACACAACAGCTCAGCGGCGGAGATCGCTGGACTAACCTTGCATGGTTAGTACAGTGGCTCCCGACCGGAGCTGTCTGTTTTTTTTTTTTTGTGCAACCCCACGTAGTATGTACCAGGCATTAGACACCATCCATACACCAAAAACCTCACATGACCCTCAGGTACTGGACAGATAAGCAAAGTGCACTTCCATCGCTGATAAAGGTCATACATAAAGCCAGAGGATGAACGACCTGTGCAAACAGGTGGGTATCTCTTTGCCCTTCTATGTCCTGCTGCTGGTTGCTTTTACGTGTGACATCGGCCTATGACTACCCTGTCCACAAGTTGACAACGCTGCTACACAATTTCACTGCCGAATAAACAGTGTTGTCACGACATTAAAGGTGGTTCAAATAATGAATGTACTAGCAGGATTAACAGGTATAAAAACTATGTTACAGGGGACTCAGACAAAAACTTTGATGGGCTGCATCATACATTTCATTTTTGACGTTGCCCACATAACAGATTGTCATTTGAGAAATGTTTCCACTTCTATTCTTAATCCCTGGTAATAAGTAGGATTCCCCTAATCCACAGGGAGCAGGCAGGTTTAAAAAGGTGTTCTAACAAGTCATTCACAACAATGTCTCTAAGGACCAAGAAGCATTATCTTCCATGCCAAACTAGGATACAGGTGCTTATTATTTTAACTACTCCTTCATTGCAGGCTACAGAAAATCACTGAGGACTCATTTACAGATCAGTGTTTAAAGTTGAAGTTGAGGTATGGCTTTTTGTTTTTGCATAGTTACATTGGCTCAGCTTGGAACAACGTAAGTATAATTGTGCCATACCTGTGGAAGTTCTAAATCACTGTAGTAGGCAGCACTGCTACAGTAAACGCCGCTAGCATCTGGATTCAATTTTGAGCAGTCGCTCTGCTTCATAGTGAACACAGGAGGTCGCTCGCTTGACACAGAAATGTTCTCAATGAATGCAAGGCATTCTTTGCTTAAATGAGGAGATTGTGTTGTCACCTCCCTGCCTTTACACCTTATCCAATCAGAGAACGCGTTGCATTTATTAAGGTAATACAAAGTGTTCTCTAATTGGCACCCATGCCGAACCAGTGACCCCTTTGTTTACTATGCAGCAGGCCAGCTGCTCAGCATGGGACCTGAAAGCTAGCCTAGATCACTGTAGTAGAGGTGCCTACTACAGTGATTTGTATCTTCTACATGGATTGTCCAGGTATGGTATATACATATATACATCAGTCCAATGGCTCGACCAATGTAATAATGCAAAACAGTGTTCTCCAAACCAAACTGCGGCCCTTTGCAAGCTTTTATCTGGCCTTTGTGGCACTTTTCCTCCATTCATTGACACAAACAATGAGGCATAATTCCTATTACTGACATCAACAACGGGACACTATTTTCCCCACTGACACCAACGATGGGGAGCGGTGGTGGCTGGTGTTTTTTTTTTTTTTGGGGGGGGGGGGGGCGGCAAAAAACCACCCACCCCCCCGAGCGGCACACAACTACCCCCCACCCGAGCGGCACGTCGGGCACTCACCCCATCGTGGCGAGTGAGAGGCTGCATGTAGCAGCTCGGCTGGGCTCCAAGTCCTGTCCTCCATGGCGGCGGGTGGCAGGCAGCATGTAGTGGCTCGGCTTCGAGTCCTGTCATCCATGGCGGCTTTCAGCTCCTCCCCTCCTCCTCCTAGGCGTCGAATAGGATCGGGTGAACAGTGTCAAAGCCCGCTTCCTGATTGGCCGGGAAGAGGATCAGTGTTACAACAGCGAATATTCATTTGGTGTAGTAACACACCTGGGTGGGATCGGAGCGCACTCTCTGCGACCTGAGCCCACCCTATATTGAAGCCCATTAGAGCCTCTGGCTGTGCTTTAAAAAAACGACCCCTCCACATTGGAATCCATGGTCCGGTGTCCTGAAAGGGGCCGGACTCATGGATAGGGAAGGCGGCGGATGACAGGGGGGTGGCCTTAATGGACGGGCTGCCCCTGATGGGGAGCTATTCCTCCCACTGACATCAACGAATGGGCATTATACTTCCCACTAACACCAACAATGGGGCACTATTCTCCTCACTGGTACCAATGATTGGGCACTATTCCTTTCACTGACCCCAATGATGGGGCACTATCCTTCCCAAAAGTTTAGGATTTTACATGTTTAGTATCTATTTGCCTATCTTTATTTTACCAAAAAATGGGTACTATATTATGTGTGTGCACTAAAATTTATTTTATTTTTTTCTGTGAATATACATTTGATAAACAGTTGTGCCACATAAAAAATTGCAACTGCTACCTTTTTATTGCTAGTGGTAATACTTTTTTTATTTTATTATTATAATGTTCTTAGAGTTTTAGATAATTTTATACTCAAAATGCTAATTTTTTTTTTTATTTTTACAAAAAAAAATTTCTAGAGGCAAAGTAGTTTACCTCTTGCCATCCACTTAATGCATATGTGTGTCAGCAAAGAGGATGGGCTTTCATGCCCACATGCCGCACATGTGTGAATGAGCAATAGAGGTTTTTTTGCTGAGAGTACATCCCCAGCACAGATACTCAGCTGTCACAGTCAGGACCGGCTGCTGATAGTGTGACCACTGTGACAGCCAATCACAGTGGTCATGTGATCAGGCAGACCTTCCCACTCCCCAGGCATAATAGCCCAGTTAAAGGGACACTTGGGCTAGACGAGAAAGGATTAACCAAAATTACAGATGAGAAGTGTCTACAATAGATAGCGTTATTATAATCACTTCTCTGGCAACCTGTATCTTCTACCTTTCTTCCATCCCAGTGCAGCAGTCTCCATCAACGTCTTCAGCATTCATCACTTCCTCCATAGGAATCATGGTGATGGGCAAGCACATTAGGGCCTGTGTTGATGGACTCTCGGCTTGCGTTGATGGAATCAGTTTGAGATGCTTCTGAGATCATTCAGATTTCATTGACACATGCATCTGGCCTTAAGGTGACCTCCTGCTGACCTGCATTTCACCTGCTTCATGTGGGTTTTGCATTCCTACAAACTTGTATAAGAATGCAAAATCTGCTCGAAGCGAACAAGAGCCTGTTGTCACAAGCCTTGTGCCATTAGTAGCTGCCTACTAATAAGTTATGGGAGTCATCAAAGGTTTGTTTAAAGTCATCTGCCTGAAATAACACCTACAGCTGCTGAAATATGAAAGCTGACATCTTGCAGCACACATTAGGGAATTCCAGGGACGGTCCCTGGAAATTAGTTCCAGCTAGTAGAGAGACCCAGGTGACACCTGTCACTGGGACTGGCATATGCACAAAAGAAACGACTAATTAAAGCAAATGAAATTCTCATTTAATTTGTGTTTTTGTTTCAAGAGACCAGTGTGCTTTGAAGTGAGGATGACAAGTCAACCTGAAGCCACATCCTGTGATAAATGAATCAAACGCACTACATAGTATTACTCATATTCAAATAAGCATGCTTCCTGGCAAGTCCACTACCTATCAGCAGGAAATAAAGCACAGTCGTTGGCTTAGGCCTCTTTCACACGGATGATCCGTATGTCCGTTTTTCATCCTTCCGTTTTCGGATGAAAAACGGACATACATTCATCCCTATGGAGCGTCGGATGTCAGCGGTGACATGTCCGCTGACATCCGACCCCGCTCCGATCCGAAAAGTGTAACGGAGGAAAAACCTACTTTTCCATCCGTTTTCGGATCGGATCGGATGACGACGGACACTACGGTCCGTCATCATCCGATCCCCCCATAGGGGAGAGCGGCGCTCTGACAGGTCCGTAGCTGCACAGCGTGCAGCGATGCACCTGTCATCTTCCCGCTGAGCAAGCGGATGTTCACGGGGCGGATCATGACTGATCTGCCCCGTGTGAAAGAGGCCTTACTTGCCAGGGTTTCTGTGTATCTGCCAGGATTTCTGTGTATCCCCGCACACCGCTGTGACCGGCGACATGTCTCCCGGGTTCACGGGCTTCGGCGCATGCGCGCGGGACCTGCCGGTCACGGCACAGGCCTTTTAGAAACTGCAATATCAAGCCGTTTCTTCAGTGCGCATTAGGTGAATATCACCTAAACCATGCAGGTTTAGGAGATATTTAAAGTACCTACTGGTAAGCCTTATTATAGGCTTACCTTTAGGTACAAGTGGTGTAAACCAACCAATAAAACTCTTATGCCACATACACAAGATCGGACTTACCTCCAACAAAACCATGGATTTTTGTTCGAAGGTTGTTGGCTCAAACTTGTCTTGCATACACACAGTAACACAAATGTTGTCCAACAATTCCGAACGTGGGAACGCGGTGACGTACAAGAGGTACGACAAGCCGAGAAAAAGGAAGTTTAATAGCCAATAGCTCCTTTTGTTTGATTCCAAGCATGCGTGAACTTTTGTGCTACGGACTTGTACACACGATTGGACTTTCCGACAACAAAGTTTTGTTGGTGGAAAATTTGAGAACCTGCTAGCAAACATTTGTTGGCGAAAGTCTGACAGCAAGCGTTCAATGGAGCATACACACATGGAAAATTTGGAAAATTGGATATTTGGAAAATCCGGCCGTGTGTACGCGGCATTATTGATTACAGGCAAAGTTCCTTAGTTAATTCATGTAGGGGCTCACTTTAATGTCATAGCCCAGAGCAGGTACACCAGCTGGATTGCCACTTTCAGCCGCAAATGTAGCTGTCCCTACATGGAGGAGCATTGTTCCCCTAAAACTCCATGGTGCGGATTCCTTGGTTCATATTAATATGAACAGAAATCATGTGCAGCTTTTCTCTCCAAAGCAATCCACTCATCACTGACACTTCAAGTTAAAGTCGACTTTGGGGCAAAAATTTAACTGATATTAAAGTCTCATCTTTTTTTCATTTAAAAATAACAAACATGTTATATACTTACCTGCTCTTTGCAGTGCAGTGGTTTTGCACAGAGCAGCCCAGATCCCCCTCTTCTTGGGTCCCTCGCCGGCGCTCCTGGCCCCTCCCTCCCATTGAGTGCCCCCACAGCAAGCAGCTTGCTATGGGGGCACCCGATCCATTCAGACACAGAGCTGTGGCTCGGCCCTGCCCCGCCCCGCCCCCTCTCTCTTCTCATTGGCTCACTGACTTTGATTGACAGCAGCAGGAGCCAATGGCGCCCCCGCTGCTGTCTCAGCCAATGAGGAGGGAGAGTCCTGGGCAGCCGACACGCTTGTGCAACATTGCTAGATCGAGATGGGCTCTGGTATTAGGGGGTGCTGCTGCACACAGAAGGCGTTTCAGACAGAAGGCGTTTTATCTTAATGCATAGAATACATTAAGATAAAAAAAACTTCTGACTTTAGAACCACTTTAACTACTCTTAAAAATGCCCCCCAACACCTTTTCTGGGTAAGAAAAGATCCGTATACTTACCTATTTCAGGCCATATTTTAAGGCCCCTCTTGTCCAGTCATGCGATCTGACTCCCCTGTGTCAGCCAGCAGTGGCTGCAGGGATGAGGAAGAATCACCGATAATGGATGGGCCATAAGAGCCTATGGGTGACGTCACCACTTCCAGGCATTACCAAAGTGCTCTCCCCACTCCCCTGCTGGCTAACACATGGGAGATCATGTGACCGGACTGGAGCAGCATGAAAATAGGTAAGTATACAAATCTTTCTTACACAGGTTAGTCATAATAGGTGTTGTGCGGGGAGCATTTTTGAAAGTAGTTAGGTTTTGACTGAAATTCTACTTTAAGCGGAGTTCAAGCGGCAAATATTAGAAAACAGGAATCTGTAAAGTTTCCAGACAAAATTGATCGAGCTCAGCTGAAGCCAAATTATAAAATAGGACTTACTTTAAGCTTTTGGCTCAAAGTCTGAAACCATCGTTTTTTTATAAGCATCAGCATCATCAAACTCACACCACAGATGAAACAGGTGTGTGGACCTAGACTTTACATAACGGAGAATAGACCACACTGCAACCCCTTCTGCAAACTTCGGACTTGCCAGATGTTGGTAAAAATATCCCCTGCATGACTAAGTCTAATGAGGAATGTTTTCACAGCTAAGCCACAAACAGGGGAGAGAAGGGAAGAACATTCGAAGTGTAACTTCTGCCAAGTGTTTTTTTTATCGGTAGAGTGGGAAAGCATTAGAACTTCTATCACAAACATTTCCGCTGGCGCTTGCTGCCCTTAGCTGTCAATTATAGCTCACTTTCCTGTCAATTACAAAGCCTGGCCTATGCACCTTCCTGTTGTCACTGAATATCTGTTGGCAGCTTGGAAGAGGCCCAACTGCATACCAACAGGGTACAGGGTTTGGTGCTCACCTGATCTGAGGTCTGATGTTTTTGCATTGGGGTTGATCTGAGTTCTGAAGTTTATGAATTGGGGCTGATCTGAGTTCTGATGGTTTTGCATTGGGGTTGATCAGAAGTCTGACGTTTATGAATTGGGGCTGATCTGAGTTCTAATGGTTTTGCATTGGGGTTGATCAGAAGTCTGACGTTTATGAATTGGGGCTGACCTGAGGTCTGAAGTACAATTATTGGGGCTGATTTGAGGTCTGAAGGGCATGTATTGGGGCTGATCTGAGGTCTGAAGGGCATGTATTGGGGCTGATCTGAGGTCTGAAGGGCATGAATTGGGGCTGATCTGAGGTCTGAAGGGCATGTATTGGGGCTGATCTGAGGTCTGAAGGGCATGTATTGGGGCTGATCTGAGGTCTGAAGGGCATGTATTGGGGCTGATCTGAGGTCTGAAGGGCATGTATTGGGGCTGATCTGAGGTCTGAAGGGCATGTATTGGGGCTGATCTGAGTTCTGAAGGCCATGTATTGGGGTTGATCTGAGGTCTGAAGTTTATGAATTGGGGCTGATCTGAGGTCTGATGTTTTTGCATTGGGGTTGATCAGAGGTCTGACGTTTATGAATTGGGGCTGACCTGAGGTCTGAAGTGCAATTATTGATATTGATCTGAGGTCTGATGTTTTTGCATTGGAGCTGATCTGAGGTCTGAAGTTTATGAATTGGGGCTGATCTGAGGTCTGAAGGGCATGTATTGGGGCTGATCTGAGGTCTGAAGGGCATGTATTGGGGCTGATCTGAGGTCTGAAGTTTATGAATTGGTGCTGATCTGAGGTCACCCCAGAAGAAGTCCTATGTGATGAAACGCGTCGGGAGGACTCCACTGCCGCCATTTTTATTACTTACAAGCGCTTGATTACTTCTTAAATGTAAGTGTTTCTTTTTTAATAAAATTCACATTTTTACGGAATTACACTATATGGCCCCTTTCTTTCCTATGTGGGGTATGTTCAAGGACGTCTCTAACCTCTACATGGAGAATGCACCCCGGTGAGGCACCCCTAGGATCTCTTCTCCAGTGTATCATTGGGATCTCCTCATCATTGCCAGGGGGCAATTTTTAAGCCTGTTTGACTCATACAGCATACGCTGTTTTGGGTCCCAACCTTTCGATAAGCCTCCATTCATATGGGTGGTGGTATTTGCACAAGTTTTATTTTTCACATTAAACCCCTGAGAAGGCCTCCAAGATGGTATATTTTCTCCTGGTCTTCATCATCTACACCTTTGCCATTGGGCATTAAAGGCTTGTTTAGACCTATATAGCATATGCTATCTTTAGGTCCAATATCCATGGTACGCCTTCATTACTTTGGGGATTATTTTGACCACTATTTTAACTATATATCCACGTGGTGATTATAATTGTTTCACAATTAAGATGGACTTTTTGATTTATTGACAATGGACATTTATCATTATGAGAACATTATATGTTGACACTCACATTTGTCACCTCACTTTTGTATAATTTACAGCGCTGCACTTATTTTATATATCTTATGATCTGAGGTCTGAAGGGCATGTATTGGGGCTGATCTGAGGTCTGAAGGGCGTGTATTGGGACTGATCTGAGGTCTGAAGGGCATGTATTGGGGCTGATCTGAGGTCTGAAGGGCATGTATTGGGGCTGATCTGAGGTCTGAAGGGCATGTATTGGGGCTGATCTGAGGTCTGAAGGGCATGTATTGGGGCTGATCTGAGGTCTGAAGGGCATGTATTGGGGTTGATCTGAGGTCTGAAGGGCATGTATTGGGGCTGATCTGAGGTCTGAAGGGCATGTATTGGGGCTGATCTGAGGTCTGGAGGATGTGAATTGGGGCTGATCTGAGGTCTGAAGTGCATGCATTGGGGCTGATCTGAGGTCTAACGTTTTTGTATTGGGGCTGATCTACAAAGGCTGACATGTTTGAAGTCCCAAGTTATATCAATTGCTGCCCCCATACAGTGGAGAAATGGGTATACAGTAGGCAGGAAGTGTATTATTTACAGGAGTACCAGGTAAAAATTAGACATGTGCAATTTGTTTAGTTCCAAATTAGTTTTTTAACGAATTTTGACAAATGAGTTAATTTCCGAATTTTTCAATTTCCGATATTTTGAATTTCCGAATTTCCAAATTTTCAAATTTCCGAAAATTCGAAATTTCGGAGATTTGGAATTTCAGAAATTGGAAAATCGGAAATTGGAAATTTAGAAATTTGCAAATCCAAATTTCCGGATTTCTGAAAATCCGAAAATTTGAAAATTGGGAAATACGAATTTTCAGAATTCCTAATTCAGAATTTTCGAATTTCCGAAAAAAGCATAAAAACTAATGAAACGAAAACGAACACATTTTTTGTCAGTGTACATGTCTAGTAAAAATAGAGGAAACAAAGCCTGAGACAAGAAAACTAATGCAGCCACCACATCTATTAACTGGTATGCTGCATTATGTTACATTTTTTTTGTTTTGAGTTTAGGAACACTTTAAAGTAGCATTAAATGCAGGCATTTTTTTTTTTTACAAAAAACATTCAGCATTTAATGCTACTTTAAAGTGTAACTTCAGGCTGGCTCCTTTTGCAGGTATAGCTATGTAAAACATTAAAGGGTATGTTCACCTTTACAGAAAATCTGTAGGGTGAACTTACACTGGACCCCCTCCCCATCGCGCCTGGTCCCGCTGTACTGAGGCCGGCGATCTCCCGCTGTGACACATCATATAGCTGATTTACCGGTCTGGGGATCTGAAATCCCCCGCGGCTTAATCTCCTAAATGTACCTCGTAAAGGTACAAATAGGAGGCACTCTAATTGGTTGGCACCGTCACATGGGCAAGGCCGAGCGATCAGAACCTGCGTAGCCCATCCCATCAGAGCTGAAGAGGAGAGAAAGCCGCGGGGACTTCAAATCCCCGGACTGGTAAAGCGGCGATACGATGTGTCAGTGAGGGAGAGCGCCGGCCTCAGGTACAGCGAAACCGGGTGCGATGGGGAGGGGGCCCAGTGTAAGTTCACCGTACAGATTTTCTGTAGAGGTGAACTTACACTTTAAAAATAAGTGTCTATACCAGCCTTTCTCAACCTTTTCAACACAGAGGAACCCTTGAAATAACTTTCTGGGCTCAAGGAACCCCTGCTACAATTACTATATCCACAAGTCATGATACATTACTGTGATGGTCAGTGGGAAGAATGCTCCTTACACTTGTGGTCATTGGGAAGAATTGCCCCCTTACAAATAGCTAAAAAGATCAATGGTGTCAGTGGGAACTTCTCTGAGAGGCAGAAATTTCTTATAGCTCAAGAAACCCCTATAAACTTCTGGAGGAATTCTGGTTGAGAAACCCTGGTCTATACTGTTTAAAATCCAGTAATATGCTGTCTCACCCTGCTCTGCTCATGCTCAGTTGCTCTTCATTTTTAGGCACTGCTGAATATGTAGAGGCCGATCTGCTGACAGCCTTGAAGCAGAATTAAATCCTCCTATCCTTTACAGCTAAGGAAGCTGCTTCTGTTTGATCTGCAACTACCATGTTGCATGCACATGTGATCAGTTATGACACCAGACATTTGATGATTTGACAGTTTGGTTGCAGACACAAGCAAATGTGACAGTTAGCAATCCCGGCATTCCAGGAATGTAAGAACGTTGCTAAGAAATGCCCAGCTGTTACTGTTCTCCTCCACAGGATCACAGGAGCGAGCTCACAAACACTGAGCTCAGAACTACTTCATCATGGCAGAGAAAGAGTATGTGAGGGAGTTCGTATCAAAGAGCTCACTCCTGTGATAGTGGAGGAGAACAGTAACATCCTAAAAGTTTTCCAATCAGCCTTCATGAGGT
This sequence comes from Lithobates clamitans, assembly GCA_037952925.1. Lineage (NCBI taxonomy): Eukaryota > Metazoa > Chordata > Amphibia > Anura > Ranidae > Lithobates > Lithobates clamitans. The sequence goes on from JBBGZY010002013.1 coordinate 382,686, forward strand.
ACATAAATGGCTTCCACTTATAGCAAGGGCTTCAGTTTGTTTGTATTTGCAGACACCCCTTATCTTCATCAGCAGTTGCAAAAAATGGGGAAACGATACAATGGATGAGCAGAAGTAGCTGCACGCCCCGGTGAGAGTACAAAAATTGGAGGAGGTTTCCCTATGGGGTTTTGTATTGCAGCAATAGAGTCCAAAATGATTATAAAATATGTTTATTACAAAAATAAATGAAATTACAAAAGCATAACTATCTGTTGCTGTCTGGATCCTCGTGCATCATCTGGGAGGTTTGCTTTAAAGCCATTAGTGGCAATTATTAATCTTTAAAATTATATGGAATCAGTAAATTTTACTGTTTGTTTTTCAATGTACTTATTTACATATTGTATTTTTTAGAAATCTGTAATTTTTTTCCCCCTGAAGAAGACCTCTACTTTATATGGTCGAAACGGGTCGGGGTTCTCTTATGCCCCGTACACACGGTCGGACATTGATCGGACATTCCAACAACAAAATCCTAGGATTTTTTCCGACGGATGTTGGCTCAAACTTGTCTTGCATACACACGGTCACACAAAGTTGTCGGAAAATCCGATCATTCTGAGCGCGGTGACGTAAAACACGTACGTCGGGACTATAAACGGGGCAGTAGCCAATAGCTTTCATCTCTTTATTTATTCTGAGCATGCGTGGCACTTTGTGCGTCGGATTTGTGTACACACGATCGGAAATTCCGACGACGAATTTTGTTGTCAAAAAATTTTATAGCCTGCTCTCAAACTTTGTGTATCGGAAAATCCGATGGAAAAAGTCAGATGCAGCCCACACACGGTCGGAATTTCCGACAACACGCTCCGATCGCACATTTTCCGTCGGAAAATCCGACCGTGTGTACGGGGCATTAGTATGATTTTTGATACATATAATGCTATGTTTTAACGTGTGCTGTACAGCTGTCATTATGCAAATTATGTATGTCTGCTAGCCTCTATAACAGAGCTCATGTTTTAACAGATAGTTATGCTTTTGTAATTTCATTTATTTTTGTAATAAACATATTTATATTTTATAATAATTTTGGACTCTATTGCTGCAATACAAAACCCCATAGGGAAACCTCCTCCAATTTTTATATCTTCATCAGCAGTTTTTTAGTAAAGGTGAGGTAACTCAGTTTGCACTTTGAAAAGTTAAAAGCTGATTGGTTGCTTCAGTTTTGATCAATTCCCCCAGAGTGTTTCCAGGGCAACAACTATGAGGCCTCAGGTGACATCTCAGGCCTGACTGACTCTCAAGCTTGGTGAAAAATAATAAACAAAGGCAAATAGAAATCTTCCAGAAGTACAATAATAACACTGACTACTGAGATTACATGAAGCCACTCATGACAGGCTCTCTCCAGTCTCAGCAGAGCATGGTGGATCTTACAACACAAAGCTCACAAATCCCTGAAGGAACTCCCAGCTGCTGCCAAATCTACGTACACACATTACCCAGCCCCGCCCACCAACACGAACCACCAATCACAGCAATATACATCTTACTTCACGCCCTCTGCTGCCTCCTATCGGCCATCTTTGTTATGGGCGGACTAACTCCGTCTCACCGCGAAAAGAAACGCCAAACGAGACGCCAGATTAATTTACAATTCCACTACCTCAAGAAAAAAAAACGTCCTACCCACGAAATAATCGCTTTTTAAGACTAAACAATTAAACAGCTGTCAATAAAACTTTAGGCGACTGTTTATTTACGAGGTTGACTCGGCTTTGTTTTCTGTAGAGGGCAGACGACATTTTCTAGAAATTTCTCTGACATTGTGAAAGTCCAAACCCGCCTTTGGCTTTACCTCAACAAAGATGGCGGCTGTGGGAAGACGTCAAGGTCTTGCGTGTGTGACGGATAAGCGGTCACGTGAGCTCACGCTCAGTCGACGTGCCGTGCCTGGATGACGTATCGGCTGCGTCTGTGTTTGGGGGAAGGAAAAGATGGAGGTGTCTGTGGTGCAGTTGTGGCGGAGGGACCCGGGGAATGGGCGGCTGTGCCAGGCGGTGCTGCCACAGGGGTCCACCGTGAGAGAGCTCCTTCCCCCCAGCGGCCTGGTGAGTGTCTGTGTGTTTAATATTAAGGCGGGTTATCTACAAGGAGCTCCATGGATGTGTATGATGGAGTCACTGACAAGAACACAGCAGATTCTGGCTTCCCTGTGTAATATAGTTGTATTTCTTCTGGATACTGCCAGGAAGGCTGCTTGTTTTCTACTTCCCTTCAAATGTTGGCACCGCCGTTCATTCTTCAGTGATATCACACAGTGGCGTTGTCACCCTGTGCACAGGATAGTCTCACATGGACATGGAGCTCTCACCGCTTCCCCTCTCATACCTCTTCACCCTCCATGGACCAGAGCAATGTTTACCTTCTACAATAGACTCGTTTATTTGTATAGACAAATGGCGGACGGGATCCAATCTCATTCTGGGGTGACGTCACCCTCACGCTCTTGTGTACCCATGGGGGACGTGGTGATCGGGGTTCGCCGTGTCCCTGGGACACCGGTGTTTTTTTGAGAAATGCCCTCCGTCGAAAAATGCCTCTGATGGGTCTGCGCATGCGCAGTACGCAACGTCGCTGCAGCTGATATGATGATCAGCTGGCGTGATGTCAACACGGCGCATGCGCAGATCGCTGGAGACGGTATCAGACGATACGCACCGAGAGAGAATGCAATTGTCAGATTCTGCCTCGCTATTGCGTGGTGGGTTTTGTGTGTGTTTTTTAACCCACCCTTATACACAGCCAAAACCCTCCGCTCAACACACTCAAGGCGCCATGCAACAGACAGAAAATACACCGTTCAATACAAACCCACCCCTATAGTGAGGCAGAATCTGACAATTTCATCCCTCTTGGCGCTTAAATCGTCAGAGAATGCCTCCGATGATCTGCGCATGCACAGTGCTGACGTCATGCCAGCTGATCAACATATTAGCTGGAGTGACGTTGCGTCCTGCACATGCGTAGACCCGACGGAGGGCATTTCTTGATAGAACGGCACCTCCCCCAAGTTCGGTAAAGAGCTGATGACTTGGCTCTTTACCCATGTGATCAGCTGTGTCCAATCACATGTAATCACAAATGCCATTTATCGGCTCTCCTTGCCTTACACTGACAGAGTGAGAGGAGAGCTGATTAGCGGTATCTCTGCACAGGGGAGACAGTACAGATAATCAGGGCACTGATCACCAGTGCAGCCCCATCGGTGATGCCAATTTGGGCCATTAGTAATGCCTATTAGTGCTACATATTACTATCTCCTCATCAGTGCTGCCTATTGAGTGCCGCCTCATCAGCACACATCAGTGAAGGAGAAAAATTATTTAAAACATTTTCTGACTGAAACTAATAATTTTTTTTATTCTTCAAATGTCTTTGGTCTTTTTAGGTTTGTTTTAGCCAAAAAACCCAGTGGTGATTAAAGGGGTTGTAAAATCAGTGTTTTTTTTTTTTTATCCTTTAGTGTGCAGCAGCCCCCCTGAGCCCCATTTCTGTCCAGAGATGTCCACAAGTGTCTCGACCAACCAGAACTCTCCCTCCTGATTGGCTGAGACACAGCAGCGACACCATTTGCTAACTGACTTTGACAGCAGAAAGAGAGCGGACGGGGCCGAACCGCAGCTCTGTCTTAATTTACACACAGAGCTGCAGCTCAACTTGGAATAATCAACCTGGATGCACAAAGCAATTGTGATGATATGTGTGGTTTTACTAACACATGTCAAAGTTGCAAAATTGTGCTTGGGCATTGAGATTTGTTTTACCCTTAGACGTGAAGGGGTTAATTGAAGGAAATGCAGCAAATAATTTGTTAAATTGCTTGATTTTGATGTACTCTTGCCAGCGATTTTTATTTATTTTTTTAAGTTGGTAGCAGGGTCCCTTTTAAGAAATATTTGGTGTAACTTGATGGTTGTTTGTCTTCTTTTCAGGGAATATCTTGCTGTGATTTTTATGTGACCTGTAATGGGCAACGAGTTAGCGGAGATGAAGCTTTGCAGAATGGATTCACTTACAGTGTGGAGCCGCGACTCCTTGGCGGAAAAGGAGGTATGATTGTGAAGTTTTTCTAAACCATATAAGTTACTGGAAAGTCTTCTCTACACTGCCAGGAAAATCATCAAATCTTAACCCCTTATTGCTGGCTCATTAGGAGTTCATAATGCCACAGGCGTTACTAGGGCTTCCTGATATGATTGGCTGTCACAGTGATTATGTGGATTGGGAGCCTGTCCTAGTGGCTTCTGATCTTCACTGCGTGGCTGGACGTTGTATATGACAGTGTGGTCATTATAGAGCATGCCACCAGCACAAACTATCAACACATATATGTGGTAGCACAGAATAAAGACCACCTTCGTGCTGCCATATATATGTATACAGCTAGCAGCAAGAGGATAAACAGACATGTCCAAACCCCTAAATCTAGAATATAATGAAGATCTTAATTGTTTAGGATTTGCATTTTGACCTTTTATCTCCAGTCAGATTATCGGTTACTGCCTACTAGTGACTAGAGAAATGAAAGCAGAGCTTCAGGCATTCTCTGCTCAATGCACAGTTTAAAGTGGACCTTCAGTCATTTTTTTTTTCAACTTTTGATCTATTAAATCTTCTGCCCTTGTTCTAACTTTGTATATTGTAATTTTTTTTCTGTCACTAAATACCTTATACAGCCCACTTCCTGTTTCTTGTTTGGTCATTAGCCTAGGCTTATGACATCATGCAAAGCTCTCTTTCGAACTCCTGTGAGAATTTGCCAGGAAGGGAGGGGGGAATGAGTCATAAGAGGGCCAATGAGAGCTGCAGGGCTGGAGATGTGCCTATGTATAAATCCAGGAAGTGAACAGGCAGCAGCTTCAGCTGCCGACAGTTAAAATGGTTGCAGCCAGACTTGGTGGAGGGAGATTTCTGCAGCATATTTAGCAAGCATAGAATCACAGTGTGTATATATTAAAATAATATCCAAAGTGGTTGGAGGGAAGCTTCAGAATGGCAAAAATGTTTTTTATTACAAATTATGTAAGCTGACTGCAGTTCCTCTTTAAATGTATGTTTACTGTTCAACATGCCTAAAGACTTTGTAATCCTTTGTGGTTTATGCACAGCGAGGCAGGTGACATATTACTTGGGATTATTATTATACAGGATTTATATAGTGAGAGGTATTCAGTGCAAAACAGTGGCGTTAAACACCTAAATAGTCCCCTTCTTTTTTTGTATGATGCACTTTTATGAACTACCTTATGAGCTAACCAGTTTAATCCAGGGACAGGAGTCCTCCCCAAGTATAAGGAGATAATAGGCTCTAGCGATTCTGACATTGCATTAAGATTCCTAAAGGAATCTAAGGACAGGAGATCTTTGAACAGTGTATGGTGATACAAGGCTCCTTTATCGTTTACCTGTGGTGAGTTTATTACCAACGGGGATTATCTGCACGAGATGTCTTCTGGTGATGTTATTCAGATGAGGAGTCTTTAGCCTTGCCGCTGAGGGGATACGGAGCACTTTTTTTAGATTATAAGAACTTCCTGTGGGCTTGGGACTCGAATTTCGTGTAGCAAGGAGGGGGATCAGAAAACATTTGTTCGCTGATCTCTTCTGGTGTATGATGCTGGAAGCTATCAGCATTCCGTGGCACCACTGACCCGGCAAAAAGTGTGGTTAATCGATCTCACTAGGGTCCATAGGTGATATATATATATATATATATATATATATATATATATATATATATATATATATATATATATATATATATATATATATATATATATATTATATTCCCACGGAAAAGATTGGATAGCGTGGAGATTTTTATTACTGTCTGTGCCCCTTTAGAAAGATTCACTCTCTTGATCGTTCTTGTTTACGGTTATCACCACGAATGAAAATCTCTAATTTTGGGTTATCGTCAAAACCGAAATCCCCCAATGAGGACTCCAGTTCTGGTGATCCTGGTGATAACTAGGGATTTCCTCTCATTTCTGGTTTTGGCTATGGGACAGGAAGTGAAGGGAAATCTCATCCCATTGGGACACAGATGACAAAATCACTGATCCAAGTTTCCTGGGATTACCTAAATTGTGGTGACTTTATGTAATTCCAAAGATGGTCTTTAAAGTATCGCCTATGAGCGATTTTGGGCACCAAACGTTATTGCTGTTTCCCAGGCCCATGCCATTTTGATGCTTGAAATGTTTAGTACCTATATACTTGACACAATCTCTTCTTTTATAGTTTACAAACAAATTGGTTATATATAGTGTTTTGTGTGCACTAAAATACATTTTTAGTGTAGCTCTTACTGAAAATATGGGTTTGATAAATATGTGCACTAATATTGTGCGACATAAAATTGGGCTAGTTGCAAATTTGTATTCTCCTGGGTCTCTGCTTTCAGAAAATGAAAAGTGAATAAACAACGCCAGTAGTAAATTGACTAAAGAGGCACAATGGGGAAATGTCTGTGCATACATTGCAGAGAAATACTGAATTTTATTTTTATTTTTTTCCCCTTTGGTTTGTGGTTCTGAGCACGAATTTATGAGAAAAGGGAGATAACTGGTGTATACTGTATTTTTAGGTTTCGGTTCCATGCTTAGGGCACTGGGGGCTCAAATTGAGAAGACCACAAACAGAGAGGCCTGTCGTGATCTCAGTGGAAGGCGTCTGAGAGATGTTAACCATGAAAAAGCGTAAGTCGCAAATTCTTGCTGGTTATATTAGTAGTGTATTATGAACTGACTGAAAAAAAATCTGTATTTTGTTGTACATTTCCTGGATTACACAATACATTTTAGGCCTTGTATTAGGACACCTATTTCAGTACCCGCAAAGAGGAGTTAATCATGACATTGAAGGCTGAGAGTCAGTATGACAGCCAGTCAACTAGTAGTGTTTTTTTTTTTTTCTTTCGACTGAATTTAGCAATGGCAGCATCCCCCACCCACTTATCTGTTCACTTGTCATAGAATGCATTAAGATGAAAAAAAAAAAAACATGAGGGTTTGCAACCCTTTTAATATTCAACCCTAAAAAAAAGCACTTAAGCACTTTCAGCAGGTGATTGAATCACTTGCGGAGTATGTAGTTTCCTTATCTTTTAATCCTTTCTGATATCCCACTTTAAAGGATAAGTTCCCTGCCCACATGGCTGTGTCATTCATTCAGAGTTCTGTGAATGAACTAAAAGTACTGTCCGCCGCCGTAGCCGGCAACTTGTGGTTCTCAGTGACGTGCTAGTGAGCGCCCTCATAGTTCATTGATTATTTCTGTCATTCGGTAATGGTGATACAGGCAGACAGTGTACTGAGAATTTGCCAGATCCTGGCAATGCATTGGTGATCTGCAGATCACAGGTGCAATGCCTTACAGCAGGGGTAGGCAACCAAGGCCCTCCAGCTATTTGGAAACTACAATTCCCATGAGACATTGCAAGACCCTGGCAATCACAGGCATGATGGGATTTGAAGTTTCACCACAGCTGGAGGGCCGAGGTTGCCTACCCCTGCCTTACAGGCTTCAGAGTGGAAGAAAAAATTCAATTCCTTTTTTTTCCCCCTGCAAAAAGATGTGCATTTATTTTTTATAAAAGTTGAACTTGGCATTTAATGTGATTGTAAAGTCTTGTGTTGTGTGGTGGTTTTTTTTTCTTTTTTTTTTTTTCTTTAACCATAATAAACATGTACTTACCTGCTCTGTAAAATGGTTTTGCACAGAGCAGCCCAGATCCTCCTCTTCTCCGGGTCCCTCTTCGGTGCTCCTGGCCCCTCCCTCCTATCGATTGCCCCCATTGCAAGCAGCAACCGAGCCTCAGCTCTGTGTGTCTATTCAGGCGTGGTGCTGCGGTTTGCCCCCCCCCCCCCCCTTCTCTCCTGATTGGCTACACAGCACTCTAGCCTAGGGTGGCAAGGCAATCCTGTGCTCCAGCCTTCCCTCTGGCTTGAGACTACATTGTCCACTATTAATTTGTTCCTGTAAAGACAAGTTCAGAGAAGCAGCAGCATTGAAAGTTGTAAGCTGCAAGTGCCAAGTTGGGAATCCGAACTAAAATTGCGGATATATATATAATCTCTCTAAAAAATTTTTTTTTTTTTTTTAAAGATATAGGATATTGTACATTTTAACGTCAAAAAGAGAGACATACAAATAAACTTGTGGTTATTTAACCTCCTAACACATCTTGTACATTGATATCACATCCTGTCATATGTTCTCTCTTGAAACTGGCTAAGCTATGCTTGGTTAACTTTGTGAATATTGTCCAGTCTATAGTTCTGAGTAGTGTAAAAGTGAAACTGTGACCTATGATTGAGTCCATCAAAGCTAGATTTTACCAAATAGAAATTCTTACTACTAGTAGAGAAAAGAAAAAGAAAGAAGAGAAAGGGGAAGGGAGGGTAGGTAGGGAAGGTATCCAGCCTCTACAGCAAACATCATGAATATTTATCCACATTTTACATCTGACCTTATTGATTCATAATTTCTGCATAAGCTGTGAAGTATTTAAAGGCGACCCAGCAGGACCATATCTTGTTTGCTAAATCTGATTTATTCCTCACCGTAAGTGTACTCTCTTCCATGTGATATATTTGGTCTACTGCCCCAAGCCATTGCTGAAGCGTGGGGATAGCCTGTTTCCAAAATTAAGGGATAAGTGCTTTTGCCGCATTTAATAGGTTAGGTGTTATCGTTTTTTTTTTTTTTTTTATATGATCCTGTTGGCTCGCCTGTACAATTGATTAATATTACCCAAGGGTCATTGGGGATTGTGCTACCTTGGATTTCTTTTATCCAAAATAAAACAGTAGTCCAGTATTTTCTAATAGGGCAAGACCACCAGATATGAGCATGGGTGCCCTTGCCCCCCACACCCCCTCCAACAAAGGTCCAAGATAGTGCTTCACAAAAATTTCCTTTTGGTGTGTAATGCCATCTGGTTAATATTTTGTAGTTTACCTCAGCTGTTTTCGAGGAGATGTGGGCTAGTTGAAGTATCGTACACCGTTGGTTATCCGAGATTGGGCTTTGGAGCTCCTGCTCCAATTTTGCTAGGAGTCATGGCCAAAATTGTTGGCACCCCAGAAATTTTTCCAGAAAATCAAGTAGACATACGCACACTGAAATATTTCGTTTCGGAATTTCGTTTTCGTCCGAAAAATTTATTTAGTCACTCCCAAAATTCAAAATTTTATTTTGTTTTGTTAAAAAATGCATTCGTCCAAAATAATTTAGGTCGATTCTGTCATTGAAGGCTTATGGTGTCTGTTGAATGTTCTAAGAAGAAATCTTTTTTTCTCTGTCGAATAATCTTGGACTAATAGAGTTAGGTACATTCGACCTTTTTTTGCTATTGTCTCTATAATGTCGAATCTTTTCTCTCTATTTAGAATAATCTTGAACTAATAGAGCTAAGGTTGGGCACATTCGGCCACAGGTTTGATGGACACAGATCGCTATTGTCAGCATCATGTCGAATCTCCTATCTATATCGAACTGTTGTCACAACGAAAACGAAAATAAAGCATTTGTTTGTCGGATTTTTCAGATTCTGCACGTTCGTTATCGTTTGTCAAAGTGATAACGAAAATCATTTAGATTTGGAGGTAGAATAGTTAAGCACTTGTTCCCAGTGTACCATAGAAGTAGTTTTCTGTGTAGCTGATGGTTGGGAGAGAATGCCGTAAATAGGAGAAGAGTCCTTTTGCTTGACGTTTTAAAGGATTCAAAAAGTTTGAGAGAGTCAATGATGTGTAGGTTTCCTAGGGTGTGACGTATCTGTAGAACTTGTAGAATGTGGAACTGGTTATGGAGTAGGCAGAATGAAGATCCTGGAATGAACATAGTGGTGGGTGTTGGTGTAGATCAGTGGTTCTCAACCACTCTAGTGCCGTGACCCCTTGATAAATTTTCCCAAGTTGTGGAGACCCCCAACCATAAAATTTATTTTCGTAGCGTGGGTTGTCAGCACCCAAGGCAAGACAAGTCATTTGCGCCCCTAACCCATGGACATTTAGCACTCCGAGTCCCTTCCACTCGTACAGTAGTAAAACCTCTTATGGTACATTTTAGGATGTACCACTCTTTCTCTTTGTTCTCCTTTCTTTCCCTTTTATTTCTCACTATCCTAATTTCTTGTGCCCCCCCCCCCCTTTTTTGTTCCTCCCCCTCTTTTCCTCTCCCTTCCATGTATTCTCTATTTTTATTCCTTCTTTTACTCCTTGGTGGGGGGAATGGGATAAGTGGCAGTGTTGGCGGGGAGTTCTGATCAGCCAACTTAGGTGCTTTTGATCAAGGTCAAATGCTGATCTGAGAACTGTAGTGGGGACCTTTCAATGGCAACTATAATCCCAGGTAGTGTTACTGTGTCTCTGACTTTGTGGTGTCTCGTAGCAGTGACGCCTATGCCAAAATCAGGAGACAGGGTCTCCTCCAGCCCCTCCCACTTCACATTCCTCACCAGTCAGCTGCCCTCTAGTCTCTGCCCCCCCAGTCAAGCCGTGAACTGAATGGGCGGCTGCGAAGAGACTGAGGCGGCAGCTGCGGTCTCCAGGGACAGCCCTGCTGGGCGGCCACAAAAAGGCTGGGAGAGCAGTGCAGGTTTCAGGAACAGCCAAGGATTTGGTGACCCCTGACAAATCATAATTTGACCCCCGAGGGGGTCCCGACCCCCCCCCCCCCCCCAGGTTGAGAACCACTGGTATAGATGAACAATGGAGTGGATGCCTGCACTTTCCCAGGATTGTAAAGATAAGTCCGGAATGATAAGTTCCAAGGATCAGGGAGAGAGCTTTTGGTAGGGATAAAGGTGAGATTCCCGTTGGTGTCCTGTATAGAATTCCATGTTCTTAATGCAGCTATTATGGTGTCCAAGAAATGTTTTTTTGAGGCTGGTCTTTATAAGGTGGCACTCAGAGCCCATTAAAGGTTCGAGTTTGTAGCTGAAGTTTCAGTCTGTGCCCATGAGGATGGGTCTTTCGAGTACACCTAGTCTGGCAAATTTTGCAGGTCAAAGGAGATTAGAAGTTTTTATACAGGGGCGTGAGAAGCAAGGATGGCTTGTAACGTCTTAAAGTGAGTAGCAAGAAAGGGTATGGGCAGGACTCTGAATACATATCGGATATGTGGAAGGAGGTACATTTTTCCTAAAGCAATACGACCTGCCCAGGGGGCCGGGACAGAAGCCAAGTTGGTGCATAATTGGGTACGTTTCGAGGTAAGGTTGAGTATTAAAGCAAGAAAGTCAACATGGCTATCGGGCAGCTCATATTTACAAAAAGAGAGGTTCATCAGTTTTTAACCTACAAAAGACAAACCTACACAGACTGAACCTTTCCCTACAAGTGCTGTATCTTCTCCTCATGCTTTAAGGATTACAATAACAAGCTGTAGTTTGTAGATGGACATAACAGAATAAAAAAGAAAAAGTAGATTAATTGCAATGAGAAGCCTGGGAACCACCAGATTCAGCAGAGGGTAAGTATTGAAGTTACCCAGAAGATGACATCTCCTACAACAACCAAGTATGCATAGGAAATAAAGTAATCATTCCCACCCACCTGCGTAGTAGTTTGTTCTACAATATATGTTCTGTAAGGCATACACAGTTGTGTGAGGTTACTCAAGACAGAGTGAAAAACTGGAGACTGTCTCCAGTGTCTCCCCCCCTCTCTGGGTGGCAAGTTTTTTAAATGGTCCTTTTTTTTTTTTCTTTTTTTCTTAATAGCATGGCTGAATGGAGCAAAAGACAAGCAGAGCGTGAAGCAGAGAAGGAACAGAGGCGAGTGGAAAGACTAAAACGTAAACTGGAAGAGCCAAAACACTACTTCACTGATCCGGAGTATCACAAACAGCGCAGCGACATGTCTGAGAGGCTGGAGGACTCTGTCATCAAAGGTGAGAGTGTTAAAGGCAGCTTTCTGGAAAATGCAAGACACCTCCTTAATAAAAAATATATATACTGTTTTTATATTGGTCTGATTAAATAGACTGACTAGCATGAACACTTCTTTTTTTTGGTTTGCTCTTCCATATTTTTGTTATACATGTGGTAGAGTAGCAGCTACATTGACTGCCTCCTTGTTTAATGCCCAGCTTGTGACACAATACCGTAACTGGGGTTAAGGCAGTCTGACATTTCTTTGACTCAAAAGCAATTTTCTACCATGTAGGATTGGAGTGATGACGGCACTCCATCAGATATTTGACACTACTCAGTCCTTGCGATTGGCCGCTAGGCCTGGGCTCCGAGAAAAGATATTGGCCATACAGAGGACGTTATTTTTAGCAGGTCTGCTGAATTGTTAATTTCCTTTGTGAGAAGAAGCAATAAAGCACAACCATTTTGCACACTGAAAAGCAGAACCTAAGGCTAGATTCACACCTATGCAGTTTTAGTGCTTTTTGCATTTTGCAGATTTGCACTACAGAACTTGTTCCATAGGAAACCATGTTAAATGGACTGTAGTGCAAAATGCAAAAAGCACTAAAACTGCAAAGTTGTGAATCCAGCCTAAGTATGTAATGAATACAAATACATGTAAGTGTCTGGAAAATCTTTCGATTATACACTGATTAGCCATAACTTTGACCACTGACAGGTTAAGTGAATAATATTGATTCTCATTAGAACGGCATAGGAAAGTTGGTAGGATATATTAGGCAGCAAGTAAACATGGTATCCATGAAGTTGATGTGTCAAAAGCAGAAAAAATGGGCATCGCAGTTTGTTGCGTATGGGGCTTTGCGGATCAGTCAAGGTACCCGGTGACCCGTATCCACAGCCAAAACGCCTACAATGGGCATGTGACTATGGGAACTGGAAGAAAGTGGCCTGGTATGATGAATTGCATGTTCTTTTACATCATTTGGATGGCCGGGTGCTTGTGTGTCTCTTAACGGGGGGAAGAGATGGTGCCAGAATGCAGTATGGGAAGAGGACAAGCCGCTCGAGGCAATGTTCTACTGGGAAACCTTGGGTCCTGCCATTCATGTGGATGCTACTTGACACATACCACCTACCTAAACATTGTTACTGATCAAGTACACCCCTTAATGGAGAACGGAATTCCCTGATGGCAGTGGCCTCTTTTAGCAGGATGATGCGCCCTTCCACACTGCAAAAATGGTTCAAGAATGATTTAAAAAGCACAGCAATGAGTTTAAGTTGTTGACTTGGCCTTCTAACGTGCTGTGTTTTCCTGTGCGATTCACATTCGATCTGGGTGCTGTACGTTTTTAGCCCAATCGTTTAAATGGACTGAAATTGCGCTGGACCGTAGCAAAAGTAGTGCATGCACTGCTTTACAGAACAATCAGAATCACGTGGTACTTCTGTATCATGTGATCTGGTGCAGACAAATGTACTGCGCATGTGACCTGCATTTGCGTTCTCATTAGCATTGTGCTGACACCCACTGCAAATCCCAAGTGCAGTGCGCTTTGAACGCGGTGTGGGAAACATGCACGCAGCATGGTTTTCCTGTACTATGTACTGGTGTGAACTGGACTTAAGTCTTCAGATCTCAGTCCAATCGAGCATCTGTGGGATATGCAGGAAAAATAAACTTGAACCATGAAAGTCCCACCTCGCAACTTACAGGACTTTTTAAGGATCTACTACTGACAACTTGGTGCCAGATACCACAGCATACCTTCAGAGGTCTAGTGGCACCAATGCCTCAGTGAGTCAGGGCTGTTTTGGCAGCAAAAAGGACCTCCTCAATATTAGGTGGTCATTAAGGTTTGGCTGATTTGGTGTACATTCCCATTTAACCACTTTAGCCCCAGAAGGATTTGCCCCCTTCCTGACCAGGCCATTTTCTGCGATACGGCACTGCGTCGCTTTAACTGACAATTGCGCGGTTATGCAACGTGGTACCCAAACAAAATTGATGTCCTTTTTTTTGCCACAAATAGAGCTTTCTTTTGGTGGTATTTGATCACCTTCCGCTGTTTTTATTTTTTGCGCTTTAAACAGTTTGCGTGTGTGTGCGCGCGCGCACGCGCACACACACACACATATATTTGGTAAAAATTGCAATAAGCGTATATTGATTGGTTTGCGCAAAAGTTATAGAGTCTACAAAATAGGGTATAGATTTATGGCAAATTTTTTTTTTTTTTTTTAACTAGTAATGGCGGTGATCTCTCCGTCCCCCAGCGGTCATCGCGGCCACGTGCATTGGGTCCCCCCGCTGTGCAGCGGGCGCGCACCTGCTAAGGCCCTTAAAGGAGCCGACGTACCCGTACGCCATTTTGCGCAGGGCTGCCAACCTGCCAATGTACAGTGCCTTCAAAAAGTAGTCATACCTCCTTCACATTTTCCACATTTTGTCATGTTACAACCAAAAACGTAAATGTATTTTATTGGGATTTTATGTGATAGACCAACACAAAGTGGCACATAATTGTGAAGTGGACGGAAAATGATAAATGGTTTTCAAAATTTTTAACAAATATGTGAAAACTGTGTTGTGCATTTGTATTCAGCCCCCCTGAGTCAGTACTTTTTAGAACCACCTTTCGCTGCAATTACAGCTGCAACTCTTTTGGGGGATATGTCTACCAGCTTTGCACATCTAGAGTGACATTTTTGCCCATTCTTCTTTGCAAAATAGCTCAAGCTCTGTCAGATTGGATGGAGAGTCTTGCCAGAAAATTATCATTTGGATTTAGGTCTGGACTTTGACTTGGCCATTCTAACACATGAATATGCTTTGATCTAAACCATCCCATTGTAGCTCTGGCTGTATGTTTAGGGTCGTTGCCCTGCTGGAACGTGAACCTCCTCCCCAGTCTCAAGACTTTTGTAGGCTCTAACAGGTTTTCTTCTAAGATTGTCCTGTATTTGGCTCCATCCATCTTCCCATTCACTCTGACCAGCTTCCCTGTCCCTGCTGAAGAAAAGCATCCCCACAATATGATACTGCCACCACCATGTTTCATGGTGGGGATGGTGTATTCAGGGTGATGTGCAGTGTTTAGTTTTCCGCCACACATAGCTTTTTGCTTTTAGGCCAAAAAGTAAAATTTTGGTGTGTACCTTCTTCCACATGTTTGCTGTGTCCCCCACATGGCTTCTTGCAAATGTGATGACTTATGGCTTTCCTTCAACGATGGCTTTCTTCTTGCCACTCTTCCTTAAAGGCCAGATTTGTGGAGTGCACGACTAATAGTTGTCCTGTGAACAGATTCTCCCACCTGAGCTGTGAATCTCTGCAGCTCCTCCAGAGTTACCATGGGACTTTTGGCTGCTTCTCTGATGTTTTCCTTGCCTGGCCCTTCCAGTTTCGGTTGACGGCCATGTCTTGGTAGGTTTGCAGTTGGGACATACTCTTTCCATTTTAGGATGATGAATTGAGCAGTGCTCCGTGAGATGTTCAAAGCTTAGGATATTTGTTTTATAACTTAACCCTGCTTTAAACCTTTCCACAACTTTATCCCTGACCTGTCTGGTGTGTTCCTTGGCCTTCATGATGCTGTTTGTTCACTAAGGTTCTCTAACAAACCTTTTTGAGGGCTTCACAAAACAGCTGTATTTATACTGAGATTATATTACACACAGGTGAACTCTATTTACTATTTAATTGACTTCTGAAGGCAATCGGTTCCACTAGATCAGTGATGGCGAACCTTGGCACCCCAGATGTTTTGAAACTACATTTCCCATGATGCTCATGCACTATGCAGTGTAGTAGAGCATCATTGGAAATGTAGTTCCAAAACATCTGGGTTGCCAAGGTTCGCCTTCACTGCACTAGATGTTGGGCTGAATACAAATGCACGCCACACTTTTCAAATATTTGTAAAAAATATGTGAAAACAATTTATCGTTTTCCTTCCACTTCACAATTATGTGTCACTTTGTGTTGGTCTATCACAAAAAAAACAATAAAATACATTTGCAATTTTGGTTGTAATATGACGACAAAATGTGGAAAATTTCAAGGGGTATGAATACTTTTTTAAGGCACTGTATATGTACAGGAGCCGGTCGTTAAGTGGCCTAATGTATGTATTAATAGCTAACTGACATTAAAGTAGTACTAAACCTCAAGGTTTTTCACCTTGATGCATTAGGGTGAAAAACCTGTTGCAGTTCCCCCCACTTTTCTTTACCTGAGCCCAGTCCAATACGGCGAAGAGCTCTAGCTGCTGTCTCTCTCCTCATTGGCCAGTGGCTCCCGCTGCGGTCAATCCAATCCCGTGGTGCAGGGCCGAGTCCTGCTGTGTCAATGGGCGCAGCAGTAGGACTGGGGAGTGAGCTCGCACGTGGCTTTCGGTGGGGGTACCTGCTGAAGAGGGGCCTGGAGCACTGGCGGAGGACCCTAGAAGAGGATCGGGGCTGCTCTGTGAGAAACGTTTGCACAGAGCAGGTAGGTGTAGGCATGCTTGTTTTTATAAAAAAAAATCTAAGCTTCACAATCACTTTTAAATTAGTTTAGATTTCTAAAAGCTTGGTAAATGGCATTGGAAGCTGTGCAATTTTTTTTAACCCTTTGTAGTTGCAAGTCTGTTTGTGTCATGTGCATATTTCCTTTTTCTGTGGCTGAATGTGTTTATTGGACTGATGTTTCTTTTAACTAGGTCTGCAAGCTTCTTCGAGTACAGTGGTTTCTCCAGAGTCAAGCGACTGTTGCAAACGTAAAAAAACACCAAGTGGCAAAGAAAAATCCAGCAAGAAATTCCTATGGTAAGCCCAGTTATCGTTGACTATTTTTATAAAAACAAGTTGATATTATCAAACACTTGAAGGAACATCTCATGGTCTCTCTTGGGGAAACCACTTTATGTATGAATTGGAGCACTCGTTTCAAAAATTTTTTATTGCAGATGTGGAACAAATTGTACATATCATCTACATGTTGTAAATAACCCTAATTTAAAAGATATGTTCACATTTTTGTATATTAAAAAAAAAATATGCACATCATTTTGCAGGTAAAAAAAAGTAGCCGCTTTTTTTTTTTTTTTACACTGCAGCCTCTAAAGTATTGCACCCACAATCGGAATGCAGGTTCGATGCCAGCATCATGTGGACACTTAGTATAGCTGTCTGCCTTTACCGCTTGTCAGTTATTGAATTGCAGGAAGTGTGAATGAACTACGAGTGTGCTTACCAGTGCCCTTGCAGCTCAGTTTGCAGTTATGCCATGCTCTTTCCATTTTCAGATGATGGATTGAACAGTGCTCCCAGAGATGTTCAAAGCTTGGGGTATTTTTGTATAACCTAACCCTGCTTTAAACATTTCCACAACTTTATCCCTGACCTGTCTGGTGTCTTTCTTGGCCTTCATGATGCTGTGTGTTCACTAAGGTTCTCTAACAAACCTCCTGTCCTGTGAACAGATTCTCCCACCTGAGCTGTGAATCTCTGCAGCTCCTCCAGAGTTACCATGGGACTCTTTGCTGCTTCTCTGATGTTTTCCTTGCCTGGCCCTTCCAGTTTCGGTTGACGGCCATGTCTTGGTAGGTTTGCAGTTGGGACATACTCTTTCCATTTTAGGATGATGAATTGAGCAGTGCTCCGTGAGATGTTCAAAGCTTAGGATATTTGTTTTATAACTTAACCCTGCTTTAAACCTTTCCACAACTTTATCCCTGACCTGTCTGGTGTGTTCCTTGGCCTTCATGATGCTGTTTGTTCACTAAGGTTCTCTAACAAACCTTTTTGAGGGCTTCACAGAACAGCTGTATTTATACTGAGATTACATTACACACAGGTGGAGTCTATTTACTAATTAGGTGACTTCTGAAGGTAATTGGTTCCTCTGGATTTTAGTTAGGGGTGTTAAAATACAGGGGGCAGAATACAAATGCAGGCCAAAAATTTTCGAAAAACATTCATTTTCCTGCCACTTTGTGTTGGTCTATCACATAAAATGACAATAAAATACATTTGTGCTTTTTGGTTGTAACATGACAAACTTTTCAAGGCACTGTATCTCCTCTGAAAGACCCATGAGTGCCTCTATACCTGTTTTGGATTTATATGGCCAAAAGTATGTGGATGCTCTTTTTATTATTATTATTATTATTATTATTATTATTATTAATAATAATAATAATAATATTTCCCAAGTAATCTTCCAGGATGGCTACAAGAGAGGCTCCTCCCATCTAGCACAGGAAACACAGGCTTCACATTATTTAAAGCACCACAGTATACCCTCAGTTCTTGTGTTTCCTCTGGCTAGACATGAGCACGCTACATGCTATGAATTTTTCCTGCAGACCTTCGTGCTAGGTGGCAGGGACCAGCAGTATAGGGACCTTGTTTAGCTCTTTTTTTGTTTAAAAAGATATTAAAAGCTCCCCCCTTTTTTTTTTTTTTTTCCCCTCTGAGCTGGTTCTCAGAAGCATACCTAGTTGTGGGGATGATTTCTGGCAGAGGGTAGGTACTCACAGGAGTCCTTCCTGGGGGATGGCTGGGTGACTGCTGCTGTTATCTGGCAGGGTGCTGGTTGCTCTAGGTCAGGCAAGCCTGTGGCGGACCTCGCTCTCCATGTGGTTCTTCTCCCTGCTGGATGCCCCATTCTCGGCGGTGCCAGTGAATGACAACATGGCCATTGCAGTGGAAGTGAAGTCGGGCCAGCAGGAAGTCATCCGGCGGCCGTCTTTGATTATGGCAAAAAAACGACCTGGAGGTTGCTGAGGCTGTGGAACACCTCAGGCTCCCTTCTAATCCCAGATGCGGTGCCAGATCCACAGCTCCAGGCCGGGATCCTCCCTGCAGAACTTAAGGGCGCGGAGGATTTTAGGTCGTGCCCCCCCCCCCCCTTAGAAGTTTTTTTGCTAAAGGGGCTTTTTTTTCTTCTTATGTCCTCTCTTTTGCAGGACAAGGACAGAGGCAAAAGGGGAAATACCTAAAAATAAATTTTCAATCTGTAAGAAGAAAGTGTCTTCCAGCTGGAAGTAAAATCTGCCAGGAATGCATGGATTATTATTATTTAAAAATGAGGCTGGCTCTCTCCAAGAGTTTATTGAAAACAATGAAGAAAGAAATGGCTGTAACTATGCAATCTTTCCAAACTAACAAATCAGGCACCTCGGGGGTAGAACCTCTACCTCTACTCCTTCTGCACTTTTACAGGCCTCAGAGTTCTCCCTTCAAGAGCAGGGAACTTTGTTAAGTTGGGAGAAAGTTCTAACTTGGACTCGGAATCAGAGGAAGGAGAACTAAAAGAAAAAAGTCGCTAAATTTCAGCGATTCCGGTTTCCCTTGGAAAACACAGAGGGATTACTGGAGGTCATTTATGATTCGTTGGGCTTAGAAGTGGAAGAAAATAAGGAACTCTCGGTCCACGATCAGTTATACGCAGGTCTGCAAACAAAACAAGACTTTTCCAATCCATGAGACCCTAAAAGATATGATACTCAGGGAATGGAAAGAAACAGAAAAGATTTTAAATTTTTTGGGAAAAAAAAAGACTTTCCCTTTTAACCACTTCAGCCCCGGAAGGATTTACCCCCTTTCTGGCCAGGCCATTTTTTGCGATACGGCACTGCGTCGCTTCAACTGACAATTGCGCAGTCGTGCAACGTTGTACTCAAGCAAAATTGATGTCCTTTTTTCCCCCCCCCACAAATAGAGCTTTCTTTTGGTGGTATTTGATCACCTCTGCTATAAATATTTACTGATCACTGTATAAATGTCACTGAAAGGGAAGTTGTTAACACTAGAGGGCGATCAAGGGGTTAAATGTGTTCCCTCACTGTGTTCAAACGGGGGGGGGGGGGATGGGACTGACTAGGGGGAGAGACCGATCGGTGTTCCTATATACTAGGAACACGATCTGTCTCTCTCCCCTGACAGGACGTAGATTTGTGTCTTTTACACACACAGATCCATGGTCCTGCTCTGTCACGAGCAATCGTGGGTGTCCCCTATACCCGTTATAGCGGCCGCCGTTCGGCGATTTGCGCAGGGGATCTATTCTGCCGCCATCAAGCAATGGCGGGCGGTCGGCATTTAGTTAAAGTGGAGGACACCGGCTTATGGGGCAAATGCCCCAAATTAGATGCATCCTCAGCTAAAGTGTCCAAAAACTCCAGAATTATCCTTTTTGAAGATTCAGGTTTTTTTGAAGGACCCTATGGATAAAAAAAGAGGAGGGCTACCTCAAACGGGCAAGGGAGGCTTGCTCCATAAACTTCAAACCAAACCAGCACTGGCCACTATGCGTAGCCAGGACCTTAGACCTCTGGTTGAAACAGTTGTGCGTACTTCTGGAAAGTGACACACCAAAAGATGAAATTCTGGACGCCCTTCCTATTCTTAACAAAGCAGTACGGAATCTGCAAAATTTACAGCTAGATCTACGACGCTTATAAATGAAGCGAGGAGAGTGATTTGGCTCAAATCTTGGAGCAGGAACGTCTCCAGGGTTGTGCGCGCTTCCTTTTTCAGGGGAACTCGTGTTCAGTAAAGAACTGGATTCAGCCCTAGAGAGGACTGCAGATAGGAAAAAAGGATTCCCCATTCCAAGAAAACAAACAACAAAAATAATTTTCGTCCCTTCAAGCGGCCACAAGTTAAAGATCCCAGAAAGCAGGATCAAAAAATGTCAAAACAACCGTGGGAGAAAGGGGTTTCTTTTCAACCCAGCGCAGACTAAAGATAAACCCCAGTGACTCGCTTTGCCTGGTGGGAGGGAAACTGGTGGTCTTTCCTTGCACCATTGCAATCAATCATGAGCAGCAGATTCATCCTGGACCTCATAGAATGTGGGTACCAGTTAGAATTCAGCGGCAGACTCGACAGATTTTGCCTGACAACTCTTTCAAAAGATGAAACAAAGTCCTCAGCTATGACATCTGTTAGAAGGTATGCTGCGCAAAACGACAATAAGCTTGATTCCGAGGTTTTAAGCAGAAGGAAGCCTCTTCTCCCACATATTTTTGAGGAAAAAACCGTAAGGAAAATTCAGATTAATTCTGAACTTGAAAAAAGTGAATACGTTTGTAAGGTACAATAGGTTCAAGATGTAAGCTATCTACACAGTAAAGGAACACAGTAAAGGCGTTCATGGTCTCCCAAAAAGATTCCTAAGATTTGCTGTAAAAGGATCAGGGAAGATGCTGTTCTTCCAGTGCAATGCGCTCCACTTTGACCTTGCCTCGGCGCCTCGTATATATTCACCAAGGTCCTGGCATTGGCCTTATTGATGGTAAGAACGGAGGGCGTACAGATCATCCCCTATCTGGACGACCTTCTGATCTTCGGGGACTCGGAGGAAGAAGTAGCACAGCATTTGAATTTGATCAACCATCTGCAGAAATCAGGGTGGTTAATAAACCTGGAAAAATCTCAGATCCAGCCAGCCCAGAAATTGACACTCCTAGGCTACACGATTGATTCTATAGTGAACAAAATTTTTCTTACGGGAGAAAATCCTAACTCTAACTTCAGCCATATTGGCTCTGTACTGGAATGCTCAATCCTCAATAAAATACTTGATGTGAGTTTTTTAGGCCTGATCACGTCTATTCTGAGTCCTTTCGGCTCAGTTTCACATGCGCCACCTTCAAAACTTTTTGCGCTCAGTGTGGAACAGGCAGGTGGAAGTCCCTCAAGCAGTGAAAAAAAATCATTTAAGATGGTGGTTAGACGCAGAAAACCTGTCAATTGGCTGACTATGGTCTCAGCCAAAACCGGTTGTCACTACAGACGCAAGTGCATGCGGTTGGGGTGCACATTTTTAAGGGCACTGGGCCCAAGAAGCATGGCCACAGCAGATGAACAATGCCTCATCCAATGCAAAAGAGTTAAGATCAGTTTTGGAAGCCTTAATTGCATTCAAGGTCCCTTTTAAGAGGCAAACATATTCAAATTCTTTTGGACATCTGTCTGGTTACATAAACAAGCAAGGCGGCACAAGAGCCGCAGGACTATTGGAGATAGCTGAAGACCTTTTTGGTCTGGGCAGAAAGGAACCTGGCATCTTTCAGTGCATTTAAAAGGAGAAATTAAAGCGGTTGTATACCCGCTGGCTTTTTTTTTTCCCTACACCTGCAAGGGAAAAGGCATAATGAGCTAGTATGCACCGCATACTAGCTCATTATGAGATACTTACCTTAGAACGAGGCGCCGGCATCTCACCCTGTCCACGTCGAGGGAGCTGACATTTCCCCTCGGCGTGTCTTCTGGGTATCGCGGCTCCGGCGCTGTGAGTGGCCGGAGCGGCGATGTCGTCACTCCCGCGCATGCACGCGGGAGACTTCTGTCCGGCAAGCTCCGGAGTTTGCTGGGCTGTCAGCCGAGAATCCCCTGTGCGCATGCGCCACTGCAGTCAGCGGCTCATTGCGAGGGGAATATCTCCTAAACCGTACAGGTTTAGGAGATATATTTTTTTTTTTTTACCTACAGGTAAGCCTTATTATAGGCTTACCTGTAGATAAAAGTTAAAAAAAAAAAAAAAAAAGGTATACAACCGCTTTAACAGTCTGGCGGATTGGCTGAGCAGGAGAAAAGTAGTACAGACAGTATGGTCGCTGAATCAAGCAATCTTCGATCAATTCTGTCTAAAGTGGGAACACCAGAAATCGACCTGTTTGCCACACAGTAAAACGGTAAACAAGTTTTACTCGTTAGAGGGACCCCCTCAGTTTAGGGGTAGATGCCCTTTCTCAATCTGGGGGGGTTACTGATTTATGCCTTCCCTCCGTTTTCATTAAAGTGGTTGTAAACCCATTACAACCACTTTAACCTTCAGGTAAGCCTAGATTAAAGCTTACCTGTAGGTGGAAGAAATATCTCCCAAACCTAAAAGGTTTAGGAGATATTTGCAGAAATGGCGGCACCGATGTCTACGGCGCATGCGCCGTAGACATTGGGCGCAGGCGCACTGAGCATGCTATTTCTAACAGCGATCATGCCGTTAGTGGCGGCGCCAGCGCGCATGCACGGGAGTGAAGTCATCGTGGCTCCAGCCAGTCACAGCGCCGGAGCCGCGATAACCGGAAGTCACTCCGGGATAGATGGCGGCGTCGCAGGTGGCGAACGAGGGCCCATGCGGGGGCTTCGATCTCAGGTAAGTAGATCGTAATGAGCTAGTATGCATACTAGCTCATTATGCCTTTGTCTTGCAGGGTGTATATATTTTTTTTTTTTTTTTTTGAGGCTTTACTTCCTCTTTAATACCAAAAGTAATTCGGAAGATAAAATTTTCAGCAGCAAAGGTGATCCTTGTCCCCTACTGGCCCAGGAGGGCACTGTTCACGGGGTTGCTAAAACTGTAGCAGACCCCTGGAAGCTTCCTTGCTCCACAGACCTCATCCATCAAGGAGCGTTAACACATCCAGCTGTGGACCAGTTTTCACTGATGGCATGGCTTCTGAAAGGGTATTGGTCAAACGAAAAGGATTATCTCAAAGTAATTGAAACAATTCTCAGCAGTAGAAAAGATACAACTAACATTATCTACAACAAAGTGTGGAAAAGATTCTGCAGTTGGCGTACAGATGATAGAATAGCTGGTCTCATTATTCCGTCAGTACTGGACTACCTAAAAGCAGGGGCAGACCTCAATCTGGCCCCTAGCACCTTAAAAGTGCATGTAGCGGCCCTTTCAAATTGTTTAGAGATGCGCCTGACAGAACACTCTCTTTTTTAAGTAAGTGGGTTTTTTTTACGGCTATATGTTGCAAAGCTAAGCCAAAAGTCTCCAGAATTCCTTCCTGGAATTTCTTAATTTGTTCTAAAAAGCTTCTGTAAAGAACCTTTTCGAAGAGTCTTATACCAGGCTATTGACTGTGAAAACAGCGCTCCTAGTATCTATAGTTTCAGCTAGAATTGGTGAGATCCATGCGCTCTCAATTTCAGTCTCATTGTATCATCTTGCCCAACAAAATAGCCCTAACCTTGGATCCTGCTTTCCTGCTTAAAGTGACCACGGACTTCCACCATTCAGAAGAAATTATCATTGCTTCTTTTTGTAATGAGCTCAGACATTATAAAGAAGTAAAGTTCAACAAAGTTGATGTCAGAAGGTGCCTAATTGCTTACATAGAACGTACTAAGGATTGGCCATCTTCCTCTAGTCTTTTTGTGTAGTTTTCTGGGCCTAACAAAGGAAAGAATGCTTCAAAAAACACAACTGCACAGTGGCTAAAGCTGGGGATCTCTGAAGCTTCTCTCGCATCTGCTACCTTCTCCTTCTAATTTTAAAAGCCCACTCTACAAGGGTGATGGCCACCTCCATGAGCAGAACGGGCAGGAACTTCCCCTATCTACATCTGTAATGCAGCCACCTGGTCCAGCTACCATACCTTCATTGGGCACTACCAGTTGGATCTGCTGTCCAGCATGGATCAGTTCTAGTTCCTTTTTGGTCCTCTCTTGTAGCTGTCCTGAAAGATGACTTGGGAAAACAGAGTTATTACCTGTTAACTCACTTTCCAGGAGTCTTCCAGGACAGCGCCAATTCCCACCCTGTAATGTATGTATTAAGTGTACATGTTGTAAGTATTACTGTTGCATTTGCATATATTGTCACCTTGCCTAAGGTCATCTGTTTTAACTGAGGGTATACTGTCGTGCATGCTTTTAAATAATGTGGATCATGTGTTTCCTGTGCTAAGTGGAAGGAGCCTCTCTCTCGTAGCTGTCCTGGAAAGTTAGTTAACAGATAATAACTCTGTGTTTTTGTGTTTTTTTTTTTTTTGTTTTGTTTTGTTTTTTTTCCCCGGTGAAGGGTACAGTTAATACTGCAGCATTCAAAGTCAACAATTACTTTCAACAATGGCTTACATCTTGCCACACTTCCATGAAGCCCAGATTTGTGGTATGCTCGACTAAGTCTAATAAAAATGGATTAATGCTCTCCTTGCCCGGCCTGTCAGTTTATGTGGGCGGAAAACAGAAAAGAAAGAGGGTGCACCAACCTAGTGCATTACCACTGATAAACTTTAATGCAGCATAAAAACAGTAAAAATTATACTCACAAACGAGCTAGTATAAATAGCTTTCAAAAGGGCGCAAAAGCGCTGTTTTTGTGGATCGACACCCCGGGACCTGTTGCCGAGAGGATAGGACCAGCGCAAATGGCTGATGGCTTATGCATTTCGGGGGAGCACCCCTTTCTTCAGAGCCTAAGCTATTTATACTAGCTCGTTTGTGAGTATAATTTTTACTGTTTTTATGCTGCATTAAAGTTTCAGTGGTAATGCACTAGGTTGGTGCGCCCTCTTTCTTTTTTTTTTTTTAGCTTGAATACCCATTGTTCAAATGAGGGCTGCAAGACGCTAGGCATTACTTCTATAGGTGGCTGCACCACATATCCAGTTCATGGACACCTGAGCGCAGGAGAGGTCTTTTTTCTTGAGTTTATGTGGGCGACCATGTCTTGGTAGGTTTGCAGTTGTGCCATACTCTTTCCTTTTTTCGGATGATAAATTGAACAGTGCTCCATGAGATGTTTAAAGCTTGGGATATTTTTTTTTTTTATAACCTAACCCTGCTTTAAACTTCTCCAACTTTTTATATTGGAACTGTCTGGTGTGTTCCTTGGCCTTTAATGATGCTGTTCACTATGGTTTTCTAACAAACCTCAGGGCTTGACAGAACAGCTGTATTTATACTGAGATCATTAAATTACACACAGGTGGACTCCATTTACTAATTAGGTGACTTCTGAAGGCAATTGTTTCCACCAGATTTTAGTTAAAGGTATCAGAGTAAAAGGGGCTGAATACAAATGCACTCCACCTTTTTCAGGTATTTATTTGTAAAAAAAATGTTGTAGATCATTTTTCCTTCCACTATTATGTGCCACTTTGATTTGGTCTATCACATAAAATCCCTATAAAATGTTTACGTTTTTGGTTGTAACATGACAAAATTTCAAGGGGTGTGAATACTTTTTCAAGGCACTGTAACATAATTTTAGTCTCGAGTGGAGGCTTGTTTGATAGGTTGACAACACAACTGGAGTCGAGGACAATTTTGTTACTGTATAACAGGAAGTATGTGAACAAGGACCTTCATGGCAGGGAGTCCCACCCTTTTTTTTTTTTTTTCATTCTTTTGGGATTCCACTAGTGAAATATCTGGATTGAATTTCTGGATCTGCACATCTACCTCACGCAAGTGAATCCCACTTCACCCATGATTTGGTTATTTTAATATGTACATTAAAACGCAACAAGAGAAGGAAGCACTCCCATAATTGCAAAGTGGGTGGAAACAGGGCCAGAACCTATAGCTGGAAGAAAGTAGCAAGATCCATGTTTGTGCAAGAACACAGATGCAGCCACTGGAGGGAGCTGGTGTCTGCACAAAATTGTAACAAATCATCATGTAAAGTGCCTGCTGTGTATAACTTGGGGTGTGAATTAGTAACATTCCAGCTGGTGAAAATTTCAACACACTGGCAGTAAATTTGTGTCATATTTTACAGCTTCTAGCTTAGAATTAAATTCCTAAAGGCTGCATCTCCTGTATAACGCTTTGTCTTCTTGACATCTTCTATGGTTTATCAGGTATAACATTTTTGTTTTGATCACAGGACCGGAGTAGAAGGGATGGAAGTGTCAAGCTCTGACAGTGACTCCGAATCTCCCAGCACATCGGCATCTTGTCAAAGTGAAGAGCAAAGACTGCACAGCTCTGAGAGCGATTCTGATGAACAGGCAGAGTGTTCCTCATCCACCTCAATAACCACACAGAGTCCAGAGCCGAGCAACCACATCAACCCTGACGAAGAGGCCACAGGCCATGAACAGTTTGTTTCTGATTCTGGCCAGACAGAAGTTGTCGCTAAGGCTGCAGACAAAGAAAAGCCAGTCTCTGACCCTGGCCAGATAGAACTTTCTGAGGAGGCCATAGATAAAGGGCAGTCAGTCTCTGGTTCTGGCCAGACAGAACCTTCAGAGGCTATACCAGAAACCGAGAAACCAACCTTCATCCCTGACCCACCAAAAGAGTCTCCTGGCATGGTAAGTAAACCCCTTTATAGTGCTAGAGCTTTTTCTTCAACACTGTTGGTGAAAAACAAAGTGGTAAAGTATTAATCCCTTCCCAGCAAAAGTATTACATTTAAAATGCCAAGAGCTCTTTTTTTAAAGTGAACCTGCCACCTGTGTGACTGTTGGAGAAAACTTTATTAACCGTTTCAGCCCCGGAAGATTTGGCTGCTGAATGACTAGGCCGTTTTTTGCGATTTTGGCACCGCCTCGCTTTAACTGACAATTGCACGGTCGTTCAGGGCTGCACCCAAACAAAATTGACGTCCCTTTTTTTCGCACAAATAGAGCTTTCTTGTGGTGGTATTTGATCGTATCTGCGGTTTTTATTTTTTGCGCTATAAACAAAACAAGAGCGTCAATTTTGAAAAAAAAAAAATATTTTGTCCTTTTTTGCTTTAATAAATATCTCCATTTTTTTTTTTTTTTTTTTTCGTTTTTAAAAAAAAAAAAATTCTCAGTTTAGGCCGATATGTATTCTACATATTTTTGGTAATAAAAATCTCAATAAGCGTATATTGATTGGTTTGCGCAAAAGTTATAGCATCTACAAAATAGGGGATAGATTTATGGCTTTTTTTTTTTTTTTTTTTTTTTACTAGTAATGGCGATCTGCGATTTATTTTTTTCGGGACTGCGACATTATGGCGGACACTTTTGACACATTTTTGGGACCATTGGCATTTATACAGCCATCAGTGCTAGAAAAATGCACTGATTACTGTAAAAATGTCACTGGCAGGGAAGGGGTTAACACTAGGGGGCGATCAAGGGGTTAACTGTTCCCTCTCTGAATGGGGGATGGGACTGTCTAGGGGAGATGACAGATCGCTGTTCATACTTTGTATGAACACACGATCAGTCTCTTCTCCCCTCAGAGGTGTTTACACACAGATCCCGGTTCTCGGTGTGTCACGAGCGATCGCGGGAGCCTGGCGGTCATTGGCTCTGGGGGGCGAGCAGCGGGCGCGCTCCCCTAGTGGCCACAGGGCGAAGCGACGTAACATAACGTAGTAAAACTGCGGCAGCTGGTCGGCAAGTGGTTGAAGCTGAACTCCAACCTGAAATACAGTGCTGTATGTTGTGTAGCCTCAGCTACATACAAGTTATAATGCACATCTAATGGCCTCACATGTTAGTTTGTGCCAGCTTGGCCCAAAGTATGTAACTTACTATCTATGAAAAGTGTATCAAAAACTAGAGTTCAGCTTTAGACTTGGGCATGTACCTTATCAGGAGGATGCACAAGTGACTGCTTAGGTACATTACCTGCTATAATGCATAATGTAGAGAGGACACTTCTGAAGATTTTTTTTGTCTTGCATTGTGGGATAAATTAGTCACTACTAAGATGTGACATGAAAATGAGAGTAAACTGAACATGCTGGATTTTGGGGACACTTTGGCTTGCAGGAGATGGTTATAAACGGAGGTCAGCAGGAGGAACCTGTAAGAGCTGTGGGGGGACCCAGGAGAATAACGCCCCAGAAGTGTTGGTTTCCGAACGGATGTTTATGGGTCATTTATCACATTTAACAGCAGCAGTGCAGGCAGCAGGAAAACCAAGTATTTACAATGTTGTTTCACAGGTATTTCCAAGTAATTTTATAATATCATACAGGGTCAATACTATACAATAAAAAATCTTCACAGTAGCGCCTGGAATAAGCACACAGCAAACATTTGACTCATGTCCTTCATGCTTGTTCCAAGTCAGTAAACCTAAGTGAAGCTTGATGGCAGCATCAGAGCCTGCCCAGGTAACAAGCATGCACCTATGTTCAGACTTTACAGGATCTTTTTAATGTGTTCCGCATAAATATTCTCTATAGAGTAACGTGCCCCTCTTCTCTAGAGCATTGAATCTTGAATTATGGGAAGGCTGGAAAGAAAACTAAAAGGAGAGGCGCTCAGCAGTGCATGCTCAGCTCTTGGGTTTCACTGAGTTTACTCCACCTTAGGGAGTCTACAAATCTGAAACAGAAACAGGAATAATTCTTGCCTGACAGGTCCACTTTATGGATATGGGGAACATGTTAATGTTACTTAATAGTTCCTTTTTTTTTTTTTTTTCCTGCAGGACTCTGCTCCATTTGACCTAATGTCATTCTCCTCTGCTGTGCAACTGGAGGCTCTGGGTCTTGACAAGTTGAAGATGGAACTGATAGCGCTGGGTCTGAAGTGTGGCGGGACTTTACAAGAGCGCGCAGCCAGACTCTTCTCTGTGCGTGGACTTTCCAGAGATCAGATAGACCCGGCTCTTTTTGCCAAACCAACCAAAGCAAAGAAAAAATAAAGCGTTGAGAAGGTCTCTGTGGATTGGGTTGAAGACAGCTGGGGGCAATGGCACACAGATTGTTGCCACAACAGAAGGGTGGTGCACCTGGGCTCACAAAGCTTCTGGAACCAGTCACTGTTATGGTCAAAGTCAGCCAGTCAGTATCTATGAACAAAGCCATTATCTGCATTTGTTTTAAATAAACTTTGTACATTTTCATTTAAATGGTTTTGTTTGTTTTTTTCTTTTTATTGGAGGCAAGATTCAGACTAACTTCACATTTGCTGGGGGGGGGGGGGGGGAGAAATCACATCTGGGTAATCGATGTACGTTGCAAGAATTTTAAGAACTTTAAAAAAAAAAAATTGTATATTTTTGTGGATTCCTACATGCTCCAGCAGATAGCTGTTTTGGTTAGCTATGTCCTGTGCAGACTATAATGAGCTGGTCACTCCTATTCAGAATCCAATCACCTGGTGGTGCTTTGATGAGAAAAGTTGTAGTGTCTGCCTCCTTTTTAGAATTCACATCCTTGGGGAACATTATTCACCAAAAATGATATTTTTGTTGCATGGGATGACTAAAATCTAACTTAGTGCAGAGTTCTGAAAATATCGGTGAGCCAATCGCACAAACAGAAGTTAATAATTTTGAGCCCTTCTGTACACCGGTGCAATACAGAACACTTCCAGTTTGCCATTATGCATTGAATTTTACAGAAAATTACAGCTCTTTACTTTATTTTTTTTTCCTACGAAAGTGAGTTGCCCTTTATCTAAATTTCCTTCCTTTTTCCTCCCTCTTTTTTTATATATTTTTTCCCATAGTGACAGTTTAAACTTGTAAAAAAGTAAAAGTCCTAAGAAGTACCACAGTACAGTATCTGTTATATTTATTAAGTGTTCTTACAAAGCAAGACCACTTGCTGTTATCTCGCATATATATTCTTATTATAGCCAAATTTACCACCCTAACTCCTCCCACAGCTTTTACACTACATAGACAGTAATATACCGAGACGTGCAGATTGTTCCCGATTGGTGTGCTATTACTTTGTGGAATGTTTTGCTGAATGGTTCACGAAATATCATCGTTTTTGCGGCGAAATTGGTCCCATGGGAATGAATGGCGAAATGTTCAAAACTAGAGTGGGAGGTGACAAAAGCTGACAACCCGATGATCAGTTAAAACATTATGACCAGAACGTGATCAGCTAAAACATTATGACCACCCCATGATCAGCCAAAACATGACCCCCCCCAATGATCAGCCAAAACATTATGACCCCCCCCTCCCATGATCAGCCAAAACATTATGACCACCCCATGATCAGCCAAAACATGACCCCCCCCCTCCCAATGATCAGCCAAAACATTATGACCCCCCCCCCCCCCATGATCAGCCAAAACATTATGACCACCCCATGATCAGCAAAAACATGACCCCCCCCCCCCCATGATCAGCCAAAACATGACCTCCCCCCCAAGGTCAGCCAAAACATGACCCCCCCCCCCCTATGATCAGCCAAAACATTATACCTCCCCCCCCAAATGATCAGCCAAAACATTATGACCACCCCATGGTCAGCCAAATTTATTTATGACCACAACATGATCAGCCAAAATATTATGACCACCCCATGAAAAAAAATAAAATAAAAAAAAAAATCATTTTTGAAAAAAATAAATATATATATATATTTTTGAAAAAAATGTTCAGCTCTTTCAGCTAATGTATTTTTTACTACTATTTTTATACTTTTTTAAAATATTAAGCTTTTTAACACTTTTCACAGTTACTCTAGCCACTCCACCCAGTTACTCCGCCCACTCCAGTTGTAGAGGCAAGAACACTTCACACAATTTCCCCAGAAATTGTAGCTTTTCTAGTTATAAATGTTGCTTCTGTTTCTCTCGCTTATTTAGTTTCACTTTTTAATGTTTGAGAGCATTTTAATGAGGTATGAGCAGCAGACAGAATATCTTTCTATTTCATTTTTTAGGCATGCTGTAACCCGTGTTGATAAAATGCACAACGGCTTTCACAATGCAAAGTGTGAATCTAGCCTTGCAGTGTAATGCATTTGTCTGCATGACGCCTGACTTTATGGTGAGCGTGCACTTTTATTTTGTGAAGGTTTCTGTTAATTAAGTAATCATCACTGATTTGGATTAACTAGCAAAGAGCGATGAGTTTCACAGCTTCTTGTTTGTTGCTGTTCATTACCTACGCTGTGCAAACGCTGAACGGCAATCCTATTTTACCTGCAAATCACTGCAGAGGAGCTGACAAGTTTGTAATACAGATAAACAGACAATAGGGGGTTATTAGCAGTGTGTGCTTTGGGTGTTGTCTCTTTTGGATTACCAGGCTTGTTGATAATTATGTTTATACGAATTCAGATATTTGACTGGTTGCTACATTAGCCTGAGCATTACTAACAGTAATCAGATTGTGTAAGGGTTAAAGCAGTTGTAAACGTACATATTTTTTTGCATCTATCTGAGATATATGCTGCAAACATTGGGCTTCCTATAATATTTTTTTTTTCTCTAGTCATCTTCCAGGACGGCATAACCTGAGAGATGACTGGTCCACCTGACAGGAAACACAATCAACATACAAGGTTAAAAGGGCCCTCCCTTCCCCCTGCACCTCAGTTCTTGATTGTGTTTCCTGGCAGCGAAACGTTTGTTTTTTTTTCTCAGACCTGAAGCTGGTAGCGGATGGTCCCCCCCCCCCCCCCCGAGGGCTGGATGCCAAAGCCGGGGAGGGTGGCGGGTCCAGCCATGGCCCTGACCTCAGGGGGTCCGCCAATGGCCGGGGGAGAGAGTCTTCCCCGGCAAGGAGCCTTCCGGGTACAGAGGGTTATCCTGGAACTCCTGTGAGCACATACCTCATGCTTTTACCTTCCACCCAGTCAGGTACGGAGGTGATGAAGGAACTGGGGCTCAGGCTGGTGTCTAGGCCGCAGAGGGGGTAGAGGACGCCAGCCAGGTCGGTACCAAGGTGCCTTGTAGGGCTGGTGGAGGTCCTGGACTTTCATAGGGAATACTGAAGCTCCTGTGTATGGAGCAAGCATTCCTGCCGGGTGGAGTAAGATGGTGGCGTTTCCGGTTCCGGGCGATGTGACTTCTGGTCTATGCCAAAATGGCGGGTTCGGACACTAGAGGTCAAAATCCCCCCTCAGACAGCGGCTCTCCAACAAAATGGTGCCGATCACCGGTGTATAGGAGATAGACACTCAGTGCTCCAGGGAAAAGCAGGAGGACTCACGATACTTCTCTCTTGGGGTCGGAAAACCTCGCAAAGCAGCAGTTATGGATGAAGAGGAGGTAACAGCTGCACCCTTAGCCCAGGAAGAGGCCAGTGGTGGTGAGTCCTCTTCCGTTTTGAGTGTGGCGAAGTAAGAGGGGTCTTACCTACACCATGGGGGGGGGGGGAGAGAGACACATACACACACAGAAAGTCTTAGGAAACTGGTTAAAGTTTGGAATTTGTCTTTTTTGTCTCCCTAGATACTGGCGGCTCTGCTCAGGGGGCTCACAAGGTGATGGAAAAAAATCCCCCTCCTCCCAGGTCAAAAAGATGTGGGAACTGTGATAAGCTCCCACAGGACCATGTGAAACCTTTTTGCTATAGGTGCATACAGAGACTGTCTAGTAAGGAAACCTCACAGGTTATGAGGGACTTCCTTGCGGTAGAGTCGGAGATGCTTTCTACCCTCCAGTCTATTAAGACCGCTATAGCACCGAAGGCGGATGATAGAGAAATCCTGTCATCTAGAGAAGGCACTTCCTCTCAGGAAGGTTTTTCAGACAAGGGTCAGAAAACCTCGCAAGGACCCCCTTCCTCTGTCACTTCGGGAGTTGAGTTTGAGGACCCAGAGGAGTCAGAGGAGGACTCATTAGAGGAAGGTGTAGACACAGACGCTGACAGTCAGGATAGTGACAGTCCTAGAGCTAGTAGCCACCTCTTTCCCGTGGAAGACATGGGGCAGTTACTTAGGGCGATCTATGTCTCTGAGGATATCCCAGAACCTCCGGTTCAGGCGTCGGCCCGGGACGAGATGTACAGGTGTTTGGGAAAGCCTCAGTCCAGGGTGTTCCCAGTTCATCAGGCCCTAAAGGAGGTGATTTTTAGAGTGGAAAGACCCGGAAAGAAAGGTTCTTAGACTCAAAACTTGGAAGAGAAGGTTTCCTTTTGGGGAGGAAGAAGAGCAGAAATTCTTTAAAACCCCTAAGTTAGACGCAGCCCTGTCGCAGGTTTCTAAAAAATCTGACTTGTCTTTTGAGGATTCAGGGAACCTAAAAGACCAAATGGACAGAAGGGCGGAGGCGCTTTTGCGCAGAGCATGGGATTCCAATGCGGCTGCCATGGCTCCTGCTTTGGTGTCAGCATGCGTGGCAAGAAACGTGGATGCATGGTTAGGCAGACTTTCCAACCATGTTTCTAGAGGGAGTGATTCTAAGGAAATCACAGACTCGTTAGAAATAATAGGTAGGGCTGTGGCATATTTGGCAGATGCGGCTGTGGAGTCTGTCAGGAACACAGCCAAATCTGCGGCCCTCCTTAACTCCGCAAGAAGGGCAGTCTGGGTCAAATCATGGTAAGGGGACCATATGTCTAGATCAAGGCTATGTGGTTTGCCCTTTGAAGGTTCACAACTCTTTGGACCTGGCCTGGATCAGGTGCTGTCAAGGTCAGCAGAAAAGGGAAAAAAGTTCCCGGTTAAAGCTATAGGAGAAAGGGGCAGGAAGTTTTTTCGTCCCCCCTCTAACCAGGGTCAATTCAAAGGAAAAAAGGATGCGAATAGAAAGTGGGGAAAAGGAAAGAGCGCACAAAAAGGTAGTCTGCTGTTTTCTGGACCTAAAGACGCCACCAAGCAGTCTAAGTGACGCCAGCATCAGGGTAGGGGGGAGATTGTCCCACTTTGTCCCTCAGTGGAAGAGGATCTCCGAAAGCCCCTATATCTTGCAGATTGTAACAGAGGGATATCGTCTGGAACTTCTCTCCCCTCCCCCTCAAAACTTTTTTCTGACCCGTCTCCCCAAGGAAACTTCAAAAGCTGCAGGGCTGTTGGACAGCTTGCAGGGATTGGCATTCCAGGAGGTGATCATCCCCGTTCTACCTGAAGAGCTTTACCAAGAGTTTTACTCCCATGTATTTGTCGTTCAAAAACCGTCGGGGAAATTTCGTCTGATATTAAATCTCAGGAAGTTGAACAGGTTTTTGCGACAAAAGAGCTTCCAGATGGAGAGTATATACACGGTGCGCAGGCATTTATTAAGGGGTGCGTTCTTAGCCACGATAGATCTGAGGGATGCTTACTTTCATATCCCGATCACCAGGGAACACCAGTCCCTGCTGAGATTCGCAGTCCTTGCGAGCGAAGGGATTCAACATTGGCAATTCCGAGCTCTTCCCTTTGGATTAGCTGCAAGCCCAAGGATCTTCACAAAGGTCCTGGCGGAGGTTGTAGCTTACCTACACCTACAGGAGGTGTCCCTTATACCCTACCTAGACGATCTTTTGGTATACGGGCAATCCCTAGAGCAGGTGGAAGTAGATGTAGGCAGAGTGATTTTCACTTGGGAGTCCTTGGGCTGGATAGTAAACAGAGAGAAATCTTCTCTGGTACCGTCTCAAATAAAAGTATTCCTGGGATATCTGGTGGATACAGAGGCTCAGAAACTGTTTCTTCCAGAGGAAAAATGATTAAAGGTGGTTACAGCAGTATCTTTAAAAGAAGCCAGGGAGTGCTCTCGCAGGCATATCATGAGGGTTCTAGGTCTAATGACCTTGTGTATTCCAGTGGTTCCTTGGGCTCAGCTCCACTCCAGGGAGCTGCAGTTCTTCCTTTTGTCCTCCTGGGACAAAAGGAGAGAGTCCATTGGATGCAAGGGTGTTTATCCCAACAAGAGTAAGGACCTCCCTAGATTGGTGGCTGGATCAGGACAAGCTCAGGTTGGGTCTACCCTGGGACCAGTGGAATCCCACAAGAATCACTACCGATGCAAGCGCCTGGGGTTTGGGCGCTCACCTGGGGGACATCCAGGCACAGGGGGCCTGGTCGCCTTCTCAGGCAGGGGCATCCTCCAACCACAGGGAACTCCTGGCGGTGGGCCAGGCGTTAGTATCCTTTGGAGACAGGATTCAGGGCTTAGAGATCCAAGTCCTGTCAGACAATGTGACAACGGTCTCTTACCTCAATCGTCAGGGGGGCACCAGATCCAGGAAGTTACTGAGTCTAGTCCTGAACATCTTAAACTGGGCCGAAGAGAATCTTCAGTCCATATCGGCGGTTCACATGATTGGAACCGCCAATGTGGTGGCAGACTTCTTAAGCCAGCAACCCATCCTCCAAGGGGAATGGGAGTTAAATCAGGTGGTCTTTCTCCAGGTAAGTCAGAAGTTCGGGATTCTGGAGATAGATCTTTTTGCCCACAGAGGGAACAAAAAAGTGGATCGTTTTTTCTCTCTCAACAAAGAAGGGGGATCCCAGGGAGTGGACGCTCTGTCTCAGGACTGGGGCTTCCGTCTAGCATACGCCTTTCCCCCACTAGTCTTAATACCACAGGTCTTACAAAAATTGGCCTGCTCAGATTGCGGACTGATCCTTATAGCCCCATGGTGGCCGAAAAGGACCTGTTTGCCACTCTGAAAAAGTGGTCATTTGCTCCTCCGCTCCGTCTTCCAACCAGACGAGATCTTCTCCTACAGGGGCCAGTCCTCCACCCCGACCCGGGATTCCTCAAACTGACGGCATGGTTCTTGAGGAGGAGATCCTTAGGGGCAAGGGTTGCTCTGATAGGGTAATTGAGATCATCTTGGGCAGCAGGAAGCTGGTCACCAGGAGGATCTACTCCAAGGTTTGGAATTGCTTCTCACAGTGGTGCCCTGATAAGGAGGTGTCTTACCCTTCAGTACCAGTTGTACTGGAATTTTTACAAGCAGGGGTGGATCAGGGGATTTCCCTGAACACCACCTTGAGAGTACAGATAGCAGCGTTATCTGTATTTTTGGATCAGAGGCTCGCACTAGAGCCTCTGATTAAGAGATTTCTTCTGGCAAGGGAGAGGTTAACCCCTGTCAGGGTGAATGTATTCCCTCCATGGAATTTATCTCTGGTTTTGGAGGCGCTGACGAAAGCGCCCTTCGAACCAGCGCAAGAGATTTCAGTCAAGTTTTTTTTACTCTTAAGTTAGCGTTTCTGTTGGCCATAACCATGGCCAGAAGGGTGAGCGACCTACAGGCCCTGTCAGTTACGGAGCCTTTTCTGTTGATTCTGGAGGATAGAGTGGTTCTTAGACAGGACCCACTCTATCTTCCCAAGGTCGCATCTAAGCTTAATAGATCTCAGGAGATCATTTTACCCTCCTCCTGTGATAATCCAAAAAATGAGAAGGAGAGGAAATTTAATTTTTTAGATGTCAGGAAATGTTTATTGACATATCTAGATAGAGTAAAGGACTACAGAAAGTCGAATCGTCTTTTAGTTTTATTTAGCGGCCCTAGAAAGGGAGGGCAGGCATCTAAATCTACTGTGGCTAGGTGGATTAGGCAGACAATAACATTGGCCTATGAACAGACCGGTTCCCCAGTACCAGGGAACCTTAAGGCCCACTCAACAAGATCCTTGGCGGCCTCTTGGGCAGAGAGAGCTGGGGCCTCGATAGAACAGGTCTGTCGCACAGCCACTTGGGCGAAGCAGGATACATTTTTGAAACACTATAGAGTGGAACTGCTGTCGCCCCAGGATCTGACATTTGGAAGAAAGGTGCTACAAGCGGTGGTCCCGCCCTGAGGTAGGCCTTAAACTCCTTGTCCATCCTCTCAGGTTATGCCGTCCTGGAAGATGACTAGAGAAAATTGACATTTACTTACACATTACTGTTTTTCTAGTATATCTTCCAGGACGGCAGGCCTACCCACCCATGTTTTAATATAAGTACTACGGGAAGAGTTTCTCTCTGTCACCCGGATAACCTATTACTTTGGGAGAACTGAGGTGCAGGGGGAAGGGAGGGGCCTTTTAACCTTGTATGTTGATTGTGTTTCCTGTCAGGTGGACCAGTCATCTCTCAGGTTATGCCGTCCTGGAAGATATCCTAGAAAAACAGTTATCGGTAAGTAACTGTCAATTTTTTTTTTTCCCACCAAAATTTTTATTTTCACTGTTTTTCTACATACCTATTATGCACTTCCTCCTTTTACAGTCCCTTTGGATTGCTACAGCGTCCGAGTGTTTGAGTGCGCTCCCTGCCGCTATGTGAATGTAAACTACAATTCCCTTTATGCTTGGCGGCATTGCGCATTGCTGCTTTTTTTTTTATATCAAAAATTAATAATGAAGGATGCCAGTAATTGTATATTGCAATTTAACTTTTTTTTTTTTTTTTTATTACCTTGGTTTATAAATGTTTTGCAGGCGCTATAGCGTTTAAAATAGCGCCTGCAATCTGCCCTCAAACAGCTGCTCCATTGTCTCGGGCTTTCACACTGGAGCGGTGCACTGGCAGGATGTCAGGAAAAGTCCTGCCAGCAGCTTCGAAGGAGCAGTGTGTTTACCGCTCCTCCACCGCTGCTCTCCATTGAAATCAATGGGGCAGCACTGCGATACCGCCGGCAAAACGCCGCTCTGGCGGCGTTTTGGGGGCGGATTTAACCCCTTTTCGTCGGCCGCTAGCGGGGGGTTAAAACCACCCCGCTAGCGGCCGAATAGCACAACTAAGACTACGGTAAAAAAACTATGCCACTTTACCGCCGACGCCCCCCGCGGCTTGATGTGAAAGCCCTCTTAAAGTCTGCAGCCAAA
This sequence comes from Lithobates clamitans, assembly GCA_037952925.1. NCBI lineage: Eukaryota > Metazoa > Chordata > Amphibia > Anura > Ranidae > Lithobates > Lithobates clamitans. The sequence goes on from JBBGZY010002013.1 coordinate 420,806, forward strand.
GAACTGCAGACTAGAGCCATGGTCACTTCTAAAAAACATGGAGTGGAGGAAAGGTGGGGCTGTGGTGATGAGATCCCGATTCTCATTCCAATCAAATGGCATGGGAGGCGGAGCTATGGTGCCGATGCAAGTGCCCGGGCTCCCGCGATCGCTCTGGGCACACGAAGAAACCGGGATCTGTGTGCGTAAACACACAGTTTCCGGTTCTCTGAGGGGAGAAGTGACTGTCTCTTCATAGAGAGTATGAACAGTGATCTGTCATCTCCCCTACACAGTCCTCTCCCCCCTTCAGTTATAACACACACTAGAGAATACAATTAACCCCTTGATCTCCCCCTAGTGTTAACCCCTTCCCTGCCAGTGACCTTTTTACAGTAATCAATGCATTTTTATAGCACTGAAGGCTGTATAAATGCCATTGGTCCCAAAAGTGTGTCAAAATTGTCCGTCATAATGTCGCAGTTACGATAAAAATCACAGATCGCCGCCAATACTAGTAAAAAAAATTAGTAATAAAAATGCCATAAAACTATCGCCTATTTTGTTGACGCTATAACTTTTGCTCAAACAAAATTATTGTGTTTTTTTTTTTTTTTTTAACCAAAAATATGTAGAATACACATCGGCCTAAACTGAGGAAAAAAAGTTTTTATTTTGTATATATTTTTGGGGGATATTTATTAGAGCAAAACGTAAAAAATATTGCTTTTTTTTTTTTTTTTTTTTTTCAAAGTTGTCGCTATTTTTTGTTTATAGCACCAAACAATAAAAACCACAGAGGTGATCAAATACCACCAAAAGAAAGCTTTATTTTTGGGAAAAAAAGGACATCAATTTTGTTTGAGTGCAACATCGCACAAACACACTAATTGTCAGTTAAAGCGACGCAGTGCCGAATCGCAAAAAGTGCTTTGGTCAGGAAGGGGGTAAGATCTTCTGGGGTTGAAGCGGTTAAAGGGGTTGTGAAATCAAAAGGTTTTTTTTTAATCTTAATAAAAAAACAAAAGGGAAGCTGCGCTAATACTAATAAGTGAATGAATGTGATCTAATAGACAAGTGGCAAATTAAACAAGCATAAAAATGATCACCAAAAAATAAACCAAGAAGGAAATCTAAGGAACAAACAAAGTTGGTTCCAATCTGATGGCGTGGCCAACTTAATTGAAAAATGTAATGTGCATCAAAACTAATATGTGAACAAATATTAAACCAAAAATGACTGAATTGCATATAAAAGTAAAAGACTGTGGCAATGACCAAAATAAAAAGTCAATGAGATAAACTAATGATGGTAGGTAAATGACAGTCTCTTCCAAGATGCTTCCTGAAGGGGAGTGAATGTTGAGGACACCCAGTGAGAAGTTTTCTATAATCAAAGAAAATTGTGAATCCACCACCAAATGAATTGAAAGCTTACCAGCTGGACAAGCTGTCAAAACTTGTGGCTCATACCCAGCCAGGGCCTTTAAACCTCCAGTGGCTGACAGGCCAAACGTTCCTGCAGTTGGAGTGGATATCAGCAGTCACCACGAATGACCATCAACATGTCCTCAATGGTAAGGTTATGCCCATAGAGAGATAAAAAAAGCACGCCATCGGTAAAACCAGGTGGTGTTTTATTGTAAAAAGGTCTGTACAATAAACATTGAAAAACAGTTCCATAAAAACAGGTTAAGCTGGCAAGTAGTACAAACACGCCTGTGCAAACGTAACGTGAAACAGCACGGTGACATCAGCATGTCGCTCCTCCCTGCGCGTTTTGTCACTAGGTGGACGTTGTCTTGGGCCCAGGATCCCAAGTCTCTTTACTGGACTTTTAATGTTTTACCTTCCCAAAGATAAATATCCCATTCTTCACAATCACTCCTTATTCATGTCATCAGTACCTATATTTGTGAGCAACTATTTTCAAGGATGATCAAACATATGCTACAGAAAAGCTATAACATTAGCAGCGCTTAAGTAATCTGCAATGAGCTGATGAAGTGATTGTTCAATTGTCCAAGATCGATCAAATTAACATCTATTGGAATCGTTCATAAATGGGTGTGTCTTCCAAATTAGATTCCCATCACCACACCACGTGCACAATCTCCCTTATGGTCACAGACTCATCAGATAAATCGAAAACTGGGGCCTGTGATAATCTGGTGAGTTTATGACCATAGGGGAGATTGTGCACGCAGTGTGGTGATGGGAATTTAATTTGGAAGACATACGATTCATGACCGATCCCAATAGATCTTAGTTTTATCGATCTTGGACAATTGAACAATCACTTTATCTGTTCATTGCAGATTACCTAAGCGCTGCTAATGTTATAACTTGTCTGTAGCATATGTTTGGTTGTTTTGTTTTTGGTTATAGCAGCTGCTATGAATGTTTGTTTATATTGGGCCTGGTTTACACCTATGCAGGTTGCAGTTTGCATATTGCAGGTGCATTTTGCGTTTTTCAATACATACTTTTGATCCAATGAAGTCTATGGAACCAAAAACCAGAAAAAAAAGTTTCTGGCCCTTTCCATAATATGCACAGATGTGAACTACATCCATGGCATACCATGGTAAATGGACTGTAGTGTGTTTCTGCAAAACTGAAAATGCACTAAAAAATGCATAGGTGTGAATCAGGCCTTAATTATTATTTGTAATTAGTGATCTATGAGAGCTTGGAGAGGGAGTTTTTTTTTTTTTTACCACGGTTAATTGATCACTTTCTTTTGGATTTAATATTTTTAAGGATGAAGCACACAAAGGACAAAATTAGAACCAAAGTATCTGATGAGCACCTTGAGAATTCATTTAGAATTGCTACTCTATCCATCCAACTATATATTGATGTGTGTGTGTCAAATATTGCACTAATTTTGTTGCACTCTTTTTACCCCCCCCCCCCTTCCTGGCAAACTCTCACAAGAGTGAGAGAGCGCTGTGCATGATGTAATAAGCCTAGGCTTTTTACCAGACAAACCGGAAGTGGGCTGTATAATGTATTTACTGGCAGAAAAAAAAAATATTATAGATGGAAAGTTGAAAAAAAATGACTGAAGGTCCACTTTAAGGACCCAGCCAATGAGTGAGTGGAAGCCATTTTTAGAACACTTCTTGCGGGCGAGTCCTGCTCTTCACACTGTATTGGCTGTGACTTTACCTTGCCAGTCTGCTGAAAATCCCTGAAAAGGGATTTTGTCACAGTTGATCCCTCACATATCAAATGTATAGAGCAAGTGGCTGTAGCTTTAAATCTTAGTTTGCTGTAGGCTTCCTGGCTTATTTTTCGCATGGGCCTCCGGTTAGTACACATGCATAAGACAGTTTGGGTAAAGGGCTGGACTGCAACTCCCATGTGTAAGAAGTGTCTGGTCCACATGGACAAAACAATGAGAACCACCATCACAAAATTATATAAAACGAACTATAGTAAATCTTTAAACATGAAATCATAAATAAATTTAGTAAATGTGCTGTGAGTCCAGTGATATCGTGCATCCACTCCTCTTCTATGTCTGTGATCACCGAAAAGTGATAACTCCCGAACATGCTCCCCACTCTGTGATCAAAACTCACCTTTTGGTCCAACCTAAGCTAATGTTTATTACAACGTAGTTAGGTCAGACAATCTTGTGTATCTTAAACAATCACAGTAAATCACATCTGGTCTGTTCAGCGCCTCGTACATCGGCACAAAGAGGCATTAAAATACACACAGCAGCCACATAGAGTAAAACCATATTCAGTGCCTTGAAAAAATATTCACACCCCTTGAAATTTTCCACATTTTGTCATGTTGCAACTAAAAACGTAAATGTATTTTATTGGGACTTTATGTGATAGACCAGGGATATGCAATTAGCGGACCTCCAGCTGTTGCAAAACTACAGGTCCCATCATGCCTCTGCCTCGGGTGTCATGCTTGTGGCTGTCAGAGTCTTGCAATGCCTCATGGGACTTGTAGTTCTGCAACAGCTGGAGGTCAGCTAATTGCATATCCCTGTGATAGACCAACATAAAGTGGCACATAATTGTGACGTAGAAAGAAAATGACAGCAATTTTTAAAGCAAGCCATAAGAAGTCCTGTTTTCAGTTTGCGAGAAGCCATGTGGGGGACACAGCAAACGTGGAAAAAGGTGTTCTGGTCAGATGAGACTGAAATTGAACGTTTTGGCCTAAACGCTATGTGGTGGAAAACTAACACTGCACATCTCCCTGAACACATCATCCTCACCGTGAAGCATGGTGGTGGCAGCATCATGCTATGGGGATGATTTTTTTCAGCAAGGGCAGGGAAGCTGGTCAGAGTTGATGGGAAGATGGATAGAGCCAAATACAGGCCAATCTTAGAAGAAAACCTGTTAGAGTCTGCAAAAGATGTGAGACTGGGGCAGAGGTTTACCTTCAAGTAAGACAACGACCCTAAATATACAGCCAGAGCTACAACGGAATGGTTTAGATCAAAGCATATTAATTTTTTAGACCGGCCCAGTCAAAGTCCAGACCTAAATCCAATTAAGAATCTGTGGCAAGACTTAAAAATTGCTGTTCACACACGTTCTCTATCCATTCTGACAGAGCTTGAGCTATTTTGCAAAGAAGAATTGGCAAAGATTTCACTCTGTAGATGTGCAAAGCTGGTAGAGACCTACCCAAAAAGACTTGCAGCTGTGATTGCAGCGAAAGGTGGTTCTACAAAATATTGACTCAGGGAGGCTGAATATAAATGCACACCACACTTTTCACATATTTATGTCTAAAAAAAATCTGAAAACCTTTTATAATGTTTCTTTAAATTCACAATTACCTGTATATGCCACTTTGTGTTGGTCTATCGCATAAAATCCCAATACAATACATTTACGTTTTTGGTTGTAACATGACAAAATTTGGAAAATTTCAAGGGGTATAAATACTTTTTCAAGGCACTGTAGCAAGTGTATTAAAACTATTAAAAAAGCAAACCTGCCAAGAGACGGCCGCACACCAAAACTCACGGACCAGGGAAAAGAGGGCATTAATCCGAAAGGCAGCACAGAGACCTAAGGTAACCCTGGAGGAGCTGCAGAGTTCCACAGCAGAGACTGGAGTATCTGTACATAGGACGACAATAAGCCGTACGCTCCATAGAGTTGGGCTTTATGGCAGAGTGGACAGAAGAAAGCCATTACTTTCAGCAAAAAACAAAATGGCACATTTTGAGTTTGTGAAAAGGCACATGGGAGACTCCCAAAATGTATGGAGGAAGGTGCTCTGGTCTGATGAGACCAAAATTGAACTTTTTGACCATCAAAGAAAAAGCTATGTCTGACGCAAACCCAACACATCACCCACAGAACACCATCCCCACAGTAAAACATGGTGGTGGCAGCATCATGCTGTGGTGATATTTTTCAGCAGTCGGGACTGGGAAACTGGTCAGAGTTGAGGGAAAAGATGGATGGATCTAAATACAGGGATATTCTTGAGCAAAACCTGTACCACTCTGTGTGTGATTTGAGTTTAGGACGGGGGTTCACCTTCCAGGACAATGACCCCAAACACACTGCTTAAGCAACACTTGAGTGGTTTAAGGGGAAACATGTAAATGTGTTGGAATGGCCTAGTCAAAGCCCAGACTTCAATCCAATAGAAAATCTGTGGTCAGACTTAGATTGCTGTTCACAAGTGCAGACCATCCAACTTGAAGGAGCTGAAGCAGTTTTGCAATGAGGAATGGGCAAAAATCCCAGTGGTAAGATGTGGCAAGCTCATAGAGACTTATCCAAAGCGACTTGGAGCTGTGATAGCCGCAAAAAGTGTCTCTACAAAGTATTAAATTTAGGGGGGTGAATAGTTATGCACATTGACTTTTTCTGTTATTTTGTCCTATTTGTTGCTTGCTTCACAATAAAAAAAAACAACTCACTGTGCTCTATCCAATGTCCCTTTTGGGCTCATTAAAGGTTTTGGTTCTCTGACTCAGGCTCCTGTTAGCCAGTAAACATCATCCAAAATGGTTGGCACTTGAGTAGTTAGTAGCCAGCTATGATTAAGGCCATTTAGGCTGAAAATGCATAAGCAGGACTCTGTACTGAGGTTTTTAACCCCTTCGTATCATTAAGATTCTGTCAAGCCAACTATTTTAGGCCTGTTTGGTAAAATTTCTGTCTGCCTTGTTGTTTCCCACCCTTCTGATTTATTGCTTAGGGGGGTCCTAGGGTCTATGCATATCTAGCTTGTGTCCTGTACTGTATGATTAGGGTAAAAGGAGTTTTGACTTACCTGTAAATTCCATTTCTTGGAGTACAGTACTGGACACAAGCCTCCCTCCCCTCTGTCCCTTTTGTTATTTTGCATTGCTTGCTTAAAAAAAAAGTGGGATAGGGTGAGGTAGGCTTATAGGCATACACCCAGGGAGCGTGTCCAGAAAAGCTTTGTTAGTGTCCAATCACCTGAAGGTACCAGCCTATAACCAGGGTCTATGAATATCCAGTCTGTGTCCTGTACTGTACTCCAAAATATGGAATTTACTGGTAAGTAAAAATTCCTTTTGCGTACATCGTAAAACCCTTTTTTTAAAGTTGTTTGGAGGACACTGTTCCCAGCACCTGTGTTTATGATCATGTTCTTGGTGCTGCTTTACTACAAATCTGAGGCATGCTGTTAGTAGCAGGGGTAACCCCATGCTAGCCTATGATTTTTTTTGATTGCCAGTGTCCTATCTTCTTGTAGGTGGCAGTATAACCCAAAGGTAAAAAATGTCCTGTGTCCCTCAACGGACTTCATTAGGAGGATTTTATAGTGAGTACAATAATCGTATTTTATGTATCTTGTTTACCTGTAAAAGTCTCCCTTGTGTAGATCCAAAAGGCCTAAATGTGCTGCTAGGTGCCGCTACAGCAAACCTCCCCCTGCACAGCAGCATGAAAGGTTACATAGTAAGGGGAGGGGTGGGAGAGCTGGGCCAGCACAGAGAGGCACTGTGTCCATATAGTGCAATGATAGGCTGTTGGCAGCTGCAGCTCTTCGTGCTTGTTCGCACAGCCAAAGATTACCTGCAAAGATCGCAACTGGGCGCACTTTTCTGTGATTTGGATTAATTTCAGCAGCAATGAAGGCTGGTCAAGGCATTGGTTGTCCTCTCTAGCTCATTCAGAGTAAACAGGTGTATTGTCAGTAGGTCCTGCTACTCCCTGCAGTGTCACAGGGATCTCCCAGGTGTCTGTGAATAGGAGGTCTCTGCTGTATTCACATCATTATTGACACACACAACTGCCACACAGGGAGGCTCAGTGACCTGTATGTACCTTGTAGAGAGACTGGGAGGAAATATTCTACATTCTATTCCTCTACAGAGTTTTCATCAAAATGTAATCTCCTTCCTTCCTCTCTAATTCTCCAGAAAACACACATTAGTATGTACATCTCATTTCCAGCCATAGAGAGTAAAGTACACAGGAAAACAAACATGTTTACAAATATGCTTAGACTTTTACATAGGAAGAGATTTGTAGTCTCTGGAACCACGATCGGAACAATTCAGAACAGGTGGATAATATTAGCATTTAGGATATTTTATGCTAGGGACTGGGAGTGGGAATGTAAAGAAAAACATCTGACAAGATTACCAATAATCCCATCTAATATCAGATTATGTGCACTTGATCTTATGTAGTAAATGCAAACCCAATCACCAAAAGATCACGTGCAGTACAGTAAGCTTTAACATACACTATATTACCAAAAGTATTGTGACGTGCGCCTTTACACATACCTAAACTTGTCTGCGTCAGACACCCCAGCGGAAGGAGAAAGTTGGCCGCCAGGGCCCGCAAAGTCACAGAGACGTCAACCCGTGACCAAACGCTGAAAATGAGCATTCTGGAGACCCAGGGGGAATTTCGGGTTTCCAAGAACTGGGGAGGGTAGCGGTGCACAGAGGAATGTTTGAAAGCATCCCTGACCACCAGAAGTGTGCTGCCCAGCGTGGGATGGTCAGTGATGGCCTTTGGGAGAGGTGATGCGATCCATGGCCAGCTCTTGGCTGTACCATGGGAGTCCTCCATTTCCATGGCCACCCAATGTTTCGCCTCTGCATGACAGTGCCAATCCACCAGCCTGGTGAGATGTGCCGATCTGTAAAAAGCTTTTACGTCTGGGATGCCCACCCCTCCCCTATGCCTCGCAAGATGGAGAAGTTGTAACCTGATGCAAGGCTTGCGATAGGACCAAACGAACCCCGAAACATTGAGTTTACCCGTTTGAAGAACACTGGAAGAAGGCGGATGGGAAGCAATTGTAGCAGATACAGCACTTGGGTCATCTTGAGGGCATTGCAACGGCCAAATCACGTTAATGTGAGTGAATGCCAATGGGGGAGGTCCACTTTAAGGTGGGTACGTAGCGGGTCAAAGTTTGCCTGGTACAGATTGGAGGGGGCGGGAGTGATGTCGACACCCAAATAGCAAATCGAGTCTGTCGCCCAGTGAAAGGAGAAAGCCGGGTGGAGTGATGTAATAATGTCCTTGTCCCCAGTGATGTTAAGAATGGACGATTTAGAGAAATTCATTTGGAAAAGGGAGAGAGCTCCATACTCCTGTAGAGACTAGAAGAGTTTCGGAGGGGAGGTAAGTGGTTCTGTTAGAAAAAAAAATCAGATCATCCGCAAAAGCGGCCACCTTATGCGATCATTAATGTTTTTGGGAAGTCAGCAATGCCGAAGTCCGCCCGAATCGTACACAGAAAGGGCTCTAGGGTGAGTATAAAGATCAAAGGGGACAGGGGGCAGCCCTGTGACGTGCCATTACGTATGTTAAAAAAGTTGGATTTCATCTTATTGACCTTGACCGTGGCCGTGGGGTTGGAGTAGAGGGATATTATCCAGCTCAACATGGAGGACCGGAGTGCAATATGTTCCAAGGTGGCTTGCATGAAGGTGCAGTTTACCCAGTCGAAGGCTTTCTCTGTGTCCGTGGATAGCAAGAGAAGCGGTCGGTTCGATGATCTGGCTGCATGAATCAAGTTCACTACCCGAATGGTGTTATCGCGTGGCTCACGCAAGGGCACAAAACCCACTTGATCTCTATAAATGAGACTCAGGATATGCGGGATCAACCTATTGGCAAAAATTTTTGCGAATAGTTTTGAATCCGTATTCAGGAGTGCTATCGGACAATAGTTCCGTGATCGAGTTTAAAGCTGAGACCAGTGGACGTGATAGGGTCTCAAAAAAGGCTTTGTAGTAGTAGAAGTAGTAGAAAAAGATGGCATGCCCAATAGGACTGAGGGGTGGCCCCACCAAGAGGAGAGGACATGAAGGGGAAGAGCAGTCCAAGTTGTAGAGGCCCTCATGAAAAGATCGAAACTCAGCCGCCATTTCAGAGGAAGTATGGAGTCCACCTGTTGCCGAAGGTCATGGAGCTCCCGAGTGAGGGCAGTCACAATTGAGGCAGCCATGGCCTGGAGGTCTTGTTTAGTGGGCAGGCAAGCCACAATGTCCTGGAGGGCCCCCTCTTGAAAGCTGCCTGTCCCCACCATGTTCTCTGATGTAGGCTGTGGGTTTGAGCAGGGCAGGTCCGGAGACAGTATAGGAGAGTGTGGTCTATCTGAGGGTAGGTGAGATTCCCCAGCCCCTGCCTGTTAGTTTTTCTTACTGCTACTACTAGTGGCGGTGGCGACGCTCGCTGGGGTGACTCGCGGCGGCCCCATCTTGGCTTGAGCTGCAGGGGATAAGATCGCGTGCTGCCGCAAAAAGTAGTGGGTGATTTCGGGTCTCTGGATTCCCCCAGTAACCAGCGGGTGTTTATGGTCCCCCGGCATCAATAGCAAGGCTTGCTTGACCGATTCGGTGGGTAATTCCCAGGTCTCAGCCCATGCAGAGCTCCAGTCAGCACATCGCGCTGCCATCGTCAAGCTATGCCCTGACTGGTACCTTTTAACAATGAGATCCCTCTGACGCTTTTGAAGCTCTGTGCAGACCATGGCTTTTGCTGTAGGATGCGACTAAGAAAATGTCAGGAAAGATCTACTAGAATAGCTTAACTTTATTTGGGGTTAATCAGAGGCACTTTAAATGATGGCAGGTGTGTACTGACTCCTATTTAACATGAGTTTGAATTTGATTGCTTAAAGGGGTTATAACGGTTCATGTTTTTTCACCTTAATGCATACTATGCATTAAGGTGAAAAAACATCTTACGATCACTGGCCCCCCAGCCCCCCCGTTTTACTTACCTGAGCCCTGGAAATTCCCGCGTTGCGAATGCGCTCTTCCTTTGCTCAGTCTTCTTCATAGGATAGATATATAGCAGCACAGCCATTGGCTTGCGCTGCCGTCAATCAACTCCAATGACGCAAGACCTGGGGGGCGGGGCCGAGTCCTGTAGTCGGCGGCTATGGACGTGGAATACAGGTCTCGGGAGCGCGCCCGCAAGGTAACCCCCTTGGGAGAGCGATTTCCAGAGGGGGTTATCAGAAGTGGGGAGGAGCCGAGACAGCCGCCAAGGGACCCCAGAAGATGAGGATCGGGGTCACTGTGTGTAAAATGAGTTGCACAGTGGAGGTATGACATGTTTGTTATTTTAAAAACAAAAAAATTCAAACCTTTAGTGTCACTTTAATACAGAACATAGCTACATCCCCAGTTATAGGAAGATGTGCACACTTATGCAACCATATTATTTTAGTTTTTTATTTTTACTCCCCCCCCCTAAAAGATTTCAGTTTTTTTTAAATTGAGTTGTACAGTTTATAGGTCACATTAAAGGTGGAAAAAGTTCTGAAATGATTTATCTTTGTCTCATTTTTTTACACCATAGAAACCTGGCATTTTAACAAGGGTGTGTAGACTTTTTATATGAACTGTACATGATAGCACAAAACAGTATTTAAATGGTTGTAAATATGTAACCTATAAACTCTCTAATCCATATCAATAATAATTTAACTAAAAAATGCATAGTTGTGAAAAGTTCATGTAGGATCCTGTAAACACATGCTTCATATATAAGAAATTGCATATGAAGTCTTGTAAACACATGATTGAATTAAACACGGCATCTAAATAGCTTAACGCGTTTCGTGGATTTAATCCACTCGTCAGAAGCAGACACGTGATGTGTATCTGCAAAGAAATGCATAAATTCCTATATAGTCTGGCATTGTCAAAGGGAGAAAAGAAAAAGATAGGATGAGGAACCTCCCTATATTACTTACAAATCAGCTGTGTATTGAAGGTGTGGTACTGAGAGCTGGGAGCTCCCTGGGGGCATCATTTCCAGGAACTGTGGTAGTGTGATCTGCAACCCAAAACAAAGCAACACCCAAAGTGGACAGATATCCATGACAAAATGATCCCCATATGTGACCAGGGCTATTGCCAAAACTGTCTCTGGAGGGCTTCTGTGAAAAGTATTTGTATGTGTTTTAGTCCATAGTGTGCCATATAACCCAATACTCATTGTTAGGGTGGGGTGAGTGCAGATATACAAGTAGATTCATGAGTGAAACCCAAATAGAAGGAAGTGGAGTGTAAAAGAAAGTGAAGAAAGGAAAGAACCAGAGAGAGACCAATTAAACGGAATTCCAAAAAAGGCTGATAGTAAAATTCAGAAACCAAAGTGATACTTGATATTGAGACATAAAAAACGTGATCCAAAGTGGTGCATAGGGTCCAAGGAAAGAGAGAAAACAAGCAAAGTAGCTGAGCCACCTGGGAATGATGCCTATATGGGCACAGCCACAGCACACTCCCAACGTCATGCAAGCGTGTGGAATGAGAGGGAGGCGCCGTCACCTGAGCGGCTATGCCCTCCGGCAATTGGCACCAAAACCTTTCTCTCATGTTGCCCGCAAATGTAAAAAGCGCCAGCGGGTTAAGGACCCACGAGGAGTGATGCCGCACGTCCGGGGCATAGAGTGTGGTGTCGATGCACAACGCATGGGTACCCACTCACCCCGCGTCAGATGAAGGTGGAGGAATAGGAGGGAAAGCCCACGGTGCGCATTGCAGCTCCCGGAACAGAAGAGAACCCAACCAGCTTACAAAACCAGACCACATAACACCGACAAACACGGCATTAGATAGTTGCTATACTGCATATCTATTAAGTAAAAAAAGAATTCAATTCACACACTCTGTTTTATGTCATAACCCTTACATAGAGGGAAGGGGGGAAACCAGAAGGAAACAATATTGGGCCAACTGTAAACATGGTATACATGATCCTATTTTATCAAACCTAACTAAACTTCTGGGAAGTCTGTCCACAAGGTTTAGGAGTGTATCTATGGGAATGTTTAACCATTCTTCCAGAAGCGCATTTGTGAGGTCAGGCACTGATGTTGATGAGAAGACCTGGCTTGCAATCTCTGCTCTAATTCATCCCAAAGGTGTTCTATCTGGTTGAGGTCAGGACTCTGTGCAGGCCAGTCAAGTTCCTCCACCCCAAACTCACTTATTCATGTCTTTGTGAACCTTGCTTTGTGCACTGGTGCGCAGTGATATTGGAACAGAAAGGGTCCACCCCCAAACTGTTCCCACAAATTTGGGAGCGTGAAATTGTACAAAATGTCTTGGTATGCTGACGCCTTAAGAGTTCCCTTCACTGTAACTAGGGGGCCAAGCCCAACCCCTGAAAAACAACCCCACACCATAATCCCCTCTCCACCAAATAGTTTGGAGCAGTGCACAAAGCAAGGTCCATAAAGACAAACTTGCTCATCCATGTCTTTATGGACCTTGCTTTGTGCACGGGTCCAAATCATTTGGTGGAGGGGGGATTATGGTGTGGGGCTGTTTTTCAGAGGTTGGGCTTGGCCCCTTAGTTCCAGTGAAGGGAACTTTTAAGGTGTCAGCATGCCGAGACATTTTGCACAATTTCATGCTCCCAACTTTGTGGGAACAGTTCGGGGATGGTTCCTTCCTGTTCCAATATGACTGCGCACCAGTGCACAAAGCATGGTCCATAAAGAAAAGGATGAGCGAATTTGGGGTGGAGGAAATTGACTGTCCTGACTTCAACCCGATAGAACACCTTTGGGATAAATGAGAGCAGAGACTGCAAGCCAGGCCTTCTCATCAACATCAGTGCCTGACCTCACAAATGCGCTTCTGGAAGAATAGTCAAACATTCCCATAGACACACTCCTAAACCTTGTGGACAGCCTTCCCAGAAGAGTTGAAGCTGTTATAGCTGCAAAGGGTGGGCCAACTCAATATTGAAACCTACAGACTAAGACTGGGATGCCATTACAGCTCATGTGCGTGAAAAGGCAGGTGTCCCAATACTTTTGGTAATATATTGTCATTTTCATTATTCAAAAATCTACAGCTTTAATTCAAATAATACCTAGTAATCTTGCCATGAAGGTCCTTATCAGACCCTTCTGTTATAGGGTGACAATACTCTGTCCCTTTCCTCCAATTGTGCTTTTGTGTAGTCATCCTGCCACTTGGACTTCTAATGGAAATTACAAGTTGCAGTTTCAACACATGATACCTAGGCATGGTTTACTGTTGCCTCGCCCTGAGAAATGTCATGCAGCTATCCTTGGAGTGTATGTAGACAGGAAGTGACTGCAAAGAGGCTACAGGAAAACGGCAGCACTGAGATGCAACAAAGGATGAAAAAAATTGGTAAATGCCAGTTTTAATAAATGATGATACACAGTGTTTCAGCAAACTAAATGCCATTCATCTACTAACAATTATGATTGTGAAAAGTAGGAATGGTCCATACTGAAAAAGTGAGACCAACCAAAAGTGATATTATGGTTAAAGTCACGTGACCAAATCACTATAGAATCTCGAGATAGGTTGTCACCCTCAACCCACCGCCATGGGTGTAATTAAAGTGTTACTAAACCCAGGACCCTGCAGTCACTATATCTGGTCTCCCACAGTATACAAAACATGAAAATGCAATTATTTTAGTAAATATAAACTGCTAAATACCTTTTCTCATCATCAATATATAGCAGTTTTGTGACCTCTATCAGTGTCTGGTTAAAGCTTGTAGGTGGAGTCTTCATCCCACTGTGTCTGTCCTTTGAGGCTGCAGGACCCCTGACCCTCTGTCTTGACAGTGCTGATTGGCCCTGTGCTAATCACATGCACTCTCCCAAAAAAAAAAAAAAAAAAGAAACCCTCTAGCAATACATACCAAACTGAGCATGTGCAGAGTGCCGCCAAGGCTCTGTTCTATCAGCAGATGGGTTGGGGAGAGTAAAAGGAGAGAATCAGAGAAGACAGGATCAAAAAGCCTTTTTACACTTAGTGAGTATAACAAGCATGCCTTACTGCATTTACAGACTGATTTTACTGTTGTGGGTTTAGTATCACTTTTGGCCTCATGCATTAAAAAGGCGTTAAAAAAAAACGAGCTGCAAAGCCAGTACTGACGCCAGGAAAAAGCGACTGCAAAAACACGCTTTTAGAAGCGTTTCTCTGCCCTCTTCTATTTTACATTGCCAAATCCAATTACTGCAGCTTAAAAACGCTTGACGTGGCTTAACGCTGTGTACAGTGTTAACACGCACTTAGCCACATCAGGCGTTTTTACGGCTGTAACGTTGCTGCTCCAGAACGCGCTGGCCCGTGATCTTTTTTGCAGCTTGAAAATGCTTATGCCACGTACAACTCCTAAAAGCCTATGTGTGTGCATGGACACATAGAATAACACTGAGAGACATCTGTATGCTGTAAAAATAATGTCTGACACGCCTAAGAGAGGCAGGAAAAACGCCCTGTGGGCATGAGGTCTTAAGTTTGATGGGGCCACATTGCAAAACCAAGGGCTTTTAATTCAATGGACTTTTGTGGAAGGAGATGGTGGAAAGATGGTGGCCTTACAGCTACTGCATTTAATCAGATGGCTGCCAAACCAGCTGCTAACAAGACCTGTGTTTGTAATTACACTGGAATAAATACCATCAAAGGTCCAGTTCACTTCTTACACAATCTCAAGCCCTGATGAAGGGGATGTTTTTGGACCCCCAAAACGCATTGGATGCTCTTTGTATTGACCCCTGACTTTTATTGGAATAAAGTTAATTAAAGTGTTATTAAACCCACAACAGTAAAATCAGTCTGTATATGCAGCATAGGATGCTTGTTATACTCACTGTGGAACTTAAGGGGTTAATCTTCTGTATTGTGTAAAAGGGCTGTTTTATCCTGTATGCGTAAATCCTCCCCTCCCTGCACTGTCTATCTGGGGAAGGCCAGGTAGCATACCTGCACATGTTTAGTTGCGTCTTTTATGCTGGAGAGAATATTTACTTTTTCTCAGAGCTAGCCAGGTCACATGATATTGGCATCACACATGTGGGCGTGTATACAGGCTGCAGTGGAAATCTCCTCCTTCCTGAACTCTCAGCACTGGAGAAACTGTGCAGTTTATCACTGACTGTGGTATACAGATCAGCCAAAAAAGTGTATAATGGCAGTATTTTACTGTAAAAAGAAGATTTATAAGCAGTGGGCACTGTGGGGGTGGGGGGGATAAACTATTTTCATATTACTGGGTTTAGTAACACTTTAAGTATAAAAGATAAGTTCATGTTTTGTAACATGTTACACCCATATTAATGGTCGGTTCACACTAGGACGACTTGTCAGGCGACCTAGTCGCCTGACAAGTAGCGTCCCGTTCTGTACAATGGAACTGTTCTAATCAGAGCGACGCAAGTCACTCCGACTTAGAAAAAGGTTCCTGTACTACTTTGGGGGCGACTTGCATAGACTTCTATACAGAAGTCGTTTTGCAAGTCGCCGTGGCAGTCGTGTGCAGGTCGCCTCGGTGAGGCGACCTGCAAGTCGTGCCGCCCCTGTGTGAACCGGGGCTAAGGGTGTAACATGTTACAGATGCACCGGCCCCTGCTCCCCCCGAACCCCCAGGCTGACAGCTAGCGGGGGATCTTCTCCCTCCCCGCTAGCTGTCACAATCTGTAAGAAAACACGGCCGCGCGGGGCTCTGCCCGCCAGCCTGGCCGTGTCATCCATTCACAGTGTTCTGTGAATCAGAAAACTACAAGTCTGGCAGCCTTTGCAGCTATTGGCTTGTAGTTTTCAATGAACTATCACAGCGCTGTTGAGCTTTTAATTTACTCCAGGGGTCTCAAACTGGCAGCCTTCCAGCTGTTTGCGAAACTACAAGTCCCATGATGCATTGCAAGGCAGACTTTTACAAGCATGGCTCCCACAGGCAGAGGCATGATGGGACTTGTAGTTTTGCAACAGCTGGAGGGCCGCCAGTTTAAGACCCCAGATTTAGGCTGGGTTCACACCATCACCGCATCCGTCTCACAGCACAGGGGTCCGGTGCGTCCTGGTTCACCGTTTTAGGTCCGATTTCAGCCCGAATTGTGGGCTAAATTCGGACCTGAAACGGACCAAAAGATGCACAGCATTTTTGTGCAAAACGCATGCGGAGAGATGTGCTGGTCAAAATCTCCTGCTATTGCGAATTGGATGCGGGTAACCTGCATCCAATTTGCAATGTTGTGAACCCAGCCTCAGTCTGTCACAGTGTAACTGCCTAGCCAGATCGGAGGTATGGCTAGACAGATACACAGACAGTCTGCAGGACCATGGATGGGTGCAATGCTTTATACTGTGGGTCCATTACAAGGAAAATAATAAATACATATTTTTTTTTTACCTGCAAAAAAATGTGCATTTATTATTTGTTTTGTAAAAGTGAACTTATCCTTTAAGGCCTCATGCACACAGAATCAGAGGCGGCTCTCTAATTAGGCAAATTAGGCGGTCGCCTAAGGCCTCGCACTCACAGGGGCCTCACGGCCGCCTAATTTGCCTGTTCTCAATCACTGAAGTTGACGCCGGCGGCTCCACTTAGGAGCTGACGGACAAATCAGATACTGCCCGCAGCCTGAGGAATAGCGTCCTCATCACGGAGCGTCCCAGTCCGTGGGGCCTCATGTTTAAGTTTTGCCTAAGGCCTCACAAAGCCTAGAGCCGCCTCTGCACAGAATGTATTGGAAACTAAAAGCCTTTCCTCCTGGCAGCAGTGCTTTGGCTTGTAAAGTGTGTAACGTGTTAAGGTGAATTTACAGGCATCAAGCACTTGGGTGTTAATTCATTTAATTGGCCATAATAATAATTGCTCAAACGCTAAACGTGCCTAGTGTTAACAAGCGTTTAGACCCGTTAACACACTTTTTTCTGCCAACATGCCGCTGCTCCTGGAGATGCTGGAAGTGGGTTTTTTCAGCCTCTAAAAGCCTCTGCTACTAAATGCTGCTAAAAGCCCATGTGTGCATGCAGGGAAGTTATCTGGACATTCTAGCAATGGTGTGGTGCTTTATTTTACTTTTTTGTTTCATTATACTACAAGCCAAGGAGACTGTGGAGATCCTCTGGATTGTAGAAGCCTGCTGCCCAGTAACCAGATTACTAACATCAATATCAATACTTTAGGATCGCAATATTAATAAGATATACTTACTGATCTAGTGCTAATTTTCCTATCAGATACAGTCACTGTTCATGTATTCTGACAGTGGTGGGTGCTGGCTTTCTGAATACAATAGCCGACAGGAAGGATTCCTCCATCCACACTGTTTAGAGTGGATGGAGGAATCTATTAGATTTCTCTCATTCAGCCCATGGGCTGAACCACATAAATCTGTACATCTGAATTTCTAGCTTTAGATAGATCCTTTAAATGTAGTCTGTCATTAGAGAACCACGGAGCGTGCCATTGCTGAGCTCTCCTACTTAAAATGCTAGTTTGCCTGGTTGCCATGTAGCCAATGTAGCCCTGCAAGGTAAAGGCATAATGTGCTAGTATGCATCGCGGCGATCTTAATTCCGGCTTGTGATTCGTCGGTCCTGCCATTGTGCATGATGTACTCTGCATATAAGTTAAATAAGTAGGGTGACAATATACATCTTAGCCGCACTCCTTTCTCAATTTTGCAATTTTGAACCAGTCAGTTGTTCCATGTCCTGCTCTAACTGTTGCTTCTTGGCTTGCATACAGGTTTTTCAGAAGACAGGCGAGGTGATCTGGTATTCCCATTTCTTTCAGTATTTGCCACATCTTATGATCCACACAATTGAAGGCTTTACTGTAGTAAATAAAGCAGAAGTAGATATTCTTCTGGAACTCCCTTGCTTTATCCATGGTACAGCAAATGTTGGCAATTTGATCTCTAGTTCCTCTGCCTCTTCGAAATTCAGCTTGTACTTGTGGTAGCTCTCGGTTCACATGCTACTGAAGCCTAGCTTGTAAAATTTTTAGCATAACCTTGCTAGCGTGTAAGATGAGTGCGACTGTACGGTAGTTTGAACATTCTTTGGCACTGCCCTTCTTTGGTATTGGAATGTAAATGGACCTCTTCCAGTCCTGTGGCCATTGAGTTTTCCAAATTTGTTGGCATATTGAGTGCAGAACTTTAACAGCATCATCTTTTAGGAATTAAAAAAAACTCAGCTGGGATACCATCACTTCCTCTAACTTTGTTATTAGCTATACTTTCTAAGGCCCACTTGACTTCACTTTCCAGGATATCTGGTTCAAGGTCATCGTGGTTATATGGGACATTCCGATCTTTCCTGTAGAGTTCTTCTGTGTATTCTTGCCATCTCTTCTTTATTTCTTATGCTTCTGTCAGGTCCTTGCCATTTTTGTCTATTATCGTGCCCATCTTTGCACAAAACTTTCCCTTGACATCTCTAGTTTTCTTGAAAAGCTCTCTAGTCTTTCCCATTCTATTGTTTTCCTCTAATTCTTTGCATTGATTGTTTAAGAAGGTCTTTTTGTTGCTTCTTGCAATGCTCTGGAAGTCTGCATTCAGTTGGGTATATTTTCCCCTTTCTCGATTGCCTTTTGTCTTCCTTTTATGTTCAGCTATTTGAATAACATTATCAGACACTTTGCTTTCTTGCATTTCTTCTTCTTTAGGTTTTCATTGCTGCGTCTTGTACGATGTTACACACTTTCTTCCATAGTTCCTCAGGCACGCTAGAGGTTTCTAATCCCTTAAATCTGTTCGTCACCTCCACTGAGTATTTACAAGGGATCCAATTTAGATCATATCTGAACTGTCCAGTTTCCCACTTTCTTCAATTTAGGCCTGAATTTTGGCATAAGAAGCTCATGGTCTGAGCCACAGTCTCCGGGTCATGTTCTGACTGACTGTATAGAGCCTTTACATCTTTAGCTGCAGAGAATATAATTGAACCTAGTTACAGCCCTCTAATTGGTCTCCCATCAGTGGCAGCTGGTGCTCAATATTTTTTTTGGGGGGGGGGGGGAAACTGAAAAAAACCCCATCAAACGTAGCTACTGTGCCCATCGAGCGCAGCTACTGTGCCCATCGAGCGCAGCCACTGTGCCCATCAAGAGCAGCCACTGTGCCCATCAAACGCAGCCACTGTGCCATCAAATGCAGCCACTGTACACATAAATTGCCGCCACTGTGCCATCAAACGCAGCTACTGTACCCATCAATTGCTGCCACTGTGCCCTTCAGTTGCCGCTACTGTGCCGCATCAATTGCTGCCAGTGTGCCCATACATTGCCGCTACTGTGCCCCATCAATTGCTTGCCAGTATGCCCCATCAATTGCTGCCAGTGTGCCCATCAATTGCCACTACTGTGCCCCATCAATTGCTGCCACTGTACCCATCAATTGCCACTACTCTGCCCCATCAATTGCTTGCCAGTATGCCCCATCAATTGCTGCTAGTGTGCCCATCAATTGCCACTACTGTGCCCCATCAATTGCTGCTACTGTGACCCATCAATTGCTGCCAGTGTGCCCATCAATTGCCGCTACTGTGCCCCATTAAATGCTGTCAGTGTGCATCGCCCGGGAGTCGGGACGCCACCGCGTGGTCACGGTGGCGTCCTCCACGTCCACGCTCCTCGATGTTTCTGGTCCTCTCTATCAGGTGTCCAATCACAGCGCCTGTTGTTTCAGCCAATAGGGTGACAGGTAAGCAGACCCGAGCACCTGATTTGCTGAGAGGTGGCCAGTGTTAGGAAAGCAATTTATTCACTTTCCTAACACAACACTGAGTAAACAGTGGACGCACAGCATTGCACCCGCTGTTTACCATTTTGGAAGCCTATTATTGCACACGGCTCTAATCAGGCGCTTCCAAAAAAACCCGCCGCTGTAATTCAGGTGCCCGGCGCCCGACAAGGGGCCGGAGACCTGAATAGGGGGCGGCAGCGGCGACCATAGATAGATTCATGCAATGCATGAATCTATCTATGGTGAGAGAGAGGTGACAGGAGAGAGGGGGCGGCGCTTCTGAGCCCTTTATGGATGCACGCCACCGTCTCCCATCCACCCAACTAGTCAAAGTCTGGGTTGTCACTAACTACTCATTTGATGGTCTGCATTCTTCTACCCCGAGGCTGCCATCTCATTGGTTGAAAAAAACATGGCATGTACTTGGGACAAACAATGGCGGAGCTTCCCTCCCTTCCCTTTTTCACTTTCCCTATCTGTTTACCTTTTATTGAAGGCTGACATTTAGGTATGGCAATATTTGCATAGTTAAATTGGTGCAGTTTGGACCAATATAAGTATGCATGTGCCATACCTGTGGAATCCCTGTGGAAGTTGGAAATCAATGTAGTAGGCACCGCTCCTACAGTAGGGGGGGAATCCAGGGGGGCAATGGGGCAATTGCCCCTCCCCAAATTGCGGATGAGTGAGCGGATGAGTGAGAGGATGGTTCGGCGGACGGTCAGCTCGGTGGATGGGTGAGTGAGCGGGTGGCATGGCGGGCGGGTGGGTGAGCGGGCGGGCCAGTCGGCAGGTAAGCGGGCGGCTGGCCAATCAGCGGGTCGGTGAGTGGGGGAGCAGAGAGATGACATCATCTGTCATCCCTGCGGTTCCACCCTCACTGTGCAGGCAGCTGCGGGCAGCAGAGAGATTACATCATCTCTCTGCTGCCTGACTTCACTCTGGGACACAGGACATGACAATCCCCACCTCAGCAGGAAAGTGACAATTGTAGCAGGTAAGTTACAATCCGCAACATGTGGCAGGTGAGGAGGCAGGTGACAATCTGTAACGTGTGGCAGGTGACAATCTGCAACCTGCGGCAAGTGACAATCCGCAACGTGTGGCCGGTGAAGTGGCAAGTGACAATCCACAACATGTGGCAGGCGACGTGGCAAGTAACAATGCGTAATGTGTGGCAGGCGATGTAGCAAGTGACAATCTGCAACGTGTGGCAGGCGACGTGGCAAGTAACAATCCGCAACGTATGGCATGTGACAATCTGCAACGTGTGGCAGGCAACGTGGCAAGTGACAATCTGGAACACGTGGCAGGCAATAATCCGCAACGTGTGGCAAGTAACAATCTGCAACATGTGGCAAGTGACAATACATAACGTGTGGCAAGTGACAATCCGCAACGTGTGGCAGGTGACGTGGAAAGTGACAATCCGCAACGTGTGGCAGGCGACATGGCAAGTGACAATCCGCAACATGTGGCAGGCGACGTGGCAAGTGACATTCTGCAACGTGTGGCAGGTGACGTGGCAAGTGACAATCCGCAACTTGTGGCAGGTGACGTGGCAAGTGACAATCCGCATCTGGTGGCAGGCGACGGTGGCAAACTCATGGCTCCCACTGATTTTGCATTATGGCGAGTTTAACTATTTCATTTTATATAACAATGTAATATTAGAAATAATGCGCTTCAATCATCCTGACACCATAACAAACATGGTGCCAGGATGATTGAAGCACCAGCCATTTCCCTGATAAATTGCCCGCAAAAAAAATATTTTCTGGCAGTGCCCCTCCCGATACTAGGCTCTGGATCTGCCCCTGTCCTACAGTGATTGCCATTAGTATGCTGGGTCCTGCGACGGGCTGCATTCAGGATATAATTTGCATTCTCTCAAAGAATGTAAATTGTTTTCCAGATTGGACAAGGTGGTGCTTGTGATGTCACCGCCCTGCCTCCCCACCGTGGACAATCAGAGAAGCTTTTGCATTCATTGAGAAAATGCAAAGTGTTCTCTGAATGGCGTGACCTCCTGTGTTCAAGAAGTAGCAGGGCAGCTACCCAGCATAGGGCCTAGAATCTATGTGCAATCACTGTCATAGCAGTGCCTACTACAGTGTTTTCCAGCTTCCACAGGGATCCCACTGGTATGAAACATACATACTAGTCCAAGCTGGGCCAATGTAACCATTTAAAAATTGCCATACCTACATTTCTGCTTTAAAGCAATTGAATCCATCAATTTTTGGGCCGGGTTTATTGAAAGTGTATCTAAACCCAAAAATAGAAATGTAATATATTGCAGCCTAATGCCCCGTACACACGGTCGGATTTTCCGATGAAAAATGTCCGATCGGAGCGTGTTGTCGGAAATTCCGACCATGTGTAGGCTCCATCGGACATTTTCCATCGGATTTTCCGACACACAAAGTTTGAGAGCAGGAGATAAAATTTTCCGACAACAAAATCCGTTGTCGGAAATTCCGATCGTGTGTACACAAATCCGACGGACAAAGTGCCACGCATGCTCAGAATAAATAAAGAGATGAAAGCTATTGGCCACTGCCCCGTATAAAGTCCTGACGTACGTGTTTTACGTCACCGCGTTCAGAATGATCGGATTTTCCGACAACTTTGTGTGACCGTGTGTATGCAAGACAAATTTGAGCCAACATCCGTCGGAAAAAATCCTAGGATTTTGTTGTCGGAATGTCCGAACAAAGTCTGACCGTGTGTACGGGGCATAACAGTTCTTTTATGTGGTGGCTGCATTTGTTTTCCCTTTTTGGTCTTTTTCCCCTTTTACAGTATTTCTGCCAGTAACACACTTCTGGCCATAAGATGACAACACTCAATTGCCCTTCTGTATCAGGAAAAAAGAAAACGAATAGGACTACAGGACTTTGCCCCTCCCTTCTTCTCCATAACATAGAGTGGTGTGGTTCGGTAGCGATAACTAAGAAAAATGCTAACTGCTAACATTCTGCACAGACAGGAAGTTATCAGTTTGCAAGATCTGGAGGGATCTACAGGTATTTTTCTGCACTGATCAGACTGATATAAAAAAAACTGTTTCAGGGCTATATTTAACTAATTTAAAGGGCACAAGAAGGAGATGTTCATTGATACCCTTTAAAATATTGCCATGTTAGTACTGTGAGTGTGAAGGTCAGGATTACATTTGGTTGAGCACATGCAGGATAAATATATTTTGCTTCTATGCGATTCCCAGGCAGCTCACCCACAGCACAAATCACTAATCTTACATATTGGCAGATGAATCTAACAGAAGCCAAAACTGAGAATTTACAGCTTAGCCGCCTACTGTCTCTACCTCTCCTAGGGGCATGTAATCTGATTATTATACTGGCTGCTTTTAACTGGATTAAAAGGGACTCCCAATACACATCAGTTCATGAGGGCCTGTTCTTGTACAGACAGATAAAGGCACCTTTACACATAAATGTTATCAAGAACCATCATCAGGGCTGATAGGCATAACATCCACATAGGCCTGGGCTTCTGGTTTTGCCATTCCTTGGGGAAGGGGTGTGGGAGCCGATTGCCTCTTTTTTTTTTCTTTTTTTTGCAGTACAATGAAATTATGAAGCGCCAATTAATGATAGTATTATAGGAAAAGAAAAATCCTCAGTGCTGTGGATGGCACAGTTAGGTGAAAGGGATAGTGTGATGCTTTGTTGATTCCTTGCTGGTCTATACAGTATTTGCTGGTAACTTTGTACAATAGCGTTGAAGACCACCAGAAGAGCTCATTATTGTGCCCATGGGTGAACCCAGGATTAGACTTTGCATTGCCATCTTCATATACATACAGGGATTTGAGCTTCATTTTTGTAGAGCAATAGTGAAGCTTTTTTGTGTTTATGGAATTCAGTGCATTTTGCATTTTGAATTAGATTTTGTAGAGCACATTTGTGTTTTCTGTTCCTTTCGCATTAAAAAGTGGTGCTTTATTGCTCTTCTCTTCAAATCAACATGAATTAATCTAAAATACATGTCAGTAAAGCCTGGTACACACTATTAGAAAATTAGATGAAGGATAGTTCACATTTTTCCGAGTGTTCATCCCATGTTGAAAACAAGATTGCCTAAAATGGTAAGAAAATTCCCGAATGACAGGGGACAACTTCCCACGTATGTAGCTATGGTCTATGTCTAGTCTATGGTTGTACTTTGTTTCGACTCATGTGCGGACTTGCTCATTCGATTTTTACAGGACAAATACTGTACTAATTAAAAATTGGACGATATGATAACTAACAAAAAAATATTTTCAATGCGTCCCTTCAGAAATTTTCGTCTGAACATTCCATATCGTCTCTAGAAAACAGTGTACTAATGAACAGAAAATCGAACAATCAATCCGCATATGGATATTTTCGACGAATTCTCTAATAATCTGTACTAGGCTTAAGGAAGCTGAAAATAGGTTATCCCTGAATCTTCCTCTGGGGAAGACACTAGTGTATATGGAATTTTAATGTGCCTAACAAAAATAGTGTATAAAAAAGTGATATATTTAAAAGCAACAATATTTATTATACACCGTTTAAAATCTAAGAATACAATCTAAAAACATGTGAAAAAATGCTGCTAAGTTTGTTATACAACGAACAGAGCGCAGGGTGATGGTAGGGTCAACGCTTTTCGCCCAAATTGGGCTTCTTCAGGATCCACTTGATATTCACAATGTATCAACCCAAGATGGCGAATACTATGGACTAATAGGTGAGGAGGCTAGTTCAATTGGTCATACCAACCTGATGATAGCAATAAAAATTACAATTTGCCTTGCACAGAGGAATAATCCAATTTAAGCCCCATAGATCAGAATAAAAAAGAGGGAGGAGGATAGTGATCACGATCTTAGATGGAAGCTCCACCCGCCATCTGCATAGGTCAGCATAAAAGAACCAGCCCTGTATGTAGCCAGACTCCCAATAAGTGCCGCTGGGTGGGCTTGAATTAAAAAATGGCGCCGCCTTCCTCCATATTATCCTGATCTATAGGGCTTAAATTAGATTAAAGGGTAAAAAAACTGGGCTCAGTCAAAATATTAATACAGTGAAACAAATGTTTAAAATATGAACTAAAATGATAAAAAATGTCCAGTGAGCAGCAGCTTATTGTGAGATATGCACAAAAAAGAATATGGAAGGGAGAAGCTGCGCTGCTTGAAGGTATTTATCAAACCATTGCTTGTAGATAACAGGTATTCAATAACCGTTCAATTCTGATTGGAAACAAACACCAAAGTGAGCCTGATCAACAGAGACCTTCAAATGCCACATTGCCAAGGAGCCATACTAAAATGCCACATTTTGCCCATTTTTCGGTGAAATGCCATATTTCGCTGATTTTCGGGAAAATGCCACATTTTGTGCCATATTTTGCCTTATTTGGGCCAAGAAAAAATAAAAATATTCTAATATTCTTCAAGTGGGATAGTAATATTTGTCAGTAATGTCTTCATAAAGAAATATGAAGATTTAATACCACCTTACATAGTGTATTCCATGTGCTTGTCTGTGAGAGAGACACACAGACTGTCATTGGCAGACTTCCTTATTGTTTGTGTATTGGGAGGGAATGTGGATCGTGCCTGTCTCATTTTTAAATGTTAATCACCTCACATTGTTCCGTCTGCCTTAAGATAAAATTATTATGGGGTGTATATGTGTATGTGGATTTGCTGCTAAGGGGGAGGAAGGATTGTCCCACAGTGTATATCTTTGTGTACACTGTATCGAAAAAGCCATTAGCAGGGGGGAGGACCGTAGGGAAACACGTGTATACAGTATATCAGCTCCCTTTCCCACGTCCTTCATACCAAGCTGAAGTATGAAGCTCGTGTTTTACATTTTCGTGTTTTCCTAATTCAATATGCCTAAAGTTGCTAGTTCAAACATAACCCTTTTCAAGAAGTGGATTAATGGTGACAGCAATTTTGCAGTGGAAGGTGGGAAGATATTTTGCAAGTTGTGCACGAAATCGGTAAGTTTTTATTCAGTTTTCTTTGAGAACTCTTGAAATACGCGCAATGAAATATGCGCCTGGAACATCAGCCGACGTAGAGAGGACTTTTTCAAAATTAAAGTACATCCTCAGAGACCGTCGCCTCAATTTTTCTATGGAGAGCATAGTCGTTCACGTAAAATTATAATATAATTAAAACTACAATTGTTGTAAATACCTGTAAATAGTAATAAAGTAGTTAATATGATTCAAGTTGCGTGATTTAGTATCCCTTTTACGATGGGAAGGGGGGTGGAAAGTTGAAAAATAAATGCCACATTTGGCCAAATTAAATGCCATATTGCCACATTTTGTAAAAATAAATGCCACATTTTGAAGGTCTCTGCTGATCAAACAAAATGTGCCACCACCTTAAGAAAAACCTGCTTACCAGCTGGCAAGCAAAACCGGGCGGATGGCTTAAACCCAGCCAGGGCCTTTGCTTGCGCAGAAGATTGTCTGGTAAGCTGTAATTTGAATGGCTGCATGGATATTCCAAACGTTCCTGGCACCGTACGACTCGGATTTAGAGGCCCAGTACCCCAGCCAGAGTTGTTTGGACACAATAACTAGTAAGCCATGCAGACACAGCATTTGCTGTGTTAAATTAGATTATTCCTCTGTGCAAGGCAAATTGTCAAATGTCAAATTGTCCCAGGACGTTGTTAAGTGAGGCCTAGTCATCACTCTTAAATGCTGAGCTCAGAGCTACTGCATATTGGGAGAGAAAGGGTATGTGAGGGGTTTGAATCAGAGAAAGAGCTCACTCCCGTGATGGTGGAGGTGAGCAGTGAGGACTAGGCCTCACTTAGCTACGTCCTGGGAGTACTTAGCAATGTCCTGGGAGTATTCTATTCAGGCTTCATAAGGTATGTAAATTGCCTACACCTATTAGCAAGGGTATTATTCATCTTTAGTCAGAGCTGCACAGTGAGTTTTGATCTACAAACATCTCTTACCTGCATAGGCAGTTATTTTGTAAAGGTGAACTATCCTTTTAATGCTGGCCATAGACCTGACAGTTTTCAGTAACTTTTAACCACTTTAGATTCCCAGAGGATCACAAATATGATTGAAAGTAATCACCAAAATGTCTGCAATGTATTACTCATGAATTTACTCATCCACTACAATTTAGTCAATTATGAAGCTGAAACTGAGCTTGTATCGATTTAATGTGCCTTTCGATGTGCAAAATTTAAATGCATTTTTTGAATGACTTAATTTTCTTTTAAAATATTTCATATATATATAAAATTCATAAAAATATATAATTTGAGAAGCACTGTCAATAAGCACCAACATTTCTCCCTGCACAGTTGGAATTTCATTAAACTTTATTGAATAAATAAAGGTAAGTTTAATTCAGATTTGAACAGAAATGAAATGGGAAAAAATAATGCCAATCTCATGGAAAGCAACCATATTTTTCCACCGTATTGGATCAGGGTCATTTTTGTTTCCATCTCCTTGTGGTCCAATTAAACCACAATTTCATGTCTGCAATGTGTTGCAATTTTGATATAAAAATGAATTGAAAGTTCGAATGCTCCTTCAAATTGGCACAGGCATGGCGAATTTGAGAGAAGTGCTTACAACCTTAGCACCTCCAGCCCGATAGGGGTTGTTTCAGGCAGACAGTGGTTGC
Source organism: Lithobates clamitans (assembly GCA_037952925.1). Lineage (NCBI taxonomy): Eukaryota > Metazoa > Chordata > Amphibia > Anura > Ranidae > Lithobates > Lithobates clamitans. The sequence continues at coordinate 448,470 of JBBGZY010002013.1, forward strand.
TCTCCTAGCAGCACAGTATGGAGGAAGTTCTGACACCAACCTGAGGCCCTCAGTCAATTGATAATGAGACTTAATCTTTGTCACATTTTTAGTAGCCTGCTGTGTCCAGTTAATGGTGACATGGAGGATAGAGGAGTACTCATTTGCATATGTCTTTAGAAAGTGCTAAGTACAGTGGGGACGGAAATATTCAGACCCTCTTAAATTTTTCACTCTGTTATATTGCAGCCATTTGCTAAAATCATTTAAGTTCATTTTTTCCTCATTAATGTACACACAGCACCCCATATTGACAGAAAAACACAGGATTGACACCTTGTTATTCCAATTTGAGCTCCCTGCTTTGAAAATTGATAGGCTTCAATCTTGCATTTAATTTTTTCTGCTTCGGAAAAAAAAATTATTGAAAGAGCTTCAATCTTTTTTGGGTCTTCTTGCTTTTGCGACTCGTATTATGCCTATGGGCAGAATATTTTCCCGACGCATATCTTTGGCTATGTCTGGTCTTAAATCTCCGTTTTATCACATTCGTATCACTTGTGAGTTAAAGCATGATTTATTAGTATGGTCACAATTTTTACAAGACTATAATGGAAGGTCGCTCTTTCAAGATGATTTAGATTTTTCTGAGGATATTGAGTTATTCACGGATGCAGCTGGTTCTTGTGGATTTGCTGCTATTTTTCACACACATTGATGTTCCGGCAAATGGCCTCCATTTTGGGTTTCCAGGAAAGCTACAAAAAATATATTTGAATTATTTCCATTCGTAGTTGCTTTAGAAATTTGGGGAAGCCACTTTGCTAATAAACGAATTGTTATTAATACAAATAATAAATGTGTGCTTTTTTCTTTAAATTGTCTTTCTTCAAAATCTTTATCCGTTAATAAACTTTTACGGTATTTAGTTCTTTTATGTTTACGGTTAAATATTTGGATTAAAGTGACATATGTGCCAGGTAAGCAAAATATCATCGCTGATGCATTATCTCGCTTCCAGATGGCGCGTTTAAGACAACTGTTGCCAAATGCAGACATGGTTGGTTTCCATTGCCCGAGTCATCATGGGATCTGATCTAACTCCAGTTTTTTCAGCTATAAAAAATCCAATCGCTCCAAAAACATGGACTGAATACTCAGTTGCATGGGAAAAATGGCTGTCTTTTAATATAGTTAGATTTTTCAGGTTTTTCTCCTAATGAAAATTCAATTTTAGCTTTTCTTTGTTCACTTATGCAGTTAAATGTTTCCTTCAATCATATTCATAAAACACTAGTTGGGGTTTCCTTTTTCCTGAAGTTGCATAATTTACCAGCCTGCAATAGTTTCTTCTCAGTTAAGCAAGCTGTAAAAGGATTAAAAAAGGTAAGGTTGTTTCCAGATATACGTAGACCAATTACGTTAGATATATTGTCCAAGCTGTGTTTGGTTACTTCTTGTGTTTGCATTTCAGAATATGAAGCTTTGTTATTTCATGCAGCTTTCGTTTTAATTTTCTTTGCTGCTCTCCCTATCTCTGAAATGTTGCCCAAGAACAAACGCAGTTTGGATGGTTTACAATTATCTGAAGTTTCCATTTTAGATGACCAGGTTAGCATTTTTATTAAAAGATCAATAACGGACCAAACGGGTAAAGGCCGTTGGCTCAGTCTACTAGCTTGTGGCGACTCCATAATTTGCCCGCTTTTAATTTTTAAAAGATATCTTTCTGATAGACCAGTTATTGGAAGTCATTTACTGGTTCATTTGGACTCTTCTCCTATGACACAATTTCAATTTTCTGCAGTTTTCAAACGCTGCCTTTTTCAATTAGGTCTTTCACATTTTAAATTTTCCACTCATTCTTTTCACATAGGAGCTGCTACAGAAGCTGCTAGATTGGGCTTAAGTGATGCGGTTATTATGAAGTTAGGTAGATGGGAGTCTAGTAGATTTAATATTTACATTCGTCCTAATTTATCTCTTTGATTTATAGGTGCTAAGTCTTATATTTGGATAGTTGGGCATTCATATATATATATTGGGCTCACAAAAGAGCTTCACAGCGTTGCTACGGTTCCAACTTATCTTTACTTTCCGATAAATTTCACATACTTTGGAAAGGCATTAGAGGTCTACAATGGACTGATCTTTTCTTTCATCTTTCTACTTTGTTTCATTCTTTGCCCTCGCCATCTCTTTTAGTTCTCCACCTAGGAGGTAATGATGTTGGTAAACTCAAAACTTTGGATTTGATGTTTTTAATAAAACAAGATTTGCAACGTTTACATCTTTCTTTTCCAGATACATGTATTGTTTTCTCTGAAATGGTTTCTAGATTAACTTGGTTATACTCTGCTAAAGGCAGATCACTTGAAAAAATTAAAAAGAGGATCAATCATTCAGTTGAAAAATTCCTGCCATTACTTGGGGGGTTCTCTTTCCGTCACATTGATTTGGAAGGTGTATTCCCTGGTTTATACAGACAGGATGGTGTACATCTGTCTGTAGGTTTAGACATTTTCAATTTAGGCCTTCAGAATATCGTTGACCTGGCCGCGGTAGCCCTGTTTGTTTGCAAAAACCCGGCTGGCGGGGACTTTAGTTTTTATGAATTGATTCATTTATAGCTCGAGTTCTATGACTGAGCAAGTTTAGAGTTTGTTTTTAATTTTGAATATAATTTATTTATTTATTGTTATTTGAATAAAGATTATTAAATTTAATTTAATGTTTTCCTCCAATGCTAAAGACCAATGGTTCAACCCCCTCTATTGGAACCCGGAAAGCGTGGCCGACAGCGTGAGTTCCACGCCTCATTTCCAGGCTCCAAGAGGGCAATACCATGATGCGAATCAATATTCGGAATCAGCTGGAGTGACGCATCGCTGGGCAACCACATGTACGCAAACTGCGACAGTGTCACTCACGCATGCGCCATAATACTCCACAGCCGAGTCACGGGACCAAACATGTGACTTACCACTGATGTGCCTGAAGAGAGGAATAAAAACTACAGTGCCAGTTTACTGAGCTGCATTCTGTATCTTTGGTGAATGGACTGTGAATCTGTGCCTTATATGCTAACAAGAGAATTGTTTACTCCACTTTTGTAAATATCATTTTCCACTGTTGCTTATCTGGCAATTAAAGTTACTTCATTTACAATACCACGCAGTGTGTTTCCCTCTATAATAATTCCCCCGCTTACAAACATGTCAGGTTTCTAGCGTGTGTTTATTGCCAGCTAGCATTGTGTTCTCCCGGCAGGGAAGGCTACTCACAACCCCCTCCTCGGGAGAACACAATAGCTCCGCGGGAGGAATTCCCCCATCAACACTGACTGTGTTGATGGGGGGGGAATCGAGCAATTTTCTTTCCTGCAACCAAGGGTTGCATCATCCATGGCCCGCCTAACCTGGGAACAGACATGTGGCAATTAGTGATTGCAGTGTTTACATGTGCTGGACAATTTAGATACAGATGTGATAGGCGCAGAATGACAATAAACGGCTCCCACAGTAAATTGACTGATTGTCGATGTACACTCACAGCCAGTGAGACATAAAACTGGAAAATGGACAAACTGTACTTTTGTACGTACGGGGGGTCTTCAAAAAGTTTCTGCACTTTTTTTTATTTTTAATAGAGTTAAAATAAGTGCGGAAACTTTTTGAAGAACCCTTGTATGTTCAAATAAATACATAACAAGTAAGATACATTTAGTGGTTAAAGTGGGAGTAAACTCCCTTGTATGATTATTGTCTATATTAAGGCTTACCTATAGATACAGTAAATATTTCCCGGAGATATTTACTTTAGATGCAGCCGGTGACGTCACTGGCGCATGCGCTCTGAAGAAACGGCATACCTGTGCCGTTGCTTCAGAGCCGTGCCATAAACAGTGACTACCACGCACCTGCACAGGAGTGACATCATCGCCAACCCGGCCATTCATATCGCCCAAGCCTATGGACCCAAAAGGAATACACACCGGGTGAAGATAAAAGCGCCTTCAACGGTGACAGCGTGCCACTGGAGGGCTTTGTTTTCAGGTAAGTCTGTCATATGAGCACATTATGACTTAACCCCGTGGCGCCGGCCGTACGCAAATATCCTTAGCACCGAGGGGCCGCATATTTGTGTGAATTGCTCCAAATACACCTGTGCGGACAGCGCGCGCGTTGCGTGCTCCTGGCACAGTTACCGTCGTCTGACTGAAAGCTCCTAATCGCTCCTTGCGATTGGGAGTTTTCGGGTCACTTTACCGCCGTGACAGCCAGTCACAGCGGTTACGTGGTCTTAAGCCCTGCCCGCTTTCCCGGCGTCATAAACCTCTAAAGGGCGCCGACACTAAGAGGTTAAACTGCCCTGTGCATTTTTTTTTTAAATATGATTTACTATCGCTTTAAAGCTGACCTCAATGAAGGTATAAAATATACACAAGAATGCAGCTCTCTGTTGATTGATACACAATTAAATCGATTTTTAAATGCAAGCAGGGTAATTATCTTAATTTGACCTGGTATCAGCCTTTTTGCAGTCCCTGTACAGCAGGGCTGGAGCATGAGAGGAAGAAGCAGCACACAGAGCCAATCCATTCTTGTCCTGACAAGAACCATGCGGATAGGAGAAGAGAGCAAAGTGACAGAGAAATTATCTCATTACTGTGCTGCCTCTTATTACACTGTACAGTCCCCAACTGGGAAGGGTCTAGGACAGGGGTCTCAAACTAGCAGCCCTCCAGCTGTTGCAAAACTACAAGTCCCATCATGCCTATGGGAGTCATGCTTGTAACTCTAAGCCTTGCAATGCCTCATGGGACGTGTAGTTTCGCAACAGCTGCAGAGCTGCCAGTTTTAGACCCCTGGTCGAGAATGACCTGGGCTCAGAAAAAATGGGTTTGATTGATGCTGGTCATCATAGTAAAACTGCAGATCAAAGTACTGCAAGGGAAAGCACTGGATCTGAGGTGAATATTGCAGCAAAACCTGATTTTATTTTATTTTTTTAATTGGCTATTCATTTTTATCCTGTTACTTTTGGCTGGAGTTCAGTTTTAAACTGTAGGTAAATCCAAAACTTTCTGTTTATGTTTTGCATGGAGTAGAGAATGGTTAAAGCGGAGTTCCACCCAAAAGTGGAACTTCCGCTCATCGGGACCCTCCCCCCCTCTGGTGTCACATATGGCACCTCTCAGGGGGGAGGGGGGTGCAGATACCTGTTATAACAGGTATTTGCACCCACTTCCGGCATAGATATCCGCAGAATCTGCGGGTATTTACACCACTTCCCGCCCCCCCGCTGTCTGCTGGGAAACACACGGGTTCCTGATTCCCTTACCGAAGATGGCGGCGGCAGCACCCGAGGACCGAGAGACGGTTCGGCCTCGGGTGCCGACATCGCGGGCGCCCTGGACAGGTATGTGTCCATGTTTTAAAAGTCAGCAGCTGCAGTATTTGTAGCTGCTGACTTAAAAAAAAATTTCGGCGGAGCTCCGCTTTAACCACTTTTTCCAGTCTGTTTCCCTCACTTTCTTTTCCCATTCACAGATAATCTTTGGATTAGCCATTGCATATTACACTGGCACTCCTTATTTATCTCTGCTCTACAAGTGTTTGTCACTGCACTTTATATATGTATTTTTTTCACTCACAGGATGGTAGGGTTTGGGTGTTCGGGCCTATCCTGAAGTCTAGAAGGAAGATGTGTGGCCCTTAGGTTCCTTCCTCCCCTGCCTTGAGGTTCTCTCTTCAGGAGAGCCCCTAACCTTGTACTCAGTGGTTGGCTTCAGCTCATCATGAAGAAAAGGGTCACCGGCCTTTTGTCTAGGTGGACCCTGCTTTTGTCAGAAGCCTTGCGCCCCGAGGTGGGGGGTCAAGGAATACTCCTTCATCTTTTGGGAGGAGACCATGTGATACACCCTAGTGCACTTTTTTTGTGTATGTTCACTTGTTTGTGTTGGTTCATTTTGGTGTTTAGTTTTTGAGCACCACTCACGGGGTGAGTTTGGATTTTTTATAAAAAAATATTGGATTTGTATTTCTATATTGAAGGCAATGGTCACTTGGACCAATAGAAGAGGTGAAACTCCCCAGCAGGAACACAATCAACACTTAAAACTAAAAAGGCACTATAATCCTTTCCCACTCTAAAAAATGTTTTGCCTATAAATACAGTTTATCTCAATCCAAAACGTTTTTTAGTTTTAGATAGTGTAAGAAAATTGTTAATATCTCTTCCAACTTTTTTTTGCCATTTGTGTCTCGCCTGGAAAATTATCCCTTCACAGTAAATGAGAGAAAGCTCCCATTAAAATGAAAATTCTCTCTGGGAGAGAACATTTTTAAGACTAGTTAGTATTAGGGTGGGATTGAACACTACTAGAGGTAAAATCTTCCAATGGGGACACCTGTCCAAGGCCATCTTTAAAAGAGTTGTAAACCCTCGTGGTTTTTCACCTTAATGCATTCTATGCATTAAAGTGAAAAACCTTCTGTCATGCTGCAGCCCCCCAGACCCCTGTTTCACTTACCTGAACCCGGTCTTTTTCTCCCCGGTCTAGCTGGTGTCTCTTGTCCTGATTGGATAGATTGATAGCAGTGCAGCCATTGGCTCCCACTGCTGTCAATCAAATCCAATGACGCGGGGGCCAAGCCCTGCATTCTGTGTCAATGGATGCAGAAGCAGGACCCGGAGCACACCCGCACAGTTGTCCTGATAGAAAGCGCTTTTAAGACGGCACTCGAGAAGAGGAGGAGCTACTAGTGTCGCTGAGGGACCCCAGAAGAGGCGGATCGGGGCCACTCTGTGCTTATTTTTAGTATTTAAAACGAGGGTTTAGTAACTCTTTAATATTGATTGGACCCTGGGTAAACATTTTCTTGGGCCTCCCCCCATGCAATTTCGCTCTCACATTACACAGGACCCCCTCCCCCATACTACCCACATCATTACACAGGACACCCTCCCCCATACTACGCCCATCATTACACAGGACCTTCTCCCCCATGCTACCCTAATCATTACACAGGACCCCCTCCCCCATACTACCCCCATCATTACACAGGATCCCCCTCCCCCATACTACCCTCATCATTACACCAGACCCCCTCCCCATACTACGCCCATCATTACACAGGACCTTCTCCCCCATGCTACCCTCATCATTACACAGGACCCCCTCCTCCAGACTACTCATTATTACACAGGACCCTCTCACCCATACTATTTGCCGAACCCTCCAGCAAAGAAGTTCTTCAGAGGGCTGATGATCTGTGGCTTGTTGGAGGTGAGGGAGAGGGGTCGGTGTGATTATGCCTGGGATTGACAGGTGCTCTCCCCAGGCAAGGTTTACTTTATCGAGCTGGCCAATCACTGCAAAGGCTGCAGACATAACACCCAACCAATCACCAGCGCCCCCAACATTCAATTTCACTTAGCAACTATTTTCAGGGCAGAACGGGGTCAAGAGGCAACCTAGCTGCTTTGGGCCCCAAAACAATGACAGGGCCCAGGGCAGCTACCCCTTCTGCCCTTTGTTAAAGATGGCCCTGCACCTGTCCCCTTGACAGTTGTCCAAGAAAGCACATCCCTCACATTGGAAACATATCCTCTCACTTCCTGTTGATTCTACGAGCCAGGAAGTGAAGAGAAATCTCTCTAATAAGACAAAAAAAATTACAGCAGTTTGAACCCTCCCCTATTTTTTCCCATAACAATTTTATTAAGCAATTTCAAGTGTGATGGTATCTGCATTATATAATAAAACCAGGAAAATGAGGGGCGGCAGTAGTTGGCAACTGATGTCTATGCGAGCCCTCGAGGCCACATATAAATGAAGGACAGTTTCCAGCTGCGATTTTTCTTGCTTTGGTAAATGCAAAGAAACCACGGATTAGACATTTCCTGCTTTCAGTTTTTATACCTCAGGCCTTCAGTGAAAAGGGATACTACACAATGGAGAAAATTTAAATTTCTTTGCAGCCAAGTATATGTGTTAATTGATCCTGGGGCCCAGAGACATGGTTTTCCGGATGGTTATTTTCCTTCAGTGCCTTAAGGCTTATAATTCCACATCTGCCATTAAGTTTGGCACAAGCCTTGACACCTCTGGTCCAAAGTCATCGTGTATTGGGACAATGGGCAGATGGCAATGTACATGACATTGGAAGTTGTCCTCTCTTTCCTGCACACCTGCAAGAATGTATCCAATGACTTACATAGGGAAAATGCAACTACCCTTGTAGAGGTATAGGAAAAAGCTAGAGCATGCATAGATATATCACAATATTGGATTCAAGTCCCAAAATTTATTTGATTGAATATTACATTAAAGGAGATGTAGGGCAAAGCTCGATGCTGCATCCACCTAAGTGAGTGTTTGTTTTTTTCATATCCCACACTTCTTTTTTAAATGTCCTAGATGTCTATCTTATCTCATACACCTAATATTTTATAGTTTTGAATTGTAGTTTTGATTCTTTTGGAAGGAGGAGGTCAAGGGGATGTTTTTTTGGGGGGGAGGGGGCAAACAACTACCTGGTCGGCCAGCTTCACTCCCCCCCGCCCGCTCTAGGTCGGTCGGCTGGTTGGCGGTCCGGTCACCTGCACCCCCCAGTCGGTCGGTCAGTCATCCAGCCTGGCACTTCGCTATTGTCACTCAACTGGGTGGGCTTGGAACGCTGTGGTCTGCACCTCAAGCCCACCCTTTTTTAAAGCCTATTAGAGCATCTGGCTCTAATCACGTGCTTGAAAAAAAACACCCCCCCATTGGAATCCATGGTCCGGTGCCCTGCATGTAGATCAGAAGGCCAGACGCATGGATAAGGGGGGCAGCGTCCGTTCCTGCCATAATCCAAAACATAGTGAAGGGTTCATTGGCTGTCAAACTAGCCTTATTGCAGGAGTATACATAAATATAAATGTGACAAACTTGTGTGTGTGTGTGTGTGTGTGTGTGTGTGTGTGTGTGTGTGTGTGTGTGTGTGTGTATATATATTGTGGGGAGATTAGCTCTTGGGGATCACCTTTTCTGAGTGACAGTCAGCAAACGGGCATTTTCTTAAAAATCTGGCGGATGCCATGTTTATTTACAGGAGGTTTGCAAAATAAAAATAAACAAAACAGTAAAGTAAATCCTTGACGTCCGGCGCTAACTAAACAAACTAACTAAAGTGTGGGGCTGGTCCCCGTCACCCACAAAACATTCGATAAAGCAATCCTTTTAGTCCAATAGCCAGAGCTCCTCTCAGGTTCCTTCCTGAGTCTCAAAACCAGAGCCCTGTTGAGCTCTCTTCCTGGTTATTTACAGTCCACCTGAGTGTGGGCTCAAGTGGACCAGGAACATCCGGACCGGAACCTAGCCTGCCACAGAGGCTGGAAAAACCTGGGACAGATTCCGGTTCAACCCCTTACAACAGAACGAATGCGAGGTGAAATGTAGCGATTATCCACTATATCACCTCGCATACCATCACAATATATATATATATCTGTGCAACCATGCACCGCCAATGAATGAAACCTGTACTACTTGAATGGGGTGGCCTAGAATTTCAAATGACGGCCGTTAGATATCACTACTAGTGTCCAAATAGACGCTAACTTCAATTTAGCAAGACCGAATCTGTAATAACAGTGCAGCATGGGTTCCAACAGCGTTTTCGGATTGATCCAGCAGTGGCAAAGAACATTCATCCTTGGTATAAACAATTTAAAGAATCATGGTGTTTATGTAAGGGGAGGAATCCAAGTCGACCACACGCTTCAGAGAAAACTGTGCAAGGAAGAGGCTTTTCAGCAAAGCCCGCATAAGTCTGCTCATCGTGCTAGCCGTGAACTTGCGATCCCTCATACGACTGTTTGATGTGTGTTAAGACGACATTTGCTTCTAAGGGCCTTACTGATTGCAAGCTCTTCGTGTAAGTGACAGAAGAAAATGTTTACATTTCTGTCATATGCTCTTAGACGATATGGAGGACGACAGATTCTTACCGTGGTCGATTTTTAGTGACGACACAGCGTCACAATATTCACATATGGGGACTTAAGAAATCACACAAGCTTGTAGAGCATGCGTGGAATTCACCAAAAATTAATGTATTTTTTGTGCGGTTTAGTTTACAAAGATTTATGGCCCTTTCTTTTTTGAGGGACATTCCTATATTGAAATGCTCAAGGACTGTCTTTTCCCACAATTTAATGAAGACTCTGAAGATTTCATTTTTCAGCAAGGCGGAGCACTGCCACATTGCCACCACCAAGTACGTCAGTTTATAAATGAAACTTTGCCTCAACGTTGGATCGGTCGCATGGGACCCCAAGACTTGGCCTTACACACTTGGCCCCCAAGATCTCCAGACGATACACCCTGTGACATTTTCTTGTGGGGATATGTAAAACAACATGTTTATGTTCCACTATTACCCGCTGACTTGAATGAACTCAAAAACAGAATCATGGATACAGTAACTTCTGTGGAAGAAGACACTCTCAGACGTGTTAGGGACAAATTCAGCTATCGTCTTGATGTTATCTATTCAGCAGGTGAGGGGCACATTGAGCATTTATAACATGGTGAGTGAAACTTGAGGACTTAATAGTTTGTAATTTGTTATGTAACTAACACATTTTTATTATTAAATAATATAACTATTTGAAATTGGGTCACTCTTTTTGAAACACACTATATATATATATATATATATATATATATATATATATATATATATATATATATATATATATATATATATATATTATAATATTATTACAAATACCGTTCTAATTACTGTACACACACAAGTGAGAAGTGTGGTCAGTCTCTGATTATTTTTTTTTTGGAATTTTTGGGGTTTTATTAGATATAATAATAATAAAAAAAGCATCTACACTAAATTTGTAAATGTTGATTAGTAATTATTATCCAGACTGGGTTCTATTTTAAGATCACAGGCAATGCTGCATCACTTGGCTATCATATAAGATAATCATAAGATCTGTAAGTGTATTTAGTCTACCACATAACAGATATGTACACAAGGAACCCGGTACCCATATCCAAACATGAGACTATATCCTTAGGCTGTTTGGTGTTCATGTTCGGCCTGTGTAATCTCCTGTCTGAGACCAAACCTCCAATACACAAATCTGTTAAGGGCTTTTCTCAAATTCCAGGCGGCCCCTTGTTTGCATGACAAGAGGGTCTGAGAAATCCGGCAATGGGAACACCACACTGTGAAATGAACCCAATCCACATTGCCTCTTTCTGCTCTCTGTTTGCTCATTAATTTTATAGTATTTGCGAATCCTGTAAAGCTGTTTTCCACAATCCACAGTCCTGGGCCAGGGACAAGGGGGACAGTATACATGACCCAGTGTCATTAGAGACAGGCATTGTAAAGGGTCAGGGCCAGACAGAGGGAAGCACACAGCCCTGGACGAGCCATTTAGGAGACTCAGACAAGTGTAAATATCAGAGGGCACAGAGGTGCAGATATCTGTCTGGAGGGTTCAATATCAGCACATCTGCTGTCTGCGGCTCTCAGAACAGTGGCTTGACTTGTCAACAATTTAAACAGTGCATTGATATTTACCTTACCCAACAAAATTCACACTTCTATAGCCTTGCAGTTACTGCTTTCTGGATTCCAACAATTCCTTGCTGGTCTGAAACACAGTGTATTTTTGCGAAGGTAAGACCTCATTCATACTGGGAGTTTAGTCCCATTACATAAGACTCTGGTGTTCAGGTGCATTTGGAAGGCACAGACACACTGTCGTGTCCTGCTGCCAGCAGCCTGTAAAACTGTATGAGAGGCTGAAAGCTGTTTCGGTTGGCTAGTGCACCAATTGCTATTAACAATTAGGGCAGTGTGTGCCCACGGATGAATGTCCAGACCGCAAGTAGTCTGAGTTCTGAGCATTTATCCATTCAGCAACAGCAGCTTTCAGCCCCTTGTAGAGTTGTACAGGCTGCCAGCAGGCAGGATGGTGCCCTTATGCCTTCAGCCCACACCTATATGCCATTGTCTTATACACTGGGTCTAAATGCCCAGTCAGCATGAGACCTCTTTCTTTGAGTTCCTGAAAGGACACCATATGTATAGAGTATGTTCTTGTGCTCTTTTTGTGGGTTACCTTCAGTTTCATCCTATAATCCAAAGAAGTACTGGTTTCTCAAGATGAGCTTTACAAATGGTACAAACAATGGACTGTGAACAGTGTGTTAAAATGGCTGCTTGTAGTCTCCATCGGAAACCCATATGACAGGGTGGCAATGCAGGAGCACAAGTGGAGGGAGTGGAGTTATTAATGTAAGCCCACACTTTGTTGGTTAACATTGAATTCAAAATAAATGGTAAAATCTATTTCATGTTGAAAAGAGAAAGGTAGTGTTATAACCGTTAGGTTTTTTTGTTTTTTTTATCATCTGTGTCCCAATGGGAAGATTTCCTTTCACTTCCTGTCCCACAGCCAAAACAGAAGAGAAGAAATTCCTCCAAAGTCAGGGAATCGCTGACTAAAAGTCTCCCAGCTATTCCTGGTGACAACCCAAAATCGGGGGTTTCCTTTTACTTTCACTCTCGATAATAACAGTCACCAGGAGAGGAGAATCTTCCTGTTGAGTGCGCAGACAGCAATAAAAACATGATAGATGTTTTGATCCCTCTCCAATCCATCCAAAACAAACAAAAGTTTTGCCTTCAGTTATACCTTTAAATATAGATTGATGTAATTTCAATTTTACTGTTTGTTCATTAAAGTGGAACTACACTGCATCGTTGTACCACAAACCCAAAACACTATTTCATTCATTTTTAAAGTTCAAAGCAAACGCCACCATCCATCCGTGTCTCCATGCTTTATTTGGCAGAGAAATCACTTTGAAAAACACCCCATAGCATTTTTGGCAGTGACTATCTTGAGTAAGGGCAAATAATTAATGTAGCATTTACTTCCTGGAATCCATCTGCCCTTAGCTCAGGCATGCAGGCACGACAGTGTGCGTAGCTGAGAAAACCCCCTCATCCCCTCCTGAAGACTCCCGGGATTATGACATCATTTGCCTAGGCCTGGAAACCAGGAAGTTACTGAAGAAATTTGAAAAAGAGTTTAACACAAGTAAATATGATATACTTTTATATCTATTTACTAATGCTAGCAGCATAAGGATTACAAATAGTCAATGTTGATTGAGAGAGTGAAGTTTAATTTTAATCTGCCAAAACATGTACATTATAGGAATTGTGTATTAATGCAGAAATGTTACAAAAAACTGTGTGTCTATATGGATTCAAAAATAAATAACAGTTACATGAATTGTGTGCCATTAATTTTCATTTGGATAATAATATTAATAATAAAAATTATATAATGCCTGAAATGCTTCAGGCAGGAGTGAGCTGTTCCAGGTCCTGATAATCACAGATAGCATCAGTTAAGCTTTGATCTCATACATTAGTATAAACTGGTCTCCTCCTTCATTGACTGTCACTTCAAAGGTGTTATTGCTGCCATTGGGTTCTCTTTAATGTCAATCAGAGAACATGGATACATAGGAATATGGTAGACCAAGTGGTGTTGGTAGTTTGGTGACGTTCTATAACAAATCGGCCATTTATGTGTGTTTTTTGTAACATGCACAGAAGTATATTGTGTGTCCAAGCATAAATAGAATCCCATGGGGGAAAAAAAAACAGCCCTTATCGGCAGAAGAGGTAATATATTAAGAATGCAAATTTACACTTTTTTTCACAGCAGCCTGAAATAGGCCTTTTAAGACACGAAGGCACCGCAGAGATGGAATGATTTACATTGTTGCCTTGCAGCACTGGAGTTGTGGGTTAAGGTCTTAACAAAGATATAGTTTGTATAAAGGCTGAATGTTTTTGCTTCTCTCAGAAGCCCCAAAAAACTCTGGTGGGTTATCAAAGGCAAATTGCAAGCTCCTTTGGGGAGCAAAGTGTCATGTCAAAGTAAGGTTCTGCTTAAGAACTATAAAATGTAAATTGACTGTGCTATATTACTGTAAGTAGCTGTAATAAATAATTAAAAAGCAGAAAAGAAATGTTAAAATTAATGTTAACCCTTTCATGACTAAGCCTATTTTTGAAATTTGGTGTTTACAAGTTAAAATCTGTATTTTTTGCTATAAAATTACTTAGAGCCCCCAAACATTATATATATATATATATATATATATATATATATATATATATATATTTTAGCAGAGAATCTAGAGAATAAAATGGCGATGGTTGCAATATTTTATGTCACACGGTATTTGTGCAGCAGTGTTTTAAACGCAACTTTTTGGGAAAAGGGACACTTTCATGAATTTTAAAAAACCAAACAGTAAAGTAACCCCAATTTTTTTGTATAATGTGAAAGATGATGTTACACCGAGTAAATAGATACCAAACATGTCATGCTTTATAATTGCATGCACTCGTGGAATGGCGACAAACTACGGTACCTAAAAATCTCCATAGGCAACGCTTTCAATTTTTTTTACGGTTACCAGGTTAGAATTACAGAGGAGGTCTAGTGCTAGAATTATTGCTCTCATTCTGACGATCGTGGCGATACTTCACATGTGTGATTTGAACACCGTTTACATATGCGGGCACGACTTCCGTATGCGTTTTCTTTGCTGCGCGAGCTCGCTAGGACAGGGGCGCTTTAAAAATTTTTTTTTCTTATTTATTTTTATATTAATAAATTGTGTTTTTAAAAAAAAATTTTGATCATTTTTATTGCTGTCACAAGGAATGCAAACATCCCTTGTGATAGTAATAGGTGGTGACAGGTAATCTTTATAGAGGGATTGAGGGTCTAAAAGACCCCCGATCCCTCCTTTGCACTTCAAAGTATTCAGATCTCTGTTTTAAGTGATTCTGAATACTGTATATTTTTTTTAAACCGGTGCCTTTGGCAGCCGAGTAAACGGAAAGTGACGTCATGACGTCGCTTCCGTGTTTACTATTAGGAGGCTGGAACAAAGCCGCTTACAACTTCGTTCCAGTCTGTCCCCAGCCACCAGAGGCGACCGACTGGTCGTCGGGCCTCCCGATGGAATGGGAGGCCCGGTAAGAGCGGCGGGAGGTGGCGGGAGGGGGGACGTCCCCTCCCGCTCCTTCGGTATAACAGCCGAGCATCTTTTAGCCACATCGGTTTGTTATACCAGGAAAGCCGATCGCCGGCTCTAAGAAACAGTACCGGGATGATGCCTGCAGCTGCGGGCATCATCCTGGTATAACCCCCGAAAGCCGAGTATGCACAGCTGCGTACGCTCGGCGGGAAGGGGTTAATATAGGTGATAATGATATGTAACACATATTTTTGCTGCCTGGGTGAATGATTAACGTCTTGGACAAATAAATGGTATTTTTTATGTAGTTGGCCTAAAAAGTAACTATAAGAGCTGCAATTATTTTCATAAATTATAATAAATATAATAATATTATAAATAATACTATTGTAAGTACAATAATTGTACATTTTTTTTCAGGATTTCAATGTAGCTTCCATTAGTGTAATTTTATTCAGGAAGCAAAAAGTATCCTTAATGCTATATATAAACTTACAATACCTCTAATATACTGACTATTAGATCAGCCAGCAGACAGCAGCAAATGGCCAAGATGTATATCACGTATTGGGACAGAGAGGGGTAAATAAAAATTGATTTATCACTAACATGCCAGCCAATTTATCCACTTCCCAGCTTTGGAAGTAATATACTTCCTAGGTCCCCCTCTGGGAATTAACACCTTGCCTAGCAGTCTGGGCTATATCAAGTATTAACTATAAGACAATGGCAAATGGCCTTGGA
The DNA here is from genome assembly GCA_037952925.1 of Lithobates clamitans. Taxonomy (NCBI): domain Eukaryota; kingdom Metazoa; phylum Chordata; class Amphibia; order Anura; family Ranidae; genus Lithobates; species Lithobates clamitans. The sequence goes on from JBBGZY010002013.1 coordinate 464,287, forward strand.
CCTTCTGGATTAAGGGGAATAGCTATAACTCAAAAAATAAAATTCTATACTGTACATATCTGTCTATACAAAAAACTACAGTAGCTGGAAATTCAGAAAATTTCTAGTGTGTTTACCGTAAATCCCTTAATGCAACATAATCTTTAACACTTTGTCAAAAGGCCTCGTAACTTCTCCACAAGATAATTTGTGATGTGCTACAAAACCACATTTGCATATAATATGTTCTTTACAGTTGAGTTTTTCTTTGGTCTTTTCTACTAAATGATACCTTTAATGGCCAACTAAATGAATCTTTCCCTCATCCTTACCTCTCCCTTTCTTCTCCTTATATACGGTAACTGCACAAAACGTATGTTCCTCTGATCTAAAGTAAAAGATTTATGTAATAAGTTATTGCTTGGTGTGTAGTTAAAATGAGGTATAACAACAGACACATTATGAAATAAAATAAGTAATACATTTAATAATTGCAATTAATAATCATTTTTACAAAGAAAAAAATTATAGATATGATTTTTTAATCGTTTATTTTACTTTTTATGTCTATTCTGAAATGATTAATGTTATTATATACCATTTGATATTATATTTAATTTTAATATAAAACATAAATCATCTAGAGCTTTACCAATTATGACATGAGAAGGCCTACTTCACTCAAAGCTTAAATTCTTTGATATTTTCTGTACATAGTCAGTTTTTTCTTCTTTTTTAACAAAGTCCTGATGCTAGTGACAATTATGATCTATAAGATGCGTTGTGAAAGTGCAATCACAAATCTAAAAGTATTTCAAAGAAAAGATTTGACCTTAAGCAATGCATTTATATATAACATAACAGGTAAATTCAAAAATAAAAAACAACATATAAAAATTGAAATAAATATTTTAAAAATCATATAGGTGGAACAACATTGTGTTAAATGTATACATGAGCACAATGGGTTAAAATGGCTGTTGTTATTAGTGTTTATCTTGTCTAAAATGTGTCAGACTCCTAATGGTAGATGTCCTCCTTTTGTCCCCTAGTTTGCATTATTGGCTTGCACAGCAGGTGGTCCTGGCACTTCTCTTTAAAAGGAGGACTTTCAGAGGGCCACATCAGACAGCTTGCAGTAAGCAAGGGCTTTACACATCCCATCCCCTCTTTCCTTCTTATTGGACGTGTCTTCTTGACTTCAAGAAAGATGAACCCCGAGATCCTCATCAGACTGAGCTGGCTTCTCAGTGCCATGCTTTTCTCAACCAGCAGTGGATTTACTCCCGAAGACATCAAAGAAGCCTTGCTGAAGAAACTTAACCTGCCTGAGGTCCCCAGGCTGACCAAACGGGACACTGAGAACCTGATGGTCCCCAGACACATCCAGGCCAAGTACATATCGATGCTCAACAAGCACAAGGAGAGGAAAAAGAGGTCCCTTCCCAGCCTAGCTGGCATTCTCAGAGGAATCACAGGAAATGCAGGTAAGGTACCTCATGCCATATTTATTGATAACTGTAAAATATTTCAGTATGGAGGGGGAAAAATATATATGTAAAATAATATTTATATTCAAGAAATGTGAGTCAGTTCAACGGGCATTGCTGTTTACAGTCTGGAAACCATTACATTACACAAATTAGGACATTGTTATGCATGGTCCAATGTCTTTTCATCTTCTCCAAGGCTTACTGAAGATAACATATTCGTATGCAAATACCCTAGTGATGGCAAAATCATTAGCTGTCCCTCCCTGACTGATAGACATTTCCAATAACTTTTTCTGAACATGCTAATAAGTTTTTTTTCTATGTTTTTCTTCTTTGCCAGATATTTCTGGAGAAGTGTTGTACACCGACTCCACCAAGCAGACCCTGGTCTTTGGCATGGAGTCCAGGATCCCCCAGAACAGTGAGGTCACCATGGCTGAACTGAAGCTCTTCAAACTGCCCCCTACCATTATGGGTATACCTGACAGACGCTTGCAAAGGCCCGTCAACAATGCAAGAGTTAGCGTCTACTTTGTGGAGGTTTTAAGCGACGGAAGCAACAGGACCTCTCTTGTGGATTCCAGGTACTGCAAACCCTAGCCATTAAAAGGAGACTTAAAAACACATCTATTTTATTTATGCTTCTGTATAAGTGCTCAAGAGCTTCAGCATCTGACCCATAAGATTTGTGCTTCTGTTACTTTGTTTATTTATTTTTATGGAATAATCTATACATCCAAAAAGTTTGTAAGAGAAAATTATCTTTTAATTCCAAACTTTGTTGAATCTAAAAAATCAACAGAGAGTGAAATAGAGAGAGGACACCTTGCTGACCTCAACTAAAAAATTTTTTACCAGCTTAAATGGCATCCTGGACCTCTTGTCCAGTCAGTGGCCTGGAGCAAGTATGCAGATCAAGAGCTTTCCTCCCCTAATCTGCAATCTTGTTCTATATCCATGATTCAAAAAATATTAAAGCCAGCGGATAAGCACAACAAACAGGCAACTAACTTTTTCAAAAAGAGGTCTGCAATGAAAGCCCACTAAATTTCTATTTTGTTAAAAATTGGACAAGCTGCAAACTGGATGATGTACTGGATGTGCTTTTTGAGTTTTTTTTAAATATATTGTTTATAAATCACATTTGTATAATGTTTACTATTTCAAGTAAGTACATATTCTTAGGACACTTCCAGGCTGCACAGAGTTAAATAAATGCTTTTGCAGTAACTTACATACATACAGAAAACAGCAGCTGAATTTATTGTACAAAAATATGAGTCAGTTGACAGTTGTAGTTTTTGTGTTCTTGCACAGAGCTCCTAGCAACTGCTTTGACATCCTCAGTCATGGTTCCAAGGCATGCCTGAAAGTATAATCCTCCTTTATTTCTTCATGTCTGATATTTGAATTTGCATTCTTTATGCAGGCTGGTACCCATCATGGAGTCTGGTTGGAGAAGTTTCGATGTGACAAATGCCGTCCATTATTGGATGAGAAGTAGCGGACAGTCAAATATGCACTTGGAGATCAGAGTAGATGGCGAGAGACACGGCAACTTCGCTGCAGAGATGGCAAAGTTGGTTCGATTTACTACCCAGAATCCCACCGACAACATTGTGGGCAAACCTGAACTGGTCCTATACACTCTCAACCTTGATGACCATGGGTAGGTACAGCTCATATTCCAATATTATTTTTATCACATATATTTATTTTATCATGAAATCCTAGCACACCTAAAAGATCTAGAAATTGTAAGAAAAAGGATACAAAGGGGGCACTCCTGGCTCTCACCAACTGCACCTTGGTGTATTGAGCTATGAAACGACTTGGTGAAGTCATCTTTACCTTGCACCAGATAATAAAAATTATTGCAATACACATAGAGCTTTGAAACAGTACTCCATACACATAAAAAAACAAAACAAGCTCCATAATCATACAGAGAGTAGGGTTGCCACCTCATCCCTTTAAACCCGACCATATATCAATTACACAGGTTCTGAGGCTAATTTAATGCAGATAAGGCACCAAGTGAGTTTAATTGCAACCTTAATCAGCCACAGAACCTGTGTAATCAATATGTGTTCGGGTTTAAAGGGATGAGGTGGCAACTCTAACAGAGAGCCTCCAATACAATAAAAAAAACTACAGCAACTACAGATTTTAGTCAAATGGTACAAATATTTATTTGATTTTAAAAAATTTAAAGTCAACCATTTCATAAAGGCTTCTCCCTGTGGTTTATTTTAGGACAAAGCTAGTTTAGTCTTTAGATTTTGGTGCTTTTTAAAGTAAATATTTTATGTAATACATTAGTGCATTTATATACAAGATATTGCCAGTAAATATCTGTATATAGTGAATGCATAAAGTCAGCTCAGGTGATAGAAACTGTTATGCCGCGTACACACAAGCGGACTTTTCGACCAGACTGGTCCGACGGACTATCCGACGGACTTTAGGCGGACTTCCAACGGACTTTCCCAACGAACGGACTTGCCTACACACGATCACACCAAAGTCCGATGGATTCATACGTGATGATGTACGACCGGACTAAAATAAGGAAGTTGATAGCCAGTAGCCAATAGCTGCCCTAGCGTCGGTTTTCGTCCGTCGGACTAGCATACAGACGAGCTGACTTTTCGATAGGAACTGGGTCGGCGGAGTTCCGACGTATAGATTTGAAACATGTTCCAAATCTAAAGTCCGTCAGATTTTCGAGCGAAAAAGTCCGCTGCAGGTCCAATGAAGCCCACACACGGTCGAATTGTCCGCCGGACTCAGTCCGTCGGACCATTCCGGTCGATAAGTCCGCTCGTGTGTACGCAGCATAATTCCTACTATATACTGCTGCTTGAGTCCCAGAAGGTAGATTGCCACACCTTCTGGTGGAAACATTACTTGGACAGAAAGTGAGGGGAATCTACAATGGGAAGACTTAATTGTCACAGGACAGGAAGTTTGGGGAAATCTCCCCATGAGGTCACCAACAGCAGTAAAACATGACTGCAGTTCTAATTTTTCCACATTCCATCCAAAGCTAAAAATAAAATTGTATTAATTTTTAAATATGACAAGATTATCACCTAGGCTAATAAAGTAAAATGATAATGTCTACATAAAGCTGCCCCCCCTCCCAACCTCTTTATTCACACCTCCATTAGCGTTCCCCCTCACACTCTTTTACCACTGCAATAAATGGGCATGTGAGACAGTGTTTTCTTAAGCAATAAAAGTAATAATAGTAGAAAATATTCTAACCATTCAAATTCAAATGCCCCGTACACACGGTCGGACTTTGTTCGGACATTCCGACAACAAAATCCTAGGATTTTTTCCGTCGGATGTTGGCTCAAACTTGTCTTGCATACACACGGTCACACAAAGTTGTCGGAAAATCCGATCGTTCTAAACGCGGTGACGTAAAACACGTACGTCGGGACTATAAACGGGGCAGTGGCCAATAGCTTTCATCTCTTTATTTATTCTGAGCGTGCGTGGCACTTTGTCCGTCGGATTTGTGTACACACGATCGGAATTTCCGACAACGGATTTTGTTGTCGGAAAATTTTATCTCCTGCTGTCCAACTTTGTGTGTCGGAAAATCCGATGGAAAATGTCCGATGGAGCCTACACACGGTCGGAATTTCCGACAACACGCTCCGATCGGACATTTTCCATCGGAAAATCCGACCGTGTGTACGGGGCAAAAGTGTGATTTTCAGAATGCAGATTTCATTCCTTAATTGGTTCTTCCAAGAAACTTCCCCGGTGTCACATATCTGTCCCTAGATAATATAATGTGTTTTTAGGTACATACTAAAATGATCATGGTTCTTACAGTTGCCCTTCATTTTTTATTTTTTAGTGCCCGTGGAGACTGTTCAGCCCCTGGAGCAAAAAAGGACAATATCTGCTGCAGAGAAGAGTATTTCATCAACTTCCGAGAACTGACCTGGACCCAGTACTGGATCATAGAGCCCGCTGGGTACAATGCTTTCCACTGCACCGGGGCGTGTAAGCAGCCTCATTCTCAAGCCCTCAAGTATCACTACAGAGAGAGGACCTGTGCTGTGGTGGAGAGTTCCCCTTTACCTGTCATGTACTTGGTCAAAAAGGACGACTATACAGAAATAGAAGTAGCTGAGTTTCCTAACATGATCGTCGAGAGGTGTGGGTGTACCTCAGACAACATTTCCATTATCTAAAGTGGGATGGGAAGAAGGACTATTGGACGCTGGTGTGCTGCTTGCTCCAGCACTTGACGACGTTTGCTGCGCAGCTGCATGCGGAACTGTTTCACGCCCGGCAAAACTTTGCTGGTACAGATACCCAGTGAATGGACAGTCGTAATCTGGATTAAATATTTTAGAAATGTCAGTGATAGCCATGTAGAAGCACTTACCTGTAAATATCACATGTATATTTATCTCCCTCTGGTGCCGCAGATGGTTGTCAGAGGGAATTTTGTAATTTCTATTATATGACCTTTTTTTAACACGAATCTTTGCGTTCTAGATGAAAAACAAAAATAAACAACTTTATCAAAAAGCTTTTTTTTCATATATTATCATGTTCTCTGATAAAATGATTAATAATAACTCATAAAAAACTCTTGGTTAAATACGGTTAATAGAAAAGTATGGGTTTGGTTTGTTTTTTAAAACCACGCTTATTTAGGTGGATGCAGCATCATCCCCAGCCTTCTCTAAGGGTGAGAACTGATCGATCCAACACCGCTGATCGCTCAGTTCTCCCCGCTGCTCTGAGCAGAGAGCTGGTGACAGTCACTGTGATCCACAGGAGAAGTACAGCCAAACAAGCTTTGGCTATACTTCTCCTTGAAAGTGGACTGATCATCAGATATATATTTTCATGTTAAAGAGGACCTAGACTGTGAAAGCTGTGTTCAGTAAAGGCAAGGACTTTTTTTTTTTAATTAGTTTATTTTTTTAATACTCTTTTTTTTTATAAAGATTTATAAAAATTCCACACATTCATAAGCCTTAATATACAATAAGTCAAAACAAGAACTATAAATGAACACTACCATCCAAGTACCCAACAATCTGAAGCAAGGACTATTTGCCTTTAGGCTCCCTGCCTCTTTTCCCCGTTACTGTGCCTTGTTCTGCACTGTGTCTCTGCATTGGGACCACCATCTTGGTGGAGACAGGGCTTTGCTTCCTAATGCCAGAGCCTCCAGTAAGAAAAACAGCAAACAGCGAAATAGTGTCATCACCAAACCTCACTGTAGATCTCATAAGACTAGCTGTCAGAGGTAGCAGTGCCTTAGATGATCTCACATTGCAGATATAAAGCTTTGAGGCTACAAAAAAGGAGAGCCTAAGCACCTTCATAGATCAGAAAGTGTAGTGCAAATTTTCAGGGCAATGCTTAGGTACAATTAACATTTTTAAATTTAGCAGATATACAGTGGCTAAGTGGTGCACTGCTGCCTAGCAGCATTAGGGTTGTTAGTTCAAATCCCAACCACAGCAATACCTGCATGAAGTTTGCATGTTCTCACAGTTCCTGTGTGGGTTTCCTCCTGGTAGTCTAGTTTCCTCCCACTCCATAGACATGGTGGTAGGATACTTGACTCCTGTCTAAATTGGTACTAGTATGTATGTGAGTTAAGGTTGGTACACACTGGCCGAATATCACTCAGTATCGCTTTCAACAGAAAGCGGCTGACAACCAGCCACTGTGTACTGAAGGTGGCCTAACGTTCGGTTTCTATCAAACAGGCACGCTTGAAAACCAGCCATTTGGCATCCAAAATATCACAGCAGGGAGATCGCTGTACTAACATTGGATAGTTGGTACAGAAAGCTCCTCATTTTTTTTTCCTTCAGCCCACTGCTTTAATGAACAAAACTCACTGTGTGTACCAGCCAGGTACATTAGATTGTAGGGGCAGGGACTGATGTCAATGCACAATATATATATATATATATATATATATATATATATATATATATATATATATATATATATATATATATAAAGTGCTGCAGAAATTGACAGCTCTATATACAGTAGCTCACAAAAGTAAGTACACCCCTCACATTTTTGTAAATATTTTATAATATCTTTTCATGTGACAACACTGAAGAAATGACACTTTGCTACAATGTAAAGTAGTGAGTGTACAGCTTGTATAACAGTGTAAATTTGCTGTCCCCTCAAAATAACTCAACACACAGCCATTAATGTCTAAACCACTAGCAACAAAAGTGAGTACACCCCTAAGTGAAAATGTCTAAATTGGGACCAATTAGCCATTTTCCCTCCCCGGAGTCATGTGAATCGTTAGTGTTACATGGTCTCAGGTGTGAATGGGGAGCAGGTGTGTTAAATTTGGTCTTATCGCTCTCACTCTCTCATACTGGTCACTGGAAGTTCAACATGGCACCTCATGGCATACAAAAACTGTAGCTGCAGACTTTTAATAAACACACACTCACCTGTCCCACGATCCGGTGCACTCACCCAGGCAGTTTTCTCCCTATGTCCTCCCACAGTGGCGCTGGCATCTCTACTATGGGCACCCAGGTGTGACAGCTTGTGGCTTCACAGGCAGGTGCCCACTGTACATGCACGAGCTGCGCTCTGTGACTTCTAGGACCTGTCATGTGTCCCACATTACTTCGGGAGGGAAGGGGAAAGAGAACTTCTGCTTCTGATCACCTAAGGAGCCCGGAATGGAAGTGGCAGCGGGTACCTGTCAAAATCGGGAACCCGCTCCACCCTTTCACAAAAGCTCAGTTTTACAAACAGGAACTGAGGAAGAGGCCTTAAAGCGTAACTTCCACTTTTGAGTGGAACTCCGCTTTAAATAACATCTGGGGATCCTGCCATGAAGGTCCTTCTTAAGGTTCTTTGTCCCCGTTTTCCAATTGTACTCCTCTATTATGACCGGCATCTGATAGAGACTACAAGTTGCTGTCTAACATACATTGCTCAGGCATAGTGCACTGTTTGCACTGCCAGAAAAACCCACCCTACAAATTGCCATGCAGCTATTGCTGTAGTGCATGTAGACAGAAAGTGACCGCAGGAGATTAGCAGCACTGGGATGCAACAAAGAATGAAAAAATTGGTGCAAACAGTATTTAATACCATATGGAACTGGTGAGGCTAGCTAAAGAGAAGGCACAGCAGTAATCATAGCAGTCATACCCTTTTAGGTAGGGTGGAATTCATACAGGTCGGGTAAATGTATATATATATATATATATATATATATATATATATATATATATATATATATATATATATATATATATACACACTATATTACCAAAAGTATTGGTACGCCTGCCTTTACACGCACATGAATTTTAATGACATCCCAGTCTTAGTCCGTAGGGTTCAATATTGCGTTGGCCCACCCTTTGCAGCTATAACAGCTTCAACTCTTCTGGGAAGTCTATCCACAAGGTTTAGCAGTGTGTCTATGGGAATGTTTTTTTTGTTTAATTATTGTTTTTATTAAGAAATAAAAATTGGAAATACACGGTACAATGTATTACAAACAGTACAAGGAAAAAGTATATGAGTGGGGAAGCATGTTAAGTCTTATTACAGTAAGTAGTTATAAGGATATTGTAACCACTAGCGTTACACAAAGTGTACAAGACTTTTAATAAGTTGTCAATAGAATATTTGTCCCATCAAATATAATATGAATGTTCGTGGCTTGGCCACCTTATGTTTATAAATTAACAGAGTACCAATACAAATCTGAAACATAACAGCAGTTGAGTACCAGAAAAATAGTGTAGAAAGAGCGGAGGAAAAATAGTAGGGTTGGGTGGGGAGAAAAGGGTAGGGATGAGGGGGGGGGGTTATCCCAGGTCTGGACTTCTGTTAAACACTGTTAACCTGCTAAAACAGTTTACTTAGGGTCTGACATAATTTCCGCAAATGCAGATGTGTATTTAAAGGCAAACCAGCAGGACCATATTTTTCTAACATAATCAGATTTATTTCTAAGGGAGAGGGTGAGATCCTCCATATAATATATGCGATCAACTTCCATTAGCCATTGGCGTAGAGTAGGTATATTTTTTTGTTTCCAGAATCTGGGGATAAGTGCTTTAGCGGCATTAAGAAGGTGAGGAGTTATAGATTTCCTATACGACCCTACTGATTTGCCTGTACAATGTAATAATACAACGAATGGATCGTTAGGAACCTCATATCCTTGAATCTCTTTGATCCAGTGAAGGATGGTCAACCAGAATGGTCGTATCAGCGGGCAGGACCACCAGATGTGGGCATGGGTCGCATGTTCCCCACAGCCCCTCCAACATAGGGGGGGATGTGGGGAAAGTATTTATGAAGAAGTGCTGGCGTATAGTGCCATCTTGTTAGGAGTTTATAGTTTACTTCAGCTGTGTTTGTGGCCGAGGAAGAAATGTGAGACATTATGAGGATAGTGGACTTTTGGTTTGGAGACAGTTCTTTCTGGAGTTCCTTTTCCCAGTTATGTAGGAAAGCTGGATCTTCTGCAGAGTTTTGTGTTTGCAATATTTGGTAGAAATGGGAGATAGGTCTCTCTACTGGTTGTAGTTCTGCCAGAGCAGCTTCAACGGGTGTCAGTTCAGTGAGAGGCCTAATGGGTTTAGGGAGGGAGTGAACAAAGGCCGCAAGTTGCCTGTATCTCCAGTGATCCATAGGGGTAGCCACAGAGTCTTGTAAAATTGTAGTCATGGGGGTAATTCCCGTCGAGGTAGTGACCTGGTGTAGCTGAGTCACCGTTCCCAGGGACCATGTATGGGTTTTGGGGTCTGGGTTCCCCGGCGGGAAGTAGTTGTGGCCTGTCAAAAGCATGAGGGGGGAATTATAAGGCCAATTATTTGTTTTGCAGAGAGTGTCCCACATCGCAAGGGTGGAATGAGTGAGCGGGGAGGTCTTGGATGATAAGGTTCTGCATTTCGAAGGAACCCATAGTTGCGTAAAGAGATCAGAACCACTTAACTCAGTTTCCAGTTCCACCCAAAGCTTAGATGTTTTGTGGAATCTCCAATCAGAGATTCTGGATAAAATAATCGCCAGGAAATATTTTTTAAAGTCTGGTAAGGCCAGACCTCCCTCTCGTTTAGATCTGTTGAGAAGGAGTCTGGCAATCCTTGGGCGCTTTCTGTTCCATATATATTTGCTAACCAGCGATCTCAATATTGTAAAGAAACCTATTGGTATCCCAAATGGGATCATTTGAAATAGAAACAGCAACCTGGGTAGTATATTCATCTTAATAACCCCTATCCTTCCCAGCCAGGAATGGGCCATCTGAGACCATTTTTGTAAGTCAGTTTTAATCGTGTTTAAAAGAGGTAAAAAGTTTGAGCGGAACAGGGCGTCAGGGTTCGGGGTGAGATAAATACCTAAATATTTCATTTTATGTGCCTGCCAGCTAAAGGGAAAGGAACTTTTCAATTGGGAGGCAGACTGTGCGGGGATAGATATGTTTAGTATTTCTGATTTGGACATATTGATTTTAAAGTTGGAGATGGTTCCATACTTAGCGAATTCTGACATGAGATTAGGGAGAGATATGAGAGGTTGTTGTACGTAGAACAAAATGTCGTCTGCGTATGCGGCATATTTATGTTCGGTTGGTCCTATAGTAATCCCGTGTATAGAGGGGTTATGTCTCACCGTGGACAAAAAGGGCTCAAGCGATAGGGCGAATAAAATAGGTGAAAGAGGGCAACCCTGACGAGTGCCGTTGTGTAAAGTAAATGGGGCGCTAAGGATGCCGTTCACTCTCAGTTGGGCCATAGGAGAAGTATACAATGCCTTTATTTGGGACAATAAGGGGGCTCTAATGCCCAAGTGGGTCAGTGTTGCCAAGAGGAAGTCCCAGTCCACCCTATCAAACGCTTTTTCAGCATCTGTTGATAATAAGAGGGTGGGCTGGGACGACCCACGGACGTGTGTTATTAGTGATAGGGTACGAAGGGAGTTGTCCCTTGCCTCCCTACCCGGAATGAATCCTGTCTGGTCGGAAGTGACCCATTGCGGGAGCAGGGGAAGGAGTCTGTTCGCTATAGCTTTAGCATAAATTTTGGCATCAATGTTCAACAATGAAATGGGGCGATAACTTCCACATGCACTAGGGTCTTTGCCAGTTTTAGGAATAACAGTTATGTGTGCATGGGTAGTTTCAGGCCTGTGGAACTCACCGTTGGGAATCGCGTTAGCATAAGAGGTTAAATGCGGGAGTAGAATATCTGCAAATTTACGGTAGTAGGCTACAGTAAAGCCGTCCGGGCCCGGAGCCTTACCATTTGCCATGGCTTTTAATGCAATGCGTAATTCTGCAATAGTGAGCTCCCCATCCAAAGTGTCAAGTATATCAGGTGACAGCCTGGGTAGGTTAGCTTGAGCTAAGTATTCCCTAATGAGCTTAGACTTAGTGTCTTGATCTGTTACTGAGTGTTGGACGTGATATAAGTGTTGGTAAAGCTCCCGAAATTCTTTGGCAATTGAAGGTGTATCATGGACCAGATCATCTGCAGAGTTTTTGATTTTAGCTATGAAGGTGGCTGTTTTCTTTTGTTGCAGTGAACGTGCCAGTAATCTGCTCGGTTTATTACCCCATTCATAGAAACTTTGGGCCACTATGCGGGCTTGTTGTTTTTGTTCCGTGTGGAAGAGGGACTTTAATTCTTCCCTTTTCAGAGTCAGGCTATGAAATACCGCTTGAGATTGGTTCGCTTTATGTAATTGTTCAAGGTTTCTAATCTCATCTAGCAACTTAGATTGTTGGAATAATTGTTCCTTCTTTTTCCTAGACCCCATTTCTATGAGCTTCCCTCTAATATGGGCCTTGTGTGCCTCCCATAGTGTGCCTGTTGAAATGTCGGGATGTTTATTTTCAGCAAAGTAAAGGGATAAACTCTCGCCTATTTGTTTTCGGTCTATTTCCTCTTCTATGAGGTGCTCGTTAAGCTTCCAATTGGGAGACCTGTGAGGTAGGGAGGGGATTTTAATGGTTAGTGTGATCGGGGCATGATCTGATAGGGGTGATGAGTCAATATGAGTGTTAATAGGGAGCGAGAGATGATGGTGATCAATGAGAAAAAAATTTATTCTAGAATAGGTGTGATGGACCTGCGAAAAATGGGTATAGTCTTTCGCCCGCGGGTGCATAATTCTCCAAATGTCAACCAACTGGGATTCGTGTAGGTGTTTGCGAATAAACAGTAAACGTTTATGTGAGATATTGGTTCTACCTTTAGATGTGTCTATGGTAGGTTCTAACGGGGTATTAAAATCGCCAGCAAGGAGGATGCACCCGCGTGCGAAATCTCTAAGTTTCGTGAGAGTGGAGGTAATGAAGCCTGCTTGGTCGCCATTAGGTGCATATAAGGTTGCCAGAGTACATGTCATACTACCCAAGCTGCCTCTAATGAACAGAAAACGTCCAAGTGGGTCGCTTAACATGGTTTCAAATGTGAACGGGGTGCCTCTGCAGAGCCCAATGGCTACACCTTTAGCTTTATGTACATCCGATAGACTATAATACTACATGGGGTATTGTGGGGAGTAGAGTTTCACACGTGTGGAGTGAGTAAGGTGGGTCTCCTGCAGGAAAACAATGTCTCCCCGCAGGCGACCCAGCTCTCTGTATAAGTTGTGTCTTTTCCCCGGTGCATACAGTCCCCGTACATTAAAAGAGATAAGATTTACCTTAGCCATGGAGACCAGCGAGGGAGCCCACGTTCACTGTATTCTGAGGGGCCGGACCTGGGGTGGGTAAGAGGAGTTGGAGCGGGGGATGGGCAAGGTGGGGGAGGATGGAAGAAAAAGACAGGTAAAGTTATGAGAAAGAGAAGGAATAAAGAACAAACATCATCCATTACCAAATGAAGTGTAGACCGCTCAGGGGGGTGGTCAAAAAGTGCATGCATAAAACTGCGGTGCATGGTGGGGCACACCGACGGCCGAACACCCCCACACCCGTCGCCCAAATAAGAGCTGGGGAATGGGGATGTCAGCCAACACTGCACCCCATAAACAGGGGGGTGAAGGTCTCCGTGCATATGCACACGGAGACAAAGTTTGGCGTGAACGTCATCGGATTGCTCCGGCGCCAACACAGAAACATGCCGAAGTGATATATGCAAAGCACTCATGGCGTGTCATGACCGCAGTAGCCCGGTCATGCCAGGCCGGGCGCCCAGCCACCCGGATGATACCATATAGAACACATGTAAATTAAGAAAAATCCCATAGCGGGGCAACATGGGTATATAAAAAACAAACAGGAAAAGCATGGAAAAAAAAGACCCAAAAGAAAAAATAAAAAATAAAATATAAAGGACGTGGCAAAAAATTGTCGTTGCCACGCCATGTAAACATACGGCTGTGGGTCAGAACCATAATCAGCAGAGCCTGTGTTATTGCCAGGCTACATAAAGCCCACTAAAAGGTAGATGTGACTCTGGTCGGTCAACTGTAGAGTGGGCCAGGGACTTGGGTCATCTTTTTCATAATGTCAGCCCATTTCAGGCGAACCTCCAGATGCTGAAGAACGATTTTTACGGTCGACCTTTTGCCATCTTGATTCGGCGTTCGCGGGCAGGGGTGGGATGTGATCTTGCCATCCAGGGAGCTCCGGTGGGGAGATGTTAACATCCATGCAGAATTTTTCCAGTTCCTCTGGGAATCGGAGAATTGCAGTCTTACCATCCCTGTTAGCGATCAGTGCAGCCGGGAACCCCCATCTGTATTTAATCGAGGCGGATCGTAATTTCTCTGTCAAGGGGTGCAGGGCTCTGCGGCGTTCCAGAGTTTCCCTAGCAAGATCTGGGAAAAAAGATAGTATGGCGCCGTCAAAATCCAGTGAGGTGGCATCTCTAGCTTTTTTCATGATGAGTTCTTTTTCTTCATAATAATGAATCCTGCAAATGACATCGCGGGGGACATCTGAAGAGAGGTTCCGGGGTCGGAGGGCCCTGTGCACTCGATCTATTTTCAATGGGTAGTCTGCGGCCTGGCCCAGTAAGCTGTTGAATATGCCCCGAATGGAAGGGAGAAGATCTTCATCCCCAGTAGCCTCCGGTAGGCCTCTGATCCGGATATTATTCCGCCTATTGCGGTTCTCCTGATCCTCGATTTTATATAGCGCCATTCTGTGTGCTATAGTAAGTGCGCGGGTAGAGTTTTGCAAGTGTCTAATGGCCGCCGCGTGGCGATCAAGACGCTGTTCCGACTTTTCTACTCTCTCTAGGACATGTGAGAGGTCGGCGCGGACTGCCGACACCTCCTTCTTAATGGCGCGTTCTAGGCCTGACAACATGGAGGCCAGTTCAGCTTTAGTTGGGAGATCGCTTACCAGTGCCTCTACCCCTGAACGTCTGGGGGAGTCCTCCTCTCCATCCGAGCCGGCCGAGGATACCGGAGAGCGGCGTCTGTGTTCAGGCCTGCGTCGGGGGGCGGATCCCGTACCAGAGCCCACGCCGCCAGGAGAGCGGCCTAGGCCGTCCATGTCCTCCGGATCCTCTGGCTCTGCGGACAGGAACCGTTTGATCGATCCCACGGCAGCTCCTTTTTTAGGCAAGGGTTTTCCGGACCTCTTCCGCATCTTTATACGATGGCTGGGAGTGAGCAGATCAGTAAAATTGCTGATAATAGTGTGTCGGCGCCGGAGCACGAGAGAGACACGTCCTCACCGCTGCATAGCCAAACCACGCCCCCCCTATGGGAATGTTTGACCATTCTTCCAGAAGCACATTTGTGAGGTCAGGCACTGATGAGATGAGATGAGAATGAGAAGGCCTGGCTCACAGTCGCCACTCGAATTCATCCCAAAGGTGTTCTTTCTGGTTGAGGTCAGGACTCTGTGCAGGCCAGTCAAGTTCCTCCGCCCCATACTCACTCACCCATGTCTTTATGGACCTTGCTTTGTGCACTGGTGCGCAGTGATATTGGAACAGAAAGGGGCCACCCCAAAACTGTTCCCACAAATTTGGGAGCGTGAAAGTGTCCAAAATGTCTTGGTATGTGACATGTTAAGAGTTCCCTTCACTGGAACTAGGGGGCCAAGCCCAACCCCTGAAAAACAACCCCACACCATAATGAATAAGTGAGTTTGGGGTGGAGGAACTTGACTGGCCTGCACAGAGTCCTGACCTCAACCCGATAGAACACCTTTGGGATGAATTAGAGCGGAGACTGCCAGCCAGGCCTTCTTGTCCAACATCTGTGCCTGACCTCGCTCTGTGGAATACTGTATCTATGGAGGGGGAAGCTCTGTCACGCTAGGACAGGGCTACAGAACCCCTCCCCTCTCTCCTCAACTCTTATGTTTTGGAGAGGGGGAGGTGTTCTGTAGTCCTAAACACACTTCCTGCCCTAAGGGGGATAACACTACTCCTCCACAGATACAGTAATGTGAGTGTTGCCACCCTGTTGTTCAGAAAGTGTGTTACTGGCAGGATTCCCAGGTGAAAATAAAGGAAAAAAGAACCCGAAAAAAAAAGAAAAATAATGCACCCACTACATCTATTGCCCCGTACACACGATCAGAAATTCCGCCAGCAAAAGACCGATGAGAGCTTTTGGTTGGAAATTCCGACCGTGCGTATGCTCCATCGGACTTTTGCTGGTGGAATTTCTGCCAGCAAAAGATTGAGAGCAGGTTCTCTATTTTTCCGTCAGAAAAAGTTCCTATCGGAAATTCCGTTCGTCTGTATACAATTCCGATGCGCAAAAAAACGCGCATGCTCAGAATCATCACTTCGTATGGAACTCCCCTTTCCTAGTGCCGTCGTAGTGTTGTACATCACCGCGTTCTTGATGGTCGAAGGTTCAGAGAACTTTTGTGTGACCGTGTGTATGCAAGCCAAGCTTGAGCGGAATTCCGTCGGAAAAACCATCCGAGGTTTTTCCGACGAAAATTCCGATCGTGTGTACAGGGCATAAGGATGGGAAAGCTTCAAAGCACCACATTTTTGTTGTTGGTTTTAGATACACTTTGATAGTTTCGCTCAGTAGTCAGTGTGCATTAAGGAGCTGTTATCTTGCACTCTGCTGAACACACACAGTACAGAGATTGTGACACTTGGCCTTACAGACTCATTACTATCTGCAGAACAAACACACAATCCACATCTCAGCAATAACCCCGTTAGCTGCTGGGCTGCTGGCAGGGAATGAATGGAACAGGAGCCGCATGCTAAGTCTGTACACGCTACCCCATCAATCTGAACGCTGCATACCATTTCCTGAGCAAATTAATCTGTTTACAAACTGGGCCATGGAACAGACAGCATGGGATCAGCTCAAAAAGTAATTAGTAGATGTCAAATTATTCCCGGTGTGATTCAACAAAACATGTAGCCCGGGGCAAATGGAAAGGCCTCCCCGTTGCCCCTACACAATTATTATAATTGTCTTTCACATGCAGCAGAAAAAGCCATTTTGCATTTATTCTATAAAATGATATAAACGATGGCGCCACTACTTAGATAGGCCACTGAAGAGCAGATGTCTCACCAGCAATGACTGGTGGTAAGATTCCGCGACTCCGAAATATTGCACTCTATTCTTTGTGATGTGATCATTCTTCAATATGGACATTTGATGATCCATGGTGTGCTGAAAAAGAATATTGTCACAGTATAAAAGGAAGTGCCTGATCAAGGACCTTTATGGCATTACCACCGGGTATTATTTTCACATAGCTCCCAACTGTCCCTGATTTCGAGGGACTGTCCCTGATTTGCAGCAATGTCCCTCTGTCCCTCATTCCTCCTCATTTGTCCCTCATTTTGGTCTGATCTCTATAGTTGTATATAAAATGCACTTTTTATATTTCAAAAAGTGTTTTCCAGTGCTAAACCTTTCATCTAAATTCCAAATTGCTGCATTTTAAAAGTAAAAAAAATACTTTTAAGTATTTAAAAGTAAATTTAAAAGTAAATTTACTTTTAAGTAAAATTAAGTACATTTTAAAAGCCAATATAAAGCAATAGTAGTGGTAAAAAAAAGCCCTTGTGGATTTAATTAACCTGTTGTTTTTGGTTAATTCTGCTTTTTAAGGGGGTGTGGCAGGGGGTGTGTCCTATGCCTATATACATTTGCTAGTAGGTGTCCCTCATTCCCATCTCAAAATGTTGGGAGGTAAAGTTTTCATAAAATTTGAAGATTTAAAAATACAGTAAAAATTATAAAGGATTTCCTTCGCGCTGGTAGATGTAACAAATCCAAAATGTGAGTGATGTGAATATAAGATGTGAATATTGCAGCAAAATTAATGGTGCTCACACGACAGCTTAATGGATAGATAATTTAGTAAATTTCGCGCAATATTCCAATAGTGACAGTGTCTAAATAATAAATATTAACAAAAATTCTCAAACATTATGGTAGCATAAATACACGTGAGTGTATCTTAATGCGTGAAAAACCTTGTAAAAAGTGTTAAATATTCAATAAATTAATAGAGTGAATAAAGTGCAGCCATATAATAAAATAGTGAATGAATATATCTTATGTGGAATATAATGGCCTTAAACAATATAAAATGCAACCGTGACTAGATGACCATAAATAGATACTGATAAATACTTATCACAAAATCCTTAAATTAAATTAATATAAGGTACAATCCATCGCAAAGTGGTTGATATTAAAATGATATCACAAGTGCACTAAAAACTCAGTGTAAAAAATATTTAACTGCGCCTTTAAACTCAGGATAGCAGCATTACAAGGTAGAGTTGTGTATTACATAAAGTCTAAGATAGATGGCGCTATTGGGTGAATAAAAGTCCTTCTAATCAGGTCTATGTGTATTCTAATGCTGATGGAATAATTCCTGCGGTGATGTCCTCTAATGTAGTCTCTCTAGCCTCTCACCTTAAAATAGTACAAATCGAGTAGTGGAAATAAGATCCGTATAGTATAGGAGCGCTGCTTGGACACTTCTCCTTCTGTGTCAATTGACTCTCTGGATCCTCTCCTGTATTCCCTCGACTCCCTCCGCTCTGATGCAGCTCAGACAAGATAGAAATAGGGGAGGGGGAGAGAGAAGGCAGGCTCCACTCGTGTATTAACGTTTTTAAAAACCAGGGGGATGTTTATTTAATATGCTCTTACATTTAAAATGAAAAATTCAGGCAAAATACTGAACAGATGAGAAGTCTGGCGTTCTCAGCGCCCTCTCACTTGAATTGACAGCTGTGTGCCGCTCCAGCCAGACACTGTCACTATTGGAATATTGCGCGAAATTTACTAAATTACTAAATTTACTAAATTAAAAATACAGTAAAACCTTGGTTTGAGAGCGTTTTGCAAGACAAGCAAAAATTTTTCATAAATTTTGACTTGATATACAAGCGATGTCTTGATATACAAGTAGCGTCATGTCACAACTGAGTGTAAAAGAGAAGAGAGGCGCCTCTAAGTGTAGCAATATGGTTACATTTAATAAAGGTACAACATTTAGCAAATCACATGGTTGATGATTAAAACAGACACATCTAAGTATGCAGGCATCCGGGGTAAAGCTGTCTACTAAGGATGGGCTCGGGCATCCGCCGCTGCACAGATCGGGAAATGTCCTACTGCCTGTGATTAGTGGTTTGCAGTGTCATCCTCCTGGCTTCTTTTATGCTCTCTAGCTCCTGCTGGATTTTGCTTTAAATCCTCTTGTGGAGGCTTCCATTTGTGGATGCACATTTTATGGTTACACAACCTATCACATTGCTATAATCTTTTTATATGGACTATAAACTGAAGGACTTATGAATAAATGGTTGTGGAACAAATCATTTGAGTTTCCATTATTTATTATGGGGAAATCCACTTGTGAAGTGTGTACAAGTGCTTTGGATTACAAGAATGTTTCCGGAACGAATTATACGAATTATACTCTCAATCCAAGGTTTTACTGTACTGAAAACTTTTGAAATTACATTACCATGTTAAACCTTATAAGAAATTTTAGTGACTTGGTTTACATACACTTTAAAGCCAAACTCCAGCCAAAACAGTAATTACTGTCAGGCTAACACAGTGAACATGCTTACAGAAGGGTATGAAAGCAAGGATGATATCAATGTGCTCCATCTTTGTCCATTCACAGGCTTAGAATGTGGCAGAGCGTAGGTTTAGCGTTAGTTCTATTTTTATTTTGCTTCCACTTTAAGACACAAGCCAGAATCCGCTACTTGGGGGCAATGAATTGCTAAATCAGGGGGCAGAAACGGCATCACGAACAGGCTAGGGCAGTGACTTCTGGAAGTGAATTACTCGAAGGCCAGGCATAAATCTTCATTGGTGAAACAAGCCAGGGCCGATACAATAACAGATGAGCAGGCAAGGAGTAATCGAAGACAGGTCAGGAATACAACAAAGCATTAAGTCAAACCTTCTAACCCATTTTCCTGAGTGGCAAAGAGCACTAACAGCTGCTAGACTGATTGTGGTCCTGAAACCACACGGGCATAACATGCTTCTGAATTAACGAAAATAGTGATGTGCAACATCAGTTCATTCCAGGGGGAATGTTTTTTTCTCAACAAAAGTGGAGTTACGCTTTAACCAGCCAATGTCTACCGACATTCGGCCCGTGTGTACCAGGCTTCACAGTCAGTAGGGTGTGTCCCTTGTGCTGATGCCTCTTCTATTAGGTGAAATCCTCCTCCATTTGTGCTTATTTTACTTCTTTTCTGCTGTTTGTTTTTTATTTTATTGAGAATATAAAGTAATGAGACTTATGCTTGGTTTTTTTTAAGGGCACAAGAACAAGTACAGGATAGGACTTTTGTTTCACTTTCACACTGGGGCCACAGCCACGTTCACGGTAAAGCACCGCTCGTTTTAGCTGCGCTTTACCACTGTTTAAGCGGTGCTTTCGGCCACTAGCAGGGCACTTTTAACCCCAAAGAAGGGGTTGAAAACTCCCGTGTTGCGGCGCTTCTGAAGCGTTTTCAGGCGATTTG
This sequence comes from Lithobates clamitans, assembly GCA_037952925.1. Classification (NCBI taxonomy): domain Eukaryota; kingdom Metazoa; phylum Chordata; class Amphibia; order Anura; family Ranidae; genus Lithobates; species Lithobates clamitans. The sequence continues at coordinate 484,736 of JBBGZY010002013.1, forward strand.
GAAGCGCTGCCCATTCATTCCAATGGGCAGGGGCGTAGCTCTCCAAAAATCGCCCCAAAGATGCTGCTTGCAGGACTTTTTCTAATGTTCCAAAAGCGCACCGCAATGAATGCAATGAATGGGAGGCAGTTTTCAGGTGCTTTACTAGAGCCATTTCTAGCGCTAAAACACCTGAAAACTGTCTCAGTGTCAAAGGGGTCTAACTCTCAGGAACCATTTAAAGCTCATTATACCCTTAAAGACCACCAAAGGCCACCCTAATTTTGCCGTCCTATTGACTTCAAAATTTCACTCATATCTTCTAATTTAAAAAATTGTAAAAATCTCTCAATATTAAAACATAAACCAAGACAATACATTATATTGCAGTTTATCGATTCTTAGATGTGGTTGCTGCATTCGTTTTTTCCCTTTATTTTCACCTATTATTTTTAAAATTCTTTTAACAGACCAAGCTATCAAAAAAAAACTTGCAGATAGCAACTTATAGAGGAAGTAAACCCTGATGGGTTTTACTTCCTCTTTTCCCCCCTGCAAAGTAAAAGCAAAATGGGCTAGTATGCATCGCAACAAAGGTTATAAATCCACTTTGTGTACATCAAATGCCTTTGCAAACCCAGATATCACCTTGTAAAAGTAGTAATGATAGCATTCAGGATGTTTGATAGGGAGCTTCTCTTAGGGACCAGGTTCCTTGAACTATGAGAGAACTGAGTACTCCTCCCCAGTCTATGTGGCTGACATATGTTGTTAACAGTCTCTATAAGTATGGGAGAAAAGACTTTCGCATAGCTGGATTTGAAATCCACCAAGCCAGGAAGTTCCTTTCCTTGACTGGAGAGAAACATTGGATGTTCAAGAGAAAAAGTGTGTTTGCTCCAGACCAACAGAATATTGTTTTGAAGATGTCTTGAGTGGAACTAAGCAAAAGGAACAGCCTTGAATAAGGCTACTATAAGGCTCAAGTCTATCATTGAAAATTACACTGAGTGATGTCTTTGGGGTCTTAAGGTCTGAGCATGAGATCTTAGGAATACAAGTTTGTTAATTGGAAGGAAAACTTTTGTCTGTACTTCTATGTCTACAATGAGGCATAGGTACTCTAGAAGGAAAGGCTGGAGAGCAGACTTTTGAAAGTTGATCCTCAGCCAAAGTCTGAAGGATCTGGATGGTCACTTGTAGATAGTTGTGGGGAGATGAATCCTTCAAAGAAAGTGGTATAAGTACCCTGTGACCTTCATACCCTGAGTTCTCAAGAAATTGAGCTGAGGTGTAAGCACCTTTGTGAATGTGGGGGCAGAGGATATGGCAGGGTGACAAACTGGAAGTGTTTGTCTCTGTGAAGCGCAGAATTGGAGGCAGAGACCAGTGTTAAAATAGAGTCCTGCTCCAGTGCAAGGGAACAATGTCACTCTGAGTGGTTTGAGTGCTTTGCAAACCTTCATCAAGGTGAGTGTTTGCTTGAGTTTTTGCCATGGTTCCCTTGTGCCTGGTTTTCCTCCGTTGCTATAAGTGAAGGTTTTCCCCTGTAGGGTACTCACAAAGTAGTGTGAAATTGGGTAAGCATGTCTGTGGAAGGATACACAGCAACCCAGGTGTTGACCATCCTGTATTGAAGTCCTCATAGTAAAAGGGCGGCAGGAAATGCCTGAGGACTGAGTAAGGGCTCTGGGCGGAAGTGGTGGTAAAAGTGCGACCTGGGGTGTGATGTAACACCCAGTTATCCACCTGAGTCTCAACTCTGAATGGTGGAAATTGCAAGTTTAAACACCTGATAAGTGAATAAACATATTCCTGGCTTTTCTAATAATTTTGCATAAAGCGAATACTATTCAGGGAACAATTAATAAGCTACAGTATTTGTCCAATAACCAGAACAAATCTGTCTTACATTTCCATGTCCCTGGTCCCTATAGGCTTAACTCATCATGGTGGGAATACCCCCAGAGGGGTCTCTAGGGTCTGAGAACCAAAGCAATGGACGCTATACTGGTTGCACTCAGTGCCAAGGAGAGTGCCCAAGCAGGATCCAGTGCCTGAAACAACATTACAGGCCGTCAACCAAACTTGGGGTCCAGTACATTTTCCAAGAAATTGCAGAGGTTACAATGATACGGGTGCGCTGCTTCTATTATTATAGTAGAAGGCAGTGAAGAGTTGATTGAAGAACCGTTTAAAATGGACAATAAAGAAAACCGCTTAAGCACAGAAAACTTATCCATAGGGGAGAAGAGGTCCATAACCTTAGGACACAAGCAAAATACTGGGGACTGACAGAGTGGAGTGTGGTTATAGGAGTATGCCCAGTGAGCGTGCCCAGCAAAGCATTTTCAGTCACCTTAAAGGAGAAATACAAAGGAGAACTAGTTTGGCTGTGCTTCTCCTGTGGATCACAGGAGTGCAGTTTGTTTTGCACTCCTGTGACCCGTTTTCAGCAGATAGCGGACTTCAGGTGTCACGGAGCTGGTTTAGGCTCCGGCAAGATGGCGACACTGGATTCGGAATCCGCCCACATGCCTGAATCGGCACCTGGCCGCTCCCACCCCCTCCACAGCCCAGCGCTCCAGCAAGCGAGGAGGGGGCAGAGCAGAGAGTGGTGACTGACAATCACCAGCTTTTTGCTCGGGGAGCTGTGAGAACCAAGCGATTTGCAGTGTTAGAACGTTTGGTTCTCAGTGTTAGAGCCGGCGGGGGACAGATGCAGCATCGGACCAATGCTGCATCTATCTAGGTCAGTATAAATCTGCAAAAACCCCAAACACCATACTTCTCTTTTAAATTAGCAGCCTATAACCCAGGGTCTATAAATATCCAGCTTGTACCCTTTAACTATGATAACAGCATGCATCTCAGTCATTTTGTAATTAGGACAAGAGGTAAATGGTGAGAAGGGCAAAATAATCTCCAACACGTAGACCTGCTCGCCAGCAAGGTGAATATAAATAAACTGACTGTAAAATTGTAACTAAATAGTTTTAGTGACCTACATTTGCAAAAATACATACCATGTCAAGGTACACTCCATGGAAGTACCAACAGCCGGATATGTTTAGCGATTAAATAATTAAGTGTATAGCTCACCTGGACATTATCCTATTACCCTTTAGCCCATTTGCAGGCCATGCCTAACATTCAGTCAGACATTGTTCTAACTGCATTCTGTAGTGACAAGAATGTCTATCCAGTCCTGAGATTCTGGCAAGGGACCTAATTATCCTATGATACAATTACAGCCCAACCTTTTAAAAAATGTGTATACTTACATTTTTTTCTTTCTCCAACAGTGGGTAGATCCCTAATGCTCTATAGCATGAGTGCCCAACCTTTTGAAGAGTGAGGGCCACTTAAGCGACCTGGTAACCGGTCGTGGGCCACAATGAGCGGAGCGGGTGGATGACAGGTCCGTGTCCACTCTGCATATGCAGAGCGGACATGGACGCAGCCTGCTCTATTCTATGTGCCCTCCAATCTGCTCAGATGGATAGGATCCCCCTATGCTTTTTTAGCAGATCAGAATGAACTTAGGTGGCTGCATCTGCCGTGCCATAGAGGTAAATAGAGGGTTCGATCAGACTGATCATATGAAAGGGGCCTAAGGCTGCTTTCACACTGATGCGCTGCGGTTTACACGCACTGCGGGTGCAGTGCAAGTGCATCTATGGCTTTCCTGTGTGTTAGCTGCAATTTGCCGTACACTTCTCTTATATCCTGCAGTTGTGGTGCACTTTCTGAAAGTGCACCAAAACTCCTGCATTCAGAAGTTTTGATGCGCTTTAAGATAGCGCACCAAACCCGCAGGTAATAACAGAAGTCTATGACTCAGTGCAGGTAACCCGCAGGTGTACTGCGCTACACCTGCGGATCAGCTTGAAAGCAGCCCAGCAACCACTGCAGAAGAGAGATGCTCCCTTGCTACAGGTATGGCCGGCTCTTGCTGTCCCAGGCGGAGTGCAATTGATATCACTCCGCCTGTGACAGCAGTCAGCACTATACAGGAATCATTGGCTTATGTGGCTCTGCTCCCTCTGCAGCCATGCTTCCTCTAGCGCCAGCTCCATTCAGAACACTAATGCTCTGGGATGGTGGGTCGGGAACCCTCGATCTGGGCTTGCCGACCCGCCATCCCAGAGCAGGAGGTTGCAGGCCACATCAGAGGGCTCTGCGGGCCAGCAGTTGGACACCCCTGCTCTATAGCATTCTCCTGTGCATCAAGGCAGGGTGAGAGGCTTGGTCCCGCTGGTCTTATAGGCAGCCCAATGGTCAATTGAGTGTTGCCAGCCTACAACAGAAAGCAATGTAATTTGCAGGATCCCCATGCCATGCACAGCAACAGGTTAACTGAAAGCCCAACTCCATGATCTGGCCTTCCCCGAAAGGACAATTCCAATACTTTGTTATGCTTTTTTCTGTAAAATGACTAGGGATGCACCGATAACAGTTTTTTAAGACTGAGTACGAGTCGAGTACTGATACTTTTTCTCAAGTACTTGCCGATACCAATTACCAATACCTAGCCTGGGTTCACATATGTGTGGGGCCCGTTTGCAGCGCGATTTCAGGCCCTGTCCGGTGTGACTTTGTTCAGCGATTCAGGTGTGATTGAGATGTGAATTTGAAAATCGTACCTGACTCGTAAAAATAGCCAGGTACAATTTTTAATTTGGTTTAGGTGCAATTTCCAGTGTCGTACACTTCAAAAATTCGCACCTGAACCGATAAACGAAATCGCACCGAACTCTTGAAGGTATCAGTTTTAGTATCGGAGCATTTGCACAAGTACAAGTACTCTACAAATGCTTAGTATCAGCACTGATACTGGTATTGGTGCAACGCTAATGATTACCCTTTTCTTATGTCTTCTGACCAGTCATGTGATGCTCAGGGTCAAATTTCTCATCCAAATTCTCCTGACCCTAGACAGTCTTGACTAATCATGCACAGTACTAATGTACTGACATAAGCTCTGCATTAATATACTGTGAGTGCAGTGCGCCTTGCTCTGGGGATGGGTCCATGATGCTCTGCTCTCAGTCTTTTCCCATTCTTCCAGGTTTATTGATGCTGGGTGTCAGTCAACCCAGAAGACTGAGGACATCTTGTGGTGAAGAACAGGTACTATTCTGAAATAAGGGTGAGTTCTTTAATTCGTTCAGCTTATAGTAGTAGTACTAAAGTCTTTTTTGTTTTTACACTACAACAGTAGTAATTTGCTTAGTACAATATAGTACAAGATTTTTTTAAAATCCCTTTATAAACACTCACTTTTTCCCTATTATGTAACCGCATCCTCTCTTCCTGTGGGATACTTTCCCAGACTTCTTGTTGGGGAGTGCGCAATAATAATTTTCAGTCAGCAGAATACATTTATCGGAACTACATGTCCCACTGTGCCTTGCACCAGCAAGCATGTGTGCACAATCATTAAAAAACTTTGCTGATCAGAGGACTCTATCTGGGCACAACTAGAAAACTAGAAGACACGTCTCTGCTCCAAGTGATTGGCAGCAGCTCCCATATAAGTGCTGTCACCTCAACAAAATAAAGGTAAGGGCTCGTTCACAAGAACTTTGGTCTCTGAAGAGCAATCTGCATTCAGATTGCTCTTCAGAGAGCATTTGACAGGCAGTGAGGAGGCATTGTAGAAAAGCATTGTAGCCACAGCATTTGTACACCCCGACCACTGCCTTTGCAGCAAAAGCACCATTCACTTCTATTACAGATAGCTTGGCCTGTACAAGAGAGAAGAGGTTGGTATGAAAAATAAGACAGCTGAAGCATAGGACAATGGGGGGAGATAGAGCAAGCGAGGGTTGTGCAGCATACTGGACATGCGATTGAGGAAGGATGGGCTATAATGTTGATTATTATTATTGGACCTAAGTTAGAGACAGGATGTGAAATGATCTGATTCTATATATAGTCTATATATTGGAGCCAGGGACTCCAGATCTCAAAGTGAGTCTTGTGTCTATCATTTAGTCAAACAATCAGATTTTCTATTTGCATAGTATGGCACAGTTCCCCAGCCCATTCAGCAATACAGGGGCTTCTTGGAGATTTCCAGTGGCACAAATAATAAAAAGAAGCATAAAAAGAAGATCCTTCTTGATAAAAGAAGTAGATCCTGGTAGGATAGATAGGCAATTTGAGGGGTTTGCAGAATTTTACAAGAGCCTCAGATATGTTGGTTTGAGCAAACTGTCATGGATTGGTAATTTGTTTGCACTAGGTGCACAGTCAGGGCTTTTTTTTCAGCGGAACGCAGTTCCGGCACCTACAGCGCAGAGGGGTCTATTGCTGCTGAGGAAGACCTATTGTTGCTAGGGGTGGGTCTTATGTTACTTGGGGGGGTCAGTTGTTGTTGGGAGAGATCTACTGTTGAGGGAGGGGTCTAATGTTGCTGACTGATGCAGAGCCTATTGGTGCTGGCTGTGGGGAGATCTGCTGTTGCTGCTGGGAGCCTATTGTTGTTGGGGGGGGGGGATTTTGTTGCAGGTAGTCAATTGTTAGGGGGATCTATTGTTGCTGGCAAGGCGTCTATTGTTACTGGCTGCAGGGGATCTATTCTAATGCTTTTCTTGTTATTACCAAACTCCATAAAAATGACTTAGCACCACAAAATGATACTTGGTTCTGTATTGCCTAAAAGGGCAGTACTGGGAGGCAGTGGTGGCTGGTGCTCAAAATTTTTAGGGGGCGCAAACAAACTGAAAAATTCTGGAAAAAAAACATCAATTGCAGCCTTACTGTGCCCATCAAATGCAGCCACTGTGCTCCATCAAATGCAGCCACTATGCCCCATCAAATGCAGCCACTGTGTCCATCATATGGAGCCACTGTGCCCATCATATGCAGCCACTGTACCCCATCAAATGCAGCCACTGTGCCCCATCAAATGCAGCCACTGTGCCCCATCAAATGCAGCCACTGTGCCCCATCAAATGCAGCCACTGTGCCCCTTCAAATGCAGCCACTTTGCCAATTAAATGCAGTCACTGTGCCCCATCAAATGCAGCCACTGTGTACCATCAAATGCAGCCTCACTGTGACCCCCCCTGCTCGCTCGCTGTCTGACCAGAACTTACCCCATCTTGGTAGCGGGTTAGGCAGCGGGTGATGACGGCGGTGAGCTGTGGGATGGGCAGCGGGTCAGGCGACGGCTCCTGTGTCCTCCATGCTTCCTGTGCGTCTCTTCTTCCCTTCTGCTAGATAGGATCACCTGTGATGGGTATTAGACCCATGCTTCCTGATTGGTGGAGAGGCGGTTCAGTGTTAGAAAAGCAAATATTAATTTGTTTTTCTAACACACCTGCGCTCTGAGTTCACCTTTTTTGAAGCCTATTAGAGCTTATGGCTGTAATTCAGGCGCCCAGCGTTCCGAAAAGGGACCGGATGCCTGAATAGGGTGTGGCCACGGCGGCCATGGATAGATTCATGTAATGCATGAATCTATCTATTCTACATATAGGGGGTGGCGTGATAGAGAGGGCGGTGCCCGTGCTCCCTTAATGGAGAGGCTGCCCCTGCTGGGAGGTGGGTAGATGAAACCAAGGAATAGTGCTCGGAGGTGGGTAAGGGCGGAGGGGTTTCTGCACCTATTCTCTGAGAAAAAAAGCCCTGGGCACAGTGGACTTTGTTGTAGCACACATAGTAGCCACAGAATAGGCCCTGAGAAGGGCAGAGGTGCCGAATGTAAGAAACTGCCTTGTCTTCACCAGACCTCCTAGAGGTGGAGATGTTATGGTGCAAGCGATTCCCAGACTGTGGCCCTCTGAGTAGCCAGGTGAAAGTCTTTTTGCAATGCTGGGGCGCTAGATACACAAGGCAGTAGGTAACACATTAAGAGTGCAGGGGAATACACAAAGGCACATAGGAGAAACTTCTTCTGAATAATTGGAGCTTTCTCTCTCTCCCACCCTTACCCATCTACCCCCCCCCCCCCCTTTGCGAAGGATACGAGATTTTATAAGGATGTGGATGTGGAGTACATATTCAGGTTACCTACTTGGTGGTGCAGAGGACCCCCTGGTGGTGGATATCAATAGAGCGGAACAAATTCCTGTATATGGTTTTATGCTGATACTTCAGGCTATCTAGGTCTTACATATAGTGAAACGGAGGACCCCCTGGTGGTAGAAGTTGGAGTAAAGAAATCGATCCCCATTCATTACTACATGCTGGTATATCAAGATATGAAGGTGAGGGTTCTGTGAGCTCATTTTTTGGATATGAACTTCTCCCCTGTCCACTGAGTTATTTATTGGAACTGTTTTTACACGATTCCCCTCTTTTGGACATTTATTTTTAGATTATTTAATTAAGAGATTATTATCCCACTGAATCATATGCCCCGGGATTGATTTACCAACTTATGGACTTATCACTTTCGCACTTTTACTATTTCTTAATTATCGAACTATATTTACACAATGTTTATTCATTTTATTTAGTGATGAGTTCTTGGCACATTTCTGCTGTAGCGCGGGATCACTTTATGATTGTTATCTATTGAGAGTGGATTGTGATACACTGGAAGATTCTGCTGCAGACAGTTTTCTTCAATTTATCTGATTGCACTTTCATACACTTTGTTATTTAATTGTTTATTTATTAACTATATTTGAAGCTGTATAGTTGTATAAGAGTTCACTTGGAACACATCTTAGTAGCGCAAAGGCTCCCTACATTTTCATGCTGATAGCTTGTAAGAACATTTTTGGTTCTGGGCGCCGCCACCCGTGGCTAAGGCCCAATTTTTCAGCCCCTGTTTAACAGGGGCGTGTAAATACAATTTTTGATGCAATACTTTGCAGCAGGGCTCGTTCCTTTCGCTCCAACTAGAGTATCTGTGAGGGGTTGCAGTGTTGTGGCACCAGCACCAGTGCCTAAGGCCCAATTTGTCTGCCCCTGTTCAACAGGGGCATGTAATTACAATTCTTGATCTAATATTTCACAGCAGGGCCCGTTCCAGCTGCCACCAAGAGTAACTGTGAGGACTTACAGTGTTGTGGCACCAGCACCACCACCATCACCAAAGGCCCAATTTTTAATCACCAAAGGCCCAATTTTTCTGTCCCTGTTCAACAGGAGCATGTAATTACAATTCTTGATCTAATATTTCACAGCAGGGCCCTGTGAGGGCTTACAGTGTTGTGGCAACACCAACACCTAAGGCCCCAATTTCTGCTGAGTATATAGGGTAGGGTTGCCACATCATCCCTTTAATCCAGGACACGCATTAATTACACAGGTTCTGTGGCTAATTAAGGTGGTAATTAAACTCACTTGGTGCCTTATCTGCATTAAATCAGCCTCAGAACCTGTGTAATTAATATGTGTCCTGGATTAAAGGGATGATGTGGCAACCCTAATATAGGGCAGGCCCCAACTTTCAAACATCCAACTTACAAACGACTCCTACTTGCAAAAGGAAGGAGACAACAGGAAGTGAGATGAAATCTACCCCTAGGAAGGGAAATTCTCTCCTGTAAGAGTTAATATGGGAAAAACGTTTCTCCTTTCCACTGATGCTTTATCACCAATCCTTGTTTCATTAAAAACCCCAAATTTTCTAAAAACATTTGTCATTGGGACAGAAAGTGAGGTGAAATCTTCTGAAGAGGAGCACAGACAGCAAAACAAATGTCACAGGGGTGATAACCCTTCCCTATGTTTTCCAAAAAGCTTAAAATAGATTTTTTGGCTGGAGCTAAACACGTTAAAAATGTAAAAGTTCAAAATTACAAAGAGATTCTACTTAACAACAAACCTACAGTCCCTGTCTTGTTTGCACCACCTGTATACTGCTGTTCAGAGTACAGAGCCTGTGTACCGCTGTTTCCTTTTTTAATTTGGGTGCGGGGTTCCCCTTAATATCCATACAAGACCCAAAGGGCCTGGTAATGGACTGGGGGGTACCCATGCCGTTTGTCTCACTGATTTTCATTCATATTGCCAGGACCCGACATTACATTAAAGCCGCAAGCAGTTTTAAATGACTTTTTTTCCTTTAAAAATGACATTTTGTGCAGGGACTGTTCTAAGCACGGGAAACACGCGCCACTATACAGGCATACTATAGACACCTCCCAGGTACGATATTTAAAGGAATATTTCATTTTTTTTTACTTTAAGCATCATTAAAATCACTGCTCCCGAAAAAACGGCCGTTTTTAAAACTTTTTTTTGCATTGATACATGTCCCCTGGGGCAGGACCCGGGTCCCCAAACCCTTTTTAGGACAATACCATGCAAATTAGCCTTTAAAATGTTGACTTCGATCGTTCTACTGCCATAGACGTCAATGGGGTTCTAACGTTCGTGCGAATTTTCGGTCTGTAGGCAGGTTCTGGTGCGAACGGAACCGGGGGTGTTCGGCTCATCCCTAGGGTCTAAGGACATTTTTGGACAACCTCAGTCGGTCGTGTTGATATAGTGTATTTCAGTATATGTAAGCTCACTTTACTGCTAAAATAAGTGTGACATTCAAGACTTGCCTGGGTGTAACAAGATGCCCTTGTTCCGTCAGATTAGGCGACCCATGAAAATCGTGTAGCGAAAGTGACGTTCTGTCACGACCATCTTGGTACACCCCGCACTCAGCCACAGTAAGCCTACAGTCTGAAGTCGCCAAGAGGACATCTTTTTGCATCCACCGAAATCTTGCATTTCACACTTATTTTTACCACTAAACTGACCTTATATGGTGAAATACAGTATTTAGAAATCACACTGTTTTGATGTTTAACACTGACACTGTTTTGATGTTTAATTTTAAAAGCAGCAGTTTTCTGACAGATTCTCAAACGTGTGAGATCGGCAGGCTTGCCGCTGCTTTTAAAATTCAACATCAAAACAGTGTCACGGATTTCTGTTCAAATATTTTATTGGTAAGTAACAAGCATTGATTACAAGCTTTTCGGTACAGGGTATCATGTAGATATAAAACAGTGTACATCATGTCAGGCTAGGATTACGATGACTTAATAAGGGTAACAGCTTGCAAACAGTGTCACGGACTTCTAAATCCTGTATTTCATGATCTAAGCTCAGTTTAGTGGTAAAAATACATGTGAAATGCAAGATTTCGGTGGGTGTAAAAAAGATGTCCTCTTGGCGACTTCAGACTGTAGGCTTACTGTGGCTGAGTGCGGGGTGTACCAAGATGGCAGAGACGTAACGTCACTTCCGTTACGAAATCTGACGGCTCGCCTAATCTGAAAGAACACCTGACGGAACACTGTATCTGAAAGAGACTGATTGCTTCTTTGGAGAGCACCAGAAATGTGAAGGAACGCCTAATGAAATGTCACTTATGGCATTTCAATAAAGTAATAACAATACAAAAAAAAATACCCTGCGCCATGATTGGCTGTTAAGCACTGTGTCCTTCCAGCCCTCACTCATCACCCTGCCTTCTGAAGCGGCGCGCGCACGTGCCACCTTCCTCACGTCGGACACGCGTTTCCCAGCTATCCTCACCGCCCGTACGAAGTGACGTCAGGCCGCCAAACCCGGAAGTACCGTGCAGTGTAAACACTCCGCTGCCATGGGGAAGGTGTCCTGTGATCTGTGCGAGCTGCTGTGCACCTCGATCAGGTCGCTGTGTGAACATGTAATCGGGGTGAAGCACAAGTCTCTGTTGACACGCTTCGCCCCGGCCAAGCTGCGGGAGCTGGGCCGGGTGCAGTATTTCCTGGACTCCTATTTAAAGGAAGAGCCGATCCTGGGCCTGGAGTATGTGGTGGAGCGGCAGGTGGAGTCTTCCTACCTCTACACCTGCCTGCTCTGTAGTGTGGAGTGTGAATGGCGGAAGATGGTCGCTCACGTCACGGACGTGGACCACACGGAGAGCTACATCTACAAGCACCACAGCGACATGATTTGCTCTTCCAGTGACCTCACGAGGGAGGAGCAGGTCCGTGCGCTGGAGGAGGCCGCCCAGGCGGTTTATGACAAGTTTGGCCGCAAAGAAATCCGCATTCAGAAGCTCGACGGCGATGTTCTGGTAGCCGATTCGTCCGCCAAGGAAAGCGGCGAGAAAAACGGAGCAAGTGATGACATGCCAACGATGACCATATGCAGAAGAGAAAATTACACTGACCCCCAAAACTACGACTGTGGCCTCTGCGATGTGAAGTGTGCCTCGCCTGTAGCGCTGTGCGAACACATCCAGGGAAACAGACATAAAAGGAACCTGCAGCGCACTGCGCCTCAGCAGATGAAGGACTTGGGCCGCTTGGGCTATTTCCTGCACACCCACTTGAAGGACGACCCCATTATAGGCCTAGAATACATTGTGGAGACGGCGCTGGACACGTCCTACAAATACTCCTGCCAGCTGTGCAACGTGGACACCGACTTGCTGAAAATGGTCGTCCACATCATGGACGTAGACCACATGGATCGCTATATTAAGAAGCACCATGGCGACTTGTTGCCCAGTGTGCCAAAGTTCACCAAAAAAGTGGTCTACTTAAAAACTCTGAGAGAGGTTGCTGTGAAGATAGTGGAAGGACACGGGCGCAAAGAAATTCAGTCAAAAAACACAACCAGCGGGGCGCCAACCAAAACCTTCAAGGAAAGTGACTCTTTACCATTCAAACATCATAATGGAAATGGTTCTCATGTAAAAAAGAGACCGCTGCCCTATCAGGAGACAGGATGGGATGAGAGCTATGAAAGTTACAGTTGTCAAAAAATGTTCAAAAGGTTCTAATATGTATGGTCCACCTTTTGGCCAAGAAGGGCCGACAACATCACGATACACATTATTGACTTGAATAGTGTGAGGCTGCGTTCACACTATTGCAAATTGGATGCGGTTTAACGCACATTCCAATTCGCATGTCAGGAGATTGTGACCGACTCTCTATGGAGCCGGTTCACATATCTCCAGGATGGCTCTGGAGCGAATTGCACAGGAGTCCTGTGCGTCTTTTGGTCTGTTTCAGGTCCGAATTCAGCCAAACATTCGGACTGAAGTCGGACCTGGAACGGTGATCAGGGACGCACCGGACCCCTGCCATGAGCTGCTCCGTGCTTCGGTGTGAACCCAGCCTCAATGTAAGGAGTCCTACTATGTAATATGATAATTATTGTAGCTGTAAAAGAATATCATGTGGGTATTACACAGAAACTAAACAGAATGTTATGGTATATAGCAGTGATGTAGAACCTTGGCACCCCAGATGTTTTGGAACAAAATTTCCCATGATGCTCATGCACTCTGCGGTGTAGTTGAGCATCATGGGAAATGTAGTTCCAAAACATCTGGGGTGCCAAGGTTCACCATCACTGGTATATAGGTTGGATGCAACTGAATTTACATACAACTTTCTTTGTTTAAAGTAGAACTAAAAGCTGTAGTAAACCAAAAAGCAAATATTTATTATATTGCAATATCCTATAAACATCCTCTTATTGGGAATTTTTAGAGGCAACCAAATAATCTAAAATTTGAAGTATATAAAATCGTACATATTTTATTAAGACCTAATAAAGTCTTAAGACTTCATAAAATAGATATGATTGTATATAATTCAGATTTTGTAGAATTTGGTTGCATCTAAAAAGTCCCTTCTGATGTGTAAAGGAATGATGACAACCCCTGCCCATAACTAGATGAACTATAAAGCGCTCTCACCGCTGACAGGGCTTCCATCTTCACCCGGTCTTCCTTTTTGGTTTTAAGGCCTTCGGTCATTTGATTGAATGAGCCACGGTGACATCACTCCCATTCACAGCACATCCCTCTGAAGGAATGGCACAGGTATGCTGTTCCCTCAGAGCACATGCGCCGGTGACATCACCGGCGGCTTTGCAAGTTTAGGAAATATTTACTGTACCTATAGGTAAGCCTTATTATAGGCTTAGCTATAGGTAAAAGTCAGAGATGGGAGTTTACTCCCACTTTAAATCTGCTAATTCATTTAACACTCCCCCTCCAGATGAACAATGTTGTCCAAAGGTGCTCCCTGTGCTCCTTCATCTAGAGTAGGGGCACTCTAATACAGGAGGTGTGTTACTGACCAGAGAGGAAAATGGCCTTAAAAAAAGAGAGAAAACTAATGACTGGTAAGCTGTAATATATTATATTTTTGGTTTTGGATTTTATACCACTTGAAGGCAAAACTTTTTTTCATTTTTGGATAGAGTTAGGGAGGGTCATACCCCTGTCAGTTTTTTCTATCTCTGTCCCTTTAGGAATATTTCCCTTTAATTCCCCTCCCAGAGCTAAAACAGGAAGTGGAAGTGAGACCTCCAAAGCGAGGAAATCCCTGATTGTCACCAGAACTAGTGTCTCCATTGGTCTGGGGACAATCCAAAAGTTTTGGGATTTTCATTTACTTTCACCTGTGATCAGGATAATCACCAGAAATAGAGAGAGTAACTCCTCTATTGGGGACATAAACAGCAATAAAAAACCTCACAGGTGTTCTAATCCCTCTCCACTCTGTCCAAAAGTTTAAAAAAAATGCCTTTAACCACTTCAGCCCTGGAAGAATTTACCCCCTTCCTGACCAGAGCACTTTTTGCGATTCGGCACAGCGTCGCTTTAACTGACAATTGCGCTTTCGTGCGACGTGGCTCCCAAACAAAATTGATGTTCTTTTTTTCCCACAAATAGAGCTTTCTTTTGGTGGTATTTGATCACCCCTGCGGTTTTTTATTTTTTGCGCTATAAACAAAAATAGAGCGACAATTTTGAAAAAAACGCAATATTTTTTACTTTTTGCTATAATAAATTTCCCCCAAAAATATATATAAAAAATTATTTTTTTCCTCAGTTTAGGCCGATACGTATTCTTCTATATATTTTTGGTAAAAAAAAATCACAATAAGCGATTATTGATCGGTTTGCGCAAAAGTTATAGCGTTTACAAAATAGGGGATAGTTTTATGGCATTTTTATTAATAATTTTTTTTTTTTAATGGCGGCGATCAGCGATTTTTATCGTGACTGTGACATTATGGCGGACAAATCGGACATTTTTGACACATTTTTGGGACCATTGGCATTAATACAGCGATCAATGCTAAAAAATTGCATTGATTACTGTAAAAATGTCACTGGCAGTGAAGGGGTTAACCACTAGGTGGCAGTGTAGGGGTTAAGTGTGTCCTAGGGGCGTGTTTCTAACTGTGGGGGGTGGCTATGTGTGACAGTTCACTGATCGCTGCTCCGATCGAGTGACACTGTCACTAGGCAGAATGGGGAGATGCTGTTTACATCGGTATCTCCCCGTGAGGCGATCGCGGGTATCCCCGCGGCGATCGAGTCCGCGGGACCCGCGACCCGACTCGCGGAGCTTGCCGCGGGCACGCGACCGCTGGCTTCCTCTTAAAGGGCAACGTACAGGTACGTGATTTTGCCTGTACGTGCCTTTCTGCCAACGTATATCGTCGTGAGGAGGTCGGCAAGCGGTTAATTATACTTTAATTTATACTTACTACTTATAATTTAACCCCTTCCTTCCTGCCCTGTTCAGAATGCACAAGGGGTGGGAAAGATTGGCAATCATGTGACCACTGTCACAATGGTCACATGATCAGAAGCAGTGCAGTCATCGGATATCGTCCAAAACTTTTATTGCAGAAAGATCACATCACAAAGGACCAAGTGGAACTGCGCAGGACCCCTTCGGCAGGCATGTGATGTCCTGCGCAGCTCCGAAGCGTCCTTTGTGATGTGATCTTTCTGCAATAATGTTTTGGATGATATCTGATGGTCCTTGTGCTGGCGAATATGTACGTTTTTGTCATGACAAGCCCAGTTCCCAGCTGGTAGTTGCTACAGCACCTGCTACTTATGAGCCTCTGTCCAGGAACGTGTGCGATGGGATGCTTGTTGGAATAGTGTGATGGATGTATGATTCATTGCCCATTGAGGGCTGGGTCCCCATGGGATCTAATTTTACATTATATGTATGGAGCTAGCATTGGAACCACATGTGTTTTTTAATTTTTTTTTAAATTTATGTGCAATAAAATATTTTGTAAAGATGCATGCATTACCTTTGCTAGGGTTACCTCTGGTTATACTCTGTAGGAGCCCACAGTTTCAGATAGGTGATTCAGAAGTTATGGTCTGTGAATAACCTGCGTGCTCTGGAGTCTTTCCAGAGATTTTTATTTTTTAGGTCCTGGTAGCTCCATTGTTCTTAAATAAAATGTGTTTTTTGGAAATGGAGGTGTTCTGTAATCCTGTCCTAGAGTGGCAACATTGTTCCTCCATACATACAGTTCCGTAATTGAGTGTTGTCACTCTAGGACAGGAAGTGTTACTGGCAGGATCACCATGTAAAAATAATGGGAAAAAAGAAAACTAACACGGCCACCACACCAAAGGACTGGTAAGCTAATATTTATCCTTTTGGTATTCGGATTTACATATTCTTTAACCAGTTATCAACCGGCCCATAGCCAAATGACAGCTGCAGGGCGGTTGGATAACTCTGGGAGCACGAACTATGACGTGATCCCAGAAAACCACACGGGAACATCCGTGACCGCTGGGTCCAGAGGACCCGCCGCATCACAGATCACGGTAAACGGCCGCTGATCGCGGCCATTTACCATGTGATTGCTCCGTCAAATGACGGAGTGATCACATGTAAACAAACCGGCGTCATGTCATGACTCTGGTTCTTCCCTCCCCTCTCTGTACCGATCGGTACAGAGGGGGAGAGATCGGATGGCAGCAGCGATGTGGGCTGGATGTGTAGTGCCCACAGCGCTGCTCCGTGACATGTGCAGTCACAGCCATGGATCTATCCATCCCTCCATGCTCAGCCATCCCTCCATGCTCAGCAATACCCTGTGCAATACTCTGCAATTCCCTGTGCAATACTCTGCAATACCCCGCAATACTCTGCAATACTCTGCAATGCCCCGCAATACTCTGCAATACCCCGCAATACCCTGCAATACTCCGCAATACCCTGCAATACCTCGCAATAGCCCGCAATACTCTGCAATACCCTGCAATAATCTGCCATACCCAGCCATACTCTGCCATACCTAGTCATACTCTGCAATACTCGGTGATACCCAGCCATGCTCAGCCATGCTCAGCTGTACTCGGCCTCTGTATGTGGCCAGGCTGTGGAAGTCTCACACATGTGATATCGCAGTACTCAGGAGGAGTAGGAGAATCTATTTTGGGTTGTCATTTTTGGTATGTACATACTACGTGTTAGAAAAATTGTATAAATGGACAACTTTGTGTTAAAAAAAAAAAGCGTTTTAACCACTTCCCGCCTGCCATCATACGACGTCCTTGACTTTGTGCGGGGATATCTGAATGATGGGTGCAGCTACAGGCATCATTCAGATATCAGCTTTTTCAGCCGGCGATTCCCTACACCATAAGAATGATCATAGTGGCTGTTCCACTGCTTGATCGTTCTTACGGGAGGCGAGAGGAGACGTCTCCCGTAAGGACGTCATAAAAGTGATCAAAAAATTTATTTTTTGGACAAAAGCGTCAAACTAATATAAAGTAAAATGAACAATAATAAAAAAAAAATTTTTGTGCCCCCGTGTGCTCGCATGCAGAAGCGAACGCATACGTAAGTCCCGCCCACATATGAAAATGGTGTTCAAACCACATATGTGAGGTATCGCTGAGATCGGTAGAGCGAGAGAATTAAATTTGGCCCTAGATCTCCTCTGTAACTCAAAACATGTAACCAGTAAAGCGTCGCCTATGGGGATTTTTAAGTAGCGAAGTTTGACGCCATTCCACGAGCGTGTGCAATTTTGAAGGGTGACATGTTAGGTATCTATTTACTCGTCATAACTTCATCTTTCACATTATGCAAAAACATTGGGCTGACTTTTCTGTTTTGTTTTTTTTTTAAAGCACAAAACTTTTTTTTTTTTTTTGTTAAAAAAAGCGGTCGAAAAAGTGCTGCGCAAATACCGTGTGAGATAAAGGTTGCAACGACCGCCATTGTATTCTCTAGGGTTTTTGCTAAACAACATATATAATGTTTTGGGGTTCTATGTAAATTTCTAGCAAATAAATGATGATTTTTACATGTACCGCATTCCTGTTCAAATCATATGCAATTCTTTGCATTGCGATATGAGCCTATTCATTTTGCCTATTCATTTTGTATGGGCACAAATCGCACTGCAAAGGTACTGGTTTCAGGTATCAGTACCGGTGCAACCCTAATGCCTATACTTCGTGTGAACAAGGCCTAAAGGGAATGGGTTCACGTCTTGGGCCTCATAAATAGGTGTAAAATCCTCAGTGCTTTGTGGTTTCTGGGGAGGCACACATAGCACGTACTGTACGTAGTCATGCTCAGGTAAACGCCAATGATTTCTGCATCCGTGTTTACCTACACATGCGAGTATGACGCTTCACCCCAAATTCACCACTTTCGCATTTGAGTAGAAATGCCGTACGCACATGTGTGATTAAACTCTGATGCAGAAGCCATCACCTTTTACCCCAGCACAGCTGTTTACAACCATTTGGTTTTGTTGACGGCTAATATATGACACATGCAGCTCACTAGGCGCCAGAAAGCGCTGGGGATTTTGTGCCAAGGCACACACAGGAGCTGCTAAGGATCTATGGGCATGGGGTCTTTGACAACACTCACCAGAACAGGTGTTCCCGTTGGAAGATTTTTATGCATTTTTTTCCTATTTCCACGATAACTAAAAAAAAATGGCTCTCATCTTCTTCTGTAAAAGAAACCATGTTAACTAGCGCAAATAGGGAGGACGTAGCTCTGTAATGGGGAAACAGACAGCAATAAAAGCCTGACAGAGGTTCTAACCCTTCTCTATTCCATCCAACACAGGGAAAAAGGGGCTTTGCATACTTTTATCAGTATGTTAAGGTTACACTATTTTAAAGGCAAGACATTTTGTACCTTAACGCATTCCCTGCATTAGGATACAAAATGTCCCAGTAATTGTATCACCCCCTGCCCCCCTACCCCCTACCTCCCCCTGAGTCCTATCTCGATTCCTGCAGCAGCACTGAGCTTCGCTGTGTGCATCTATGGACACAAACAGGTTATACTTACCTGCTCTGTGCTCAGGCGTAAACCCACATGTGTGCCCCCTTAGCAAGTTGCTTACTATGGGGGCACACACAGAAGAGGGGGAGCAGAGAGTGCCAGCGAGGTACCCCAGAAGGGGAGGTTCGGGTCACTCTGGAATACTGTTGCACAGAGCAGGTAAGTATAACATGTTTATTATTTTTATAATAAAAAAGTTATAATTTACAATCGCTTTGAATTTAAATTACTTCAGGAAAGTGTAACTGAGACAGGACCTACCTGCTGAAATAAATGTTACTTGGAAAAGATTTGCTGTAGTTCACAATTTTTATACATTATTATGTGGCCAAATGCATACACACAGCGTCTCACAAAAGTGAGTACACCCCTCACCTTTTTGTAAATATTTTATTATATCTTTTCATTTGACAACACTGAAGAAATGACACTTTGCTACAAAGTAAAGTAGTGAGTGTACAGCTTGTATAACAGTGTAAATTTGCTGTCCCCTCAAAATAACACAACACACAGCCATTAATGTCTAAACCGCTGGCAACAAAAGTGAATACACCCCTAAGTGAAAATGTCCAAATTGGGCTCAATTAGGCATTTTCCCTCCCCCCGGTGTCATGTGACTCGTTAGTGTTACAGGTCTCAGGTGTGAATGGGGAGCAGGTGTGTTAAATGTGGTGTTATCGCTCTGACTCTCTTACTGGTCACTGGAAGTTCAACATGACACCTCATGGCAAAAAACTCTCTGAGGATCTAAAAAAAAGAACTGTTGCTCTACATATAGATGGCCTAGGCTATAAGAAGATTGCCAAGACACTGAAACTGAGCTGCAGCATGGTGGCCTCAGAACAGGCCTCACCATGGTTGACCAAAGAAGTTGAGTGCACAAGCTCAGCGTCATATCTAGAGGTTGTCTTTGGGAGATAGACGTATGAGTGCTGCCAGCATTGCTGCAGAGGTTGAAGGGGTGGGGGGTGAGCCTGTTAGTGCTCAGACCATACACCACACACTGCATCAAATTGGTCTGCATAGCTGTCGTCCTGGAAGGAAGCCTCTTCTTAAGATGATGCACAAGAAAGCCCGCAAACAGTTTGCTGAAGACAAGCAGACTAAGGACATGGATTACTGGAACCATGTCCTGTGGTCTGATGAGACCAAGATAAACTTATTTGGTTCAGATGGTATCAAGCGTGTGTGGCGGCAACCAGGTGAGGAGTACAAAGACAAGTGTGTCTTGCTTACAGTCAAGCATGGTGATGGGAGTGTCATGGTCTGGGGCTGCATGAGTGCTGCCGGCACTGGGGAGCTACAGTTCATTGAGGGAATCATGAATGCCAACATGTACTGTGACATACTGAAGCCGAGCATGATCCCCTCCCTTTGGAGACTGGGGCAGCAGGGCAGTATTCCAACATGATAATGACCCCAAACACGCCTCCAAGATGACCACTGCCTTGCTAAAGAAGCTGAGGGTAAAGGTGATGGACTGGCCAAGCATGTCTCCAGACCTAAACCCTATTGAGCATCTGTGGGGCATCCTCAAATGGAAGGTGGAGGAGCGTGAGGTCTCTGTGAAGTCATCCTGGAGGAGTGGAAGAGGACTCCAGTGGCAACCTGTGAAGCTCTGGTGAACATGCCCAAGAGGGTTAAGGCAGCGCTGAAAAATAATGGTGGCCACACAAAATATTGACACTTTAAGCCCAGTTTGGACATTTTCACTTAGGGGTGTACTCACTTTTGTTGCCAGCGGTTTAGACATTAATGACTATGTTGAGTTATTTTGAGGGGACAGCAAATTTACACTGTTATACAAGCTGTACACTCACTACTTTACATTGTAGCAAAGTGTCATTTCTTTAGTGTTGTCACATGAAAAGATATAATAAAATATTTACAAAAATGTGAGGGGTGTACTCACTTTTGAGAGATACTGTATATGCACACCCCTTTAATTGAATGAGCTTAGGTGTGTCAAATGAAGGGTACTGTTAATGCTACAACATACTGTAAAAATATCATTTAGGCAATTGTGCACTTCCAGGCTTGTGGCAACAGTTTTGTGGATTCCATGAATGTACCCCTGTGCACAAAGCCAGCTCTGTAACATGTGGCCTGCCCAGAGCCCTGACCTCAACCTTAGGCCATGTCCACCTCTCTCCATTCCTGATGCCGTGCATTTTTGCTTAAGTGCTCATTTTTTGTATTCTTTACATGCGTTTTCATGCGCCGTGCCTTTTTGTTGTTAAAGAGGAACTGCAGTCTGCTCACATAATTTGGAATTAATTCATCTTTGTCATTCTGAAGCTTCCCTCCAACCATTTTACATATTATTTTATAGATACTGTGATTCTATACTTGCCAAATATGCTGCAGAAATCTCCCTCCACTAAGTCTGGCTGCAGCCATTTTAACTGTGGGCAGCTGAAGCTGCTGCTTGTTCGCTTCCTGGATTTACACAGAGGCACACCTCCAGCTCTGCAACCCTGCAGCTGTCATTGGCCCTCTTGTGACTCACCCCCCCCTCCCTTCCTGGAAAACTCTCACGAGACCTAGAGAGAAAGCTGTGTATGATGTCACAAGCCTAGGCTAATGTCCAGACAAGAAACAGGAAGTGGGCTGTATAAGGTATTTACTGACAGAAAAAAAATGTTTTACTATCTAAAGTTAAGCCTAGGTTCACACTGACTGTGGGAATGAAATCGTGCGAGTTCAGCTGAACTTGCACGATTTCATTCCCGCATGTCAGTCCCGACTTCGGGGGGATTTCAGAGACATCTGTGCGGGTTTCTGCATAGATGTGAATGGATATCGCACCCCGAAATCGCCAAAAGTAGTACAAAAACTACTTTTGGGAATCGGTGCGGCGGCGCAAATGCGGCATCACAGTGATTCGGCATGGCAATGGCCGCCAATTTGGCATGCGATTTGACATGTCAAATCACATGCCAAATTGCATCAATGTGAACCAGGGCTAAAACAACAAGGGCAGAAGATTTAATAGATGGAAAGTTGCAAAAATGACTGAAGGTCCGCTTGACATCATAAGGAAATGTGCTTCCTGGTTTTCAGTGCAAGATGTTGAGGAAGCATGGCACAATTTACACCCGTTTGTAGTTTCTACAGCAACTGTATCTGTCTTCATGGCTGAGCACATAGCAGGAATCCTGGGAAGGTGCTTATAACCATAAGATGACAACCTGCCATGTGTTCACCCACTAAGTTGAAAATGCATGGAGAAAAGACACAAAAAAGCGCATGAAAATGCACAATATGTGCATTTTCTTGTGCTCCCATAAACATCTATGGGCCAGAATATGCAGGTAAATACATGTAAATTTGGACATGCCTCATTTTTTAATAACCTAGCACAGCAAGCAGATGTGAATGACCTCATTGGACTCAATGTATTTTCATGACATACATTTTTATGCACTGAAAGCTGTACTTAAAAATGCACAGGTGCATTTAAACCATGCTTTACTGGTCACTTTTGGTATGGATTGGAAAGTTGGTTGCAAGCCAAGTCTTTTCATCCAACATCATTATCCAACCTTTTGGATGAATAGGAACAAATTGCGTCTACTATCCAACATCTTGTGGAAAACCTTGGTTTGGTAGAGTGGCTGAAATGTGCAAACCTCCTATCAGGCTGGTTTTTAGCTTTACTGTGAATGTCAATAAATGGATATTTACCAGCAGATCTTCACCATGGTGCTGACTACTTATTCAAGCAGTATCTCATTGCATGGCATACAGAGGCTGTAATCTCAGCACCGGTGTTTCTCGATGACCAGGATTTGGTCAGGAGTTAGAGCGCTGCCGTAAAGTCCGCTTGTGTGTACGCGGCATCAGAAGCAGTGGTTTCATCAGTGCCTCGTTTGATGTATCGGTATATGTACTGCTTCCACCATCTAAGCCCTGAAAGTGTGATCTCTGTAAGGGCGAATTTACAGCTGGTAAATCGCAGAGCAGCTGGAGTGATTCACCATTCTGGCCGCTCTGCATTGCTGACTGTGGAAGGGGGCAGTGTGATGTGCGATGCAGCGATTCGCATGGCCACCTTTTTTTGTCTTTTATTTTAACAAATTTTGTGTGAAGTGTACAAAATGTACACTTACGCTGCCAAACGATGCAGTGTGATTCAGCCCGATGCGCTGCGATAAAATGCAGCATATCTGCGTTAGGCTGTGTTGCAATGTGAATGGTTGGTATACCACTCTAACATGTATACACCATCAGCACTGCCTCCTAATGTAGTGTCCCCCCTCTGTGTGTGATTTATAAAAAATAAATGCTATAAATACCTAATTTCAGAGCCGAGATCGCGATCACATGACCGGCCGTATCTTTCTTTGCCTCCTCTGACAGATGCAGCGGGAGGGGCCGAGATTCCTCTGCTGACGTCACTCGGGAGGGGAGGAGGAGAGAATTGGCCAGTCATGTGATTGCAATCTCTGCTCTGAAATTAGGTATTTACAGCATTTATATTTATAAATCACACGCAGAGGGGGACACTACAATAGGAGGCAGTGCTGATGGTGTATACATGTTAGTTATTCAAGCAGGGGGGGCGGCACTGTCACAAGCTGACAGCCAGGGAGGGAGGGGGGAGAGAGCACAGAGGAGATAGATAGCAGGCTGCGGATGATGGAAGCACGTTAGCTGACCATGATGTCAGCAGCTATGATATACCGTGGTCAGTTTACATAGGGGAGGGCAGAAACTGTCAGGATCAGCCAGGTTTTTTAGGTGTTACAGGGGGCCAAATGACACAGGACAAGCACTGTGCTGTATAAAATACTTTAACTACTTAAAGCGGAGGTTTGCTGAAAAAATTATATTAAAAGCCAGCAGCTACAAATACTGCAGCTACTGACTTTTAATATATGGACACTTACCTGTCCAGGGAGCCCGAGGTGTCGGCAGCCGAAGCCGATCCGTCCTTCGGCTCTCGGCTGCTGCCGCCGCCATCCTCGGTAAGGGAATAAGGAAGTGAAGCCGTGCAGCTTCACTTCCTGGATCCCTACTGCGCATGTGCGAGTCGCGCTGCACATCCTCTCATGTCCCTGCTGTATTCTGTGTCTCACAGAATACAGCGGGTGGAGGACGGGGTAGGCGGCGGAAGTCGTGTAGGTCACCGCAATCACCGCGGTGATCTATGCCAGGAAGTGGGATTAAATACCTGTATTAGACAGGTATCTGCTCCCTCCTCCCCCCTGAAAGGTGCCAAATGTGACACCTAAAGGGGGGGGGGGAGGAATCCAAAAAGTGGAAGTTCCATTTTTGGGTGTAACTCCACTTTAAGGATCGCGCCTATTTTTCAGACTCTGTGTTTGAAGTAATTGGTACAATAATTATTATTTGAGGGTGGTTACGGATTCCCTCTATTTATTGCACCTATGTATTAACGTGTCTATTCCCCTAGTTAGCTAGTCTATTAAAACTCTGATCACGTTACTGTTGATATCACTATAATACAAGGTTAGCTAGGAAACCAAGCACACTGCTTAATAAAAGAAAGTTATTCATTTCCCAAGAACGTAGTAAAACGTTAACATTAAAATATTAAAGAGAGATATTACAAAGCATAACACCAGAACATATAATACAAGAATATCAAAGATACTTATGACAATGCTTTCCTTGAGATTTTGTTTCTTCTAGCTGGGCTCAGATGACCAAGAGCTAGCTCTCTCACTTGTTCATTCCTTTATACTTCAATCATACACCATCCAGTGCGCTCCACAGGAGAATGATCGGACTGGGAGATTCTGTAGCCCATGCCGAGGCGGGGGAAAAGCCCAGGAGTGCCTTACACTCCTAGCCACTCATATATTACGCGGTATTTGACGGTAAAGAAAGACACGGTGGTTTCAGCAGACACCGGCATGGTACCACAGCGTGCAGCGCGGTCTACGCAGAGACAGCAAACAACAATGGAGGAGTCCATATTAGTAAACAAGACCGTGGGACGTATCCGAACGCAACTAGCGGAATCAGTGGAACTAAGTCCCCCTATATTACCACAGATGGTGACTGTCATGAACCCACAGGTATGCTCTCTGAATTCAGTTAAAGTACAAATATAGGAGCAGGGTAGAGAGCCAAATATTAGACAACTCATACAGGCTCTCCTCATTAAAGAAGATATACAGGTGCTGCTGGGCAACCTAATGTGGACTCTGAGAGATAAAATAGGAGAAGTGCGCTCTAAAGTAGAGGCAATAGATCACAGACTGCTCTGCTGTGGGACATTGGAAAGTACAGCCGACACACGCATAGACACAATGGAGAAAAAAATAAAAATGCAACATCAAAAGCTGATAACATTACAATTGCATGCTGAAGATTCAGAAAACAGAAACAGAAGGAACAATGTACGTATCAGGGGGATCTCAGAAACTATAATGACACCAGGTCTGAGAGAAATAGCAATCTCTATCTTTAACAAATATCTGGAGAATCCTCCAGATACTCATTATGAGGTGGACCGGGTGCATAGGAGTCCCTCAGTTCGTAACTCGGATCAGGCCGCTCCTAGGGATGTCCTATGCCGAGTTCATTTTTACAAGATAAAGGAGGACATAATGAGAGCAGCATGGCAGAAAGGGGCATTGGATTTTGATAAAGAGGAGATACAGGTTTATCCTGATTTATGTTGGCAGACAAAAACTAGGCGACGGATGCTGAGACCGTTACTGGAACATGTGCGAGAAAAGGGAGCGGCATATAGAAGGGGATACCCGATGTCCCTAATTATCAAAAAAGAGGAACACACTTTCAATCTATATGATCCTGACCAACTGCCTGAACTATTCACGTTTTTGGGCTCAGAAGCGTTTGAGGTTCCCAATTGGATAGACCTGTCAATAGATATGGAAAGAGGATATACACAGCAAAGGAAACAACAGGGGAAAAGGAGATATCAGTCGGAACATAATGTGTAATTAATTTGATTTATGAGTCGCAGAAGCTAAAGTGAGGTTATCTTGTTTTGCCTCTTCCTATCCTTTTTTTTTGTGACTGCTGTTTTTGTTTTTTTTGGGGGGGGGGATTAAGATCTTCTCTTCCGTGGAGAGCTGGAACTGAACGAATGTGAAGGGGTCTCGCCATTAAGGGGGAGGGGGGAGACTGGGGGAGAAGAATAACATATTTTTTTGGGGTCTTACAGCACATAATGTTTGGATTTAATTACATGTGTAATTACATGTGTATGTGGAGTGTGATTGAGGGATTGAAGTTGAAAATATGATTGTGCACTAGGGAACACAGAGGGGGGTATATACTTTAAATATGAAATATATGGAATATATAACAAGGGGGGGGGGGGGGGAATAATAACAATCTTTTTTTTTTTTTTTTTTTTTCATATGATATTGGATAGTGACATATACTGGGTTTAAAGTGGGTAGAGAATGATATTAATGTACTCACAGAATAAGGGTGCGGTAGCAAAGCGTGGAACACAGTTGGCGAGGGGATATCCCCCTTGATGTATATAAATATATGACAATAAGTACAATGGGTTAGGAATGTGTAGGGTTTGATAGTAATTATACTCACTGTATTGGGGGGGGGGGGGTAAGGGGGTTCTCCTTTTTTCTCTTTCTTTCTCTCCCCTTCCTCTCCCTCTCTCTCTCCCTCTCTCTCTGTCACTCTCCCTCTTTTTCCTCTCCTGGTGTTTTTTCTCTTTCAGTTCCTCATTGCGAGGGGGGGGGGGGGTGGTGATTGGGGTGGAGGAGATGGGGGGAGGGGGAGATGAGGGGCTAGATACTCTCGTAGGAGATGGAAAAAGGAAATAGATAGATGTATTGTTATTACCCTCTCTAGAAACAGAGTTGGGGTCAAAGTAGAGTAGCTCTCTAAGTAGGAGGGTAGACATGAAAGGATAGGATTATATATTGTAGTTGTTATGTTAAGGGTAGGATGCTAAAAGACAACATTGAGACGGAAGAATAAAGATCTGTGATTGGTGAAGAGAAAACTTTGTTAAAGGGTGTTTGAGAAATAAGTTGATAGTTATATGATCCTGTTTATGGTATATATATTGACTGCTGACGATATTACAGCTCAGATTCCTGCCTGCTTGACAACATCCCCCATAATAAACGTCTCTCCTCCGGGTGGAGGAAAAGTCCTTATTGTAAAAGGAATTATAGGTCAGCAAAAGGTCACACTAGTAAATATATATCTACTAAATGAACATCAGGTCACTTTTCTAAAGACCTATCTTCAGGTGGTTCATCAACATAGGGAGGGAATCTTAGTGATGGGTGGAGATTTACCACTGGTTCTAAGGAAATTCCGGGAGGAAAATACCAATCTGATACTGGTCACTCCCTTCTGGCCAAAAAGGCCCTGGTTTGCAACACTACTAAACCTGGCCACAGAACCTCCATGGAAGCTGCCGCCCAGAAAGAACCTGCTAACGCAGGGGTCGGTGAACCATTCGGAAGCAGACCGACTACATCTAACCGCTTGGTTTCTGAGGAAGACCTCTTGAAAGCCAAGGGACTGACCCTACTTTCCAGTAGAAAAGAAGTAACTAGGGCCATATACCTGAAAGTTTGGGAAAAAAATTAAATTCCTGGTGGACTTCTAAGGGCCTCCAGGTCACAAAAATTTCTCCATGATGGAATGGAGAAGGGGCTGGTAGCCAGCACCCT
The DNA here is from genome assembly GCA_037952925.1 of Lithobates clamitans. NCBI lineage: Eukaryota > Metazoa > Chordata > Amphibia > Anura > Ranidae > Lithobates > Lithobates clamitans. The sequence continues at coordinate 512,442 of JBBGZY010002013.1, forward strand.
GAAAACCCAGGTGGTGGCTCTATCAGTTTCTTTTAGATGACTCTATCCAGAGAAGTCTTAATTTCAAGATTTTTTAGGGCACTTGCATGAAATAGGCCAGTAGCCCTCAAAGTTTTTCCCAGTTGGGATCAGTCTGCCGTTTTACAGGAAGCATCCTAACAGAACTTAGTTTTTCTGGTAGCCATCACATTGGCAAGAAAAGTCAGTGAGCTTCAGGCCCTGGCAGTCAAAGAACCTTTTCTGAAGGTCTTTTCAGACAGAGTGATCCTTCAAACAGACCGAGCGTTCCTACCCAAGGTTTCTTTGACCTTTCATTGCTCACAGGAAATAGTCCTGCCCACTTCCTCTTCAGCTCCTGCCAATCCAGGAGAAGAAGCTTTTCACACACTGGACGTGAGGAGATGTTTGTTCCATTTTCTAACAGTCACTAAAGAATTCAGAAGGACAAACACTCTCTTTGTGATATTCTCAGGCTCACGTAAAGGGGAGAAAGCTTCCAAAAGCATGCTGGGCAGATGGCTTCGATTGGCAATCACAGAGGCCTACAAGGCCTAATGGGAAATACCCCCTTCAGGTATTGCCGCTCATTCTACGAGATCAACTGCAATTTCCTGGGCCGAAAGGGCCGGTTCTACGCCTGAACAAATTTTCCAGGATGCAACTTGGTCCAACTACTCTACAATTCTCCGACATTATAGCTTGGACTTACTATCCGCCGCAGATCAAGCCTTTAGCAGGAAGGTACTGCAGGCAGTAGTTTTACCCTAGGGTAAGTTTCTTAGTTATCCTCTCCAAGGTTGTCCTGAAAGGCGATTTGAGAAAGACTTAGTTAGACTTAAGGCTGACGGTATTTCTAAGAGCCTTTCAGGACAACTGCTTCTTCCCTCCCTTGTTTATCTTAGAAGTGGTTTTAAGTGTCTATCATGGTTGTTTGGTGGTTTTATGTGCTTTGTTTTCCAGTATGTCAGAGACCACACAATAACTGAAGCCATGGTGGAAGAGGAGGGATCTAAGGGCTGCATGTGTTTTTTCCTGGAAAATGGGCGGAGCTGCGCTCTCTCCAAGGTTGTCCTGAAAGGCTCTTAGAAATACCGTCACGGTAAGTCTAACTCATGCCGCGTACACACGAGCGGACTTTACGGCAGACTTTGCCCGGCGGACAGGATTTCGTCAGACAATTCAATCGTGTGTGGGCTCCAGCGGATTTTGTTTTCTCAAAAGTTGGACGGGCTTAGATTTGAAACATGTTTCAAATCTATCCGACTGACTCGAGTCCGGTCAAAAAGTCCGCTCGTCTGTATGCTAGTTCGACGGACAAAAAGCCATGCTAGGGCAGCTATTGGCTGCTGGCTATGAACTTCCTTATTTTAGTCCGGTCGTACGTCATCAAGTACGAATTCGACAGACTTTGGTTGATTGTGTGTAGGCAAGTCTGTTCATTCAGAAAGTCCGTCGTAAAGTCCGTTGTAAAGTCCGCTCGTGTGTACGCGGCATAAGTCTTTTTTTCAGACACCCTAGAGAATAAAATGGCGGTCGTTGCAATACTTTATGCCACACCGTATTTGCGCAGTGGTCTCACAAGCTCAATTTTTTGGGGAAAAAATACACTTTTTTTAATTAAAAAATAAGAAAACAGTAAAGTTAGCCCAATTTTTTTAAATGTTGTGAACGATAATTTTACGCTGAGTAAATTGATACCCAACATGTCATGCTTCAAAATTGTGCCCGCTCGTGAAATGGTGACTTTTACCCTTAAAAATCTCCATAGGCGACGTTTAAAATTTCTACGAGTAACCAGTTTTGAGTTACAGAGGAGGTCCAATGCTAGAATTATTGCTCTCGCTCAAACGATCGTGACGATACCGCACGTGTGGTTTGAACACCGTTTTCATATGTGGGCGCGACTTACGTATGCGTTCGCTTCTGCGCATGAGCACGGCGGGCTGGGGGGATTTAAACTTTTTTCTTATTTATTTTACTGTTTTATTTTTACACTGTTCTTTTTTTAAAAAAAAAGGGTCACTTTTATTCCTATTACAAGGAATGTAAACATCCCTTATAATAGAAAAGAAAGCATGACAGGACCTCTTAAATGTGAGATCTGGGGTCAAAAAGACCTCAGGTCTCATATTTACACAAAGGGTACTTTCACACTGGGGCGTTGGGGGTGTCGGCGGTAAGTGGCCCAAAAAAGGGTTAGAAGCGCCAGCAATTACAGAGATCATACTTTTCCTATAGTTCTTGACCAGGTTTGCACACACTGCAGCAGGGATTTTGGCCCACTCCTCCATACAGACTTTTTCCAAATCCTTCAGGTTTCGGGGCTGTCGCTGGGCAATACGGACTTTCAGCTCCCTCCAAAGATTTTCTATTGGGTTCAGGTCTGGAGACTGGCTAGGCCACTCCAGGACCTTGAGATGCTTCTTACGGAGCTACTCCTTAGTTGCCTTGGCTGTTTGTTTCGGGTTGTTGTCATGCTGGAAGACCCAGCCACGACCCATCTTCAATGCTCTTACTGAGGGAAGGAGGTTGTTGGCCAAGATCTCACGATACATGGCCCCATCCATCCTCCCCTCAATACGGTGCAGTCATCCTGTCCCCTTTGCAGAAAAGCAGCCCCAAAGAATGATGTTTCCACCTCAATGCTCCACGGTTGGGATGGTGTTCTTGGGGTTGTACTCATCCTTCTTCCTCCAAACACGGTTAGTGGAGTCTAGACCAAAAAAGCTCTATTTTTGTCTCATCAGACCACAAGACCTTTTCCCATTTCTCCTCTGGATCATCCAGATGGTCATTGGCAAACTTCAGACGGGCCTGGACATGCGCTGGCCTGAGCAGGGGGACCTTGCGTGCGCTGCAGGATTTTAATCAATGACGGCAAAGTGTGTTACTAATGGTTTTCTTTGAGACTGTGGTCCCAGCTCTCTTCAAGTCATTCACCAGGTCTTGCCGTGTAGTTCTGGGCTGATCCCTGCTGATCTTGCATGGAGCCCCAGACCGAGGGAGATTGACCGTCATCTTGAACTTCTTCCATTTTCTGATAATTGCACCAACAGTTGTTGCCTTCTCACCAAGCTGCTTGTCTATTGTCATGTAGCCCATCCCAGCCTTGTGCAGGTCTACAATTTTATCACTGATGTCCTTACACAGCTCTCTGGTCTTGGCCATTGTGGAGAGGTTGGAGTCTGTTTGATTGAGTGTTTGGACAAGTGTATTTTATACAGGTAATGAGTTCAAACAGGTGCAGTTAATACAGGTAATGATTGGAGAAGAGGAGGGTTCTTAAAGAAAAAATAACAGGTCTGTGAGAGCTTGAATTCTTACTGGTTGGTAGGTGATCAAATACAATAAATGAATGAATGAATGATGCAATAAATTGACCATTCACAAATTGAAGCCAAATGCATCAGGAACTACAGAGTAGAAAAGAGAAGAGAAGGCGCCTCTAAGTATAGCAATATGGTTAAATTTTATGAAGGTACAACATTTAGCAACACACATGCCTGATGATTGAAAAAGGCACATCTAAGTATGCAGACATCCGGGTTAAAGCTGTCCACATAGACCGTCCTCCCCACCGTCAGCTCTCACCAATGTCAGTCTGCAATCATGACCCGGAAGACTACCCTGCAGTAGAGTGATCTGAGAGCGAGGCTTGAACTGCTCGTGGAGCGCAGTGTGGAAGAGATGATGTCGATGGCGGAGCGGAGGATGGTCTATGTGAAAATCTTTACCCCGGATGCCTGCATACTTAGATAAGCCAGTTTTAATCATCAACCATGTAAATTGCTAAATGCTGTACCTTCATTAAATGTAACCATATTGCTACACTTAGAGGCGCCTCTCTTCTCTTTTATACTCAGTTGTGACATGACGCTACTTGTATATCAAGTCAAAATTAAAAATGTTGCTTGTCTTGCAAAACACTCTCAAACCAAGTTACTCTCAAACCAAGGTTTTACTGTACTGGGCTGGACCCCCTTTTGCCTTCAAAACTGTCTTAATTCTTTATGGCATAGATTCTACAAGGTGTTGGAAACCCTCCTCAAAGTTTTTGGTCCATATTGATATAATAGCAGATTTGTTGGCTGCACATACATGATGCGAATCTCCCGTTCCACCACATCCCAAAGGTGCTCTATTGGATTGAGATCTGGTGACTGTGGAGGCCGTTGAAGTACAGTGACCCCATTTTCATGTTCAAGAAACCAGTGGTGAGATGATTTGATCTTTGTGACATGGTTCATTATCCTGCTGGAAGGAGCCATCAGAAGATGGGTACACTGTACAAAACAAAACAAAACAAAACAAAACAGTACTTCCCGGTACTAGTGGAACTTTAAAGGCAAACAAGGCAGAGTCAGATATATAGAAAAAATATACAATTTTATTATGAAGATAGTTTAAAAAATCGGTGCATACATCACCAAATAAAAACATTGATATAAGAACAGCTGTGTAATGACTGATTGATTCTCTAGAGTGTTCCTAGAGGCCCAACGCATTTTGGGACCAATAGCGTCCCTTCATCAGGGTTGTTAATATATAAGGATCACAATATTCTACAAGAAAAACAGCATATTAGGCACAAAAATGTAACAAAGCAATATGTACATTAATCGTTGTACATCACCAGAATGAGATTAGATGTAGGTATAGCGTACCGATAAGGACAGCCAATGGGATTGCAGGGGTTGCATCTCTATTGTGGAATTTTCTAAAGTGATAAGATAAGCTTATCTTATCACTTTAGAAAATTCTACAATAGAGATCCATCAAAACTTATTTTTTGCAGCATTGATAGGGTGGAGAAACATTGGAGGGGCACCAATCTTAAACAAGCCATCTCCCAAAATGAAACTCAATGGATTTATCAATTACAGTCCTTAATGCCTAAAGGGTTAAATTTGGACCTAGATATTAATTGTTTTATTAGTAATTTTTAATATATATAATTTTTTTACTTTTATTTTTATTTTATTTTTTAATTATATTTATTTTTATTTTTATTTTTGTTTTTATTTTTATTTTTGTTTTAATTTTTTTAATTTTTATTTTCATTTTTATTTATATTTTTATTATTTTTATCTTTATTTTATTTTATATTTATATTTTCATTTCTTATTTTTCATTTATACAATTTTCTTTTGTTATTATAATTCTTTTTCTTTTAATTTCTTTCATCCTATAAATTTTGTATTAATGTTTGCTAGTCCAGGAATTCCACCTCTGTATCATCCCCATTATTTATTTATTTATATACATACTTTTTATTTATATATATTTTTTTCTCATATGGAGTATAAGGTTATTGTTATAATGGTTAACACTGTTTAACACACCGGATTTGTTTTTATGTAATACTGTATTCTTACCACAAGATGGCCTTTGGTCACTCCATGATAATCCAGGAAGTAGGATACTGGTATTTACTTTTGTTTATAAAGACTATAGCACTTTCTGTACCGCTGACCACTTCTGGTCGCGGCAAATACGTCACTTCCGGTTCCTGCGGAAACTGGAAGTGAAGCCAATTTGATACTGCGACATCAGCGAGAGTAGTGGGAGTCGTTGGGTGTAGTAGGAGGTACTTAAGGTATATAAGACAGCCAATCACAGACTCCATAAGCTTCTGATGATGTCCAGTGGGAGGGGCGAAACATGTCAAGCTGAGGATTATCTGTGAAGGCTGTTTGGATGCCAAGATGGCAATTTTTGCACATTTTAAAAACATTGATGTAAGTGTAATGATTTTAAACCTTTTAAATAAACCTTGCAGTATTACACTATATCCTCTCTTTCTTCACTTGTCCGAACTTTACCTCTTCAATCGCCTATGACTGAGTAAAGTATGCTGGACCCATAACAAGCGGTGGAGGGGAGAAGGTTTCCATTCTCTGAGGTACAACCAACTTATATATCCGCTGGACAGAAGACACGATCTTTATACACACAGGCCTATTTTTCATCTCTATTTGGTGAGTGGGGACCCAGGAGGGGAACACAGGAAGTCACCAAGATTACACCAATGTGTCACCAATCCCGTACTTCACAATAGATGAACTTTATTGATTGCACTTTACTTTGAATTACATTGTATGAATTTATTTGATATAGGTAGATGCAATTTATGTTTTAGAGAGGCAGCGCTGAGTATTAATTTCTTTTGGTCAATTTTTTGGGGTACTTACCTCACACTATAGCTGCAGCCTCATTGTATATATACATTGTATGTGTGTGTGTGTGTGTGTGTGTGTGTGTGTAAACATATACACACACATACATTTTGGATTCACTGAAAAAAAAAAATATTTTTCATTTTCATTTTGCTTGATTTTTTATTTCTACACATATTTTTATTTGTAATTTTTCACTTATTAACAACTTACTCCACAGCGCGGGTTTATTCTTACTATTTATACTCTACTATACCAATAAAGATCTGTTGTTCGAAAACAAAATAAGTGTAGCGCTAATATAAGAATAAATAAGATGGCCTAAGGAGATCATTGCATCATCAAAACAAACTCAAACCAATTTATTTAAAAAAGGAAATACACTCACATGAAAAATGGATAAAACAGCGCTGTGTGGATAAAATGGCAGCAGTGGGGTCCTACCCGACGCGTCCAAGGAGTCCAAGGAGACACGTTTCGTCTCCTTGGACGCGTCGGGCAGGACCCCACTGCTGCCATTTTATCCACACAGCGCTGTTTTATCCATTTTTCATGTGAGTGTATTTCCTTTTTTAAATAAATTGGTACACATTTTATACGGAGTTACACTATGTGGCCTTCCTTTGTTTTTTCCCATTTGCTATAATCTTCCTCCACTGTGGGCATCACCCCTGAGGGACATACTGATTCACAGACCATCCCAGGTTTTTCCTACAGCCTCTACAGAAGTCCATCAGCCGTTTATTATTCAAGCCTGTTTGACCCAATCGAGCGTACATTCTTTTGGGTGCAAACGTTCCGGTAAGCCTTACCATTGTTGGTGGTGGTGTTCCGTTCATCACAGATGTCATGTGCACATTAATACACCTATGAAGTCATATTTGTATTGAGGACTGTCACTAACTCATAGGAGTCACATATCCACTGAGGACTTTCATTCTGTTGGATGCACCTTTTCTGTTGAAAATTTTTTTGAGTTTGTTTTGATGATGTAATGGTCTCCTTAGGCCATCTTATTTATTCTTATATTAGCGCTACCAGGGGAGTTGCTAGGTCTGCAAAAGATCTGGGGCTAGAGCCCATAGCCCATAATAAAGTGGTTCAACTCACCATACTGCAGAATCAGTGGGAGCCCCGAGCATGTCACTTGCCACATCTCCTGCCACCAGATGCAGCGAGTCACTTGCCACCATCGCCTGTCACCAGATGAAGCAATTTACTTGCCACTGTCACCTGCCACCAGATGTGGATTTTCACTTGCTACTTTCACCTGGCAGCAGATGTGAATTGTCACTTGCCACGTCACCTTCCACCATTTGCAGATTGTCACTTGCCACATCTCTTGCCACCATTTGCAGATTGTCACTTGCCACATCACCTGCCACCATTTGCATGTAGCACCCGCTACCAGAAGGTAGGTGCTAGTAAGGTTTGTTTTACTAGGTTTATTCAGCACAGGCAAATTTAGGCAGGCTTATGCTGCGCGCTAGGCCTGTCTGTTTTGATTCTGGGGCTGGGAGTGGTTAGAGTAGCAGTGGGTGTGACCACCTGGCTCCAGTTCTGAGGCGCCTCCCCTGCTTCCAGGGAGAATGTTCTGGAAGAGGAGGCTGGGCCTAGAGCTGGAGTGGCAGGCAGCACATGTGGGAGCTCTGACCAATCCCTAACTGACATTGGCAGGGGGCGGGCCTCCTATATAGGCTGAGGTCACATGCTGCTGAGGAGGAGTAGTCGACTGAGTGACATAAGGAATGTAGCGCTAGATAGCCGAAGGATCACACCCCCATCTGGGGGGATGTGGGATCGCAGGAGGAGGCCCGGGGAGAACTGTGAGGGAACATTGCCTTTACACAGTCACTGGCAATGTCTCTGTCGCCACATGGTCAGAGCAGAGAGGGCAGGAGCAGAGAGGGCAACAGAAGCTGTCAGAACGCATGGTCCGGGAAAGTTCCTCATCATGGGTTGGAAGGCTGGAAGGTCGGTGAGTGTTACCACAGTGGATGGCTGGAGGTGCCAGGGATTCTGTAAGGGAATTTTGCTTCTACACGGTCACTAGCAGAGTCTTTAAATTCAATAATCTTTATTAAACTTTTCCTCGTTACATACAGAGGTAAAATATAAGAATACAGTATATATTTTTTCCAAACACTTATAAGCATCAGTCCATCATCACCGATTGCACAGAAACACTTTACCCCCCCCCCTCCACCCCCCCCCACTCCTTCCCGCCCCTCCCCTTATAATGAGCTATATTGAAAGGTTGCCTGACCTCTAACTATTACTAGTGTCTCATCAGCTGTTGAGTCTTATGGCATTGAGTCTTCCTTACCACGAAACCGTGTTGACAAATAGTCCCACATTTTTTTTTTTTCGAGATTTCAGCAATTAATTCAGGTCAGGGGGTTACGCCCAACCAATGTAGCCAGGGGCTCCAGATTTTTAAAAATTTTTGATAACTATGTCTCCTAATATAAACTGTTTTTTCTGCCCAAACTAGCTTGTCCACTGTCCTGATCCAGTCTTCTATAGTTGGGGGTATATTGGATAGCCAAGACTGTGCTATTAATTTCCTGGCTTGGTAAAGGCACCTACCTATGGCAATTTGCTTATTATTACTCCCCCCGTTTTCTCCCAGCAGCCCGAGGATACACTCCCTGGCCTCCTGCTTCAGCTTTGTTTTAAACCTGACTTCCACCGTTCTAATTACCTCTGACCAGTATCTCGTCAACCTTGGGCATCTCCATACCATATGAATTAGGTCGCCAGTGTCCAAACATCTAGGACATTTATCGTCCGGTCTTCGACCAAAGCTAAACAGTCTCTTGGGAGTGTAGTAAACCCTATGTATGAGAAATAGGTGCGATACCTGTTGCGATGGAGATGTCGATATTAATGGGCTGGCCTTCAAAATTCCCTTCCACTGACTGTCCGTTATCTCTCCAACCTCCCCCGCCCATTTCTCCTTAATATCCAGGGTCATACTCAGATTAAGTAGCCTTTCGGAGATTTGACCATTTATTAATGCTATCAGACCCTTGGTGGTATTTGCCCCTATGATTCTATTTAAAAGAGGTATATTGCTCCATTCTAATGGGGATTTACTGAATTGACAGTTAAGTGCATGCCTGATCTGCAGGTATGTATAAAAAGTGTTGTTTGGGATCCCATATTCCCCACTTAGTTCAGAGAAAGATTTCAAATTTTTGCCCTCGTATAACTGTACCAATCTGCTTATTCCGTGGCGAACCCATGTCCAGTTTTTTTCCACTGTAATCAACTCCCTCAGTTCCCTATTATTCCATATAGGCGAGAATTCCGTATGGCCTTCATATCCCATAATCCTCTTAGTAGCCCGCCATACTTTAAAGATCAATTTATGTGTTGGAGACCCCTCCTGAAATGTCCCCGCCTCTAATGCCTCTGCCAAAGACCCATATGGGGAATCATAGAGCATAACTTTCGCGTTGGGGTTCCCCAGGGCCTGACATTCACAGCCTCCCAGTTGTTGTAGTTGTGCCGCCAGGAAATAACTATAGGGATGTGGCACTGCCAGTCCCCCTTCCCCAACCGGGCGCTGGAGTGTTTGCAATTTGATTCTTGCCTGCCCTTTCTTCCATATTAGTTCTCTAAATAGGGTTTCTATTTTTTTGAACCAACTCTTCCCAATCCAAACTGGGGAGTTGTGGAGTACATATAATAATTGTGGCAACCAGACCATCTTAATCAGATTGACTCTGCCTGCCAGGGATAAAGGGAGCCGACACCAAACCGCGCTTTTTCTTCTGAATTTTTCCAGCAGCAGGACTAGATTATCCACTATGTATTGTGCCGGGTCAGATGAAATAATTATGCCCAGGTAACGCATCCTCTCCGCTACCCTCAACCTCGACATACCTCCCCCTTGGATGTTATACGTTGAGTCTAATGGGAGCAACGTTGATTTCTCCCAGTTGACCACCAGGCCTGAAGATTTCCCAAATCTTTCCACTAGTTGTATTGCCTTTTCGAGGGATGGCCCTGTGTCCCCAAGAAAAATCAGCACGTCGTCAGCATAAAGTGCCACTTTTTCCCGCCTAATTCTCTCCCCAAATCCCTGTATACCAGACGAGTGTCTTATCGCCTCTGCCAGCGGCTCCATCGCTAGAGCAAATAGCAGAGGCGAGAGAGGACACCCCTGCCTCGTCCCTCTCTCCAGGGAGAACCACTCCGTATATTCTCTATTAATTTTTAACCTAGCTTTTGGATGACAGTACAGGGTCTTAACCCATTCGATAAATTTAGGACCAAACCCAAACTTCTCCAGTACCCACCAGAGGTATCCCCACTCCAGGCTATCAAACGCCTTGGCAATATCCAAGGCGAGGACCGCTCTGGAGCCTCCCACCTCCGCCGGTGACTGGAGGTTCAGGTAGGCCCTCCTGATATTAATACTAGTGGCTCTATTGGGGATAAACCCTGACTGATCCGGGTGCACCAGTTCTGATATGTATTTTTTTAGCCTGGTAGCCATTACCTTTGCCAATATTTTTATATCAGAACATAGTAGAGATATGGGTCTGTATGATGCTGCCTCAAGATGGTCTTTTCCCTCTTTCCTTATCAGGACTATATTGGTTTCAGTCATTGAAGGGGGCAAGGTACCATCCGTCGTCGCCCAGTTCAATGTCTTCAATAGTTCTAGAAGTAAAGCCTCTCCAAAATACTTAAAGATTTCCACAGGCAGCCCATCCGGGCCTGGAGCTTTCTGGTTCGGCATATCTGATACTGCTTGCTGTACTTCCTCTAGAGTTATAGGGGAGTCCAGACTAATCCTATCACTTTCAGAGAGACGTGGCAGATTAATACCCTCCGAAAAATTCTCTATCTCTTCTACTACCAGTTGCTGTTGCGATTTATATAGATTACTATAATATTCAAAAAAAACCTTTTTAACCGTGGGGGAGTCTGACGAGATTACCCCCCCAGGGGACCGAATCGCTGCGATCGTTGAGGAGGGTGAATTAGCATCCGCTATTAATGCCAGTGTACGGCCCACTCTTTCACCCTCCCCAAAATACCTCTGCCTCTGGAATAGTCTCTTATTTTCCGCGTTCTTAAGTATATCCATCTTATATTCCTGCTGCTTATTTACCCATAACTCCTGTTTTTCTGGGCTTGGGTCCGCCACGTATTGTTTTTCTAGATTTAATAACTCTTTTCTAATCTGATTACCCTTATCTCTTGATTGTCGCTTAACCCGTGATATATGCTGTAAAAGGATACCTCTCAAAAACGCTTTTAAAGAGTCCCAGACCAACCCCTGCGACGCCGACCCTGAATTGAATTCCACAAAGTCTTTTATTTTTACAGATATTTCTTCTTTTTTTCCTATGATCTCCAACCATATGGAGTTCAATGCCCATGTTCTCTCCTTGGGTCCATTACAGATGTTTATCGTCAGCGTCAGAGGAGAATGGTCTGACACCCCTCTCGGCATATACTCTATTTTTCCTAAAAGGGGAAGTACCCCCCTGTTTCCCACTGCCATATCTATACGGGAGAGAGTGTGGTGCGACTCCGAAAAGCAGGAGTACTGCCTCTCCTCTGGATTGCAAATTCTCCAGAGATCGCACCACCCAATCTCTTCAAACAGCTGGCTAAGCCGCCCCTCAGTTGCCCTATCCCCCCTTGCTCTTGGAGGGAACCTGTCAAGTTTACCGTTAAGGACCATATTGAAGTCGCCCACCACTATGAGTGGGACGTCCCCCTTGTCCTCAACATATTCCAGGAGATGATATAATATCCCCATTTTAAAAGGAGGGGGGATATACACATTAGCTATAACAAAGGATTTTCCCTCAATTGTGCAGAATAAGAAGACATAACAACCCAACGGGTCTATCCTAGCATCCCTACAGGAGAACACTACACCCTTCTTAACCAGTACACCCACTCCTCTTGAGTAGGAGGTGTGCACTGAGTGGAATTGTGCTTGGAATTTTTTATTCTGGATTAAAGATTTAGACTCGTTGGTGAGGTGTGTCTCCTGTAAGCATACCAGATCCGTACCCAAAAATTCCAGCTCTGAGAATACCGCAGCTCTCTTGATGGGGTCGCTCATACCCCGAATATTCCATGAAGTTATTCTTACCATCCTAGCCTTCCTTTAACTTATGAACATACATACTAGTAAATACCATCTACATACAAATATATAAAAATATAAAAACTCTGTTGGTCAAAAGAAAAAAAAAAAAAAAAAAAAAAAAAAAAGAAAAAAAGAAGGAGGACAAAAAAAAAAACAAAAACAAGAAAAGAGCCGGGAGAAAAAGAGAAACCCCCTCAAGAACATAAACCCTCTATACTGATAAATATTAAAACTTTCTTTACTTATCCCCACCTGTGTCATATATATATATGTGACTCGGATAGAACATTTCCCATCCTTTTTAATCTAACTAAGTTTATCTTTACTAAGTTTAAATTGCAAATAAATGTGACGGCAATCTATGCAACAACTTTATCTTTACCATGTGTGCCATTAATGCTATTACAAAACAACCCCTCAGTTTTACTTGTGGCTTACGTATTTCCCTACCCTTGTGCCCTCCCTTCCCCCTCCCCCCCTGCCTTGTTTTAAGTAATCCCTTTTGCTCCCTTCCTTGCCTAACTCGGCGTGCCCTGGGGGCCTTCCTTGTGACCACTCTTCTCCCCTCTTCCCCCCTCATCCACCCCCCCTCTCCCCATACTCCCCCCTCCTCCCCCCTCCCCCCCAATAGCCCCATTAACCCAAGGCTTACAAAAAACCCCATCAACACTCTAAACAATACTTTCAACCCACACATCATCCACCCGTCCCTCCCCCTCCCAGCCCCCGATGCTGCAAAAACAAAGCAACACAACAAAAAAAAAAAAAAATTTGGATCTGTCCATGTATAATTTCAGCTTCAAAGGTTCTTTTTGTTCTCTTCTAGCCAGTCCGTGACTCCTTTGACAGTTTAAAAAAAAACGGGTACTTCCTAGGGCCTCTATACGCAGCCGTGCAGGATATAGTAGTGCATATGGAATATTGTGCTTCCGTAATGTGCGCTTCATATCCAAAAAACCTGCTCTCCTCCTTTGTAGATCTGGGGAATAATCTGGGTATATCGCAATTTTAGCTCCATTAAAAACAATGTCTCCTTTTTCTCTGGACCTTTGCATTAAATTCAGCTTATCTTTATAACAAAAAAATCTCAGTATCATTGATCTCGGGCGATCTCCTGAATATGTAGATCTGGACGGCACTCTATGGGCTCGCTCAATAGCGAAAAACTGTGAGTACGCCTCAGCCCCAAACACCTCCTTAAGCCACTTTTCCATAAATTCTTCAGGTCGGGGAGACCCATCACTCTTACGTTCTGTCTTCGGGACCTGTTCTCCCATTCGTCCATCTTAAGGCTGTTGGCGTCCAGTTGTGCTTGCATTTTTTTAAGCTCATGCCGCATTGGGGTTACGGTATCTTCTAGTTGGCTAACCCTTTCCTCCACCATTTTAACTCTCTCCACTGTTTTCTGAAGCTCTTGTTTAATACCACTAAACTCTTCACCTAAAGCTTTCAGCTCTTCCCACATCCCACTTATCGAGCTCCTGCATGCATTTACAGCACATAGTATCTCTTTGAGGGAGGATTCTTGGTCAGGGGTTATGACTGTGCTAGGACTGCTATCCCCTACTATTCCAGGCTGCTCCCTCTCTGGGCTTTTTTTGTTCGTTGCTCTTGTGCTGGCTAGCTGGTTATCAGGCCCCTTTCCCAGGCTCCTTCTATCCCCCGGACCCCAGATAAGGACTTTCCCGCAGTCAGCTGGTTATTTTTGCTGGTTATTTTTGGCTGGGGACTGCGTAGCGCTATGTGCAAATTTTTCCAGCTTTGCCGCAGCTGTTAGTGCGGCTGCATTTTGAGACCCCTTCTCCTTTTCTTTGGCTGCCCGGGTAGCTTGAACAGGCATATTTTCTTGGGGCTGCTGTAGTTGATCTTCCCCCTTTCTCTTAGTCATAGCCAGCTATAATACTTCAAGCACTCTTAGCCTTAGCCTCCCAGTCCACACAGTGTAATCAGTGTAATCAAGCAGTCCAGCAATCAATCCTTCCACACTTTAGCAAGACACTCTGTATATTAACAAAAGCCGGATCCCAGGCTCCCTGCTTAAGTCCACAGTCTCTGTCACATATACTTATGAAAGCAGACTCTTTACCTCTCTCCCTTTGACATCTAGGGAATCTGCAGGGCTTCAGCAGAGCTTTTTGAAGTAGTATCCGCCTCCACGACCTTTCATTGTGTTAGCAGAGTGTCACAGAGCAGCCCAGCACAGCCTCAAGCGCAGCAGCGGCGTTCGTTCCCAGGTCTCTGCCCCGCTCAGCTGGTCTTCCCAGTCTCCTCTCCTGCCGCCGAGCGTCGTACCGGCCTCCCACTGCTACTGCGTGGCGTCGCTAAGCAACCCAGCGCCGCCACAGACACATTGACAATAACTCCCAGGAGTCCGCTTGACACAGCGCACGGCGGGGAGAGCTAACAGCTGATCCTCCCAGCCTTATCTCCTCCTTCTCTCCTCTCTCCCCGATCAGCCAGGGCACCGTCCCTCAAACTTCAGATAGTGGTAGCCTCAGGGCATCAAAGGCAGGATCCCGGAGCTCATAGGACTATCACACGGCTGGGCAGACCCATACAAGCAACAGCGCTAGTGCAGCATCAGGGACGGGGCTGGGAGAGAGCTCTCGCTCACTGCTCACACCTGCATCCGGTGCACTAGCAGAGTCTTCATCATGCACAGGGTGGATGGTGAAGAGCCCTGGTTTAGAGAGGAGACTGTGGGGATGTGTGTCAAATCAGTGTGGCCGGGGATTTGCAAGTTGGACTGGCTGGGAGCAGTAGTCCATTTCCTAGAACATAGACTTTAACCTACTAGGCCTCCAGGGAGAGGTTCTGCAGGCCTCAGGCCTAGTAGCAGCAAGTCACCAGAGCCAGTAGAGGGGCTTATTCAGAGTGAGTTCAGAGTGAGTTCTTCATACCCATTAGAAGAGGATTGTTACACCCTAATGTAATTAAAAGTTGTGCAGGAGGAAACCAAGAGTGCAAGGAGAAGCGAGTTTGGACAGGTTGTGAAGAGAACTAAGATCATTACTTTTACACGGTCAAAAGTGATGTTTCTGCCCCTCACATGGTGATGGATGGAGAACCCTTAGTAACAGCAGTCTGCATGGAGATGCAGGGAGCAATAGTCTGCATAGGAGATGCAGAGGGAGTAACAGTCTGCAGGGAGCTGCAGGAGAAGATTTCTACTTAGTTACGTGTGCACATTCCATCTTCAGGCTCTAAACAGATCAAAGTATACTGAAACTGTAAATATGATGGCAATGATTTATCCTATGGGCATCCTATATCCCGATCCCAATCCAAGTTGTCACTTGCCAACTGATGTGGATTGTCACTTGCCATGCCAGCCAGTGCCACTAAATGTGCAGTGAAAGATGATGTCATCTCTCTGCTGCTCGCTACACCTCGCTCCCAAATTGAAGAGGCCCGGCTGTGAAGAGCGCTGATGTGGAGCGGGCAGAGAGAGATGTCATCTCTGCTCGTCCGCCTGCATGCTTCTCTCCTCTTCTCTGCCTCTCTCATGCAGCCAGCCCACCCGCCACAGCAGCCGCAACCCGCTGGTTAGGCAGGGACCCTGTGGCAAGAGACTCAGGGCTATGGGCCCCAGATTCGGGGCTATAGCCCCAATAGCCACCCCCTAGCAAAGCCCTTGAGCGCTACACTTATTTTGTTTTCTGATTTATGCACATATCCTACTGGCCGTGTTAGCTGCTTATTCTTTAGGGCAGCGCAGAATTATTTGTTTTATTTTGCCAAAGATCTGTTGTTCACCGAACATTCTCTTGCTGCCATATAGTTCATTTAAAGTCCCATCCTTTTTTCCTTTTTTGTTTTTTCCTCTTTAGATATTAATGGGATGGAAATGTATGACCTTACCAGGCTATAATTTCAATTAAAGTCTCTAGGTATGGAAACACACAGCCTTGCCAGGCAGTGGACTCCTAAAAGTCCCTACTACACAATTCCCTTTTCAATTCAACAGAATACAGGGATGGAACTATATGGCATTGCTCCACCTAAATATTCTTATTATAATTCCCGCGACTTATGAACCTATGTTCAGCTTCCCCTGTTTGTATTGTTTTAACCTTATATCATTATTATCTTAGTTGACCTGCTATTTATATCCCTTATTAGCTTTATGGACATAATCCTTTTAGTTATTTCTCCCCTGGTGACTGGGCTTGTTGCAGTGTCCTCCGGCCCTGTCTCTCTTTCGGGAGCCGTGACGTGCTTTGCGGGCCTCCGCCCACCCCCGCCTCCTTAAACCTTGGCTGAGGCGGATGCTCTGTCACTGCACGCCAACGCCACGCACTCCACACCCCACGTGCGGCGCCTACGGCGCTTTCACGTCTATGGCTAGTTGGCTTCCATAATCGTGGGCTAATGGGGGAGACATCCGGGTGCCGTTTAGCTGGAGATGTCTGTTCCGACTGACGGCACCTGGTCTCCACCCTCTGCTTCATGGCGTGACGTTGAGGGGCGTTCCCGTGGTTGCCTACATATGGGCGCCTCCGGGAGCGGTTCTGTCACTCGAGGCTCTCTGCACTTTGGTCTGCACACAGTTTGGATCACCCTTCTGGATGCTCAGATCCCTCTCCCTTCCGAGGTTACCTGATACACATTTTTTTTTTCACTCCTCACTTGGTGTACCCACCCTCAGCTTCATGGAATCACTTTGGGTCTCACTTTTTTTCTTCCTTCAGCTGCTGGCTATCACTTTCCTACTGGCTAAGATTTGTCTGCCAGTTCTTATTCCAGTACTTTCTTCACCCACCAGCACCTGCTACCTTTCTTCACCCTCCCCCCTTCCTTATTTTTGTCACTTGTGTTGTTAATTATCTTTCACTTCACCACAGAGATCCCTCGTGGTTCCACGCCAACCCTGGCTGTTTGCCTGTGTGCTCCGCCTCCGCTGAGATGCCCACCTCGGCTCCCGGTGAAAGATATTCCTGGAGGCCTGCGACACCCCACAACCATATTACATATTATTTGTAACCCCAACCCGTAAGTACATCTTGGTGCTGGGGTTCTTCACCTCATTATGTCTATGCTCCCTCATATATTCATTGCTCTTTTATATCTCTCATTGTAGAAATTTTACGTGCATGCTCCTGACGAGTGGCACACTGCCACGAAACGCATAGAGCTTCTTGTTGCCGTGTTTTTACCCATCTACATCATGACTATCAAGTTATTTTGTTACCCACACTTGTACAGGTTTAGTGAAGCCATAGGTCCTGCAGGCAGTACCTTGAATTTTTACATTGATATCACCTAATTGGCTATGGTGAACTAGGGAACTTTGTTCTAACCTTATAAAGGGACAAGAATGATACTATGTTCACTATTTTGTTTAATAATTTTACCATTGTTATTAGTGGCTATACCACGAGACATTTTGCCATCATCATGTGTATTGTCATTATCATGTATATCATTTATTTGATTCTAGTATTGTTTGTCTATACTCTACTATACCAATAAAGATCTGTTGTTCACCGAACATTCTCTTGCTGCCATATAGTTCATTTAAAGTGCCAAACTTTTTTGCTTTTTTTGTTTTTTCCTCTTTAGATATTAATGGGATGGAAATGTATGACCTTGCCAGGCCATAATTTCAATTAAAATCCCTAGGGATGGAAACACACAGCTTTACCAGGCAGTGGACTCCTAAAAGTCCCTACTACACAATTCCCTTTTAAATTCAACTCAATCCAATAGAACAACTTTGGAATGTATTAGAGCCGGGCCTTCTCGTCCACATCAATGCCTGACCTCACAAATGTGCTTCTTGAAGAATGGTCAAACATTCCCATAGACATACTCCTAAACCTTGTGGACAGCCTTTCCAGAAGAGTTGAAGCCGTTATAGCTGCAAAGGGTGGGCCAACTCAATATTGAACCCTACAGACTAAGACTGGGATGCTATTAAAGTTCCTGAATGTATATATACACACAGGTGTGTGATTTGTGATACTATTTTCATTGAAAAAACTTTCCCCTCTGAGTCATCTATGTACATTGCAGGGGTTTTAACAAACTTTACAGATTCCTACCTTTTGTTATTCTGAAGAAATCACTGTGTGTTCCTTTGTGCCCCTGTCCTGAGAAGTGGCGGCTGCTCATTAGGGGCACACGGGCGCCCCCCCCATCTACATGCAGGGCGCCGTACACATGGATTTTTTTTTTTTAGAAGTACATGATTATAGCCTGAGGCTCTAATTGGCTTCAAAAAAGGGTGGGCTTGGGGTGCAGAGGTACTGTGCCCTGTGTCCTGAGACCCCACTGGCCGGGAGTCCAAAGACCCAATTGGCCCAGGAGGAGAAGCGACAGCTGTGACACGGAGGGGGGAAGCCCTCGCCGCAGCCGTGACCTGCCTGGGGTAAGTGTGGGGCTGACAGGCAATGTTGTCAAAGGTGTGTGGTGGCAGGCTGGGGGGTTAGTGTGGGGTGGCGAGTGACGTGGAGGGAGGGTCTGACCGATGGAGCACCAGCTGCCACTGGTTCTGAGTAAGTCTAATGGGCGTGGTTTCATAATTATCAATCAGCTGTACACTCGCAGGGCACTAATGAGGAAAGCTGCTGGGCCTGCATCCCTTTAGATGTAATTTCATATATGGAGAATCTCACTAAAAATGACATTTTTGTTTCAGGGGATGCCTGAAATCTGACTTGTATCTTAGTGCAGACTTCTGGGAAAATCAGTGAGCCAATCACACAAGCAGGAAATGATGTATCTGGGGGGAGTTCTGTATACCAGGGGTCCCCAACCACTACCGGGTCGTAGCCTCTCTGCAGACCGGGCTGCAGCATGAAAGAGCTGGGCGGGCGGAATGAGAGGGCCGGTCAGGCTGCATGAGAGTCGGACGAATGAGAGAAGCGGGCAAACTAGCATGCAGAGATGACATCATCTCTTTCTGCCCGCCCCGCATCACCGCTCTTCCGACCTCACAGCTGGTTTTGACAGAACACTGGTGTTCTGTCAACCTCTTCAATGTTGGAGGTGCAGCGGGGAGCAGAGAGATGACATCATCTCTCACCGCCCGCCCCATATCACCGCTCTCCTGCCTCTGTGCTAAAAGGACCAGTGCTGTCACCAATGCAGTGACAATCCACATCTGGTGGCATTGACAGGCGACGTGGCACGTGACAATTCACATCTGGTGGCACTGACAGGCAATGTGGCAAGTGACAATCCACATCTGGTGGCAATGGCAGGCGACGTGGCAAGTGATAATTCACATCTGGTGGCACTTGCAGGCGACGTGGCAAGTGACAATTCACATCTGGTCGCACTGGCAGACAACGTGGCAAGTGACAATCCACATCTGGTGGCAGACAGCATGACAGGTAACATGGCAGGTGACAAGGCAAGTGACAATCCACATCTGGCGGCACTGGCAGGCGATGTGGCAAGTGACAATTCACATCTGGTGTCAGGCAGCGTGGTAAGTGACAAGCTGCATCTGAAGGCAGGTGACGTGACAAATCACATCTGGTGGCAGGCGATCTGGCAAGTGACAATCCACATCTGGTGGCAGGCAGCATGACAGGTGATGTGGTAGGCGACAAGCTGCATCTGAAGGCAGGTGATGTGGCAATTGACATGCTCAGGGCTCCCACTGATTCTGCGTTATGTGGAGTTGAACTATTTAATTTATTACTACAATGTAATAATAGAAATAATGCGCTTCAGTCACCCTGACACTATATCAAGCATGGCGCTGTAATGGAGCCATTGCCCTGACAAATTGCCTGCAAAAAAATCGCTTGTCCCACCTACCACCCCTCCCCCCCCATCTGTGTACAGAACACCTCCAGGTAGCCATATTGCATTAAAGTTATAGAAAATTACAGCGACTGCAGATTGAAAGGAAAGGTCATTTTTAACTAGAAAAGCTACAATTACTGGGGAAATTGTGTGGAGTGTTCTTGCCTCCACCAGTAGTCAACTGGAGTGGACGGAGTAACTGGGAGGAGTGGCTTGAGTAACTGTTGTGTGGTTGGAGTGGCTGAAGTAACTGTGGGAAAGTTTGGACTGGGCAGAGTAACTTTATGGAGTGGGCAGAGTAACTGTGTGGAGTGAGTAAAGATAGTAAACATTACACTAACCAATTGATTGATCAAATTTAAAAAGTGCACATGACAAGCTTGATAGAGTGAGAAATGCATTTCAACTTTTATTTATTTATATAGCACATTTAATTGCAACATTGTTGCCCAAAGTGCTTCACAGTTACATTAAAACATTAGCAGCATTATCAAGCCTAGCAGATGAAGATATGACCACATGCATTTGGGGGGTCTCAGCATCTAGACGTAGAATGGAGGTGAAGGTGTGCTATCTGTTTGATGCTAATCACTGTTTACAACCACTGTTTCCTGGCAACGCTCATGCCCTGTTTATGCTTCACAACTACTGCTCAATACACAATACACAGGATCATGATAGCTGTAATAACTGTACTTCAAACTATAGATCCTACAGCGAAGAGCTTTATATTGTGAGAATCACAAGACCCAGACCTAGATTTTGATGCATAGTATGTCTCTCAAATATTAAAAATGAAGGTGCAGTCGCAGTTTAGATATTGCCCTTCAAAATTGAAGTGGCTAGAGTGGAGTTTAAAGGAATGTCAATGGACGGCGTGAGTTGCAAACAAATGGTCATATTGTGTAAACTATTAGGACTATGGCTTAGCCGTGGACATGTTTAGTGGCAGCAGGGGTAGCTGAATGTTTTGATATAAGATTTGTGACCAATTTTGCCGCAAAAACGACAATATTTTGTGAACCATTCGGCGAAATGTTCCACAAAGTAATAGCCCACCAATCGGAAACAATCCGCACGTTTTGGTATATTACTGTCTATGTAGTGTAAAAGCTGTGGGTGGAGTTAGGGTGGTAAATTTGGCTATATTAAGAATAATAATAATATATATGTGATATAACAGTAAGTGGTCTTGCTATTCAAGAACACTTAACTAGAAAAGCTACAATTTCTGGGGAAATTGTGTGACGTGTTCTTGCCTCCACGTACAGTAGTCTACAACTGGAGTGGGCGGAGTAACTGGGTGGAGTGGCTTGAGTAACTGTTGTGTGGTTGGAGTGGCTGGAGTAACTGTGAAAAGTGTTAAAAAGCTTAATATTTTAAAAAGTATAACTAGTAGTAAAAAAAAGTTGAAGAAGTCCCATCATTAGCTGAAAGAGTTGAACAATTTTTTCAAAAATGATTTTTTTTTTTTTTTCAAAAATGATTTTTTTTTTTTTCAAAAATGATTTTTTTTTTTTTCAAAAATGATTTTTTTTTTTTTCAAAAATGATTATTTTTTTCATTGGGGTGGTCATAATGTTTTGGCTGAGCATGGGGTTGTCAGCTTTTGTCACCTCCCACTCTAGTTTTGAACATTTCGCCCTTGATTCCTATGGGACCAATTTCGCCGCAAAAACAACGATATTTTGTGAACCATTCGGTGAAACGTTCCACAAAGTAATAGCACACCAATCGGGAACAATCCGCACGTTTCGGTATATTACTATCTATGTAGTGTAATAGCTGTGGGAGGAGTTAGGGTGGTAAATTTGGCTATAATAAGAATAATATATATGTGAGATAACAATAAGTGGTCTTGCTATGCAAGAACACTTAATACTAGAAAAGGTACAATTTCTGGGGAAATTGTGTGAAGTGTTCTTGCCTCTACAACTGGAGTGGGCGGAGTAACTGGGTGGGGTGGAGTGGCTTGAGTAACTGTGAAAAGTGTTAAAAAGCTTAATATTTTAAAAAGTATAAATAGTAGTAAAAAAGTTCCATCATTCGCTGAAAGAGCTGAACATTTTTTTCAAAAGTAATTTTTTTTTTCAAAAATGAATTTTTTTTAATCAAAAATGATTTTTTTTTCTTCAAAAATGATTTTTTTTTTCAAAAGTAATTTTTTTTTTCAAAGGTAATTTTTTTTTTCAAAAATGAATTTTTTTATTTCAAAAATAATTTTTTTTCGAAATTATTATTTTTTTTAAAGTAATTTTTTTTTCAAAAATAATTTTTTTTTTCAAAAATATTTTTTTTTTCAAATATATTTTTTTTTCAAAAATAATTTTTTTTTAAAAGTAATTTTTTTTTCAAAAATATTTTTTTTTTTTCAAAAATATTTTTTTTTTTTCAAAAATATTTTTTTTTTCAAAAATATTTTTTTTTTTTTTCAAAAATGATTTTTTTTTTCAAAAATTATTTTTTTACTTTTTTCAAAAATTATTTTTTTTTTTTCAAAAATATTTTTTTTTTTACATGGGGCGGTCATAATGTTTTGGCTGATCATGGGGTGGTCATAATGTTTTGGCTGATCATGGGGTTGTCAGCTTTTGTCACTTCCCACTCTAGTTTTGAACATTTCGCCATTCATTCCTATGGGACCAATTTCGCCGCAAAAACGTCATTTCGTGGACCATTCGGCAAAACATTCCACAAAGTAATAACACACCAATCGGGAACAATCCGCTCGTTTCGGTATATTATTTGTCTCTGTAGTGTGAAAACTGTGGGAGGAGTCTACAAGCATTATCAAGTCTAGCAGATGAAGTCACATGCATTTGGAGTGTCTCAGCATCTTGTGTTTACAACCACTGTTTCCTAGCAACGCTCATGCCCTGTTTATGCTTCCCAAATACTGCTTCATCAAAACTGCCCCATCAGAATTACCCCATCAAAACTGCCCCATCATATTCCTCTATTATAAATCAGTACATGGTGTGTCTGTCCCCTCCCCCGGGCTCTGTAATCAGCTGAGATGCTCCAGCCACCTTCCCCCCTGTGTATAACAGAAGCTTTGGTAACCATGGCAACAAAACAAACACTAACAGTACACTGATTAATGGCTAAAATTTCCTTAAATGACCTCTAAACAAATGGCCGTATTTTAAAAACTATACATCCTACAGCGAAGATCTTTATATTGTGAGAATCACAAGACCCAGACCTAGATTTTGATGTATAGTATGTCTCTGAAATATTAAAAATGAAGGCACAGTCGCAGTTTAGAAATTGCCCTTCAAATTTGGAGGGGGCTAGAGTGTAGTTTCAATGAATGTCAATGGACGGCGTGAGTTGCAAACAAATGGTCATATTGTGAAAACTATCAGGACTATGGCTTAGCCGTGGACATGTTTAGTGGCAGCAGGAATAGCTGAACGTTTTGATATAAGATTTGTGTAGGTGGGCTTGAAAATGAGGGAGTGGCGGCAGTTTAGAAATCATGTTCTGATTTTCCAGCTTTTGTCATCTCCCACTCTAGTTTCCCCATTCATTCCTATGGGACCAATTTTGCCGCAAAAACGACGATATTTCCTGAACCATTCGGCGAAACGTTCCACAAAGTAATAGCACACCATTCGGGAACAATCCGCACGTTTCGGTATATTACTTGTCTATGTAGTGTAAAAACTGTGGGAGGAGTTAGGGTGGTAAATTTGGCTATAATAATAAGAATAATATATATGTGAGATAACAGTAAGTGGTCTTGCTATGCAAGAACACTTAAATATTCAATTACAATATGACTTGTGTTGCAATTGTACACGCTATATTATTTTTTCTTTATTTGCTATTCCCCACCCCCAGAAAAGTGAAGCTACCCTTTAACTTAGCTAAATGCATATTGTACAAAAAAAAAAAGGTAAACTGCCTCTTTGGATAGCATTACTGCTGATGACACATCCATTATTTTGCGTTACAAAGGCCAAACTGTTACTGAATCCGGTTGAAGACGTTTCTGTTATTCTTCTCACCAACTTATGTCATTTTTACAGCAAAGTTTTGTGTAAATGATAACAGAACTCCCTGAAACGTGCACGCGCCGAATCGCCCCGCCCACTGCACGCACGTCTTCTGCCCACGCATCTCATTTACCCGCCCTGTGACGTCACTCTACCTGCGCCGGAAGCGACGCAGTCAGTAAACACTCCGCTGTCATGAAGAAAAAGGTATCGTGTCCGTTCTGCGCGATTCCCTGCTCCTCACCCAGGTCGTTGTGCGATCATGTGGCCGGCCAGAAACACAGGGCGGTCATGTTGCGGCTGTCATCGGGAAAGCAAGAGCAATTTGAACGTGTGCAGTACTTTGTGGACACTTATTTAAAGGACATTCCCGTCCTGGGCCTGGAATATGTGGTGGAGGAGCAGAAGGGATCCTCCTACCTCTACACCTGCATGCTGTGTAACAAAGAGTATGATTGGCCGGAGATGATTGTTCATCTCACAGACTTGGAACACACGGATATCTATGTCACGAGGCACCACAGTGAGCTGAAAATCACATCCCCCAACCCCACAAAGGACAGCCTACTGCTGATGAAAGCAGCCAAAACCATCCACACCAAGTTCGGCCATGGAAAAATCTGTGTTAAGAATTCAAATGCCGGTAACCCGGATGAGGTAGCTGTCCCATCCCCCATAGGAGACAATAAGAATAATGGTACTCTGCCTTCCACAGGTAATGCTTTGCAGACGAAGCACAAGAAGGGGAAACTGACAAGTAATTCTGTACTGCAGAAGAAGGGGAAAGATCGGAAACGTCAAAAGATGTTAACACAAGGAGAGAAATGCACAAAGAGCATAGATAAGTTTCAAAGGTATGTCTGTACCCTCTGCCACATAACCTGTTGCACAGCTGTGTCGATGTGTGACCACGTCATTGGCAACAAGCATAAAAGTAACCTCTTGCCCCAGGAGCAAGATTATGTAAACCGCTTGAGCTACTTCCTGAATACCCACATGAAGAATGACCCCATTGTGGGCCTGGAATATGTCATGGAGGTGAAGCGGGGCTCATTGTACAAATTCTCTTGCCAGCTGTGTGGCGTGGTGGATGTCAGCTTGAGGAAAATAGTCACCCATATCACTGATTCAACACACATGTTACTTTATGCTTGGCAACACCATAGTGATCTGTTTCAGCCTCTTGATTCCGACCTCCAACACATTGCTGATGCGAAAGTCCTGAGAGATATTTCTTTAAAGATCATATCACTGCATGGGCGCAGAGAAATTCAAGTAATAAATACCACTGTCGGTGGCCCGACTGAGTCTGCGTTGTTCCCAGGGAGTGACAGTAACACAAGGAAAGCTGTGGAGGACACGTTACCAACCACGTCTGAGGGGGATGGTAAAACAAAGAGAGCGTTTGAGGACACGCTACCATCCAAGCGTGAGGGTGACCGTAAAACAAGGAAAGCCTTCAAGGACACGCTACCATCCAAGCGTGAGGGTGACGGTAAAACAAGGAAAGCCTTTGAGGACACGCTATCATCCAAACACGAAAGTAGAAGTTCTCACTCAAAATGGAGACCATTATCATATCGGGAGAAAGGTTTGGATGAGAGCCATGAAAGCTACCGCTACAGTAAGAGGCCCAAAGTATCTAAAAGTGATGACCCATCTTTGGCCAAAAGGAGCAGGCTTTCCCCTGAGGGTGACTGGGGTGCCTTACCTTCAAGACCGCACATTTCAAAGCATAGGAGCTCACAGTATAATGAGAGCCATGCCATTAGAATGGATTATACAACAGCCATGCAGGAATTAGAGTTCAGAACAAATGAAGAATTTTTAAAATATTTATCTAATTTTGTGATCTCTAATGGTGAAGATGCTGTCTTTATTCAGACGATTAACCAGAACTGCATTAGGGCTGTGACAAACTTTCAGGTAGAAGAGGCAGAGAGGCAGAAGACCACTTATCACTCAGAGACTCCATTGGCGCACACAAGCAGGACTGCCCAAGAGATCCCACATATTTTAGAAAATAAAACAGAGTCACATTCATGGGATTCTGATACTACTTTGCTCAAAGACACCTCAAATCCCCCCTCAGACTCCATGCCTGAAAACGAGGTAACTGACTTCTTTTTCAGCAGCATTAAAAACATAGATGAGTCTGAGGTGGTCGGCGTTTTCCAGAAAATTGCTACCACGAATCCTGAATTTCAAGGAATGGACATACCTTCTGTTATAAGATTCTTGAAGAATTCTGGCAGATTAAAGAAGCCTTGATGCTGTGAAAATACATTGTGTTCTCAATTACTGCTGTTTTGTTTTTTTGCTTGTTTCTTGAAGAGGTTCCAGACAGAAAAACCTGGATACAATATTATTTCACAGGTTCTTACCAGTTTTTGTTCTTTCTCTCCCCATGTCAGTTGTTTTTCATACTATTTCCAGTAAAGATTCACAATACCGTAGTACAGATTGAAGACCATATTTTTCTAAAGGTGTGAAAGTATTCAACTTTTTTCAAAAAACATTTTAGAATGGAAAAGGCTTAGAACGATTTTCTTTGCTTTTTGCTCCAGTGACCAGACAGAAAGTGATAGCTCTCAGCTATTTTCCAGCATGCTCGTCCAATAGAAGATGGCCACACAGCTGGCTTCTGTCGGACCGGCTGCCATACACACGGGCCAAATGTTGACCGTTTTTTTTTTTTTTTTTCCTAATTGAATTGCCTGATGTCGCCAGACATTTTGGTTTGTGTGTACTAGGCTTTAGGCTAGGTTCACTGCTATAAGTGTTGGGAATGTGTGCAAAATTGTGCGCCGTCCTGAAACGGACAAACGCGCTGCCCTTTAGCAGATGCATGGCAGTGTCATTAATTGTTAATAGCACCTTCATGCATCTGCAAACGTGCACGCCTAACCCCATGGTGCGGCAAGTTTTGGAAAAAAGTCCAGGGACTTCTTTTCCGAATTTCTCACTTGTAGGGCAGCCCATTAAATTAATTTGGCTTCCACATGCATGGCGCACGGGAACACACTAAAACCACATGTGGCTCCTATGTGTGAACCAAACATAAATATTAATAACCTCCCATGCATCTGATAATGCTTGTGTTTTTGTGGTGATGCCATTAAGTGCACATCTATACATTTTGGGAATGTGCACAGAATTTTCTTTCCCAACAAGTACAGAAATGTGCTGCCCTTTAGCAGATGTGTGGTGGTGCCATTACATTTGTTAATGGAACATCCACACATCTACTAACACAAACACTTTCATGCATGCCAAACCACCATGCTGTTGTGTATTTTTGAAAATGGGTCAGGCACTGCTTTTCCACGTCTTTTGTGCATAGGGCAAAACATAGAAATAAATGGGTTGCCAAACTCTACACATGGGAATGCGTTCTGTCTCATCTGTAGATTTGAACCAAGCTTAAATGTTAATAGCAACCCCATGCATCTGCTAACGCATGTGTTTTTGAGGCAGTTCTATTCAGGCTAAGTTCACATTTATGTGTGTTGGGAACATGAAGAAAATTGTGCACCATGTGGTTTGGTGCATTTCTGGAAATGTTTCGGGGACTTTTTTTTAGTGTTTGTCCCACATAGGGCAGCCCAGTAAAAAAAAATGTACAGAAATGTGTGCGCCCAGTCGCAACTGTAGGGGTGAACCAGGCCTAACTGTTATTGGTACCCCCACGCAGCTGCTAATATATGTGTTTTGACACGTGCTGAACGACATGGTGCTGCAGCTCCATGCAATTTGGTGAGGCGCATCTTTCGAAAAGGGTCAGGGACTGCTTTTCCGCGTTTCCCACACATAGGGCAGCCCAACAAAAGGTATAGGCTGCCCTAAATACGATGTGTGGAAATTTTGCATGTTTAGTAGCACCTATGGGCTTGAACCTAGCCTCAGGGATGTATTTTCCATGTTTCTAGCTCGTAGGGCAGCCCACTGAAATGAATGGGCTGCTGTACACTAGACCTGTGTAAACGTGAACGTGCAGAAATGTGTGTGAGCTTGGTCGCAGCTGTAGGTGTGAACCAAGCCTAAATATTAATGGCACCCTATGCACCAGCACCATGCAGTTCGGTGTAGGGCCGAAACAACTAATCGATTAATCGACAACTAATCGATTATGAAATTAATCGATTACTATTTTCATAATCAATTAATCGGCCAGTAACATAATGGGGTTAAAAAAGCTAAAATTATCCCTGCATAGTACAAAAAGAGCAAATAATCTCTACTGTAAATATTACTTTCACTGTTGCACAGTAAAAAAAACGAAGGGCTAATTTTTTATTTATTTTTAACTCCATTATGTTACTAAATGTCTTAGGCCTGGTTCCCACCCATGTGTTTTTTGGTGCTTTTTGCAGAAATGCACTACAGTTCATTTAACATTCACATATATGCTTTTTTCAGCTGCTGTGTATTTGGAAAGGGTCAAGGACATTTTTCAATGCAAAACGGTGCTTTTTTGGTTCAATATACTTCAATGGAGAAGCTGCAGAAAAGCATGTAATATTACAGTTCTGTTTAAAAATCTGCAAAACAGTCTAGAATTTTTTTTTTTTTCTTTAAATAAAAAAATTTGATCTGAGTCTGATGATATTTACCAGATTCAACCTCCTAATAGTATATAGAGTATATGTCTTCTGTCTGTTATTCTCAGAGAGGATTAAAGATTTTACTCCCTAACCATATAGTTGGTTATTTATATTTACCCCTGCATATGAAGATATTTAGGAATAAATTGCCTTTTTTTAAACTTTACATATTAGCTAAATTATACACCACACTTCTGTTTAAGGTTATTAACCGATTAATCGAAACAATAATTGGCCAACTAATCGATTATAAAAATAATCGTTAGTTGCAGCCCTAGTTCGGTGCCGTGCATGTTTGGAAAAGGGTCAGGGATGCGCAAGGAAACCCCCCCTTCCCCTCGCGTGCGCTTAGTCGCACCTGTAGGTGGTAACCAAACCTAACTTTTAATAGCACCCCCACATATTTGTTAATGCAAGGGCTTTTGCAGCAGTTCTGTTAACCACTTTAAGACCAGGCCTTTTCTGGAACATTTTGTTTATAAGTTTAAATAGTTGTATTTTTTGCTAGAAAATGACTTTGAACCCCCCAAACATTATATATACTTTTTTTTTTTAGCAGAGACCCCCTAGAGAATAAAATGGAGATTGTTGCAATATTTTATGTCACACCGTATTTGCGCAGCAGTCTTTCAAACACAATTTTTTAAATTAAAACAAAACAGTAAAGTTAGCCCAATTTTTTTGTATAATATATAAGATGATGTTATGCCGAATAAATAAATACCTAACTAACATGTTGTGCTTTAAAATTGGGCAGGCTCGTGAAATGGCAACAAACTACGGTACTTAAAAATCTCCATAGGTGCCACTTTTTTTTTTTTTTTTTTTTTTTTTTTACAGATTACCTGTTCAGAGTTACAGAGAAGGTTTAGTGCTAGGATTATTGCTCTCACTCGCGGAACTAACTCACATGTGGCATGAACACCGTTTACATATGCGGGCGCGATTTTGTATGTGTTCGCTTTTGCGTGCGAGCATGGAGGGACTGGGTCGTTTTTATTTATTTATTTATTTTATCATGTTTATTCCTATTACAAGCAATGTAAACATCCCTTGTAACATAAATAAGCATGACAGGTCCTCTTTATTGAGAGATCTGGGGTCATACCCCAAATCACTCCTTTACCTTTTTAAAGCAAAAAAACAAAATGTAATTTTGCCTTTAAGGGAAAAAGAAAAATCATCTCTTTAAGGCTGAAAGGCGGAAGAGATGTCCAACGTCACTCAGGTCCTCCAAGGGCATAGAGCCGAGTGGATCAGATTGGCTCCGGGAAGAGGGGAGGGGGCACCTCTCCCACTGCCTCTAAAAGTGATCCCGTGGCGAATCCGCCACCTGGACCACTTTTATCAGACGCAGAATCGCCTACAGTACAAAAAATTGTAATGATCAAAGTAATGATGTAAATGTACTGTGGGAGGTCATCAAGTGGTAAGGTTGGGGTCACAGGTATGTATGCCAAAGTGCATAGCGTTTGCAGAATTGTGGCGCCACCGCACGCCTAGTAACTCCTTTACGACCATCCACTGTAGATATACTGTGGCAGGGTGACTGTTCTGCGCCGGATCACATACCTAGTATGTGATCTGTGCTCCAGGGTAGAGAACGCCCCCGGCTGCCAGCTGCTGATTGGTCACCAGCACCAAACGATTGTCTCCAAACTTTACAGAAGAGAGCCCTGTGTAGGTAAACAAACACTGGGCTCTCTTCTGACAGCAATGTGCTGTTTTTTTCTTCCTGCGATGCAGGCAGTAAAAAAAACAGCAGATTGCTTAGTTAAAACAGCACACACATTACACATAGTTGGGCACACTTTTAACCCTTTGATCACCTTAGATGTTAATCCCTTCCCTGCCAGTGTCATTAGTACAGTGACTGCATATTTTTAGCACTGATCACTGTATTGGTGTCACTGTTTCCCAAAAAAGTGTCCGCCGCAATATGGCAGTCCCACTATAAGTCGCCGATCTACGCCATTACTAGTAAAAAAGAAATTCCATAACTATTTCCCATAGTTTGTAGACGCTGTAACTTTTGCGCAAACCAATCAATATACGCTTATTGGGATTTTACCAAAAATATGTAGCAGAATACATAATGGCCTAAATTGATGAAGAAATTAGATTTTTTTTTTTTTATTGGAAATGTTTTATAGCAAAAAGTAAAAAATATTATTTATTTATTTTTTACTTTCAAAATTGTCAGTCTTTTTGATCAAACACCGCCAAAAAAAGGTATTTTTGGCAACAAAAGGACATACAGTTTATTTGGGTACAGCGTCGGAATGACAATTGTCAGTTAAAGTAACACAGTGCTGTATCTCAAACAATGGCCTGATCATGAAGGGGGGTAAATCTTTTGGATCTGAAGTGGTTAAAGGTCAGTGCGTTTCTGTGAATGCTGGGAAAGCACACAATTTTGTGTGCGTTTCCGACATGCACAGAAAAGCACTGACCTTTAACAAATGTGCAGTGGTGCCATTCATTTTTAATGGCGCACCACAAATCTTCAAACGGCATGTGCTTCGGTGTGCCATATTTCTGGAACAAAGTCAAGAACTTATTTTTTGAGTTTCTTGCACGTAGGGCAGCCTATTGAAATACGTGTAAATGCGAACGTGCTCGGTTGCACCTGTAGGTGTGAACCAACCCTAAACATTGATGTCACTTCTGCGCATCTGATAACAGCAAACTGCATGGTGCTGTGTGTTTTTGGAATAGGGTCAGGGTCTTTTCCGTGTTTTTCGTTTGTATGGCAGCCTATTGAAATGAAAGGGCTCCCCTACACACGACATGCAGGGAACATGCAGACAACGATGGGAAAGATCCTGCGAGCCACACAAAACTTAGTAAAGCACTACTCAGCTGCGTGCGTTAAACACGTCTCATACGCGTGCAAAATGACAAATGTAAAAAGGATTACGCTGCGCTATGCAGGGAATGTGCTCTTGGTCGGACCGTGGCTAGGTTCACACTTATGCAGGTACAGCAGCCTATTAATTTAAAGCGGAGTTCTAGACTGGGGGGAAAAAAAGAATAAAAGTCAGCAGCTACAAATACTGTGGCTGCTGAATTTTAACCACTTCAGCGCCGGAAAATTTTACACCTTAACCACTTTAGCCCCGGACCATTATGCTGCCTAAGGACCAGAGGTCTTTTTCCCAATTTGGCACTGCGTCGCTTTAACTGCTAATTGCGCGGTCATGCAATGCTGTACCCAAACGAAATTTGCGTCTTTTTTTCCCTACAAATAGAGCTTTCTTTTGATGGTATTTGATCACCTCTGCGGTTTTTATTGTTTGCGCTATAAACGGAAAAAGACCGAAAATTTTGAAAAAAAATGATACTTTCTACTTTTTGTTATAAAAAAAATCCAATAAACTCAATTTTAGTCATACATTTAGGCCAAAATGTATTCGGCCACATGTCTTTGGTAAAAAAAATGTCAATGAGCGTATATTTATTGGTTTGCGCAAAAGTTATAGCGTCTACAAACTAGGGTACATTCTCTGGAATTTACAGTTTATGACTGCCTATGCCATTTCTTGAGGTGCTAAAATGGCAGGGCGGTACAAAACCCCCCCAAATGACCCCATTTTGGAAGTAGACACCCCAAGGAAATTGCTGAGAGGCATGTTGAACCCATTGAATATTTATTTTTTTTGTCTCAAGTGATTTGAATAATGACAAAAAAAAAAAAATTTACAAAAAGTTGTCACTAAATGATATATTGCTCACACAAGCCATGGGCCTATGTGGAATTGCACCCCAAAATACATTCAGCTGCTTCTCCTGAGTACGGGGACTTTTTGGGAGCCTAGCCGCATATGGGGCCCCGAAAACCAATCACCCCCTTCAGGATTTCTAAGGGCGTAAATTTTTGATTTCACTCCTCACTACCTATCACAGTTTTGAAGGCCATAAAATGCCCAGATGGCACAAAACCCCCCCAAATTACCCCATTTTGGAAAGTAGACACCCCAAGCTATTTGCTGAGAGGCATGTTGAGTCCATGGAATATTTTATATTTTGACACAAGTTGCGGGAAAGTGACACGTTTTTATTTTTTATTTTTTTTGCACAAAGTTGTCACTAAATGATATATTGCTCACACAGGCCATGAGCATATGTGGAATTGCACCCCAAAATACATTCAGCTGCTTCTCCTGAGTACGGGGATACCACATGTGTGGGACTTTTTGGGAGCCTAGCCGCGTACGGGGCCCCGAAACCAATCACCGCCTTCAGGATTTCTAAGGGTGTAAATTTTTGATTTCACTCTTCACTGCCTATCACAGTTTCGGAGGCCATGGAATGCCCGGGTGGCACAAAACCCCCCCAAATGACCCCATTTTGGAAAGTAGACACCCCAAGCTATTTGCTGAGAGGCATGGTGAGTATTTTGCAGCTCTCATTTGTTTTTGAAAATGAAGAAAGACAAGAAAAAAATATTTTTTTTTCTTTTTTCAATTTTCAAAACTTTGTGACAAAAAGTGAGGTCTGCAAAATACTCACTATACCTCTCAGCAAATAGCTTGGGGTGTCTACTTTCCAAAATGGGGTCATTTGGGGGGGGGGGGGGTTGTGCCACCTGGGCATTCCATGGCCTCCGAAACTGTGATAGGCAGTGAAGAGTGAAATCAAAAGTGTACGCCCTTAGAAAGCCTGAAGGCAGTGCTTGGTTTTCGGGGTCCTGTACGCGGCTAGGCTCCCAAAAAGTCTCACACATGTGGTATCCCCGTACTCAGGAGAAGCAGCAGAATGTATTTTGGGGTGTAATTTCACATATTCCCATGGCATGTTTGAGCAATATATCATTTAGTGACAACTTTGTGCAAAAAAAAAAAATGTGTCTCTTTCCCGCAACTTGTGTCACAATATAAAATATTCCATGGACTCGACATGACTCTCAGCAAATAGCTTGGGGTGTCTACTTTACAAAATGGGGTCATTTGGTGGGGTTTTGAACTGTCCTGGAATTTTATGCACAACATTTAGAAGCTTATGTCACATATCACCCACTCTTCTAACCACTTGAAGACAAAGCCCTTTCTGACACTTTTTGTTTACATGAAAAAATTATTTTTTTTTGCAAGAAAATTACTTCGAACCCCCAAACATTATATATTTTTTTAAAGCAAATGCCCTACAGATTAAAATGGTGGGTGTTTCATTTTTTTTTCACACAGTATTTGCGCAGCGATTTTTCAAACGCATTTTTTGGGGAAAAAACAAACTTTTTTAAATTTTAATGCACTAAAACACATTATATTGCCCAAATGTTTGATGAAATAAAAAAGATGATCTTAGGCCGAGTACATGGATACCAAACATGACATGCTTTACAATTGCGCACAAACGTGCAGTGGCAACAAAATAAATACATTTTAAAAGCCTTTAAAAGCCTTTACAGGTTACCACTTTAGATTTACAGAGGAGGTCTACTGGAAAAATTACTGCCCTCGATCTGGCCTTCGCGGTGATACCTCACATGCATGGTGCAATTGCTGTTTACGTTTGACGACAGACCGCTGCTTGCGTTCGCCTTAGCGCGAGAGCAGGGGGCGACAGGGGTGCTTTTTTTTTTTTTTTTTTTCCTTTATTATTTTTTTGCTTTTTTATCTTATTTTTAAACTTCCTTTAATTTTTTTTAATCATTTTTATTGTTATCTCAGGGAATGTAAATATCCCCTATGATAGCAATAGGTAGTGACAGGTACTCTTTTTTGAAAAAATTGGGGTCTATTAGACCCTAGATCTCTCCTCTGCCCTCAAAGCATCTGACCACACCAAGATCGGTGTGATAAAATGCTTTCCCAATTTCCCAATGGCGCTGTTTACATCTGGCAAAATCTAAGTCATGAAATGCTCATAGCTTCCGGTTTCTTAGGCCATAGAGATGTTTGGAGCCACTCTGATCAGCTCTATGGTCAGCTGGCTGAATCACCGGCTGCATTCTCAGGTTCCCTGTTGAGACAGGAGAGCCAGAGAAAAACACGGAAGACGGTGTGGGGGGGGGAGCATTCCCTCCCACTGCTTGTAAAAGCAGTCTAGAGGCTAATTAGCCGTTAGGATTGATTTTACATGAAAGCCGACCGCTGGCTGAAAAGAATGATACCAAGATGATACCTAAACCTGCAGGCATCATTCTGGTATAACCACTCAAAGTCGTGAATGGCGTACCTGAAGACAAAAAAATGGTTAACAATAAAGCACAGTAAACGGTAAAGTATAAAAAATTGCATACCTGAAAAGCAAACATGATAAAACATAATAACAATAAAACATTGCAGAATAGAATACAGTAAAAAAGAGCAGAACAATAGAGAGAGAGAACAATAAAACAACAACTATTTTTTTTTAAATATATATATATATATATATATATATATATATATATATTTTTTTTACACTTTTTTTGTAACTAATTTTTATAACTGTAACCGGTTCCAGGTTCGGGTCTCTCAAAATGCGATGGCATCTTGGGAGACCCTGTGAAATGGCGCCTAGTCTGTGCAATGCTGTACCCTACGCTAATACTCAACTAGTGTATGGTAGCGTTCAAAACATTCACCAATGCAAAGACCAGGATTGTCAGGACAGGAGGGACAATAATAGCGGGTGTCACGCCTATATCCGCGCTTGCTGCAGACACGACATCTTTTTTGGGGGGTTCGTTGGGTAGGGGTACTCGGGAGGACATAAAGAAAATGCCTCTCATGCAGCCGACTGCATTTGGTTGGGGATGTGAATGGGGGAAGTACGGGTGCTGCAGAAGTGGTGGGTTCCCAATTAGGATTGGCGAATGCAGCAGGAAGGGCATTATGGGCACGTCGGGCCTGTGTTTGTCTTCTTCTTGGTGGCAGCGGGACACTACTTGTGCTTGCCACCTCACCAGCTTGAACTGCACTTATGGGACTCGCCACGTCACCAAATGTTACTGCAGTGCTGGTTTGACTATGACCTGGGTGAACTAGGCCACTGGCGCTTGCCAGTTCACCAAAACGCTACCAAATAAAACTGTTAGCGATCGCAGGGATCAGGGCAAAACGCAGGTGCTAGCAGGTATCTGGGCTGATCCCGCTAACACTGCGTTTTTGGGAACCCTAAACTGCTGGGGACGCTAGTATAGATCTGATCGGATCAGATATTGATCCGTTCAGATACTACACCACTAAGGGAGGTGTATGCTGCGTGCGTGGGTGTTAGCGGTACTGGCGCTAATCTGACGCTGCCTGGGGCTGGTGCTTGTCAGTTCACCAAAACGCTACCAAAAAACTGTTAGCGATTGCAGGGATCAGGCCTGACTCTGCGAACGCTGCAGTTATGCGTTTAGTGTTTTTTAAGTGACAGTGATCGATCGATACTGCACTTGGGTGGGCTGGGCTGGGCCGGGCGGAGTGGCAAAACGCAGTTGCTAGCAGGTATCTGGGCTGATCCCGCTAACACTGCGTTTTTGGGAACCCTAAACTGCTGGGGACGCTAGTACAGATCTGATCGGATCAGATATTGATCCGTTCAGATACTATACCACTAAGGGAGGCATATGCTGCGTGCGTGGGTGTTAGCGGTACTGGCGTTAATCTGACGCTGCCTGGGGCAACGCATATCACCGCCGGACGATCAGGGGGCTAAACCTTTATTCGGTAATAAATGGCGGGTGCCCTGACACTATAAAAAATAAACGAACTAACCAGCGTCACCCGTAACAGTTATACGGTGATCAGTGGTGAAAGGGTTAACTAGGGGGCAATCAAGGGGTT
Organism: Lithobates clamitans; assembly: GCA_037952925.1. Lineage (NCBI taxonomy): Eukaryota > Metazoa > Chordata > Amphibia > Anura > Ranidae > Lithobates > Lithobates clamitans. The sequence goes on from JBBGZY010002013.1 coordinate 548,865, forward strand.
AAAACATTTATTAGGTAGTATATGGGGGTCCCTGTCGCTATAAAACACTGACGGCGAACCTAAATATTTACGTCCCTAACTAGCGTCACCAGCGACACTAATACAGGGATCAGAAAAATGATCGCTTAGCGACACTGGTGACGGGGGGTGATCAAGGGGTTAAAACTTTATTGGGGGGGGCTAGGGGGGTACCCTAGACCTAAAGGGGGCTAATACTAACTGTCCCACCACAGTAACTGTCACAAAATGACACCATGCAGTAATCAAAAAAAAAAAAAAACCTGCTTGGTGTCAGTGTGACAAGGGGGGGGGGGGTGATTGGGGGGGGGGGATCGGGGGTGTATTGTATGCCTGGCATGTTCTACTGTGTGTGTTTGTGTTGTGCACTCACATTCCAGTCTTCTCTCCTCGGCGCCGGAACGGAAAATGCTGAGCCGAGGAGAGATGACATCATTTCCTCTGCCTCTGTGTACAATACAGAGGCAGGGAAATGATCCCATTGGCTGGAAGCAATCGTGAGGGGGTGCCACGAATGGATGGCCTCCCCCTCACCACCGATCGCCGGGGAGGATTTGACGACCGCCGCAGGCACCGGGGGGGGTCGGATCGGACCCCCCACCCGCGGGCAGGAAAGGACGTACCTGTAAGTCCTTTTGCCTGCCCGTGCCGCTCTGCCGACGTACATCGTCGTGCGGCGGTCATCAAGTGGTTAATGACCGGGCCATTTTTTGCGCTACGGCACTGCATCGCTTTAATTGACAATTGCGCGGTCGCGCAACGCTGTATCCAAACAAAATTTGCATTTACGCGTATTTCAATAGGCTGCCCTATGTGCAAGAAACTCAAAAAAATCCTTTTTTTTCTCCCACAGATAGAGCTTTCTTTTGGTGGTATTTGATCACCTCTGCGGTCTTTATTTTTTGCGCTATAAACAAAAAAAAAGCGACAATTTTGAAAAAAAATATATATATATATTTTTTACTTTTTTCTATAATATCCCCAAAAATGTTTTTAAAAAACAAATTTCTTCATTAGTTTAGGCCAATGTGTATTCTACATATTTTTGGTAAAAAAATTGCAATAAGCGTATATTGATTGGTTTGAAAAGTTATACAGTCTACAAACCAGGGGATAGATTTATGCCATTTTTATTATTTTTTTTTTTACTAGTAATGGCGGTGATCTATGATTTTTAGCGGGACTGCGACATTGCGGTGGACAGATCGGACACTTGACACATTTTTGGGACCATTGACATTTATACAGCGATCGGAGCTATAAAAATGCACTGATTACTGTGTAAATGTCACTGGCAGGCAAGGGGTTAACAACTAGGGGGCGATCAAGGGGTTACATGTGTTCACTCGTGAGTATTTCTAACTGGGGGGGATGGGACTGACTGAAGAAGGAGACAGATCGCTGTTCGTAATTACTACGAACAGATCTGTCTCTTCTCCCCTGTCAGAATGAAGATTTGTGTGTTTACACACACAAATCTCCGTTCTGGCTGGCACACAAAATGGGACCCACGCCGTGCAGCGTGTGCGCCTGCTATTTCTCTTAAAGGAGACGATGTACAGGTACGGCGTTTCGTGGGAACTAATCACTTTGCCGACGTATGTGCGTGAGCCAATCGGCAACTGGTTAATATAAGGACACTTACCTGTCCTGGAATCTCGCGATGTTGGCACCCCAAGCTGACCCATCGGCTCCGGGTGCAGGCGATGGTATCCATACTAAGGGAAATGGGAAGTGAAGCCTTGCGGCATAGTCTGTTTCCTACTGTGCATGCGTGAATCACACTGCACTTTCTGAATGGTCCCGCTGTATGTCACCCAGAAGAGAGCGGGGGGGAGGGGACAGAAGTTACGCGGAAGTGGGAACCTGATTTTGACAGGTATCTGCTACCCCTGAAATGTTCCAACTGTGGCAGGGGAGGGGGGAGGAGGCAAACAGGCAGTGCTTCCCCTTTTGGGTGGAGCTCTGCTTTAATTGGGCCGCTGTACCTACGTAAAACACGTTTTTAAAATGTAGACGTTGTGTCATAGTGCCAATAAGGCCCCAGGGCTGCTCAAGAGATCTCGGCTTTTTTAGAAGATTTGAGAGTCACATTCAATCGGGTTCTGAAACTACTTTTCCTTAAGATACCTCAAATCCCCCCTCAAGACCCCGTCCTTGTCACCAGCTTCTTTTTCAACAGCATTAAAAAAGAGACGAATCCGAGGTGGACTGCATTTCCTAGAAAATTGCTACCATGATTCCTGAATTTCAAGGAATTTTTTTTTTTTTTTTTTGCTTGTTTCCTAAAGAAGCTCCAGATAATAAAAACTTCAACAGAGTATTGTTCAGCAGGTTCTTACCAAGTTCTGTTCTCTCTTCCAATCTTTGTTTTTCATACAGTTTCCTGTAAAGATTCACGGTAAGATAAACTGGAGACAATATTTTTCAAATGGTATTCAAGTGTCTAGCCACAATTTTTTTTTTTTTTTAGCACGAGGAAGGCTTGGAGCCCCTGTCAGGTTTCTACTGTTTTCTGGAAGTCTGTTGGCAATATTTTCCGTTCTTTTTTGCTCCAGTGTTAATGGTTTCACCAGACAGGAAGTGAGGGAAAATGTGCATATTTTATTTTCTTCCTGTTCTCTTTTTTAAGTAAGGATGCTCCTAAATGCCTTGGGATCCCCCAAACCCAGCTTTGAGCTTCAAAATTGAAACTTTAAAGTACCACCACACATTCTGTAGGGAGTTATGGGGATTTATGGGGTGACATCTCTTTGAGGCTTTTAGCATGTTGGGTTTTTAGCTGTTAGGCACAAATATATTTGCTTTAAATTGTCCATATATTGTCTGTTTTTCTTCTAAAAATGCTAGTTGTTTGGCTGTCATTCTGATCTTTTTGTTTCAATGCTTGCAGATGCACTGACCTCATACAGTACTTCTGATTTTGTAATATGCTTGTTTTTTAAGCTAAGTGACTCAAAGCACTGAAGCTAGAGAAAGCCAGGCAATTCGTATTTTCAGATGCAATTCCGCAGTGGCAGCTCTCATACTTCTCTCAGTACAGGTTTCTTAGTACAGTACTGTGGGGTCAATTCACTAACATTTGCGGCATGTGATAACATGGTCACGTGACTCATTGGCATAAATTATCGCATGCAGTAAATAGTCCAATTCACAAAAAAAAGAAGAAATTAACGATTATGCGGTATTTACAGCAAAATGAAAAATGTACCAGTAAATATCATCCAAAAACCTTGCGGTAAGTCCAATTCATCTTTTGCCATTCTGAAGCTTCCCTCCAACCACTTTGCATATTATTTTATATATACTGTGATTCTATACTTGCCAAATATGCTGCAGAAATCTCCCTCCCACTAAGTCTGGCTGCAGCCATTTTAACTATGGGCAGCTGAAGCTGCTGCTTGTTCGTTTCCTGGATTTACACAGAGGCACACCTCCAGCTCTGCAACCCTGCAGCTCTCATTGGCCCTCCTATGACTCACCCCCCCTCCCTTCCTGGCAAACTCTCACGAGAGTGAGAGAGAAAGCTGTGCATGATGTCATAAGCCTAGGCTAATGACCAGACAAACAGGAAGTGGGCTGTATAAGGTATTTACTGGCAGAAAAAAAAAATGTTTTACTATCCAAAGTTAAGCCTGGGTTCACACTGACTGTGGGAATAAAATCATTCCCGCATGTCAGTCCCGACTTCGGGGGGATTTCAGAGACATCTGTGCGGGTTTCTGCATAGATGTCAATGGATATCGCCCCCGAAACTACTTTTGAGAATCGGTGCGGCCCCGCAAATGCGATTCGGACGCTGCCATTGCCGGCAATGGCCGCCAATTGCATCAATGTAAACCAGGGCTAAAACAAAGGCAGAAGATTTAATAGATGGAAAGTTGCAAAAATGACTGAAGGTCCGCTTTAACAAATGAAGATGCTTTTCCTGTAGTGACATCATAAGAAACTGTGCTTCCTGGTTTTCTGTGCATGATGTTGAGAAAGCATGGCAGATTTTACACCCCTGTTTGTAGATTCTAAAGCAACTGTATGTCTTCATTGTGGCTGAGCACATAGCAGGAATCCTGGGAAGGTGCTTATAACCATAAGATGACAACCTGCCATGTGTTCACCCACTAAGTTGAAAATACATGGAAAAAAAGACACAAAAAAGTGCATGAAAATGCTCAATATGTGCATTTTCTTGTGCTCCCATAAACATCTATGGGGCAGAATATGCAGGTAAATACATGTAAATTTGGACATGCCTCATTTTTTAATAACCTAGCACAGCAAGCAGATGTGAATGACCTCATTGGACTCATGACATATACATTTTTATGCACTGAAAAATGCACATTAAAATGCACAGATGCATTTGAACCATGCTTTACTGGTCACTTTTGGTATGGATTGGAAAGTTGGTTGCAAGCCAAGTCTTTTCATCCAACATCATTACCCGACCTTTTGGATGAATAGGAACAAATTCCCTCTACAATCCAATATCTTATGGAAAACCTTGGTTTGGTGGAGTGGCTGAAATGTGCAAACCTCCTATCGGGCTGGTTTTTAGCTTTACTGTAAATGTCAATAAATGGATATTTACCAGCAGATCTTCACCATGGTGCTGACTACTTTTTCAAGCAGTATCTCATTGCATGGCATACAGAGGCTGTAATCTCAGCATCAGTGTTTCTCGATGACCAGGATTTGGTCAGGAGTTACAGTGCAGCTTATTGCTTTGGAGGATTGGAAGCTTTACTAAAGTGGACCTTGCTTGAAAACGGAAGGTCCACCTTACTTACTTACAACTCTGACCCCCCCCCCCCCATACCCATATAAATTGCTTAAAGAAACCATTGAAAAATAAAATTGATTACAATTAGGTATACTTACCTCTACCTGACTACCAAGATGTGTGGTTAATGTTACTATTCCTCTCCTGGAGAGCTGGGTGATTAAAATCTGATTAGAATATGTTTCTGCTTGTTAGAAGCAGTGGTTCGCTTCATCAGTGCCTTTGTTTGATGCATTGGTATATGTACTGCTTCCACCATCCAAGCCCTGAAAGTGTGATCTCTATAAGGGCGAATTTACAGCTGGTAAATCGCAGAGAATCTGGAGTGATTCACCGTTCTGGTTGCTCTGCATTGCTGACTCTGGAAGGGGGCAGTGTGATGTGCGATGCAGCACATCACATGACTACCTTTTTTTTGTCTTTTATCTTAACAAACTTTATGTGAAGTGTACAAAATGTATGCTTGCACTGCCCAACGATGCAGTGTGATTCAGCCCGATGCGCTGCGATAAAATGCAGCATGTCTGCGTTAGGCTGTGTTGCAATGTGAATGGTTGTTAAACCACTCTAACATGTATACACCATCAGCACTGCCCCCTAATGTAGTGTCCCCCTGTATGTGATTTATAAAAAATAAATGCTGTAGATACCTAATTTCAGAGCCGAGATCGTGATCACATGACCGGCCGGATCTCTTCTTTCCTCCTCTGACAGATGCAGCGGGAGGGGCCGAGATTCCCTCACTGACGTCACTCAGGAGGGGAGGAGGAGAGAACTGGCCAGTCATGTGATCGCAATCTTGGCTCTGAAATGAGGTATTAATTACAACATTTATATTTATAAATCACACGCAGAGGGGAGACACTACAATAGGATGCAGTGCTGATGGTGTATACATGTTAGTTATTCAAGCAGGGGGGGCAGCACTGTCACAAGCTGACAGCCAGGGAGGAAAGGGGGAGAAAGCAGAGAGGAGATAGCAGGCTGCGGATGATGGAAGCACGTTAGCTGACCATGATGTCAGCGCTCAGCAGCAATGTTATACCTTGGACAGTTTACATAGGGGAGGGCAGAAACTGGCAGCATTAGCCAGGGTTTTTAGGTGTTACAGGGGGCCAAATGACACAGGACAAGCACTGTGCTCTATAAAATACTGGAACTACTTAAGGACCGGGCCTATTTTTCAGACTCTGTGTTTACAAGTTGAAATCTGTTTTTTTTTGCTAGAAAATTACTTAGAACTCCTAAACATATATATAGATATATATAGATATATATCTATATATATATATTTCTCAAATCGCCTTTCAGGACAACCTTGGAGAGAGCGCAGCTCTGCTCATTTTCCAGGAAACACATGCTGCATTGAAATCCCTCCTCTTCCTCCATGGCTTCAGTTATTGTGTTTCCTCCGCCATGGTGAAAACGCATGCTGGAACCAGGGAGCTGTGCTCTCTCCAAGGTGGAGGGTGTAGGCTTACCTCTGTGTCATTTTGCAGTGACCATCCCAGCACCCCTCCAGTACGGGTGGGGGTGTTCCGGACTTCCCGGTCTGTCCAGCTCAGGGGATGCAAGGGCCTGCAGGAGGCGTGGCATCTGTGTGCCCGGGGTCCGCTGGCATGACTCTGGTGCGCATGTCCCGCATGTCAGTTTCGGGTCCCGGCCGGTGGGTGACGTCATGTCCGGTGACCCGGCTTCCTGCGGGGGCGTGGCGCTAGTGGTTCCAAGCGATTAGAATGCAGAGACCAGGGGGCGGGTCCGTCGACTGGCGCTTCCGGTTCTGGCCCTCGTTGAAGACGCCGGGACCGGGAAAATTAAAAAAACAGATGGTTTTTCAGTACCCCGCTGCGTTCTCTGCCAAAGTTGGAGGAGAGACCAACAGCCACGGCGGAAGCAGGCGCCCCAAGCACCGGTCAGGCCCAGGTAAGAGGGGTACAGCGGTGCCTTTATTCTGATCAATATGGGCTTATGTTTTTCTGTTTTGTTGGATCCTCCCTGCAGGGAGCCTGTGCTGCATGGTCAGAGGTTACTTCACTCAGACCCTGCAATGTGGACTGGGTGGTTGCTGTTTGGATTGCACTGCTCGGGGCACTAGGCAAGTTAAATTATTCCCCTGAAGTAGTCACGTGATGACGTAACGCGTAGGGAGTGGCCGGAGGCTAACTAAGATACCGGAAGTGACGTGAGAACGGCGCTCAGACGCCACAAGATTTTATTTTACTGCTTGTCTTGATTTAATCTATTGTAAGAGCCCAGTTTTTTTTTTTAATAAAAGCACCTTATATTTAACAATACTACACTATTGGCATACTCTTTTTCCTCCATCCCTTCCTTGTTCTCCCCCCCCCCGTGGAGTACAAGAACATTATAAGGATGTGGATTTAAAGCTTCCATTTAAGTTTCCTGCTGGCTGGAGCGGAGGACCCCCTGGTGGTTGATGCTGGAATAGCGGAATATATAATTTTTACACAACTCTATGCTGTTGATTAAAGATATTGAGGTGAGAGTTTTGTGAGCCTATTGATAGGATTTTATACCTCTCACATGTGAGATGTGGCGAACTGTCTGATCCTATTTTTAAAGGGACATTTTGGACGTAAATTTGAAAAAACATCTGATTAGAAGATTACTACCATACTAATGTTAGTATAATTTTATTTATTTATGTATGCCCCCGGACTGTTGCATTACTTCATTTTTTATATTAGGCACTGTTTGCACTTTTTATTGCTGGAGCGCGGGATCATTAATTGATTATTTTGAGTTAAATTATTTCTCATTGCAGGAAAAAGCGTTAGGAAAGTCCAAACATTCAAATGCACCAAATCGGAGGAAATGTCCCTCCTGCAAGAACCCCCTTAGAGATTTATAGCTTTATTTATGACATTAAGGAAATGTCCCAGCAATACAAGGACATGTTCTCTTCAGTAAGGGAACTTACAAGCTCACTGAGTTCAGTCAAGTCCATACTGGTACAGAGCCTTACAGTCCAGGTCAAGCCCCAGCATCCACCATCCAGCCCAAGGGCATCCTCCTCCAGAGCAGTGGAGGTTGTGGACTCAGGTGATGAGAGGGCAAGTACCCTTCCCTCCCTCAAGGATTCAGACGAGGAGGGGGAGGAAAACGAAAGCTAAGCCTCTAGGTACAAGCTATCTTTGGAGGAAGTGGACGACCTTCTGAGAGCGATCTACACTACCTTCGAAATCAAGGAGGAGAAGGTGCAATTGTCGGTTCACGACAAAATGTACCAAGGACTGGATGACACTAAACACAGTATTCCCAGTCCATAGAATCCTCTCGGAGACGGTAAAGAAGCAATGGAAGGACCCTGAGAGAGGCCCCTTTTCCAAGACCCTTAGGAGAAAATTTCCCTTTGAAGATAAGTCAGAGTCAGAGGTATGAAATAAGAAACCATGAATAGATGCTGCATTCTCGCAGGTTTCCAGATGCACAGCCCTAGCATTTGAGGACATGGGGTGCTGAAGGATGCAATGGATAAAAGTGCGGACTCCCTCCTGAAAAAAGTGTGGGCTTCCACATCAGCCATCCTCAAACCCACTATGGCTTCCACGGTTGTCGCAAGGAACCTTGAATGCTGGGTAGAGAAGTTGAAAAGCCACGTAGGGGCAGGCACATCACAGAAAGATCTTTTGGAGTCCTTTCCAATGATACTGAAGGCAGTAAAGTACATGGCTGATGCATCTGCTGAATCAGTTAAGATGTCAGCAAGGTCGTCAGCACTGGTGAATTCAGCCAGATGTGCCTGGCTAAAAACTTGGTCTGGTGACACAGCTTTCAAGATTAAGCTGTGTGGCTTACCTTTCTCGGGTGGCCTTTTTTTTTGGTCCGGACCTTGAAACAGTCTTGGACAGGACAGCCGACAAGAAAAAGGCTTTCCCTTCCAAAAAGAAACGACCGATCAAAAATAATTTTTGTGCTGTTCAACAGTCCCACAAAAATAGGGATCAAGACCACAAGAGCCGCTGGGTCTCCCCAAGGGGTAATGGAAGAAGAGGAGTTCTCTTCAGATCTCCCCCAGACCAGCCCCCTAAAAACAAATGACAGTCTTACCCCAGTAGGGGGAAGATTGTCTGCCTTTCACCTACAGTGGAACAAAACAATTACAAGCAAGTTTGTGAAAAACGTCATCTCCCAGGGATACAGTCTGAAGTTTTCAGAACCACCACCGAGCAGATTCTATGTTACGGCCCTGCCAAGGGATCAGGAAAAAGCTTCTGCAATGATGAGCCTGCTGCAGGATCTGATTCAACAAGAAGTGATTATCCAGGTCCCAAAAAGTCAGAAAGGCAGAGGCTTCTATTCCCATATCTTCCTGGTCAAGAAGCCTTGGGGGAAGTATCGGTTGATTCTGAACTTAAAGATTCTGAACAGATCGATCCGCTACAAACATTTTAGGATGGACACAATCCATTCAATCACGAAAATTACTGACGCCAGACTGTTTCATGGCATCCCTAGATCTAAGGGACACCTATTTACATGTCCCGATAACTCAGGCTTCCCAATGCTTTCTACGTCTGGCCCTCAACTTGGGGACCTCAGTCTGGCATTTCCAACTCAGAGCTCTGTCGTTCGGACTTTTGTACTCCCCCAGAATCTTTACAAAGATAATGGCGGAAGCTCTGGATCCTCTGAAGCTGAGAGGGATTTCAGTCATCCCATATCTGGACGATCTGTTGTTTTTCGGAGACGCCAACGAACAAGTCTTGACAAATCTCCACGTGTTTAAAGCTCACCTCAAGGACTTAGGGTGGCTCTTGAATCTAGAAAAATCAGGAGATGAAGTTCTTGGGCTATACCATACTCGGTGCTTCAAAACTTTTTTCTGCCACAGGAGAAGAGGGAGAAGATTCAATCTGCGGTGAGACAGGTTCAGACCAATCTCTCAGTGTCAAATCAGCCATGGAAGTCTTAGGCCTTCTCACGGCATCAATTCCACCTATACAGTGGGCCAGATTGATAGCATAGATTACTGGACAGCCGACCACCCTTGGTAATCCACAGCGACCCCTTCGAAATTCTGGAGACCCCAATGACACGCACAACAGGCAGCTTTCATGTGCAAAGTGAGTCTGAACTCTTTATTAAGAATGATATCTTTATATGTGAGTTACAACACAGAGGGGAGGGGGTAAACTAGCTCCTAAGTTTCTAAGGGTTAACTAGGCTTTTACAGAGATTTTTTTCATTATTCATTTTAAGCAGCTGAAAGGAATTTACAAAGATAGCTTATCTGCAAGACTACCTAGAGTCTGCCTAAACACAATGAGTCATACAGTGAAAGTTCTTAATTAAAACTTGGCTCAAGCAAAAAGGTCTAAAACTCTAACGAGAAAGAAGTGTAAGATAAGGCACATACATTCTTTAAAAACAATCTTTCAAAATGGAGGGTAGATCACAAAATGGAGTGACAGTTGATCATATGCTCTATTACAATCCCCTCTTAAGTCATAAAAAATGGCTTACATAGTTTCTAATGTAATAAAAACTGAGGTAAGCTTTACTTTCAGCACCTGGGTCAGGGATTCTAGTGGCTCTAGTAAACACATAATTTTACCTTAATCTCACCATCTCATCAACAGCAAAAGACTCCTTCAGCCAATGGACTCTAGACACCGACTAATTACTTGCCACGGAGAGCAGAATAAGTAAGAATAACAGTTTCTTACTGTGGCCACTTGTCTGCTCAATGTGAGTTTCATGTCTCTCTGGCCGGGAGCCCACTGGGCTGTATCCAAGTCGAAAGGCACCATTCTGTTAAATCAGGTTAGGGAGTCTATAATCAAAACATTCAGATGAGATAGTAGACCCAGATCTTTGTAAAATAACATAATTAGGTGACTCTAGTTGACTACATATCCAACATTACTCATAACCTGATTTTTTTTGTGCATATGCATATTTGAACTTCATCAGTAACATTTTATCTTGGAATGTGGTTGACCCTTCCCCTATCTCATTTTCTCCCAATGATTCTCTTTTTGACCTATGTATATCATGTATAGGTTGTGCTCCACATATGCCTTTTATAGCACCCAAGTCCTCAGGGTGATATATACAGTTAGTTATGATCCATGTGGGTAGGAACACAATCAGGGTGATCAAGAATAGTAGGCACAAGGCCTTCCCAGAAGTCTGTGGTGAAATAAGCGAGGTCATCTTTTTCAGAGTCTTGACCACCTGCTTCACTCAGTATTCAAGGATTTTCACTGCTTACTTCACCTCCTTTGTCTTTGGTCTTCCTCTTAGGTGTTTGGTTCACCTTCTTCATACAACTGGCATGAATCCAGGCCTGTTGTCCCTCTACCAGAATAGCTGTGCGGGAAACTGCGACCACTGTGGTTGGGGGTCCCAAGGAATACTCCTGCTTCTTGGTGCGATTCAATTGCTGGACCACCACTGTGTCACCCACCTGGAAAGGGTGTGTAGGTTCCTGTGAAGAAAAAAGAGAGCTGCGAGCAACATTTCTTTAAATTTTATCCAAACTTTCAATAAGTTTTTTTACATATTCTTCCTGAATGAGATCAAGGTTCCCTCTTTTTAACATAAGTGGCTGTCTGGCCCATGGGGTGGGGAATGGCCTACCCATTAGGACTTCAAAAGGAGAGTATCCTTTTTTCTTAGAGGGTGTCATTCTTACCTCAGCTAGAACGGCTGGGAGGACCTTCTTCCAATTGGTATACGTACCTCCAGTGGCCTTCCTGATCTTATCCTTAATGGTTCTGTTCATCCTTTCTACTATATCTGAACTTTGAGGGTGATAAGGTATGTGGAACTTCCAGTCAATTTTGATAATTTTTTTTAGATCTTGGCAGACTTTGGCCACAAATGCAGGGCCATTGTCTGAGTTGATCTGAAGCGGGTATCCCCATTTGGTAATGATTTCCTGTGTAAGAATTCTCACTACTGTTTGTGCATCTTCCTTTTATTTCCACTATTACAAGTAGGAATTCTTGTCTCTTACCTAACTTAGGCATGTGTGTGAAATCAATTTGTAAATGAGTGAATGGTGTGGAAGGATAGATTAGGTGTTCATGTTTTGCCTTGTGAGGGTTCCTGAGATTATTCCGGATGCATGTGATGCATCTGGAAACATATGCCTTCACTAAGGAGGGAAGACCAGGGATGTAAATATCCTTGTCTAATAATTCACATGTGATCTGCGAGCCTCTGTGTCCTACACCATGGTATTGTACAATGAATAAAGGAGCACTTGCTACAGGAATACATGGTCTCCCCTCATGGCAGACAAGCTCAGATTCTGAGCTTTTCTGCACACCTGCATTCCATTGTTGGATGTTTTTGTCTGTAGCATATGTTTGGAGATCATGCAATGTTTGATCCAATGCCCTGTACACACGGTCGGACATTGATCGGACATTCCGACAACAAAATCCATGGAGTTTTTCCGACGGATGTTGGCTCAAACCTGTCTTGCATACACACGGTCACACAAAAATGTCAGAAAATCCAATCGTTCTAAACGCGGTTACGTAAAACACGTACGTCGGGACTATAAACAGGGCAGTAGCCAATAGCTTTTGTCTCTTTATTCTGAGCATGCGTGGCACTTTGTGTGTCGAAAAAAATTTATATATAAACAGACTCTTAACACAAGAGGAATATTCCACCACAAATCTGGGTGAGTGAAAAAGTGAAACACAGTATAATATAGTATGTGTAAATAAATGTACTTGCTAAAAATACCAAAGAATGGGCAAACTGCCCAAAGAGAAGTTATATATAAACAATAATGGATAAAACTCCAAACAATAATATAAGTGAATGATCAATCAGGCGTATAAAAAATTATTTTTCACAAGATCCGAGAAAAATAGTCATTGAAAGGTGTAAGTGAATTATGCCCTAAGAAAACAACCACAGTGTTACCCACTCCAAAGTAGTGTATATACTAATAAAGTGAGGCTGGATGGTGTTCACATAAAAAATATTAAAACCAAAAAAAACAATTTACATATGTTGTGCATAAAAGTGTGGTGTTCAAAATGAAAATGAATAGATGAAAAAGATGTAAAAAATTTAATAAAAGAAAAAAAGTAAAAAAAGTCCATGCATGCAAAAAGTTCCAAAAAAATGCCAAAAGATGCTGTGTATAAGAGAGAAGAGCCTCTTCTCTCTGTACATGATATTCTGTCCGGGTGGATGCCTTTTGAGAGCGATCTGGTGACACAAGTGGAGAGCAAGTGGTGAAGGGGACATCGACCGCTTGGATCATCGGATTTACAACTACATGCCTTTTACCCCTGCAGGGGTTGGGCGTTCCGGTGAGTGGGGGCACTAGAGGAGGCTCCATACAGGACAGTATATATCTATTGGGACGGACTTACCTGGAACCATTTGAAGACACACTAGCTTGTTGCAACAGAACTTTTTATGTACACTGGACATTTTAATATACACAGCATCTTTTGGCATTTTTTTGGAACTTTTTGCATGCATGGACTTTTTTCACTTTTTTTCATTTATTAAATTTTTTACATCTTTTTCATCTATTCATTTTCATTTTGAACACCACACTTTTATGCACAACATATGTAAATTGTTTTTTTTGTTTTTTTTTTGGTTTTAATATTTTTTATGTGAACACCATCCAGCCTCACTTTATTAGTATATACACTACTTTGGAGTGGGTAACACTGTGGTTGTTTTCTTAGGGCATAATTCACTTACACCTTTCAATGACTATTTTTCTCGGATCTTGTGAAAAATAATTTTTTATACGCCTGATTGATCATTCACTTATATTATTGTTTGGAGTTTTATCCATTATTGTTTATATATAACTTCTCTTTGGGCAGTTTGCCCATTCTTTGGTATTTTTAGCAAGTACATTTATTTACACATACTATATTATACTGTGTTTCACTTTTTCACTCACCCAGATTTGTGGTGGAATATTCCTCTTGTGTTAAGAGTCTGTTTATATATACATTTTTTTCACCAGTGAACAGCGCCAATCCCCTATTTTCTTAGAGTTTATATCATTTGGATCGCACCTAGGTGCTTTCTTTATCTGGGGGGCTGCAGTTCGGTTATAAGCCCGTCCTGAGCGCGGAACACCAATACACACTTTGTGTGTCGGATTTGTGTACACACGATTGGAATTTCCGACAACGGATTTTGTTGTTGGAAATGTTTTTAGCAAGCTCTCAAACTTTGTGTCAGAAAATTCAGATGGAAAATGTGTGCCGGAGCCTACACACGGTCGGAATTTCCGACAACAAGGTCCTATCACACATTTTCTGTCAGAAAATCCGACCGTGTGTACAGAGCATAAGAGTGGGATTTCAGGTGAGAGCAATGGCATTTGGATGTCTGCAGGCTGTGTGGATGCTGCCTCTTTTGCTGCTTTGTCAGCTAAAGCATTTCCCTTGGCTGTGTCATCTTTTTGGCCTGTATGCGCCTTACAGTGCACTATAGCAATGTATTTTGGTAGTTGTATGGCTTCTAATAGGCTTGTGACAAGTGTGGAATGTGAGATGGATTTACCATCTGCTGCTCTGCAGCCCCTTCTTTTCTATATAACTCTAAAATTGTGCGCAACACCGAATGCGTATTTGGAGTCAGTGTAAATGTTTAAATCCTGTCCTTCAAAATCCTGAAAAGTTCTAGTAAGGGCTATAAGTTCTGCAGCTTGTGCTGATTGGAATGGAACAGGGTTTGCTTCCAGTATTCTATCAGGTAATTGGACAACAGTATACCCTGCATGGTATGTGTTATCATTTGGTCTTGAACAAGTCCCATCCACAAAGACATGTCTGGTCTGGGGATGTGCCTTGGTGGATGAGCATGTCCCAGAGTGAATGATGTAGCCATTTCCACCACCATGCCAGAGCTCTGTGACACTCCGGCATGCCCCGCACTAGCATAGGCACAACCTATGTGCTTCTGTGCTAGGACCCCCGCCATTGCTTTACATTGTCCTTTGCAGGTAATCCAAGACCAGGAGCTGTGACCATTACATTTTTAAGATACACAAAAATATTGTACATTTCATAATCCCATTTAACACAATCTGGCATGTCAGTACACGTGGCTTGCCTCAGGAGATTATCATAGTAGGAACAATCAGGTATCCATTGGTGGCAGTAACCAATCATACCAAGAAAGAATAGCATGTCCTTCTTAGTAAGTGGGCGGGGTAGACCCATTGAGAGCGGCAGCTCTCCTGTGACTGATTTTCCTTTCTCCTTTGGAGAGTACAAAACCAAGGTATTCAACAGTCTCCTGACACCATTGTAGCTTTTTCTTAGAAACCTTGTGACCATTATCTGTTAACCAATGTAACAGATATAAACCATTTTCCTTGCATGCAACCTAGCTTGGACTACACAACAACAAATCATAGTAGGACGGAACCATGACGGGGTGTCCAGGACCGCAGGATTGCCTGGAGGAGCACTGAGTAGACTACAAAGGAATCTACATAACCCTGGGGCATTCTACACCAGGTCATCTGGCAGTTTTTATTTAAAAAACAAAAAGCAAGGATTGGCTGTGTCTCCTTATCCACAAGGACGCTAAAAAAAATGCATTCATTAAATCAATCACAGAAAAATACTCTGCCTCGGATGGTGTGGAGGTAAGGAGTAAATGGCACAACAGGCACTATAGGCGCAATGGGCACCACCAGGTTATTTACAGCTTGAAGGTCTTGAACAAACCTATAACTGCCATCTGGCTTTTCTTTTAACTGGGTTGATGGGTGTGTTGTAGGGGGATACAACTTCTTTTAGAATGCCTTTCTTTATTAAGTGTTCTACCATAGGGGCAATGCCTTCCTCTTTTTCTTTTGACAATGGATATTGTTTGTGATAAATGGGTTGTGCCCATTCTTTGAGGGTGGCCTTGTATGGGGTACAGGAGATGAGCCCTACATCTACAGCGCTCTCTGACCATACTTTGTCAGAATCACTAGGGAGACCTGTGTCTGTCTCTTGCACTTTAGTATTCAACATTATGGGCCATATGGGGATCTTTTTAGAATGAGCAATCACACCTCCCTGATTGGTTATCTCTATTCTAATCCCCAACTTACCTAGTAAGTCTCTCCCCAAGAGATTGATAGGGCAGTTTGGTATTATCCTGAAACTGTGGTACAACAACACTGATCCACGTTCTACATTTACTACTGGGAAGGGAGGTGTTTTGAAAGTTTTGGTGAGTATCCCATTAATTCCCATTGAAGGCTCAGCATTCGTTGTCTCTCCTCTGTAGTAGTTCTCACTGAGGGTACTACGAGTAGCTCCTGAATCCAAGAGGAAAGGGGTTAACTTTCCCTAGACATGCAGAGTCACTATTGGTTGTTCCTCAAAGGAGCGAGAGACAAGGGGAAATGCTGGGATACCACCCCCTTGGCAACTTCACTGTTGTGGCTTAGGCTGAGTCCACTGAATGGGGTATTTCACTCCCTGATTTTGCTGAGGGTTCTGTATCTGGGCAGGGGCTTGACTATTTTGTTGTTGATTGAAAGGTTCATATGGGCATTGATTTTTCCAGTGGCCCCCCTGTTCGCAGTTGAAACAACTGGTTCTGGACTGCTGAGGACCCCTAGAAAATCCTCTTCCTCTTCCTCTGCTTCTTCCTCTGCCTCTTCCCCACTGCCCACCATTACCATGGGGAGGCATTTGCTGTGCCCCTCCTTGGTAATGGGCACTTACTGGTTTTTCCTTTGCTATATCAAAACATCCTGCAGCATCCTTTTCTGTTAAGGTTTTCTGAAAAACATCCAAAGTACTTGTTGGCCATTCAGAAATCATTTGCCTGACCATTAAGCCCATCTGTGGTTTCAGGTTAGAGATGTAAGTCTGAATCATCAGACTAGTCATATCTGCCTGCAAGGATAACCCAGCCTCTTGAGTCCAGGTATCCATAAATCTCTTCCAAAAATCCAATACTGATTCACTTGACTTTTGTTTTCACGCTAAATCAGTGGGGAGGGAAGACTTATTTTTAAAAGCACTTGTCATTTCTTTCTCAATTTCTTCCCACATTTTCTTCCTACCATCTTCAGTATTAAACCCATAATCTGCTGCTTTGGTGTCACCGTCTTTCCATGCAGTTGTGAGTCCAATTATTCTATCAATAATCAGGTGCATGTCTTCTTGTGTGTAAGATCTATATCTTCTTTTGTGAGACTGGGATAGATTTTGTTTGTGTATGGTGGAGTGTTAAATGGAAGGAGGGGGCAGTTGGGTCTGGTCTCTTTTTATCTGCCTTTTCCCTGTGCTTCCTCTCATAATCCTCCCCACCTAAGCATTTGTTGGGTTTCTTAAAATCCCCCTGGAACCTGGGCACATTCTAACCAGTTCTCCCCTCCCTGTCCCATATAAGTCATGTCACATTGTGGGTCTTTTTTTTTTTTTTATCTCCTAGACATAATTCTTTTACCATGTCCATGTGAAACTCATCATCACCAACCCAGGGGAAAGGATCGGAGCTATGCATAGTGTCAGTCCACCCAGATAGATTTGCTACCCAGGGGACTATGAACTCACAATTTGTACCACAAACCCTAGCTACATAATCTTTACGTTTCCCCAGGGTTGGGAGGATGGGGAGGGAACTTCTTTACCATATTTTTGACCCATATTGACAGTGGGGAACGATTGTCTTACCTTACAATCGTCTGATCCACACAACAAATTATCTTATATGTCTAAGCGACAGAAAGAATAAGCAGAAAAGTTTTGGGTTTGCGGTGGATTTACCACATAGACTATTCTCCTTCCCACAAGGAGTAAAGAGTACTGTTTAAATATTCCTGTTGTTCCCAAAAGGACTTACTTCATTAGGTCTGCCAAAGACCTTTTTCTATATTAGTGTCCTTCCCAAAAGAACTTAATTAGGTCTGCCAAAGACCCTTTTCTATATTAGTCTATGTAGGCATGGTCCGTCTCTTTTCTATACAATGTAAACGGTTCTAAAGCTTTATCAGAGCCACGGCAAGAAAACAATTTGTCAGAAAAGACAAACATTAACTTACCATGGAATAACTGACTGCTTTATCCAGGATGAGCCCCCATCTGATAGCATAGATTACTGGACAGCCAACCACCCTTGGTAATCCACAGCGATCCCGTCAGAATTCTGGAGACCCCAATGACACGGACAACAGGCAGCTTTCATGTGCAAAGTGAGTCTGAACTCTTTATTAAGAATGATATCTTTATATGTGAGTTACAACACAGAGGGGAGGGGGTAAACTACCTCCTAAGTTTCTAAGGGTTAACTATGCTTCTACAGAGATTTTTTTCATCATTAATTTTAAGCAACTGAAAGGAATTTATAAAGATAGTTTATCTGCAAGACTAACTGCCTAGAGTTGGCCTAAACACAATGAGTCATACAGTGAAAGTTCTTAATTAAAACTTGGCTCAAGCAAAAAGGTCTAAAACTCTAATGAGAAAGAAGTGTAAGATAAGGCAGTACATTCTTTAAAAACAAGCATTCCAGACCCCTCCAGATGAAGATCTTACAAAGATGGTCACACCAGGAGCTTCTAGAAAAAGAGATAAAACGTAAAGGGGGTGCTCTGGTGGTGGAGGAATTCAACCAACCTGGCAAAAGATCTTTCCTGGGTCTTTCCCCTAGACAAACGTTTAACAACAGACGCGAGTTCTTGGGGCTGGGGAGACCACCTGGACGGTCAAACCTCTCAGGGGGCCTTGTCCAAAGTGGAAGCCCGAAAGTCCTCAAATTGGCGGGAACTGAAGGCGATTTTTCTCAGTCTCCTAGCTTTTCAACAAGTGGTAAGGGGACAACACATTCAGGTTCTCTCAGAAAATACAACTGCAGTGGCTTATGTGTTGAAACAAGGAGGAACCAAGAGCAGAGGGCTCCTAGAGCTGGCCAGTCAGCTACTTACCTGGGCAGAACAGAATGTGGCCTCATTGTCAGCAGTCCATCTGAAGGGATCCCAGAATCTGTTAGCAGACCTACTAAGCAGAAGAAAGCTGGTGGAAGCAGAGTGAAATCTGAACCAAGAAATTTTTCTTGATGATCTCCGAAGCTTGGGGGCAACCTCAAAAAGATCTGTTCGCCAGCCAACAGAACTCGAAAGTATAGAAGTTCTTCTCTCTCCACCAAGAAGACCAGGCAGTAAGTATAGATGCTCTCACCCATCCATGGCATTACCAGCTGTGCTACGCCTTTCCCCCCTTTCCCTGATACCATTGGTTCTAAGGAAATTCAGGGAGGAAAATACCAATCTGATCCTGGTCACTCCCTTCTGGCCAAAAAGGCCCTGGTTCACAACACTACTAAACCTGGCCACAGAACCTCCATGGAAGCTGCTGCCAGAAAGGACCTGCTAACGCAGGGGTCGGTGAACCATCCTGATGCAGACCGATTACATCTAACCGCTTGGACTCCGAGGAAGACCTCCTGAAAGCCAAGGGACTGTCCGATAAATTAGTGAAGACCCTACTTTCCAGTAGAAAAGAGGTAACTCGAGCCATATACCTGAAAGTTTGGAAAAAAATAAATTCCTGATGCACTTGTAAGGGCCTCCAGGTCAAATGTTTAGTGTCAGTCTTAGAATTTCTCCATGATGGAATGGAGAAGGGGCTGGCAGCCAGCACCCTGAAAACCCAGGTGGCGGCTTTATCAGTTTTTTTTGAGAGGACTCTATCCAGAGAAGTCTTAATTTCAAGAAATAGGCCAGTAGCCCTCAAAGTTTTTCCCAGTTGGGATTTGTCTGTCGTTTTACAGGGTCTCATGGGAGCTCCGTTTGAACCCTTACAGGAAGCATCCTTACAGAACTTAGTTCTTAAAACAATTTTTCTGGTAATCATAACATCGGCAAGAAGAGTCAGCGAGCTTCAGGCCCTGGCAGTCACAGAACCTTTTCTGAAGGACTTCTCAGACAGAGTGATCCTTCAAACAGACCCAGCGTTCCTACCCAAGGTTTCTTCGACCTTTCACCGCCGGGTCAAATGCTCTCTTTGTGATATTCTCAGGCTCACGTAAAGGAGAGAAAGCTTCCAAAAGCACGCTGGGCAGATGGCTTTGATTGGCAATCATGAAGGCCTACAAAGCCAAATGAGAAATACCCCCCTAAGGTATTGCTGCTCCTTCTACGAGATCAAGGGCAGTTTAATATTGTGAAAGATAATGTTACGCCGAGTAAATTGGTACCCAACATGTCATGCTTCAAAATTGCACTCGCTCATGGAATGGCGACAAACTTTTACCCTTAAAAATCTCCATAGGCGACATTTAAAAATTTCTACAAGTTACCAGTTTTGAGTTACAGAGGAGGTTCAATGCTAGAATTATTGCTCTCGCTCTAACGATCACGGAAATACCACACATGTATGGTTTGAACACCGTTTTCATATGCGGGCGTAACTTACGTATGCGTTCGCTTCTGCGCTGAACTTTTTTTTTCTTATTTATTTTACTTTTTATTTTTTTATTTTTACACTGTTCTTTTAAAAAAAAAAAAATTTGGCCCACTTTTATTCCTATTATAAGGAATGTAAACATCCCTTGTAATAGAAAAAAAGCATGACAGGACCTCTTAAATGTGAGATATGGGGTCAAAAAGATCTCAGGTCTCATATATACACAAAGGGTACTTTCACGCTGGGACGTTGGGGGTGTCTGCGGTAAAGCGCCGTTATTTTTAGCTGCGCTTTTCGGCCGATATCAGGGGGCTTTTAACCCCCCCGCTAGTGGCCAAGAAAGGGTTAGAAGCAGCGGCAAAGTGGCGCTGCCCATTGATTTTAATGGGCAGGGGTGCTTTAGGAGCGGTGTATACCAGAGATATACCACAAAGGGGAGAGGGTAAAAAGGAGGAAAAGAGAAGGGGGAACCCAAATGATCCCTTGACTCTAATCATTGTAATGAATGATCTTCATTACATCATTTGTGTCCCCCCTTCTCTTTTCCTCCTTTTTACCCTCTCCCCTTTGTGACATATCGCTCCACAGATCTTCATATCTGCCCTAGTGACAATCACTGGTGCAGCTGTCACAGTTACCACCTTTTGGGGATATTTGTGTGAAACAGAGGGGGCCCAGCATTCACCCCAGGATCCCTCCCCTTGGGGTTTGGGCTGGTCTTCTCCCCCGACACTGCAACCCCTGCTACTGCAGCACAGCTGATCTTCTCATTGACTGTCCTTATCGATACGCTATACTTACATCTAATTTCATTCTGATGATGTACAACGATTAATGTACATATTGCTTTGTTAGATTTTTGTGCCTAATATGCTGTTTTTCTTGTAGAATATTGTGATTCTTATATATTAACAACCCTAATGAAGGGACGCTATTGGTCCCGAAACGCGTTGGGCTTCTAGAGAATCAATCAGTCATTACACAGCTGTTCTTATGTCAATGTTTTTATTTGGTGATGTATGCACCGATTTTTTTAACTATCTTCATAATGAAATTGTATATTTTTTATATATATCTGACTCTGCCTTGTTTGCCTTTAAAGTCCCACCGGGGGTACTGTTTTGTTTTGTGTTTATACCAGGGATGTTGGCAAAACAACATGGCTTACTTGGGTGGTCATATGCTTTCTATATGGGTACACTGTAGCCATAAAGGGATGGACATGGTCAGCAACAATACTCAGGTAGGCCGTGCCATTTAAACGATGCTCAATTGGTACTAAGGGCCCCAAAGTGTGCCAAGCAAATATCCCCCCACACCATTACACCACCACCAGCCTGAACCGTTGATTCAAGGCAGGATGGATCCATGCTTTCATGTTCTTTACGGCAAATTCTGATCCTACCATCTGAATGTCACAGCTGAAATCGAGACCCATCAGACCAGGCAATGTTTTTCCAATCTTCTATTGTCCAATTTTGGTGAGCCTGTGTGAATTTTAGCCTAAGTTTCCTGTTTTTAGCTGACAGAAGTGGCACCCAGTGTGGTCTTCTGCTGCCGTAGCCCATCTACTTCAAGATTTGATGTGTTGTGCGTCCAGAGATGGTATTTTGCATACCTTGGTTGTAACAAGTGGTTATTTGAGTTACTGTTGCCTTTCTATCATCTAAAACCAGTCTGCCCATTTTCCTCTGACATAAACGAGGCATTTTTGTCCATACAACTGCTGCTTACTGGATATTTTCTCTTTTTCAGATCATTCTCTGTAAACCCAAGAGATGGTTGTGCGTAAAAATCCCAGTAGATCAGCAGTTTTTGTAATACTCAGACCAGCCTGTCTGGCACCAACAACCATGCCAGGTTCAAAGTCACTTAAATCCCCTTTCTTCCCTATGCTGATGCTGATTTTTTTTTTTTTTTTTATTATTGCATTTTAGTGTAAATATGAGATCTGAGGTCTTTTTGACCCCAGATCTCATATTTAAGAGGTCCTGTCATGCTTTTTTCTATTACAAGGGATGTTTGCATTTACATTTACGTTCACACATGTGAGGTATCGCCGCGACCGGTAGAGCGAGAGCAATAATTCTAGCCCTAGACCTCCTCTGTAACGCAAAACATGCAACCTGTAGAATTTTTTAAATGTCGCCTATGGAGATTTTTGAGGGTAAAAGTTTGACGCCATTCCACAAGCAATTTTGAAGCGTGACATGTTGGGTATCAATTTACTTGGCGTAACATTATATTTCACACTATAAAAAAAATTGGGCTAACTTTACTGTTGTCTTATTTTTTTATTCAAAAAAGTGAATTTTTTCCAAAAAAAGTGCGCTTATAAGACCGCTGCGCAAATACAGTGCAAAAAAAAGTATTGCAACGACCGCCATTTTATTCTCTAGGGTGTTAGAAAAAAAAAAACATATATAATGTTTGGGGGTTCTAAGTAATTTTCTAGCAAAAAAACCTGTTTTAAACATGTAAACGCCTAAAATCCAAAACGAGGCTGGTCCTTAAGTGGTTAACAATTTGTGTCACCAAGCAGCTGAACAGGTGTACCTATTTAATGGCATCCCAGTCTGTAGGGATCAGTATTGGGTTGGCCCACCCTTTGCAGCAATAACAACTTCAACTCTTCTGGGAAGGCTGTCCACAAGGTTTAGGAGTGTGTCTATGGGAATGTTTGACCATTCTTCCAGAAGCACATTTGTGAGGTCAGGCACTGATGTGGATGAGAAGGCCTGGCTCTAATTCATCCCAAAGTTGTTCTATTGGGTTGAGGTCAGGACTCTGTGCAGGCCACTCAAGTTCCTCCACCCCAAGCTCGCTCATCCATGTCTTTATGGACCTTGCTTTGTGCACTGGTCCATATCATTTGGTGGAGGGGGGATTATGGTGTGGGGTTGTTTTTCAGGGGTTGGGCTTGGCCCCTTAGTTCCAGTGAAGGGAGTTCTTAGCCCATGTTCACACTGAGAGTGGGTTTGAAATCTCCCCCCAAAATCGCCAAAAGTAGTGCAGGAACTACTTTTGGGAATTGGTGCCGTGCTGCAAAGTCGGCGTTGCACCGATTTGGATGGTGCCATTGCTGTTGCAGTTGAAGAGTTGAAGCTTTTATAGCTGC
The DNA here is from genome assembly GCA_037952925.1 of Lithobates clamitans. Taxonomy (NCBI): domain Eukaryota; kingdom Metazoa; phylum Chordata; class Amphibia; order Anura; family Ranidae; genus Lithobates; species Lithobates clamitans. Next base: position 572,170 of record JBBGZY010002013.1, read on the forward strand.
AAAGGGTGGGCCAACTCGATATTGAACCCTAGGGACTAAGATTGGGATGCCATTAAAGTTCATGAACATGTAAAGGCAGGCGTCCCAATACTTTTGGTAGTATAGTGTATGTATATATATATATATACACACACACAGGTGTGTGATTTGTGATACTATTTTCATTGAATATTTTACATTTATAAAGATGTTTTGTATTTACTTCATTTAAAGCGTAATTCCACTTTTGTTGAGAAAAAACATTCCCCTCTGGGTGATCTATGTACATTGCAGGGGTTTTAACAAACTTTGCAGATTCCTACTTTTCGTTATTCTGAAGAAATCACTGTGTGTTCCTTTGTGTCCCTGTTCTGAGAGGTGGCGGCCGCTCCTTAGGGGTGCACGGGCACCACCCCCACCCCCTAATCTACATACATTTAGAAGCACATGAATAGAGCCTGAGGCTCTAATTGGCTTCAAAAAAGGGTGGGCTTGGGGCACAGAGCACTGCACCCTGAGCCCACCCTGTTGTATAACATTAGAAAATTAATGTTCGCTAATGTCTTCCTGTTTCTCCTCCCGGACAATCAGGAAGCAGGTCCTGAGACTCCATTGGTCAGAAGCCAGAAGACCCGATTGGCCTGGGAGGAGAAGCGATGGCTGGGACACGGAGGGGGGAGGCCCCCACCGCACCCGTAGCCGTGACCTGCACAGGGTAAGTGTGGGGCTGACAGGTGAGAGGGCGATATTGTCAAAGGTGTGCGGTGGCAGACTGGGGGGTTAGTGTGGGGTGGCGAGCGACGTGGTGAGGGGGGGGGGGGTCTGACCGATGGAGGACCAGCTGCCACTGGTTCTGAGTAAGTCTAATGGGCGTGGTTTCATAATTATCAATCAGCTGGCGACTCGCAGGGCACTAATGAGGAAAGCCTGCATCCCTGTAGATGTAATTTCCTACAGGGAGAATCTCACCAAAAATGAAATTTTTGTTGCAGGGGATGCTTAAAATTTGACTTGTATCTTAGTGCAGACTTCTGGGAAAATCAGTGAGCCAATCACACAAGCAGGAAATTATGTATCTGGGGGGAGTTCTGTATACCAGGGGTCCCAACCACAACCGCAGTCCGGGCTGCAGCATGAAAGAGCCGGGCAGGCGGAATGAGAGCCAGGCAAATGAGAGAAGTGGGCAGAAGGGCAAGCAGAGATGACATCATCTCTCTCTGCCTGCCCTGCATCACAGATCTTCCGCCCTCACAGCCGATTTTGACAGAACACTGGTGTTCTGTCAACCTCTTCATTGTTGGAGGTGCAGCGGGGAGCAGAGAGATGACATCATCTCTTACTGCCTGCCCCGCATCACCGCTCTCCTTCCTCTGTGCTAATTGGACCAGTGCTGCCACCAATGCAGTGACAATCCACATCTGGTGGCACTGATAGGCGACGTGGCAAGTGACAATTCACATTTGGTGGCACTGGCAGGCAACGTGGCAAGTGACAATCCACATCTGGTGGCAGACAGCATGACAGGCGACGTGGCAGGCGACAAGCTGCATCTGAAGGCAGGTGACAAAGCAAGTGACAATCCACATCTGGCCGTACTGGCAGGAAATGTGGCAAGTGACAATTCACATCTGGTGGCAGGCAGCGTGGCAAGCTGCATCTGAAGGCAGGTGATGTGGCAAGTGACAATTCACATCTGGTGGCAGGGCGATCAGGCAGGTGACATTCCACATCTGGTGGCAGGCGACGTGGCAAGTGACAAGCTGCATCTGGTGGCAGGCGATCTGGCAAGTGACACGCTCAGGGCTCCCACTGATTCTGCATTATGGGGAGTTGAACTATTTAATTTATTGCTACAATATAATAATAGAAATAATGCGCTGCAATAACCCTGACACCATATCAAGCATGGTGCCGTAATGGAGCCATTGCCTGCAAAAAATCGCTTGTCCCACGTATCACACCCCCGCCACAATTTTCTTCCACGCAGCCGGTCCCAGATGCCAAAAAGTTTGGGGACCACTGCTGTATACCATCTGTGTACAGATCACCTCCAGGTAGCCATATTGCATTTATAGAAAATTTCAGCGGCTGCAGATTGAAAAGGAAAAGTAATTTTTAATAATATTCTATTACAATATGACTTGTGTCGCAATTGTACACGCTATATTATTTTTTCTTTATTTTCTATCCCCCCCACAAGTGAAGTTACCCTTTAACTTAGCTAAATGCATATCGTACTAAAATGGCTCATTGGATAGCATTACTGCTGATGACACATCCATTATTTTACGTTACAAAGGCCAGACTGTTACTGAATCCGGTTGAAGACGTTTCTGTCATTCCCGTCGGTTTATGTCATTTGACAGCAGAGTTTTGTGTATATGATAATAACAGAACTCCCTGAAACGTGCACGCGCCTAATCTCCCCGCCCACTGCACGCACGTCTTCTGCCCACACATCTCATTTCCCCGCCCCGTGCGCTGACTGGCCGTCTGCCGCGCTTGCGCGCTTCTCTTCCCCGGCTCTCTATAGTCGCATAGCTGAGAACTCGGCTCATGCAGTGTGACGTCATTCTGCCTGCGCCGGAAGCAACGCAGTCAGTAAACACTCCGCTGTCATGGTATGGGTGTCGTGTGAGTTCTGCGGGGTTCCCTGCTCCTCACCCAAGTTGTTGTGCAAGCATGTGGCCGGCCAGAAACACAGGGCGGTCATGTTGCTGGTGTCACCGGAAAAGCAAGAGCAATTTAAACGTGTGCAGTACTTTGTGGACACTTATTTAAAGGATATTCCCGTCCTGGGCCTGGAATATGTGGTGGAGGAGCAGACGGGACCCTCCTACCTCTACACCTGCATGCTGTGTAACAAAGAGTATGATTGGGAGGAGATGGTTGCTCATGTCACAGACCCGGAACACACGGATATCTATGTCACGAGGCACCACAGTGAGCTGAAAACCACATCCACCAACTTCACAAAGGAGGAGGAGAACCTACTGCTGATGAAAGTAGCTAAAACCATCCACACCAAGTTCGGCCATGGAAAAATCTGTGTTAAGAATTCAAATTCCGGTAACCCGGATGAGGTAGCTGTCCCATCCCCCATAGGAGACAATAAGAATAATGGTACTCTGCCTTCCACAGGTAATGCTTTGCACACGGAGGAGAGACTGCCGTGCGATTCTGTTCCGCAGGAGAAGGGGTCGGATCTAAAGATGTTAACACAAGGAGAGAAATGCACACAGGGCACGAGCATAGCTAATTTTCAAAGGTATGTCTGTACCCCCTGCAACATAACCTGTACCTCAGCTGTGGCACTGTGTCAACACATCATTGGCAACAAGCATAAAAAAAACCTCTTGCCCCAGGAGCAAGATGATGTAAACCGCTTGAGCTACTTCCTGAATACCCACATGAAGAATGACCCCATTGTGGGCCTGGAATATGTCATGGAGGTGAAGCAGGGCTCATTGTACAAATTCTCTTGCCAGCTGTGTGGCGTGGTGGATGTCAGCTTGATGAAAATAGTCACCCATATCACTGATTCAACCCACATTATACTTTATGCTTGGGAACACTATGGTGATCAGTTTTTCCCTCGTGATCCCGGCCTCCAACAAATTGTCTATCCGAAAGCCCTGAGAGATATTTCTTTAAAGATCATATCACTGCAGGGGCGCAAAGAAATTCAAGTAAAACATACCACTGTAGGTGGCCCAACTGAGTCTGCGTTCCCAGGGGGTGACGGTAACACAAGGAAAGCTGTGGACACGTTACCAACCACACCTGAGGGGGATGGTAAAACAAAGAGAGCCTTTGAGGGCACGCTACCATCCAAACCTGAGGGTGACCGTAAAACAAGGAAAGCCTTTGAGGACACGCTACCATCCAAGCGTGAGGGTGACAGTAAAACAAGGAAAGCCTTTGAGGACATGCTACCAACCACACCTGAGGGGGATGGTAAAACAAAGAGAGCCTTTAAGGGCACGCTACCATCCAAGCGTGAGGGTGACCGTAAAACAAGGAAAGCCTTTAAGGACACGCTACCATCCAAGCGTGATGGTGACCGTAAAACAAGGAAAGCCTTCGAGGACACGCTACCATCCAAGCGTGAGGGTGACCGTAAAACAAGGAAAGCCTTCGAGGACACGCTACCATCCAAGCGTGAGGGTGACTGTAAAACAAGGAAAGCCTTCAAGGACACGCTACCATCCAAGCATGAGGGTGACCGTAAAACAAGGAAAGCCTTCAAGGACACGCTACCATCCAAGCGTGAGGGTGACCGTAAAACAAGGAAAGCCTTCGAGGACACACTACCATCTAAGCGTGAGGGTGACCGCAAAACAAGAAAAGCCTTCAAAGACATGCTACCATCCAAACACGAAAGAAGTTCACACTCAAAATGGAGACCATTATCATATCGGGAGAAAGGTTTGGTTGAGAGCCATGAAAGCTACCGCTACAGTAAGAGGCCCAAAGTATCTAAAAGTGATTACCCACCTTTGGCCAAGAGGTGCAGGCTTTCCCCTGAGGGTGACTGGGGTGCCTTACGTTCAAGACCGCACATTTCAAAGCATAGGAGCTCACAGTATAATGAGAGCCATGCCATTAGAATGGATTGTACAACAGCCATGCAGGAATTAGAGTTCAGAACAAATGAAGAATTTTTAAAATATTTTTCTAATTTTATGATCTCTAATGATGAAGATGCTGTCTTTATCCGGACGATTATCCAGAACTGCATAAGGGCTATGACAAACTTTCAGGTAGAAGAGACAGAGAGGCAGAAGACCACTTATCACTCAGAGACTCCATTGGCACACACAAGCAGGACTGCCCAAGAGATCCCACATATTTTAGAAAATAAAACAGAGTCACATTCATGGGGTTCTGATACTACTATGCTCAAAGACACCTCAAATCCCCCCTCAGACTCCATGCCTAAAAACGAGGAAACCAACTTCTTTTTCAGCAGCATTAAAAACATAGATGAGTCCGAGGTGGTCGGCGTTTTCCAGAAAATTGCTACCACGAATCCTGAATTTCAAGGAATGGACATACCTTCTGTTATAAGATTCTTGAAGAATTCTGGCAGATTAAAGAAGTCTTGATGCTGTGAAAATACATTGTGTTCTCAATTACTGCTGTTTTGTTTTTTTGCTTGTTTCTTGAAGAGGTGCCAGACAGAAAAACCTGGATACAATATTATTTCACAGGTTCTTGCCAATATTTGTTCTCTCTCCCCATGTCAGTTGTTTTTCATACTATTTCCTGTAAAGATTCACAATACCATAGTATAAATTGAAGACCATATTTTTCAAAAGGTCTTGTGAAAGTATTCAACTTTTAAAAAAAAAATATTTTAGAATGGGGAAGGGTTAGAACGCTTGTCAGGGTTTTACTGCTTTTCGGAGCTCCATTGGCAAAATTTTCTTTGCTTTTTGATCCAGTGATAATGGTTTCACCAGACAAAGTGCGGAAAAATGTGCATGTTTCTTCTCTTTTTTTTTTTTTTTTTTTTGTAAGGATGCTAAATACATGCCTTTTGATCCCCCCCCCCCCAACTCAGCTTTCAGCTCTATAACTGAAATGATACTACCACGCATTCTGTAGGGAGGTACAGGGATTCATGGGGTAGCACCTCTTATAGATGTTTTTTTTATGCTCCTAAATGCCTTGGGAGCCTCCAAACTCAGCTTTCAGCTCTGTGTTTGACACTTTAAAGTACACATTCTGCAGGGAAGTATGGGGATTTATGGGGTGGCACCTCTTAGAGCAATGGTTCTCAACCTGGGGGTCGAATGATGATTTGCCAGGATTCACCAAATCCTGGGCTGTTCCTGAAGCCCACACTGCTCTCCCAGCCTTTTTGCAGCTGCCCAGCAGGGCTGTCCCTGGAGCCTGTGGCCGCTTAGCTGGGCTGCTCCTGGAGCCCGCAGCCGCCCACTCAGCCTCTTTCCAGCCGCCTATTCAGTTCACAGCATGGCTGGGGGGAAGAGACTAGAGGTCAGCTGACTGGTGAGGAATGTGAAGTGGGAGGGGCTGGAGGAGACCCTATCTCTTGATTTCGGCATAGGTGTCACTACTATGAGACACCACATAGTCGGAGAAACAGTGAGTAACACTACCTGTGATTATAGTTGCCATTAAAAGTCCCCACCACAGTTCTCAGATCAGCAGATGATCTCCCACATAGGGCAGCCCAGTAAAAGAATGTACAGAAATGTGTGCGCTCAGTCGCAACTGTAGGGGTGAACCAGGCCTAACTGTTATTGGTATCTCCACGCATCTGCTAATGCATGTGTTTTGACACGTGCTGAATGACATGGTGCTGCAGCACCATGCACTTTGGTGCAGCACATCTTTGGAAAAGGGTCAGGGACAGCTTTTACGCGTTTCTCACACATAGGGCAGCCTATTAACCACTTACCAACCTGGCCAATTCTGACACTTCGCTCCTACATGTAAAAATCATCACTTTTTTGCTAGAAAATTACACAGAACCCCCAAACATTGTTTTTTTAGCGGAGACCCTAGAGAATACAATGGCGGTCATTTTTTATCTCGCACGGTATTTGCGCAGCAATTTTTCAAACGCGTTTTTTTTGGATTAAATAATAAGGTTGGAAGCCTGATCCCCAGTCAGGCTACCAAAAAATAGGGGCATATTGGACTATTACGGTACAGTAATTGTGGGTAACAGTAAAGCATATAACAGCAAGAGTAAAAGTTAAAATTCATTTAATTGATGCAGAGAACAAAACAGTGGTAATGCGATAAAACATAGTAAAGGTACAGGTGGAACACCAATGGGTTGATTAGTATACAGTACAACACAAGATCTCAGATAATATATTCCTCGACTAGTTTCGCGGACATAAGCCGCTTCGTCAGGAGGGAATCTGAAGATGGTTTATTCTGACTAAACAGTCTGAACCCATGTCCCAACAGACCCCAGGCGCAAGGCCCCACCACCAGAGGATGATCTCCCACGGCGACCTGGGGGAGCTGATACTGGTATGAGCATGGAAAGGTTCCCAGGAGAGGCACCCTGCCAGGGGCTGATGCCACAGTAAGGTAGATGGGGGGATATTCAGGACTGCAAACGACAGGTGAACACATAAACATGTTCATCCCAGCCTAGAGCATGATAGGCTGGCTAGGGTATAGGGACCTGGGTCCCCTGGTGGTGGGGCCTTGCGTCTGGGGTCTGTTGGGACATGGGTTCAGACTGTTTAGTCAGAATAAACCATTTTCAGATTCCCTCCTGACGAAGCGGCTTATGTCCGCGAAACTAGTCGAGGAATATATTATCTGAGATCTTATGTTGTACTGTATACTAATCAACCCATTGGTGTTCCACCTGTACCTTTACTATGTTTTATCGCATTACCACTGTTTTGTTCTCTGCATCAATTAAATGAATTTTAACTTTTACTCTTGCTGTTATATGCTTTACTGTTACCCACAATTACTGTACCGTAATAGTCCAATATGCCCCTATTTTTTGGAAGCCTGACTGGGGATCAGGCTTCCAACCTTATTATTTAATTATTGATTTCTGGATGATGGTACATATATATTGCTGCTACCTCAACATTTCATTATAGAGGCCACTCATTTATTTTTTTATGCGTTTTTTTGGAAACAAAACAGTTTCATGGTTTAAAAAAAACCCAAAACAGTAAAGTTAGCCCATTTTTTTTTTCATAATGTGAAAGATGAAGTTGCGCCGATTAAATAGAAACCTAACATGTCACGCTCCAAACTTCAGTACTTAAAAATCCCCATAGGCGATGTTTTAAAAATTTTCACTGGTTACATGTTTTGAGTTACAGAGGAGGTCTAGGGCTACCACATGTGTGGTTTCAACACCATTTTCATTTGTGGGTGGGACTTGCATATGCGTTCGCTTCTGCGTGCGAGCAAATGGGGACAGGGGCACTTAAAAAAAACATTTTATTGTTGATTTTACTTAAAAAATTTAAATTTGACACTTTAAAAAAAAAAAAAAATGTTTTTGATCACTTTTATTCCTATTACAAGGAATGTAAACATCCCTTGTAATAGGAATATGGCACGATCGGACCTCTTTACAGTGAGATATGGGGTCAATAAGACCCCAAATCTCACCTCTAGGCTGGGAAGCCTAAAATCAAAATAAAAAAAAAAACGATCACGGCTTCCCAGCCGAGACGGTGCCGTTTTTTTGAATGCAGAGGTCGGGCGTGATGTACTAACATTGTGCCCGGCCTCCGACAATCATAGAGACTCCGGCAACCATCTGGTCCGTCAGAAATCTCTATGGTGGATATCCGGCAGCGGCGGATCCGTTCTCCGACTCATCAATCTCAGCGGTGAGTTGGTAGAAGCAGTGGGAGGGGGGACGTCCCCTCTCGCTGCCCGTAAGAATTATCAAGCGGCTGATCCGCCGCTACGATCATTCTGATGGTGTAGGGAATCGCCGGTGGAAAACGGCAATATCTGAATGATGCCTCTAGCTGCAGGCATTATTCAGATATACCCCCACAAACCCAGGAAATCCTAGGACGTCCCACGGTCGGCAAGTGGTTAAAAGGTATAGGCTGCCCTAAATGCGATGTGTGGAAATTTTGCATGTCTAGTAGCACCTGTGGGGGTGTGAACATAGCCTCAGGGATGTATTTTCCATATTTCTAGCTCGCAGGGCATCCCTCTGAAATGAATGGGCTGCTGTACACTAGACCTGTGTGAACGTGAAGAAATGTGTGTGAGCTTGGTCGCACCTGTAGGTGTGAACCAAGCCTAAATATTAATGGCACCCTATGCACCAGCACCATGCAGTTCGGTGCTGTGCATGTTTGGACAGGGGTCAGGGACGCGTGAGAAAACCCCCGCCATGAACTGAGTCGCACCTGTAGGTGGTAACCAAACCTTATGTTAATAGCACCCCCACACATTTGCTAATGCATGCACTTTTGCAGCAGTTCTGTTAAGCACTTTAAGACCAGGCCTTTTCTGGAACTTTTTGTTTACAAGTTTAAATAGTATTTTTTTCTAGAAACTTTTTTACAGATTACCTGTTCAGAGTTACAGAGAAGGTTTAGTGCTAGGATTATTGCTCTAACTCTAACGATTGTGGCGATACCTCATGTGTGGCGTGAACACCGTTTACATATGCGAGCGTGACTTTGTATGCATTTGCTTCTGCGTGCGAGCATGGAGGGATAGGGTCGGTTTTCATTTTTAATTTTTTTTTCTTATTTTACGTCTTTTTTAAAAAAAAATTTTACTGTCCCTTTTATTTATTTATTTTTTATCATCTTTATTCCTACTACATGCAATGTAAACATCCCTTGTAATAGAAATAAGCATGACAGCTTTATTGAGCGATCTGGGGTCAAAAATACAACAAATCACTTCTTTTACCTTTTTAAAGCAAAAAAAAAAAATTTCATTTTGCCTTTAAGGGAAAAAAAAATCACCCCTTAAAGGCTGAAAGGCAGAAGAGATGTCCGACATCACTCCGGTCCTCCAAGGCCATAGAGCCGAGTGGGGCTATCTTGCCCTCACTTGGCTTCCTGCCAAGGCATCCATGGATAGGCTCCGGGCTAACCTTCGGGTCCGGTAATCCTGGAGACCAGAGGGGAGGGGGCACCTCTCCCGCTGCCTCTAAAAGTGATCTCGTGGCGATTCCGCCACCTGGACCATTTTTATCAGACGCAGAATCTCCTGCAGTACAAAAAATACCAGGGCTATGGGAGCTACAGTTACAGTATTTGCTGTCAAAGTAATGACATAAATGTACTGTGGGCGATCATCAAGTGGTAAGGTTGGGGTCACAGGTTTGTGTGCCAAAGTGCATGGCATTTGCAGAGTTGTGGCGCCACCGCACGCCTGGCAACTGCTTTACGACCGTCCACCGCAGATACACTGTGGCAGGGTGGCCGCTCAGCCACGGACCACGTACCTAGTATGTGATCGATGCTCCAGGGTAGAGAGCGCCCCCCGCTGCCACTGGCACTCAACGATTGTCTCCAGACTTTACCGAAGAGAGCCCTGTGTAGGTAAACAAACACAGGGCTCTCTTCTGACATCAGCAATGTGCTGTTTTTTTCTTCCTGCAAAGCAGACAGTAAAAAAAACAGCAGATTGCTTAGTTAAAATAGCACATACATTACACATAGTTAGGCACACTTTTAACCCTTTGATCACCTTAGATGTTAATCCCTTCCCTGCCAGTTTCATTAGTACAGTGACTGCATATTTTTAGCACTGATCACTGTATTGGTGTCACTGTTTCCCAAAAAAGTGTCAGGTGTCCGATTTGTCCGCCGCAATAACGCAGTCCCGCTATAAGTCGCCAATCGATGCCATTACTAGTAAAAAAATAAAAATTCCATAACTATATCCCATAGTTTGTAGACGCTGTAACTTTTGCGCAAACCAATCAATATACGCTTATTGGGATTTTACCAAAAATATGTAGCAGAATACATATTGACCTAAATTACTGAAGAAATTAGATTTTTTTTTATTTTTATTGGAAATTTTTTATAGCAAAAAGTAAAAAAAAAAATATATATATATATATATATATATATATATTTTTTTTTTTTTTCAAAATTGTCAGTCTATTTTTGTTTATAGCACAAAAAATAAAAACCGCTGAGGTGATCAAACACCACCAAAAGAAAGGTATTTTTGGGAAAAAAAGGACATATAGTTTCTTTGGGTACAGCGCCGGCACGACAATTATCAGTTAAAGTAACACAGTGCTGTATCGCAAAAAATGGCCTGGTCATGAAGGGGGGTAAATCTTTTGGATCTGGAGTGGTTAAAGGTCAGTGCATTTCTGTGCATGCTGGGAAAGCACACAATTTTGTACCTTTATTCATTTTTAATGGCGCACCACAAATTTTCAAACGGCATGTGCTTCGGTGTGCCATATTTCTGGAGCAAAGTCAAGAACTTCTTTTTTGAGTTTCTAGGGCAGCCTATTGAAATACGTGTAAATGCGAACGTGCTCGATTGCACCTGTAGGTGTGAACCAACCCTAAACATTGATGCCACTTCTGCGCATCTGATAACAGCAAACTGCATGGTGCTGTGTGTTTTTGGAATAGGGTCAGGGTCTTTTCCGTGTTTTTCGTGTGTATGGCAGCCTATTGAAATGAAAGGGCTCCTCTACACACGACATGCAGGAAACATTCTCTTGGTCAGACCGTGGCTAGGTTCACACTTGTGCAGGTACAGCAGCCTATTAATTTAAAGCAGAGTTCTAGACTGGGGGAAAAAAATAAATAAAAGTCAGCAGCTACAAATACTGTGTATCACGGGTACTCACCGAGGCCGAGATGCTGAGAGTGGCTTCCCTTGCGGCTGAGCGCACTACACCCCTGGTAGTGGTACAGAGGGTGTAGGGCACAGAGGGGCACGGGTCGCCTGCAGGCAGGAAGCTTCTTGAGAGGAGGACTTCAGTCACGCAGAGATGAGAGCGATGGCGGCTCTGACCCAGAGCTGGAGAAGAAGACCCGGCCGGGGCTCTAACCCGCAAACACAATGGGAGCTGGGATAAGTGCAGGAGATCAGGCACTGAGAACCCAGTAGTGGAGAGTCTAAGATGCAGACCGATGACTTGATACTGGAGACTGGTAGATGAGGAAGTCCTAGAAGCAGGCCAGGGGTCAAACACAGCAGATGGTAAGTAGAGGAATCCTGAAGGCAAGCCAGAGGTAAGGGGTTGGAGATGTCAGCAGAGAAGTCCGTTTAAACAAGCCGGGGTCATACACGAGAAGGCAGGAGAATCCGGAGACAGGCAGAGGGTCAAACACTGGAAGCAGATCGTGGGAAAGTCCTTTAAACAAGCCGAGGTCAAATGCTGGAGAGAGACAAGGTAGGTCAGGCAAATCCGGGTCAAACAGGTAAACAAGAAGCAGGAATCAGGAACGGAACACTGGAAGCTGAAAGACAAACCAGCAATTAAACAGGGCACAAGTCAGTCCTTATATAGGCCAGAAAGGGGGCGTGATGCTGACGAGCGAACGTTTGTACGCCATTACGCCGTTACGCCGTGTAGTGAACCCGTGTGTGCCGCTACTTTGCTAACGCGCATGCGCCGAAGCGCGGCTCCGCCGCGCAAACGCACAGGGACCTTCCGATGTTGACAGGCTCTTTTCTGACAGTGCCCCCCCCCAAAGGGCAACCTCCGGGTGCCCAATCTGGCCAGTACTCCCGGATATTTCTTGTGGAATGTTTGTATTAACCGTGGGGCGTGTATATTGGAGGAGGGTTCCCAAGAATTATCTTCTGGGGGGTACCCCTTCCACTTGACCAGGTACTGGATATGACCCCCCCTCCTTCTACAGTCCATTATAGCCTCAACCTCGAATTCCTCTTCGCCTTCAATATTAATTGGAGGAGGTGGCAACTCCTCCCTTCCTGGAAAAGAACTGGGAGTTACTGGTTTCAAAAGGGAAGTATGGAAGACAGGATGAATTCTGTAAGAGCTGGGTAAAGAGAGTTCAAAGGCCACTGGGTTCACTACTCTCTTTATCTTGAAGGGACCAATAAACCTTGGGCCTAATTTGCGTGAAGGGCAAGAAAGTTTAAGGTTTGTTGCAGATAGCCAGACTTCATCCCCAATTTTAAAAATTGGGTTGCTCCTCCTCCCCCTGTCATAGTATTTCTTGTAGCTGTCCTGAGCCTTCTTCATAGTTTCCTGAATTATTTGAAAATTGGCTTGAATGGAATTTATTCGGTCTTGCACCGCGGGAACTGATACTTCTGCAAAAGAATTAGGCAAAAAAGAGGGGTGAAATCCATAATTAGCCCAGAAAGGAGTTTGATTGGTTGCTGTATGTATGGAATTGTTATAGGCAAATTCTGCACAGGGGAGGAGTGAAACCCAGTCGTCTTGAGAGCATGAGCAAAAACAGCGCAGGTATTGTTCCAGCGTTTGGTTCGTCCTCTCTGTTTGGCCATTACTTTGAGGATGATATGCTGAGGATAGGCATACCTTGATTCCCAGGGATTTACAAAGGTCTCTCCAAAATTTTGAGGTGAACTGAACTCCTCTGTCAGACACAATGCTAGCGGGTACTCCATGTAGCCTCACCACTTCCTTGATGAATATATCCGCGGTATCTGAGGCAGAGGGTGTGCCCTTCATGGGTAAGAAGTGGGCCATCTTTGAGAGGCGGTCGACTACTACCAGAATGGTGGAGAATCCTTCAGCAGATGGTAGGTCAACGATGAAGTCCATAGCCACTTCTTTCCAGGGTTGCTCTGGAATGGGTAATGGTCTTAATAGACCCCAGGCTTTTGCATTGGATCCCTTGCTGCGCTGGCAAATAATACAAGAGTTTACGTAGTTCTTACAGTCCTGACTCCACCCTGGCCACCAGAAGGAACGATGTATTAGTTCCGAGGTCTTTTGTACCCCAAAATGTCCTGCAAATTTGTTATCATGAAATGTTTTTAGTACCAAGGGTCTTACTTGCGCTGGAACAAATATTTTGTTTTGGGCCCATAGTAGACCATCCTGTTTCCTCAGTGTGGGTACTTCAGGGTTTAAGCATTGGCTGGAGGCCTGTTCAATGGCAGTTCTTAGATCTGGCTGGATTGAACAAAGAAAATTCTGTGAGGATAGAATAGTACCAGGTTCTGCTGGTAGAGAGATTTCTGGGAACATTCGAGATAAGGCGTCCGCTTTCCCATTCTTAGAACCAGGCCGATAGGAAATGTGAAAGTTGAACCTGGAGAAGAACAAAGCCCAGCGGGCTTGCCGGGGTCTGAGGCGTTTTGCTGTTCTAAGGTACTCCAGGTTCTTGTGATCGGTGAAGATCATAATGGGGTGAGAAGCGCCCTCCAAAAGATATCTCCACTCCTCAAGAGCAAATTTGATGGCCAGTAGTTCACGCTCCCCCACGTCATAGTTCCTTTCCGGCGGGGATAGTTTCCGGGAGGCAAATGCCACAGGATGAAGAAGGGCCTTCTGGCCTCGTCTTTGGGATAGAATTGCTCCTAAAGCGGATTCTGAGGCGTCTACTTCCAACACATAGGGAAAGGCGGGGTCTGGATGCAGTAGTACCGGGGCAGAAGTAAATAGATTCTTCAGTTTATCAAATGCTTCCTGAGTTTCTGGGGACCACTGGAATCGACTTTGCTGGCGAGTCAGTTGGGTTATGGGAGAAATGATTGATGAAAATCCTTTTATGAACCTGCGGTAGAAGTTGGCGAAGCCCACAAATCGTTGGACCCCCTTTTTGTCTGTAGGGGCTGGCCATTCTTGGATAGACTTCACCTTCTGAGGATCCATTGAGACCCCTTCAGTGGAGATAATGAACCCTAGGAATTGGACTACTGTTTTTTCGAATTCGCATTTCTCTCCTTTTAGGTAAAGTCCGTGCTTCCTGAGGATCGTGAGTACCTTCTTCACATGGACCTGGTGTTGCTCAATGTTTGTAGAAAAAATCAGGATGTCGTCAAGGTAAACAATCACAAAGTCATCTAAGTATTCACGAAAAATATCATTTACCAGGTGTTGGAATGTAGCTGGGGCATTGCACAAACCGAATGGCATCACTAGATATTCAAAATGTCCGAATCTAGACCTAAAAGCCGTTTTCCACTCATCCCCTGGGCGTATCCGCACCAAGTTGTAGGCGCCCCTTAGGTCAAGTTTAGAAAAAACTCGTGCGGTTCGAAACCGTTGGAACAGTTCTGGGATGAGGGGAAGTGGATAACGGTTCTTGATGGTGATCTTGTTGATCTCCCTGTAGTCCACACAAGGCCTTAAAGTACCATCTTTTTTCTCAACGAAGAAAATCCCTGCTCCAGCCGGGGAAGAGGAAGGACGAATGAATCCCTTTTCAAGGTTTTCGTTGATGTAGGACTTCAGAGCCTCCAACTCCTTTTCTGATAGAGGGAATATCCGACCAAAAGGAATCTCGGAACCAGGTAAGAGATCAATGGGACAGTCGTATGGTCGGTGAGGGGGCAAACTGTCAGCTCTCTTTTTGTCAAAAATGTCCATGAATTCATGGTAGGCTGCAGGGACGTGCTGAAGGTGTTCAGGGACTGGCTGGACAGTTAGACAGGAAGCTGTGCAGACAGGACCAGAGGTGAAGCAGTGCTGGGAACAGTAAGCCGAAGAGAAGGAGATCTTCTTCTCCCTCCAATTGATATGGGGGTCGTGAGCTTGCAGCCATGGAAGTCCCAGGATGATAGGGAACATGGGGGAGCAGATGATGTCAAAGCACAGAAATTCTTGATGTCCTGAATCTGTGATGGTGAGAATGGGTTTCGTTTCTTGGGTAACCGGCCCGGAACAGGGGGATGATCCATCGCCCAGGTGGATTTGGAGCCTTTGTCTTTTATTTTGCAGAGGGATGCGTAAACTTCGAGATAGGGATGTATCCAGGAAGCAGCTGCAGGCGCCAGAATCAATAATGGCTGGTAGCCGGATCTCCTCGTCTGCCACCTGTAGGGAGACAGGAAGGACAAGATGGGTTGTACTTGAACCATTGACTTGAAAGTTCATAGCTGTTTGTAATTGGGACTTACTGGGTCTTATAGGACAGTTGCGCAAAAAGTGGCCCGACCCTCCACAGTATAGGCAGAGATTGGCCTCCCGCCGGCGTTGTTTCTCATCAGGTGTAAGTGGAGCCCGGATCAGTCCCAGTTGCATTGGCTCGCTCTCCAAGGTAGAGGAGGAAGGGACTGCAGGGAGAGGATGACCTGTGGGGACCCTGGGTAGCATCCATGTAGGCCGAGGAAATAGAAAACGTTCAGAACGTCGTTCCCGTAGGCGTCGGTCAAGTTTTATGGCTAGCTGGATCAATTCTTCCAGAGTGGAAGGAGAATCAACACGTGCCAATTCGTCTTTGAGAGTCTCTGAGAGCCCCTGGCGGTACTGGTATTTGAGAGCCGCCTCATTCCATCCAGTGTCCCCTGACCATCTCCGAAATTCGACCGTATAGTCCTCCACCGGTCTTTTTCCCTGGACTAAGGTGTGTAAGATGGACTCGGCCGTGGCTAAGCGTTGGGGATCATCATATAATCTTCCCATAGATTCAAAGAAGGTTTCCACGGAGTTTAATAAGGGACTCTTCTGCTCCAGGAGGTTATGAGCCCACGCTTGGGGTTCTTCGGACAACAAGGAAATGATGAACCCAACTTTTACTGTCTCAGAACTGAAAGTCTTAGGTTGGAGAGCCAGGTATAACAAGCAGGCGTTTTTAAATGCTCTAAACCTCTTCCGATTTCCGGAAAATCGTTCGGGTGTGGGCACCCTAGGTTCTGGGAGAGTCATAGCAACTGCAGGAGCTGTGCTGGAGTGATCTTGTGAAGAGCTGGCCCCACTGGGGGATGTGGAAGTTGCGTCCCCGGGAGATAAGATTAGGTGCTGGAGACGACCTTCTAGTTGGAAATAGCCATCTTGTAGCCTCTGAACTGCTTGCGTAAGGGTCGTTACCTGCTGGCATAGAGCTTCGAGAGGGGAACCCACTCTGTCGGCCTCAGACATCTGGCTGGTTTGTACTATCACGGGTACTCACCGAGGCCGAGATGCTGAGAGTGGCTTCCCTTGCGGCTGAGCGCACTACACCCCTGGTAGTGGTACAGAGGGTGTAGGGCACAGAGGGGCACGGGTCGCCTGCAGGCAGGAAGCTTCTTGAGAGGAGGACTTCAGTCACGCAGAGATGAGAGCGATGGCGGCTCTGACCCAGAGCTGGAGAAGAAGACCCGGCCGGGGCTCTAACCCGCAAACACAATGGGAGCTGGGATAAGTGCAGGAGATCAGGCACTGAGAACCCAGTAGTGGAGAGTCTAAGATGCAGACCGATGACTTGATACTGGAGACTGGTAGATGAGGAAGTCCTAGAAGCAGGCCGGGGGTCAAACACAGCAGATGGTAAGTAGAGGAATCCTGAAGGCAAGCCAGAGGTAAGGGGTTGGAGATGTCAGCAGAGAAGTCCGTTTAAACAAGCCGGGGTCATACACGAGAAGGCAGGAGAATCCGGAGACAGGCAGAGGGTCAAACACTGGAAGCAGATCGTGGGAAAGTCCTTTAAACAAGCCGAGGTCAATGCTGGAGAGAGACAAGGTAGGTCAGGCAAATCCGGGTCAAACAGGTAAACAAGAAGCAGGAATCAGGAACGGAACACTGGAAGCTGAAAGACAAACCAGCAATTAAACAGGGCACAAGTCAGTCCTTATATAGGCCAGAAAGGGGGCGTGATGCTGACGAGCGAACGTTTGTACGCCATTACGCCGTTACGCCGTTACGCCGTGTAGTGAACCCGTGTGTGCCGCTACTTTGCTAACGCGCATGCGCCGAAGCGCGGCTTCGCCGCGCAAACGCACAGGGACCTTCCGATGTTGACAGGCTCTTTTCTGACACTGTGGCTGCTGAATTTTAACCACTTCAGCCCCAGAAAATTTCCCCCCTTAATGACCGGGCCATTTTTTGCGATACGGCACTGCGTCGCTTTAACTGACAATTGCGCGGTCGCGCGACGCTGTACCCAATCAAGATTGCAGCCCTTTTTTTTTAAACCCACAGATAGAGCTTTCTTTTTAGAGGTATTTTATCACCTCTGCGGTTTTTATTTTTTGCGCTATAAACAAAAAAAAGAGCGACAACTTTGGGAAAAAAAAAAAAATATATATTTTTTACTTTTTGCTATAATGTCCCCAAATTTCTTCATTAGTTTAGGCCAATATGTATTCTTCTACATATTTTTGGTTAAAAAATTGCAATAAGCGTATATTGATTGGTTTGTGCAAAAGTTATAGCGTCTACAAACTAGGGGATAGATTTATGGCATTTTTATTATTATTTTTTTTTTTACTAGTAATGGAGGTGATCTGCAATTTTTAGCGGGACTGCGACATTGCAGCGGACAGATCGGACACTTGACACATTTTTGGGACCATTGACATTTATACAGCAATCAGAGCTATAAAAATGCGCTGATTACTGTGTAAATGTCACTGGCAGGCAAGGGGTGAACACTAGGGGGCGATCAAGGGGTTAAATGCGTTTCCTCGTGAGTATTTTGTAACTGCGGGGGATGGGATTGACTGAAGGAGGAGACAGATCGCTGTTCGTAATTACTACAAACAGATCTGTCTCTTCTCTCCTGTCAGAACGAGGATTTGTGTGTTTACACGCACAAATCCCCGTTCTGGTTGGCACGCAAATCGGGTCCCACGCCGTGCAGCGCGCGCCTGCTATGGCTCTTAAAGGTGCCGATGTACGGTTACGGCGTTTCGTGGGAACGAATCACTTTGCCAATGTATGTGCGTGAGCCGGTCGGCAACTGGTTAATATAAGGACACTTACCTGTCCTGGAATCTCATGATGTCGGCACCCCAAGCTGATCCATCGGCTCCGGGTGCAGGCGATGACATCCATACTAAGGGAAACGGGAAGTGAAGCCTTGAGGCTTAGCATGTTTCCTACTGCGCATGCCCGAGTCGCGCTGCACTTTCTGAATGGTCCCGCTGTCTTCTGGGACCTGTGTGTCACCCAGAAGACAGCGGGGGGAGGGGCCAAAAATTGCACAGATCGCAGAGATCTTACGTGGAAGTGGGAACCTGGTTTTGACAAGTATCTGCAACCCCTGAAATGTTCCAAATGTGGCAGGGGAGAGGGGAGGAGGCAAACAAGCGGTGCTTCCCCTTTTGGGTGGAGCTCTGCTTTAAATGGGCCGCTGTACCTACGTAAAACACGTTTTTAAATGTAGACGTTGTGTCATAGTGTCAATAAGGCCCCCGGACTGCTCAAGAGATCTCGCCTTTTTTATAAGATGTGAGAGTCACATTCAATCGGGTTCTGAAACTTTTCCTTAAAATACGTCAAATCCCCCCTCAAGACTCCGTCCTTGTCACCAGCTTCTTTTTCAACAGCATTAAAAAAGAGACGAATCCGAGGTGGACTGCATTTCCTAGAAAATTGCTACCATGATTCCTGAATTTCAAGGAATTTTTTATTTTTTTTTGCTTGTTTCCTAAAGAAGCTCCAGATAATGAAAACTTCAACAGAGTATTGTTCAGCAGGTTCTTACCAAGTTCTGTTCTCTCTTCCAATCTTGGCTGTTTTTTATACAGTTTCCTGTAAAGATTCACCGTAAGATAAACTGGAGACAATATTTTTCAAATGGTTGTTAAAGTGTCTAGCCACAATTTTTAAAAAAAAATTTTAGCATGAGAAAGGCTTGGAGCCCCTGTCAGGTTTCTACTGTTTTCTGGAAGTCTGTTGGCAATATTTTCTGTTCTTTTTTGCCCCATTGTTAATGTTTTCACCAGACAGGAAGTGAGAGAAAATGTGCATATTTTCTTTTCTTCCTGTTCTCTTTTTTTTTTAAGTAAGGATGCTCCTAAATGCCTTGGGATCCCCCAAACCCAGCTTTGAGCTTCAAAGTTGAAACTTTAGGCCTCATGTACATGGGACGCTGCTAAACGTACATTCAGAGGCAGTTGGACGCTTTTTTCAACTGCACCTGAACTAATTTAATGTTATCCTATGTGCACAGTCTCGTTTATTCCCGTTTTTAGGCAGTTGCGTTTAACAGCGTTTCTTTGAAAGCAAAAAAATGGGTTCAGACGCCAAAGATTTCCACGTTTCAGACGCCAAACGCGGGACCAGCTGCATTTTCATTTATAAGCGTTTTTAAAGGTGCCCTAATTTTTTTACATTCAAAATCTCAAAAATTATGGCAAATGATGAAAAACCATTAAAAAATATTTTAAAAATTGTAATTGCTTGCAATGATTCATAGACCATTTATATACCCCAATGAGCCCATGATCCAATCCAATACACCACTAGCATTGCTGTTATCAGAAGTATAATTGTAATTTGACCCATATGTTGTTAGATTTTAACAAGCAACTTGTGGCAGGTGATGTGGAAAGTGGACAATCCAAAACTTGTGGCAGGTGATTTGGCAAATGACGTGGCAAATGACAATCCGCAACTTGTGGCAGGTGATGTGGCAAGTGGAGAATCCACATCTTGTGGCAGGTGAAGTGACAAGTGGACAATCCACAACTTGTGGCAGGTGACGTGGCAAGTGGACAATCCACAACTTGTGGCAGGTGATGTGGCAAGTGGACAATCCACAACTTGTGGGTGGCAAGTGGACAATCCACAACTTGTGGCAGGTGACGTGGCAAGTGGACAATCCACAACTTGTGGCAGGTGACCTGGCAAATGACAATCTGCAACTTGTGGCACGTGACATGGCAAATGACAGTCTGCAACTTGTGGCAGGTGATGTGGCAAGTGGACAGTCCACAACTTGTGGCAGGTGACGTGGCAAGTGGACAATCCACAACTTGTGGCAGGTGACGTGGCAGATGACAATCCGCAACTTGTGGCAAGTGGACAGTCCACAACTTGTGGCAGGTGACGTGGCAAGTGGACAATCCACAACTTGTGGCAGGTGACGTGGCAAGTGGACAATCCACAACTTGTGGCAGGTGACGTGGCAAGTGGACAGTCCACAACTAGTGGCAGGTAACGTGGCAATATAAATGGGTAATCTGAATAATAAACCGCCCTTAATTCAAAACTACCCCCACTGCGCCAATGGATAGAGCATAAAACAATAAGGAATGAGATCCAATGAATGGCCCACTCAATGTGCAAAAAAAACAAAAACTCGATGAAAAGTATAAAGATATATAAGAGCAAATAAGAGGCGCTCATATCCCCAGTGTTAGAAATCACATGTGCTGCAATTCCATCAAATGATAGCTACATTTAGGTGCACACAGAGTTTGTACACACCATTTAGTTTATGCATGAACTTGTGCACCAAAATGATACACATCACTCTTCCGAAGGAGAAGAGATCTACTAAACTAATTCATAACGGACACCAAAGTAGCATTCTAAAATAACAAATAATAAAAAAAAAAAATTAGGGTAAAGAAATAGTCCTTTATTGAAACGTAAATAGGATCAAAATAACATTTTTCAAAACTTTTAATAACATCAAGCTTATAATAATAATCATACTAGATATGTGAATCCTGCCAGGCCACCCTACCATCAGGTGAAACAAAATAATCTGCAAAATGATTTTGAATTGTCATAACTCTGCTGGTGGGGCGCAGGTCCGTATGTTGAATGCTCTGTTCTGGGTTAGGAGATGCAGGCTCTGTGGATACTCTTTCATCGTCAATTATGAAATTATGTAGAACACAACAGGCGAGTACTACTTTAATAGCGTTCTCAACATCTAATTGCATTGTTGTTAGTAGTACCCGCCATTTTGCAGAACATATGCCAAAAGCACACTCAACAACTAGTCTTGCACGACTGAGTCAATAATTGAAGAGTTTTTCTTTCTGGCTATGTCCTTGCCCGCTGTATGGTCTCATGATATTTTCTGCAAGGCTGAATGCCTCATCAGCTACGATGACCACTGGTAGTATGGGCCCTGTAGTATTGGGAAGAGGCCTCCAACCTGGAATTCCAAAGCGGCCTTCATGTATACGACGGCTCATGGCTGATTCTCTAAAGATCCGAGAATCACCCTGACTGCCGTATGCTCCGACATCCACACAAATGAATTTAGATTTTGCGTCTGCCAAAGCAAGCAATACAATAGAAAAACATTTTTTATAGCTAAAGTACACGGAGCCTGATTTTGGTGGCTTTTTTACTCGGACATGATTGCCGTCTAACGCTCCAATGCAGTTTGGAAAGTTTGTTTTGTCCCAAAATTCATTGATTACTTCTTGCCAAATATGATCAATTGGAACTGGCATTACCTCGCTTTGTAGCTCCTCCCAAAGTATAGTGCTGGCTTCTCATGCCACTTTGGCAACTGTGGCAACACCCAGTTGTATAGTCTTTTTTTTAACTTTTACCTACAGGTAAGCCTATAATAAGGCTTACCTGTAGGTAAAAAAAATATCTCCTAAACCTGTACGGTTTAGAAGATATTCCCCTTGCTATGAGCTGCTGACTACAGCGGCGCATGCGCACAGGGGATTCTCGGCTGAAGGCCCGGCAACTGCCGGACCTTGCCGGGAAAGAAATCTCCCGCGCGCATGCGCGGGAGTGATGACATTGCGGCTCCACCCAGAAGACACGCCAAGGCAACATGTCAGCTACCTCGGCGTGGACCAGGTAAGATACCGATGCCTCGTTCTAAGTTAAGTATTTCATAATGAGCTAGTATGCAGTGCATACTAGCTCATTATGCCTTTTGCTTTACAGGGGTAAAAAAAAAAAAAAAATTTCAGCGGGTATACAACCGCTTTAAAAAATGGTGATGCATACAATTGACTCGTGCCCAGAAACCTAACTTAAAAAATAAATATTAATCACAATTTAAAAATGTAATATATAATAATTTTTGCAAGAAATATATGCATAAAAAATATACAAAATAAATAAAAAAGAAATTACATATACAGCTTTAAAAAAAAAAATCACAAAAAAGTATTAATCAATTAATATTTAATTATTAAAAATATAAAAAAGATTGCAAATAAAAATGCTATATATATTATAAAAAAAGAAATTAATATTTACATTTGCATAAAATAGACAAAATAGTATTTTTTTAAAAAAGTAATTAAAAAACAAAAATAATACCATATACAGTTAAAAAAAAATTCAATAAATATATTAATCAATTACTATTTAATTTTCATAAATATTAAAATAAAAATTGCAAAAATGTTTGTATATATTATAAAAAATTGAATTAAAGTTTAAATTTTCATTAAATAGACAAAATATTTAAAAAAAAAAAGTAATTAAAAAAGAAAAATAATACCATATACAGCTGAAAAAATACAATAAATATATTAATCAATGAATATTTAATTATTATAAATATAAAAAAAAAATGTGCCCAAAAAAATCTTATAAATTATAAAAAATTGAATTAACATTTAAATGTGCATAAAATAGACAAAATATTTTTTTTTACAAAAAATTAAGGAAAAACAAAAATAATACATCTGTACATCTATATCTTTATCTATATCTATATATGTATATCTATATCTATATATGTATATCTATATCTATATCTATATATATATATATATATATATATATATATATATATATATGCACATATCTGATCGTCACCAACAGACGTTCCTCTGGTGACACACTCTTCCTCATGTTGGTGTCCATGTATGTCAGACTGGGTTGTACTTTTTCAAGTAGAAGGTCAAATGTGGCAATGGACATGCGTGTGAAATTAAAAAATTTGTCGGGGTAGGTACGCAGCTGTACATACATGTTTACAAAATATTCTGCCGACATTCGCTGCGCAATCAAAGGATGGGTCCAATAGCGACGAACTCTGACTCTGGACCTCTCACGCAATTTTCTACGTCATTCTAGCCTCATCAAGAGCAATGTCAGGAGCATTTCCTCACATATGCTCATTATGGGATCCATTGCAAAAAAAAGCACAGAAATAGAGGCAAATACAAGTAGACAACTGCTCTCTCTGCTGCTACTCACTCTGGTCAAAATGGCTGAAATAGTTAACTAACAATGTTTTTTGAGCTTGGGGAGGATCTTAAATGAGGTAATCTTAATAAACGCTTCTAGGTGCAAATGCGGCTAAACAGACGTTTTAAACGCCCGTTTCAAGGTGTCAAAAAATTTGTTTAGAGGACTTTGCCTCAGCGTCCCGTGTACATGGGGCCTTAATGTATCACCACACATTCTGTAGGGAGTTATGGGGATTTATGGGGTGACATCTCTTTGAGGCTTTTAGCATGTTGGGTTTTTAGCTGTTAGGCACAAATATATTTGCTTTAAATTGTCCATATATTGTCTGTTTTTCTTCTAAAAATGCTAGTTGTTTGGCTGTCATTCTGATCTTTTTGTTTCAATGCTTGCAGATGCACTGACCTCATACAGTACTTCTGATTTTGTAAGATGCTTGTTTTTTAAGCTAAGTGACTCAAAGCACTGAAGCTAGAGAAAGCCAGGCAATTCATATTTTCAGATACTTCTCTCAGTACAGTACTGTGGGGTCAATTCACTAACATTTACAGCATGTGATAACATGGTCACGTGACTCATTGGCATAAATTATCGCATGCAGTAAATAGTCCAATTCACAAAAAAAGAAGAAGAAATTAACAATTATGCGGTATTTACAGCAAAATGAAAAATGTACCAGTAAATATCATCCAAAAACCATGCGGTAAGTCCAATTCATCTTTTGCCATTCTGAAGCTTCCCTCCAACCACTTTGCATATTATTTTATATATACTGTGATTCTGTACTTGCCAAATATGCTGCAGAAATCTACCTCCACTAAGTCTGGCTTCAACCATTTTAACTATGGGCAGCTGAAGCTGCTGCTTGTTCGCTCCCTGGATTTACACAGAGGCACACCTCCAGCTCTGCAACTCTTCTTGGCCCTCTTATGACTCAACCCCCCTCCCTTACTGGCAAACTCTCACGAGAGTGAGAGGGAAAGCTGTGCATGATGTCATAAGCCTAGGATAATGACCAGACAAACAGGAAGTGGGCCGTATAAGGTATTTACTGGCAGAAAAAAAAAATGTTTTACTATCCAAAGTTAAGCCTGGGTTCACACTGACTGTGGGAATGAAATCATACAAGTTCAGCTGAACTCTCACAATTTCATTCCCGCATGTCAGTCCCGACTTTGGGGTGATTTCAGAGACATCTGTGCAGATTTCTGCATAGATGTCAATGAAAATGGAAGTTCCACCTTACTTACATCCCTGACCCCCCCCCCCAATATAAATTGCTTAAAGAAACCATTGAAAAATAAAATTGATCACAATTATGTATACTTACGTCTGCCTGACTGATAGGATGTGTGGTTAATGTTATTATTCATCTCCTGGAGAGCTGGGTGATTACAATCTGCTAAAAATGTGTTTCTGCAATGGGCTTGTTAGAAGCAGTGGTTCGATTCATCAGTGCCTTTGTTTGATGTATCGGTATATGTACTGCTTCCACCATCTAAGCCCTGAAAGTGTGATCTCTGTAAGGGTGAATTTACAGCTGGTAAATCGCAGAGAAGCTGGAGTGATTCACCGTTCTGGTTGCTCTGCATTGCTGACTATGGAAGGGGGCAGTGTGATGTGCGATGCAGCGATTCACGTGACCACCTTTTTTTGTCTTTTATTTTAACAAACTTTATGTGCCCAACGATGCAGTGTGATTTAGCCCGATGCGCTGAGATAAAATGCAGCATATCTGTGTTAGGCTGTGTTGCAATGTGAATGGTTGTGAATGGTTGTGAAACCACTCTAACATGTATACACCATCAGCACTGCCTCCTAATGTAGTGTCCCCCTCTGTGTGATTTATAAAAAATAAATGCTGTAAATACCTCATTTCAGAGCGAGATCGCGATCACATGACCGTCCGGTTCTCTCCTTTCCTCCTCTGACAGATGCAGCGGGAGGGGCAGAGATTCCCCCGCTGATTTCACTCGGGAGGGGAGGAGGAGAGAACTGGCCAGTCTTGTGATCTTAATCTCGGCTCCGAAATGAGATTTAAATTACAGCATTTATATTTATAAATCACACGCAGAGGGGGATACTATAATAGGAGGCAGTGCTGATGGTGTATACATGTTATTTATTCAAGCAGAAGGGGGGGGGCTGGTACTGTCACAAGCTGACAGCCAGGGAGGGGGGGGGGGAGAGAGCACAGAGGAGATAGATAGCAGCCTGCAGATGATGGAAGCACGTTAGCTGACCATGATGTCAGCGCTCAGCAGCTATGATATACCGTGGTCAGTTTATATAGGGGAGGGCAGAAACTGTCAGGATCAGCCAGGTTTTTTAGGTGTTACAGGGGGCCAAATGACACAGGACAAGCACTGTGCTCTATAAAATACTTTAACTACTTAAGGACTGGGCCTATTTTTCAGACTCTGTGTTTACAAGTTAAAATCTGTTATTTTTGCTAGAAAATTACTTAGAACCCCCAAACATAATAAATATATATATTGTCAAGGTGTATATATTGTTTTTTCTGCGCTTGCCCAACCAAATGTGCAGGTGATGTATAAAAATGAATTAAGTGAAAACATAATTGTGAAAAAGGTTATAAATGCAGCTATCTCCTGACAAATTAAATACTCAATTAAAACGAATATATATACACATATAAGAGATTGCGCAAATCTTATCAACCGCAATAAGTGAACACTATGAAAAAAGTGCAACTTATTGGTATAGAATAAGTGAACCGATCCACAGCAGGAACGCCAACATAGGATATTACCTTCCCTTCACTCGTAAGCGGCAGCAGCTATCAGCTGTGATACTCCACCTGGTTGATTCAAATGGCATAGCCGCTCTCCTCCGTCTCAAGTGATAGGCAGTGGGATAATGTTTAAAACAATTTCCCTTTACTCCAGGATTCGTCCAAATAGTTTTGCCAATGGTTGGTTAAAAGAAAAAGAAGATGTATCAATCTGCCACGTCACGGCGAGTTTGACCCTTATAATTTGGGATCCTTTGTATCCGGTAAGAGGCCATCTGGTTTTTTTTAAGTTGTTTGTTTCTATTTGGATCTGAAACAATGGAGCAATCCTGCAAAGTGAAGGGGCAGCAGTCCAAGTCATCTAAATGAATGTTTTTTGCTAATCTGTTTCAATTCTGACAATTCTTTATACATCAATCTAAATATTTGTGTGGATTTTGTGTGGATTTTTAAGTTGCACTAGTTCATATATTTTTTATTCATCAAAATGTCTCACTAAAAAATAACCTTTTTTACCAAACTTTTCATCATATTTATGTACTGGTGATCAGCTCACTTATTCTATACCAATAAGTTGCACTTTTTTTCATAATGTTCACGTATTGTGGTTGATAATATTTGTGCAATCTCTTGTATGTGTGTGTATATATGTGTGTGTGTGTGTGTGTGTGTGTGTGTGTGTGTGTGTATATATATATATATATATATATATATATATATATAAAAATATTTCTCAAATCGCCTTTCAGGACAACCTTGGAGAGAGCGCAGCTCCGCCCATTTTCCAGGAAACACATGCAGCCTTTAAATCCCTCTTCTTCCACCATGGCTTCAGTTATTGTGTTTCCTCCGCCATGGTGGAAGCGCATGCTGGAACCAGGGAGCTCTGTATCTTTTTGCAGTGACCATCCCAGCACCCCCCCCCCCCCAGTATGGGCAGAGGGTGTTCCGGAGTCCCCGGTCTCTCCAGCTCAGGGGATGCAAGGGCCCGCAGGAGGCACAGCATCTGTGTGCCCGTGGTCCACTGGCATGGCTCTGGTGGTCGGGTGGGTGTCGCTGCTGATCAGCGGCGTGTCCCGCACGTTGGTTGCGGGTCCTGGCCGGCGGGTGACGTCATGTCCGGTGACGCGGCTTCCTGCGGGGGCATGTCGCTAGTGGTTCCAACGCCTGGAACACAGAGACCAGGGGGCGGGTCCTTCGAAAATTCAAAAACCAGATGGTTTCTCAGTACCCCGCTGCGTTCTCTGCCAAAGATGGAGGAGAGACGGACAGCCACGGTGTAAGCAGGTGCCCCAAGCACCAGTCAGGCCCAGGTAAGAGGGGTACAGTGGTGCCTTTATTCTGATCCATATGGGCTTATGTTTTGCTGAATCCTCCCTGCAGGGAGCCTGTGCTGCACGGTCAAAGGTTACTTCACTCGGACCCTGCAGTGTGGACTGGGTGGTTGCTGTTAGGATTGCACTGCTCGGGGCACTGTTTCCTTTCTGTCTGGTGGTGGTCTAGCTGTGCACTAGGGGTTGGTAAATTATGTTTGGGGCCCTAGGTGAGTTACATTTTTTCTCATTGCAGAAAAAGCGTTAGGAAAGTCCGAGCATTCAGATCCACCAAGTCAGAGGGAAAT